>OZ023218.1:36714363-36841863 GCA_963995525.1 Escarpia spicata
TAGGCTGCCGCAGGGGTATGTACAGAGGTCGCACGTAAACCCATTCTCACGAAGCAGTAGGCTAATAAGAAATTGGAACAAATGACACACTGATCGTGTACATACTAGCAAATTGAGTACTTAAAAAAATTGATTTGTTACATGGGGTATGAGCATAGGGGGCGAATATAGTACATGCGTAACACAATACCACGTGGAGATGTTATTTTGGGTAGTTTTCTTGTTAACGGTGCTAAGTCCTTTGACGTGGTCATTAGACTCCAACTCAGTAATTTAAGCTGAATGGCAAACACACCCGTTGCCATCACATAACATCTGATGCACGTCGTTAGTTTAATTTTGGCCTATAAGCGCGACTTATTTGTCATATCGCTACTATGTGTGGCACTTTTAGCACCAACGAATAATCAATGTAACATGGCGGCAGCGCGTTGTTCGGTTCCCCGTAAACTACCTAATTATGATTAAGTTGATGAGGCTGCGTTGCTGCTTCATCGTATTGCTGGTGAAAACGCTTAATTCTCGGCGTACTGGTGAGGAATTAATCGTTCATTGTGGTTCTTATCGGAAAGTAAAAAAACCTAAATCTAGTTTTATTCACAATTACGATGACAGCAAGCAATGCCACTTGATTAACACAATAACCCGTATCTGTGCCAGTTGGTGAAGCAGGCGATTTCTATGTTACAAAAAAGAAACGAGGTGCAGATGCAACATACTTTTTATTTTTAATACTGTTTGAACTGGCATTCGAACTAGTTGTTTTCCGGAATGTAGCAGTTGAGATTCGCTTGTTCTACAACGAACTAACGAATAAACCGAGCGTTTGGCCAGAGTAAGGGAAATACATTTTTAGTTGCTTATCCACCGTAGCTCCCTAACGCCTTGATCCATCTGTTGACAACTGGAATACTACTTTTGGATTTTGAGATTGACCAATCCTTTTGTTTTGATGCGCCTCTGAGCTTGGTTTCCAAGGATTTAGGCGCAATAGAAGTTATCTTATTATTATTATTAGTTGAAGTACTGTATTTCTCTTTGAGTATATCAGAGTAATGGTCGTCTACTTGAATAATGACACCAATTGCAAATATGATATTTGCATCGCATCGTAGAATTAAGGAAATAATATATTATAATCGGGGTGGAGGAATTTCGTTGCTGCCCTAAACGCCAGTAAGCATAATGGGCTGAAAGAAAATATACTATATTCATTCGAAATAGGTTATTAGTTAGTAACTGTGCTTCTATTTTCATATATCGACTTGACGCTCTCCAAACGAAATAACCGTATGAATACATCAAGGGCAGACTTTGAATCATTAAAAAATGTACTTTTGTTATATCGATTTCGCTAAAAGAATGTAGTCATATTGGTAATGGAAAGTCCGGATGGTATTTGCAAAATGCTTCATGCATTTCTTCACGCGTATACGCACCAATTGCTGTAATGATGACAACGTGCTTCATCGCGATATTCTGTAGAGGCACAACGAATTTTCTCTGTAAAAAAAAGACAAAACAGACAGCATAAGAAAAATTTAAAACAGCATTTATACATGTTACTGACGTCATAAGGTAGATAACATTACACATAGGTGTCAAATAAAACCAAATAAGCTACCATGAAAACTGCGTTTTCTCACACAAAAAACATAACCTACTCGGCACTTGAAAGGATGGTTCGGCGCCAAATTCCGATTCAGAAAACACCTTTAACCCGTTTGGCCTCAGACGTATAACTAAAAATGCTCGTTGCTCGCAAGGTAATATGTTAGCCGTGCTCGTTAAATCATTCTCCACAGCTGAGCGGTTAGCGGTTGGTGTGTGACAGCGGGGGAGACGCTGTTGCATTTAGCATCGCTGCCCGTTGCAGGACGCCAGCCGTTGGACATGGCGGCTATTTACGTCGCGAGAACACCGGGAGATAACGAATCGGGTATTTATTAAAACACCATCGCTTTAAAACAGTCTGAGCGATTAATTTTGAGCGTCACGAAACAGGTTCGTTTATGATGTAATGTGCAGAGTGTATCAATACGCTAACGTGCGTGCACTGTAACCGAATCTCCTCCCAGGCGTCGAGGTCCGCTGACCATACGCTTCCTTGGACCATTGATCACTAATCTACCAACTGGCGATGGATTAAGCACACAATGGCAATTATTTTGAGTTATTTACTTATGTATTTGCGATATGCTGTTTTTAATAGATTGCAGTCCTCCTAAATGAGAGGATTGATCGGTGACGTACTCTCCAGATGGCGCCAATATAAACGAGATTAAGATTTTAAATACTGTATTTGTGGTGATTTGTGTCATTTGTTTGTTGCTCTTTGGGTGGAAGTAACCTTGTATAATTGAGTAGATTATTACTAGATGAGAGGGCGGGGCTCGGCGGTGTAGTGGTTTGTTCGTTCACTCCGCGTTGCTCCATTCCAACACACAGCTACATAAATGAGTACTTGGCCAGTTGTGGATTTGTTATGAATAGTTTTCGCGCAGTAATTGCAGCGTTGCTAAATGCTTCCCGGATAAGTCAACTTAGCATTCGACTGGACAGTCTTCCAGGGGTGACGTGTAAAGCGCTTTGAACAGTCCTAAGGGCTGCATATATCTCACAATATAATTATATATACATATTTGTTTTAGTGCCCATGCAGAGATGGAGCACACACGATCACGTTGTCATTTTCGCCGGAACCAGGCATTACACAGTTTCCGTGATTTAATTAATATTAAATAATACCTTTGCAGAGACGTGCTAGCGTATTTTAAAGGTAGCCCTGTCAGCTCGTCTACCCAGAATTAGCGGGCGTAGTAATTTGTAACTGGATGTATGCTGGAAAAGGGGACATTGTTGAACATCAAAGGGCACTGCAGTTAACTCAGCCCGACTCAGCCGTATTGCCAATTAAGCTTGTTGTGAAACTGGAAGTTTTGTTTACAATTTGAACATGCCCCGGGGTCGTACCTTCAAATTGCGAACGTTGTTACGGACTTACTAAACACCATTTTGCGGGCAGCATTCTTCCACCATAGTTAGTGTTGTCGTAAGAGCATTGCAATAATTAATCAATTAAACACTAGCAAGAGACTGCCTCCTTTTGATCGATGGGTTCGTTTTTCCGAAATGAATTGAAACAAGACGAGAGAAAAGCAGAACTACGGAAGCAGCTTTCAGGACGCTCTGCATTTTATCACGTTTATGAAGCTATTTATTTCATGTATGGTTTTCGACAGTTTCGTTGAGTATGGCAACGTTTTTCCGCTGTTCGGTATGATCGAAGATGACACACGCGCAGAAACACAGTGTAACAAAATATATTAATCATTACTCGTGTCCCAGTCAAGTTTACATTACATTACGTTTACAAATCAGTCATGTTATAAATCATGCTACTAACAACATTATGATAATATAAAAATTACCTAGTTGTCAAAGATATATATATACATATATATATATATATATATATATATACTATATTTATGTATTAGTGCTATGTAAAAGTTTACGGACAAATTTACGGGTACATAAAAATTATAATTGTTGTTATTGATATAGTACTGAAAAATGCAATCACACCGCTGGCATGAATCTGAAAATTTTGCGAAGCTAAACTACTCCCAAGAGCAACATTTATAACAAAAGTCATTAGGCGAACGTCTTCTTTCTACTCCTAATAACAAAAAGCGGGCGTAGTGTGCGAAAACAGATCGCTTGTCACGACAGTGACGATATTTATGTGTTCCGCTAGGAAAACATAAATCCCGTCACTGTCCCGCTAGAAACACATAAATCCCGTCACTGTGATGCGTCATCATTTGGGATGTGGCATTTGACCCTTACACCGACATACGTCATCGACGGTCCACTAATATCGCAACGCCGGAAGCATGACAGAAAATGCGTCTTTATCATTTCCATCACTCCACACCCGACACCATCGTGACCATGACTGACTCAGACAGAAAAGTCGCTATCGACACACTGTGATGAATGCACGCGTGTCAAAGACGTATATACCTTGAGCAGAAACATGAAAGGATTTAACATAATAAAGTGCGTACCTGAGATGTAAAACAAGTCCAAAAAACGCCGAAGACGCATCGTAAGGGACACGCAATTTGGAATATAAATCAGAAATACTTGACGCAAACAACATTAGAATGATAGAAAAACAAGTGTGTATTACTTAAAAAGTAAGTTGTCACTACTTATTACGATGACACTCTTTAAAAACACCCTCTGACCCGCACTTAATACGCGATCACTGTTTTTGTCGCTGAGCGAGACACATATCTCTAACACGGTTCTTAGTAGGCAGTGTACCTTACACTGCCGGTATGTAGCATATCTGTCGATACCTACATGGAAGGAATATACAACAAATTGTAACAAAACTATTCTTATCCAGGACGATGAATAAATGGATGACTGACTGACTGACTGACTGACTGATTGATTGAATGAACGAAATAATGAATGAATTAATTAATTAACTCATTAATGAACGAACGAATGAATGAATATAGGGAGGAATTAAGGAAATAAAGTGAAGGAGAGAAGGAATGAATGAATGAAGGTACGAATGGATGACTAAATGGACTATGTAATTTACGCATGGTATAAATATCTTGTCAAAGACTATCCAAATACTTCAATTGAGTCAGCGACGACATTGCTACCGTACACCTAGCTTGTTCGGTGCATCTCTCCCCTGGCAGAAATAGAAAACAACCAGCAGCTTTTAGTGTTTCTACAGAACGATACAGTGATTTCTATACTACGTCGAGAACATCCAAGCAATACTCACGATCTGGATGGTCGGACGCTTCCTGTTGATGCTTGGAGAGTGCGAACTGGCGGCAAAACGGTTATCATACGAATATATAATGTTTGCAACAGACCACGTGACATGATGGTGGATATGCATGCGAAGGAGCAATTTGTCACATATCTCAAACTACGCACACACGCGCATCAACAAACATACGCTGTGGGTTTTTACGGTTGAAGTAATACGTGCAGCGCGGAATGTCATCCGAACGGAATATTTTTGTTTTCAATTTGTTGAACATTGAATACCACATATAAATCTCACGTTGGCACAGATGGATGACATACTGGAATTTTGCTTGCTGTCACTCGTACATACGCACAAGCAGGCCCTTAGTCGGAGACTCGTTGTGCCATTATTGGAACGGAAAATCGAACAAAATAAAATCGCAACGGGTTTTTCTTTTTTAAATAACGGGTCTTTTGGTTTTTGGATGACAGGAGTTTTATTTTTCAGATACCATGATCTTGTGTTGGACCGTAACATGGTTTTATTTCCCAATGACAAGATCAAAACAGTGTTTGCGTTGTCATAAAAACGGGTCTTATACTAAGTGTGAAGGCGAATGCAGGAGTGTAATTTGAAGTTTGAGTATTTTGCGATCTTCAATTGGAGGTTTTTAGAGAGCACCCAAGGCGGTGGGTGCAGTTGGATGTTTTTGGAAAACTCTCAAGGGAAGTGCCGTCGGAGGTTTTAGAAGAGTCTCAGCCCCTGTGTATTGACCGCATTCCAATATCTATAACCAATACATGTGTAACAGGGTTTTTTATGACCATAACGGATAAATAAAACATAACAACGGGTAAATTGGAAATTTCACAATCCTGGCTAAGGGCCTGCGCGCGCGCACACACACACACACACACACACACACACACACACACACACACACACACACACACACACACACACACACACACACACATATGCATACGTCCATACGTGTATACATATTTACACACATAATACATATATAAATGCACACATGCACGTGCACATGACGGCACCCACGCATACAGATATATGCTCCCAAGCGTACACGCATACACTTCTAAATATATACACACACGCACATGCAAGCATGCGGGAACACATAAATACACACATGCACAGACTTGCGTACATGCTTGAACACACGCACACAATCCACACATACACCCACACACATTCACCGTCAAACAGAGCCCTTCCCTACCCACCACACAAACACTTGTGCAAATTCACGGTTTCGTTTATACTATGCAGGACGTAGATAGATCCCCCACACGCACTAACACTCACGCGCACCTAGTATGGGCGTACGCTGGCATGTACACTCCCTCTTGCGCGGTAGCAGACGAGAACATAATGTTCACACACTACTGTCCACGCACTGGGAGATGCGCACAGGCATGCACACTCACGCACGCACGCACGCACGTCGCACGCTCACAATCCACACACATAAACTCATAGATAGTTATCTGGCTTTTTTACAAAAGAAAATTCCGCTTGAAAAATGCATATTTGATTAATGTATTCAAGTACGATTGCTTGCTAAAATCAGTAAGGTTGATGCGTTCTGCAGTTGGTTCGTTGGTAACATAAATTGCACTGCGGACGTGGACAAAATACAAAGCGTCATTCTGAGCAACAAATGATTATTTGTAATTGGTGGTGAAATATTGTTCATTACATAGTGGAAGTAACATTAGTCTTGTCTGCACTAATTTTGTCAGCACTACTCTTGTCAGAACTATTCTTGTCAGTACTATTTTGTTGCCACTATTTTTGTAAGCACCATTGTTGTTAGCACTACTATTTGTAAGCACTATTATTATTGTCAGCACTATTCTTGTCTGTACTATTATTGCCAATACTAATATTGTCATCATTACTCTTGTCAGCACTACTGTTATCAGCACTACTCTTGTCAGCACTACTGTTATCAGCACTATCCTTGTCAGCACTACTCTTGTCAGTACTGTTATTATCAATACTAATCTTGTCAGCACTACTGTTATCAGCACTATTCTTGTCAGCACTACTTTTGTCAACACTATTCTTGTCAGCACTGTACTTATCAGCACTATTTTTGTCAGCATTACTGTTGTCTACACTATTCTTGTCAGCACTACTATTGTCAGCACTATTCTTGTCAGCACTACTTTTGTTGTTCTGTCACTGTAAACATGTACTTGTGTCTTTCCACGAAGCAGCAGTAGGCGGACTAGATGCTTCCTCTGGTGTTGTATATTATAATTAAGTATGACATTATAATTATATATGCCACAGGCAGCTATGACGTACTTGCGTAACCATGACTACGTTGGTGACGTCGATGACATTTACTGTACGTAATAAACTGATATTTGTTTACGTCATACATCAATGTGTTTATCATGTCATTTTTCGTTGATAATTAGTTTTATGTTCAGAAACTTTTTTCGGTTGTGTGTATTGTGCTGGCAATTGATGGCGTGCTCAGATACACGATGTTCGACTGGTGTCCTATGTCGTCGATTGAGTTCAGAAGGGGAGAAGGTGGCTCTAAATTTGGCCAGTGCCAGCCCTTTATAGTACTCGATATAGACGTCTCTCATTGAACGCCCCCGTAGTTAGATTTTTTGCTCTGGTTTTTCATAGGGTATCTTCAATGGCGAACACCTGTGCGACAGGTAGCATCAATCAGCAACATTGCAGACAAACCCACATGATTAATTGCGTCCACAAATTTGCTGCGCATGGTCAAAAATAACTCGCCATTAGTTAAGCGTTTAACATATTATATCTCTAGCCATTTCGAGTCCACAAAATGCTCAATGCTTGATGTTGCTGATCCATTCCAGTTGTCTTCCAGGTCTGTTAGCCTGGTTGTTCTTCTCGTACGTTGTTACAAGCAGTCATTTCGTATTCTGCCAGCGTCCTTTTTTGAAGGAATGAAGTAAGCCTTCTTCTTCCTTAAAGCAATTCTTTGTGAGCAATATACATTCGATATATACTGTATCATAACGTGATCGTTTCCCGTAAATACATTCTCTGCCACACATTTCTGGCATTGTGTGCATAATTTGGGTCTTACATGCGCACAAAGCCGATAAATCACTGTGGCTACACGAACAATGTTTAGTTTTCTGCAACGTGGGTGATTAATTGTGCAGCCCGCGTATACGTGTGCACGCATGCTTACTGAAGCACACTTTTAAATCAATCCATGAGCCCCTATATTCACTTTCCGTTTATTCCACATATTGTCCATTTCCATTTTCCTTTTTTTCTTTTCTTTTCTTTTCTTTTCTGAATCCGTGACATAATCGGCAGCTGGGTGTGTTTCTTGTTCCATACAGCTAAGCGAAGCTAACCGAAGTCTACGGACGAATACACCGAATATTCATAAAACATGCCTTATAGATAGACCGTGAATCTGGAAAGGCCGCGTACGCGGATTTATGATATCGATATTATTATCATGGTCATTAGTGATTAACAACCCATAATTATAATAAAATAAATGCATAAAATTACATGAATTAGTCATGTTAACAAGACTAATGAATAAGTGTATCCAGTATAAAGATATTAAAATTATCAACGATTTGCTTTAATACGTTATCTGAGACCTACATGCTTGTCTACAGTACGTTCAGTTTATACTTTGCGTTATGCGCCATGCGAACGATGTGTCCTTTCTCCGTCTGATGGTCCACGACTCACGCTGCCCGTTTGATCAGCGCTCCACACAGGAGAGCACACTCTTGTTCTCTTCGGTTTATTACGCCACCGTCGACCTATTAAGTTTTCGGCAAGATGACCTGTAATGCTTCTTGTTGTAGCCAATCTGAGCCTAACTGCTTCTGGCACATTAATCATTGTGCATATAAAGTTTAACAGCTGCATTGTTCAATATAAGTATACTTTTCATAAATCCTTACTGGGCTGATTTAGAATCATCACCCTTGTCTTTGCTTCGTTTATTTTCGTGCCTAAACTCTCACTATGCCTGGTCAGTATGCGCACGTGTTGTTTTCCCAATTCTTCGTTTGGAGTTGCTAAATAGGTGATATTATCTGTACTCTATAGATTCCATATAGGTTTTCCTATTATGTCACACACGCACGCATGCCCGCCCACCGGCCCGACACGCACACGCGCACGCACACGCATACACATACACACATTCCCGCGACTAAATTTGTCGTACGCTGAAACAATGGCACCTATCAACCATCTCTTCTTGTACCAGCCTCCGGTCAATCACTGTCCAGGGACCTCCATATTCCTAAATCCGGCGCTGGACCGGTCAATCTCTACCCAGGTTCCTCTACAGGTTTTGCGAGGTAAAACTCGTTATTCAGATTCAATGACATTTTGTGCATGACGTAAAACTGCCCGGCTGTACTGCACGTGTTCGATTATGGCCGTCCTATATACCAACGCATCTGAATAATTTTTCTATTATTTCTGTACCGTCAAGACGCTATCATCGCGTACAGAATGACGCATGCTATGACGATGGCGATGATACTATTGTTTACACTAGCAAAATGCGAGGGTGCTTTGGTAGTCATGATAGTAACATTTACTAAATTTTAGAAAACAAACAGCATAGTTACATCAACACTATAAAGGGCTCGCAGATACTCGATGTTTGTTCTAAATAACTAAGGTCAGAGATAATGTGAAGTTCACGTCCATCGATAGGTCATAGTTGTCTAATAATGTTCGTATTGCTATGCTACTGACATGAGGGTAGACATAAGTATGTTGTGTCAACGTCTACTTCATGTCGCCAAGTCCATGACGCAGGGGCCGTTTCCCCAAAGTATCTGCCGGGCGTGTGTGGTTCCTGCGATTGTCAAGTTACGTTTTACATACGTGCGCATAATGTTTTATGTTCTGGACAACTAACTTGACATACATGGGGTATTTTGAAAATAGGAGCCTAGGGAGCCTAGTCGAAAAAGACGCCGTTACTCAAAAACCCAACCACGCTACGGGCCTGGGGGAATCGTATCATCTCAATTGTTCAGCTCGTTCTGATGGTGAATACGAAGAATTGCCGGTTGTCATACGCTAGTAATCTGCGTTGTTCTAACCTACTACAAGGCGCGAGCAGTAGCGGATTAAGACATTCGTGTGCCCTGGGCACCAGACACTTTCATGGGCCCTAGGTACAAATAGGGGCTGATGGTGAGCAGTGAGGCTTGCCAAAAACCTAAGCTGGTGCCGGAACGAAATCAATTAGTATTGGGTGGGCTGAGCCGCATCTTCAGCATGACGTCGCTGCCGGACCATGACACCGGAAGACAGGGGGACGCCGTTGAATTTGATGTTTTCTTCTTTATAGTAACTTATGTGGTAACATGAATAATGTATATTAAAAATTCAAACGTATTGAGCCTACATCAATATTATTACCAATTACAACACTCACCGGGTTAATGAAGTACCAATTCATATGCAGTAGCCATCATTCGCCAAACCGTGTCTTACTAGCTGGATTTTAGGAATAGTCAGTCCACAAAATATGCTCGGCTATTTTTTTGTTGGCCCCTGGCCTTCATGGGCCCTAGGAACGTGCATACAGTGCCTACTGGGTAATCCGCCACTGACCGCGTGTCTTTCTCTGAAAAGGTGTTAGAAGACACCCTTACCTGACACCGTTCTAAAAATACCGTTCGTCGTCTACTTGTGCCACGCCTTTTGATGTAGAGCATAGCTATCAAACAAACAATATAAACTGCAGCTACGTACGCCAAATTCCAGCAGGGATCCCCAAAAAGCACAATGATGAACTGTATAAAATGCCATCACTTGTCCTATGGGCGACAATCATTGCGACTTCTCCTTCCTCTGTCACCTATGCAGCTATGTTTCACATGTTGTGTTCTTTCACAAAGCCAAACTGTTCTTCACCTACTTTTTCTCGCGTATAATATTAAATTCCTCTCCTGGTGATATTATATATAAAGTCGACGTGAAACCATCCAGTTTAACCAGTACTCTCTTCGTAACACATCTCAGTTTAACCGGTACTCTCTTAGTAACATATCTCAGTTTAACCAGTGCTCTCTTCGTAACATATCTCAGTTTAACCAGTGCTCTCTTCGTAACATATCTCAGTTTAACCAGTACTCTCTTCGTAACACATCTCAGTTTAACCGGTACTCTCTTAGTAACACATCTCAGTTTAACCGGTACTCTCTTAGTAACATATATCAGTTTAACCAGTACTCTCTTCGTAACATATCTCAGTTTAACCAGTGCTCTCTTCGTAACATATCTCAGTTTAACCAATGCTCTCTTAGTAACATATCTCAGTTTAACCAGTGCTCTCTTAGTAACATATCTCAGTTTAACCAGTACTCTCTTCGTAACACATCTCAGTTTAACCAGTACTCTCTTAGTAACATATCTCAGTTAACCAGTGCTCTCTTCGTAACATATCTCAGTTTAACCAGTGCTCTCTTCGTAACATATATCAGTTTAACCAGTACTCTCTTCGTAACATATCTCAGTTTAACCAGTATTCTCTTCGTAACATATCTCAGTTTAACCAGTACTCTCTTCGTAACATATCTCAGTTTAACCAGTACTCTCTTCGTAACATATATCAGTTTAACCAGTATTCTCTTCGTAACATATCTCAGTTTAACCAGTGCTCTCTTCGTAACATATCTCAGTTTAACCAGTGCTCTCTTCGTAACATATCTCGGTTTAACCAGTGCTTTCTTCGTAACATATCTCAGTTTACCCAGTACTCCCTTCGTAACATATCTCAGTTTAACCAGTGCTCTCTTCGTAACATATCTCAATTTAACCAGTGCTCTCTTCGTAACATATCTCAGTTTAACCAGTGCTCTCTTCGTAACATATCTCAGTTTAACCGGTACTCTCTTAGTAACATATCTCAGTTTAACCAGTACTCTCTTCGTAACATATCTCAGTTTAACCAGTGCTCTCTTCGTAACATATCTCAGTTTAACCAATGCTCTCTTAGTAACATATCTCAGTTTAACCAGTGCTCTCTTAGTAACATATCTCAGTTTAACCAGTACTCTCTTCGTAACACATCTCAGTTTAACCAGTACTCTCTTAGTAACATATCTCAGTTAACCAGTGCTCTCTTCGTAACATATCTCAGTTTAACCAGTGCTCTCTTCGTAACATATATCAGGTTAACCAGTACTCTCTTCGTAACATATCTCAGTTTAACCAGTATTCTCTTCGTAACATATCTCAGTTTAACCAGTACTCTCTTCGTAACATATCTCAGTTTAACCAGTATTCTCTTCGTAACATATCTCAGTTTAACCAATACTCTCTTCTTAACATATCTCAGTTTAACCAGTATTCTCTTCGTAACATATCTCAGATTAACCAGTACTCTCTTCGTAACATATCTCAGTTTAACCAATACTCTCTTCTTAACATATCTAAGTTTAACCAGTATTCTCTTCGTAACATATCTCAGATTAACCAGTACTCTCTTCGTAACATATCTCAGTTTAACCAGTATTCTCTTCGTAACATATCTCAGTTTAACCAGTACTCTCTTCGTAACATATCTCAGTTTAACCAGTATTCTCTTCGTAACATATATCAGTTTAACAAGTACTCTCTTCGTAACATATCTCAGGTTAACCAGTGCTTTCTTCGTAACATATATCAGTTTAACCAGTACTCTCTTCGTAACATATCTCAGTTTAACCAGTACTCTCTTCGTAACATATCTCAGTTTAACCAGTACTCTCTTCGTAACATATCTCAGGTTAACCAGTACTAAATGTGATAAATGCAAGCAATGGCAGGGATACTATGGACGGGAACGAGAGATTTATTCTACATCCTTATTCAAAACACCAGGGCTGCTGGTTTGTCGAATAAATCTACAAGTTTGGTCGCAATCACGAAGGCGGCATTCGTTGGCCTTTGAACTTTCATAGTCTCGGGTGCTAGTATGCTGAAAACCAGGCCAAAATGTCGGTAGATTACTTGTCTAGATGCATAAGACGTACAGCTACTTACTTAGAACAGAGTGGAAACCTTCATGTTGTTTACAAATCAGTCAACTATTTGCGCGTTTAAATGTCAGCGGAATATCACCTGTCCATATGAACCATACCCACGACGGTACGTATCAGTTGATGAAACAAAAACGGTATTTTATTTTAAAATTTAGTATTATATTCTAATTGCAATTTGTTTAAGCGCATTACGAATCTCGGTCGACGATGTCCAAGTTTAATTTACTGTATTGCACGAATAGATTAAGTGCAATCGGCTTACTAAGTGGGTGCGTACGTTTGAGTTTGATCGTTAGATCGGGTAAGTATTTAAAGTGTGAATAACCTAATGCTATAAAACACAGAAACATAGCCACTTTTGCCTTCCTTCGCCGAATTTCGGTTAGGCCAAAACGAAATTAATTGACTACTCTGTCTGACGATTTCGTCAAAATAAAATAAGGAGTTAGCATGTCGTAGTGGTTAATGGAGAGGTTGGGTTTTTGCATAATAAGTATTAAAAAAGGCGAGCGTAAAATCGAAATGTGGGGGCAGCTCTAAGTCATGATATTAATCGTAAGATGGGAAAGGCACACAAGTAAACAAGTCTGACATGAAATAAATGAACGATTGAATTTCATCGAAATGACAAGAGGAATTCTCAGTCGCGGTTCTCCAAACCATAGCATACAAAAAGACTAACGATGTGGAATGAATTGTTGACAAATACCACCAATCAGACATGTCTGACGCAACTTCTAGCGTAGGTGGAGAGAGTCTGGGGCATTTATTATTACATAGATTGGGTGACTGACTCAACCCCCTCATTTGGCCCTATTCCATTATATTCCACGTCCTGCCTTATCACCTCTCTTCTCTTCTCTCTCTCTCTGCCCCTCTCTCCTTCTGTTTGTCTGTCTGTCTCTCACACTCTCTCCTCTCTCTTTTATGTGTGTGTGTGTGTGTGTGCGTGTGCGTGTGCGTGTGCGTGTGCGTGTGTGTGTGTGTGTGTGCGTGCGTACGTGTGTGTGTGTGATAGTGCCTGCGTGTGTGCATGCGTGAGTATGTGCATGTATACACAGCGGAGTTTCTTGTAGTTGTGATATTTGTAGTAAATTGGAAAGGGACCTGTAGAAAACGTCCTAACGACACTATTTGGTGATACTGGGCAGATGTTCCTCATTAGTAATTCATAGTACGAACACAACTGTGTGGGTGCACGCCTACGCCAGTGGTGGATTCTAAGGTGTCAAGGTTGTCACTCAGAGAGTGATACAGAGGACAGTCCCTGGGAAGCGTCTGCGCGGAAGACCAAAAACACCGTACAATGACAACATACGATGGGCAGAAAATGAATACGACTGTTACAACCAGTAATGTAATAAAACAAGCAGTGGCAATGGCAATGAGTGTTATTTACTTATGACCCCTTGCGGAGTATGAGAGAATTGTTCTCTACAGTTCATTTTAATACAACATATTGTATTCTTAAGAACATCTGGACTTATATTGTATAAATCATATTTATAGTAATTTTCGATAAGTTTATAATCAGTAGTGCAAACCACATAATATAAAATAAACCACGTAGTATACATGTGTTGCACAAAGTGAACTCATTTACATGTCATTATACGACAAGTAATTAAAGCTATAATCTACATTGTTTCTTCTACGCATTTTACAGGTTTGACAGGAAATGTGTTAGTTAGACAAACTTTGTCATGATTACATCAATAAATCTGGAAAGATCTATCAACTGTTTGACATTATGTACATTAAACAATTGGTTCATTTTCAAAGTATTAGGTGTGATTCTAAAATATTTCTTTATGTATTTTGGTCATTCTTCTACTAGTGATGGGCATACAAGTGCATAATGATATTCATCACCTTGGTCTCCATTCTTGCATACGTTACACAGCCTCTGAGCATTTTCAGGGAGATAACGACCAACAGAAATAGGTAATTTGTGATTTCCACAACGAAATTTAAATAAATTGTGTTAGTTGGATTAAATACTTCTCGAGCCCAACTTCATTAAAAAATATTCGGTAATTTGAACACAGTCTATTTACATGAATTTTGTTTGTCTGTTGATGTCATTTGAGGCGCTATGGTATACTTCAACCATTTTAATTTACGTTTCCATGATCATGCCACATGTTAGATAGTCCACATCCGTGAATGATACTATTGATTTTTAGAATCCATTTTGATTTAAAATGATCGGTGTCATTGAGGTTTTTCATCAGCCTAAACATAATATTAGATAACTTGCTTTGTTTGCCTTCAGCTAAATGTACGCAAAAGTTTATAATTCTCTTTTTAAAATTAAACAAAAGGCTAACGTCTTTCGTTGAAACACAACGCACATTTACTGATGGGCAGTGTGGCTTCAGAAGTAATAACTCAACTTCACTAACTTTAATAGAATTTGTCGAAAAGGTTACTTCCGCAATGGATAAATACCAAAGTACAATTGGTGTCTTTATCGACCTAAAAAGCGCATGACACTGTTGACCACAACATATTGCTAAGTAAATTGCTATGCTATAGAATGAAATAAGGGGTCTGGCTCTGGACTGGATAAAAAGCTAATTAACCAACCGTAGACAATATAATAATAAATAATAATAAACTTTATTTATACACCATCAAATCCGGGACTAATGACCCCCGTTCACGGGTGTTTACAAATTGCCAATCATATAAGAAGCATAAAAACACTTTTAAGAGAACAAATAAGAAAATAAATTAAATTAGCAAACAATATCCTAGTATATAGTGTATGCTATGACCACAGTGAGGATCTGTCTACTAGTTCAAATGCTTTTCTATAATCAACGAAGACAAAGTAAAGCCTTTTGCGACGAGACAGATACAATTCAATCAATGAGTGTAAAACGAATATACACTGTATGATCAAGCGTAGAATACCCCTCTCTGAACACTGCCTGTTCTTCACCTATAATACTCGCTTCATCTATCTATGTGGCCTGTCTCGCGTTAACGCAGGCTGTAAACAACTTGCCTATGCAGCTTAACAGTGTAATGCCACGATAGTTGTCTGGGTCATCTATTGACCTCTTCTTTTTGTATATGGCCTTAATTATCCCAATGCACCAATCAGTTGGCACACCAGATAATAGAACAAGGTTAAACATTTTAACAATAATTTCAACTAGTTCAATGGGGCTGTTTTTCAAGTATTCATTTATAAGATTATCAATACCATACAGCTTTTTGTTTTTAAGTTTTGTAATTAATTATACTACTTCGTGTGGTGCGAAAGGTCTAATTATGTGTTCATTTATTGACTGTGTAATCTTTCAGTAATGTAATAATCCACCAGTAATGTAATAATCCACCAGTAATGTAATAAAAACGACGAGGGTGATTGTGATGACGATGAAGATTTTGATGATGATGTTGGTGGTGATGATGAAGACGGTGATGATGAGAACGATAAATGATTACGATGTTGACGACGATTAAGGGGTAGTCTTAGTGGTGATGATGATGACAGTGATTATGATAACAGTGTGGTTGTTTTTTATTATTATGATGTTAATAATGATAATGATGACGGTGATGATAAATGATTATGATGATTATGAGGATGATGATGAAGAGAATGAAGGCGTCATCTTCCTCATCCTCATCGTCATCCTCGTGTTCACCCTTACAACTTCTAGCCGTGCAGACACCCAGTCGACGTTCACTAAAGTCTACTTAACAAGGGTTCTCAGAACGAGTTAGCCGCTTGTTTTCTTGGAGAACACATGGGACGCTGTTCTCATAACCTCCCAGGTAACGCAGTAACTGCATGTCGGCAAACAGACCGAATCACACGGAAGGCAAAATGTAGTAGCCCCGACTTTCGGGTAATGTCCCACAGATATTGAGGATCAATAAGGTATTTTTACAATTTGTCGACATCTAGTTACCATAATCACCGTCTTCATCGCATTACTGGTCGATTGTTACATTGTGGGTTGTATCACACGTTCGTACGAGACACGGCAGATCGAGGTCGATGGAGGAAATTGGTGCAACATGCTGCGCGGGCGACCGATTATCACTCGTGATGGGACCGAGAAACGAATACGAAGAAGATATGTTTACTCTGTATATCTAAGTTGTTTGTGCAATAACTGTTCTATGTCAGCATATGTGCACGCGCACGCATCACACACAATACACACCCGCATACACACGCGTGCGCGCACGCACGCACACACACACATTCTCTCTCTGTCAAACTCGCAAGCACGCACACACGTACGCACGCATGCACGCACATACACGTACACGTACAATATATATATATATATATATACACAATATGTATATAAATAATAAATGTATTTTTAATATATATATATAATACATTTTTTTATTCAAAATAATGTGTGTCCTTTTCCTGCACTGAACGTGTCGCCCGTTCGGAGGGCGTTATACTAGTTACACTATCTTGTTGGACACACATTTAGCTTCAGGAGTAGTACAGCTACACAATGTCTTCTAAGACAAATGTGATGCTTAGAACCTTTGCCTATCATAGACACGACAGGGGGTCTCCTACTCTAGACAGACAATCATTAACTATTAGTCACTCATACTCAAGTCGACCACTTGGGCCGAACTCTGCTGGCCCTAACCATATGTCTCCAGATGTTTGTATCCCTCGTTGTCTGTTTATGGTTCTCAGGGTTCCAGTCCCATACATTCTTCTGCCAGTTGATACATTGTCTACTTTGACTTGTTCGTCCATGTTCTAGTTGCTACAGAACTCAGAATCAATTTATTTGACCTTTAAATACGATACATATACAACGAACAACGTAAGTAATATATATGGTCGGGAGACTCCTATTAAGATATATAATATCACTTGCACAGGAGCCACCCCATAAATATAAACAACAATAACATTTACGTGACATAAATCAGAATAACATATGACTTGTTTTTATAGTTGATAATTACTCAACATGCATATATAATAAAAGGATTGATTATATATATTCGTGTACACATTGACGTACATATGAATACTTTGGTATACATTCCAATACGTATTACGAAATACAAGAAAGCAATTATGGATACGACAAGTGGATTCATAATTGAAGAAAAAAAAATTGTGTATGTTGAAAAACCATATAGAATGTGGGTGTCAATTTTATTAATTATAATACTTGGTGTATTGTTAACTGTCTCTACTATGCTGTGTCTAATGCATTTTTTTTTCTCGCAAATTTATGTTTGAATCTGTGCATATACAGATTTTTTCTTTCACGTGTGCAGTGCTGATGAATAAAATAAAAACATTGAAGTAGTAGGTTAAAACAGTGTTCATTAATTGATAGTAAAATTTTAATTGTTGGATTTTATAAATGTCATCCAACTTTAGCAACTGAAGTCTTTTAAAAATAGGACTTGTGTGAGCATTGTATTTACTTCGTATTGCTTTTTTCTGTAATTTGAATATTCGATGTGCCTGATGACCCCATGAAAGTAAGCCATAATTAATATGAGAGAGTATAAGGGCATTGTACATAATATATAACGTATTAGGTGGTAAAGTTTATTTAGTATGCCTATTGTTTTATATATTTTATTTGCTATTTTGTTTGTATGACTCTGCCAGTTTAAATGGTTATTTATTTTGATGCCTAAAAAAAATCATTTACACATTCAATGTCTGCCCCATCTATTTGTAATATAGGGTATTCTACTTTCTTTTGAGGCATATGAAAAATCATGAATTTAGTCTTTTTGGCATTTAGTGACAGTTTTTTGGCTTTCAACCAATTGCTAATCTTTGTTACTTCTTTGTTAATGTTTTCACTTCGCATTTGGCCTTCTGAATCATTAAATGTGTTTAGTGTACAGGTGATAGTGGTGTCGTCAGCATACGTTATGAATTTGAAAAGGTCACTAGGAAGTGCTATGTCATTTATATATATATATATAATAAATAAGAGCGGCCCCAAAATTGAACCTTGAGGGACACCAGAGTTGACTTAATATTTTCAATTTCTACTAACTGCTTACGATTTTGTAAATAACTCTTACAGAGGTCCTGAGCCTTGTCATTTAATCCATAGTAATTTAACTTCTGTACCAATATATTGTGATGATCAATTGTATCAAATGCTTTTAATAAATCAAGGTATATATTTATTGGAGTAACCGATTTATCAAGTTCTTGTATAATTCTGTCTATGATTTCGAGTGTAGCAAGCTCAGTAGAATGTTTCTTTTAAAACCCATATTGACTATTGTAGTATAACGCTTTAGAATGGAAATAATCGTGGATTTGATCAAACATAACCCTTTAAAAAAAAATTGAAATCATTGGCAGGATAGGAATAGGACGATAAAGTCTGAAACATCACCTGTTTTGAAAAGGTGTATGACTTTTGCAATTTTTTATTTGTCTGGAAATACACCAGTTATTATTGATTGATTAATAATTAGAGTAACTGCAATGATGATATCATTTTGTTAATCAATTTCAGTAATGGTGTTGAAATACCGTCGTTTCCACAACTTGATTTTGGAGGTAAACTATCAATTATATTAACAGTAGTCTCCATGTTAATTGGGTTAAAGCTGAAGTGTGAAACATCGGGTTATTCAGGTAATATTTGTATGATTTACCTCCACTAGTAGTTGTTTTAAAGGCTAGGATAGGACCAGCATTAATAAAAAAACGTGTTAAATCTGTTTGCAATAATGCATTTGTCGCTAATCATTTCCCCATCGACTTTGAACAAATCTGGAAATTGTTCTTTCTTTTGACTTTTCTGAATAATTGTTTTTTAAATTAAACACCACGTCTTTTTAATATCATGCTTATGCTTTTCAAAACTGAATTGGTAATGCATCTGCTTAGCTAATTTAATATTATTATAAGTACGTAAGTCAGTTTTAAGTTTATGGTAATGCTCTGTATTTACCTGAGTCTGTATCATTCTCGAATACAATTTGTTTCTAAACTTTATCGACATAATAACGCCCTTGGTAATCCAAGGAGTTTTTATGTTTATATTTGTTAAATTTAACCTTGTTGCCATTTCATTATTGCATATGTAACAGTGCTCATTAAACACCAGCCTCGTTTCCCTTATCCTGCCTTTACGTTGCATCTTGCCGCTGTAGAGCTGTGCGATTGTCAAATGGTGTTAACGATAGTGAGTGTTGAATGTGGCTCGCAACATTCTCCTGTAACACCCAACACGTTTTCTTTTTGTTTTATTGTCGATGTATGTTGTTCGTGTTAGTACAGAAGCACTATATTCCACCGTTTCCATTAATGTACGTTGGTTAAGTTTGCAGGGAACGGCAGACATACATATTCTACTAGTTAGTTATTTGAATGCTCAGCTTGTAATTGCATTTCTCGTTTTGATGTTTCTGGTTTCATTCCTGACCCGTAATTAGGAATAACGATCTCCTAAGACATTGTTATTTAGGCACAAATATGGCGAACTGCTTTAACATTCCTAAGAGGCCTTTTTAACGTATTTTACGTTGTCACGTTTTATGTCTGAGTGTACACCTCTATTTAAGAACGTTTGTTGTCCTGTTTAAAAGTTCCATGCTGAACATATTTTAAAGAGTCTTAAATGTTTTGTTTTATCTCACACATTTTTGTTTTAACTATAAATGTATGCCTTTTAAACACACACACACACACACACACACACACACACACACACACACACACACACACACACACACACACACACACACACACACACACACACACACACACACACACACACACACACACACACACACACACACACACACACACACACACACACAAACGCACGCGCACATGCACACGCATACACACATACTCACACACATATATATATATAACTTCTTTGAGTTTGCTTATAGTTTTTGGGATTGATCAACCCTTTTTTATGCACCTTTCAGTTTTGTTTCTAAGGACTTAGTCTCAAAAGATATTACCTTATAATAATAATGATGATGATAATAATAATAATTTTAATTTATTATTATTATCAAGACAACCAAGAGAAAACGTCGCCTTGTCGATGAGACGCAGTCAATGAAATACGACTGCGGAGAAAACGAGACGATGTCGTAGCTCTTCCGCTGCCGACTACCGGGCGGCCCTAGCTTTCTAGATCACCTAACAAACAAACAAACAAACGGACAAGAGCATGTATCACAACTGGTATTGCCTCATGTGAAGGATACGGCAAAAAGACGATTTTACAAACTGGCATACGGATCAGTCAAATTTCGGGACTCCGAGTCATTTCTTTTTGTTAACTAGGCTGCACATTGCCTGACCGTTAGCGATCTGAACACCGGGCCACCATCTGCAGAACCTTTTCCGACTAAACACAGGGTGCGCGACAATTACTCGCAAGAGAAACCATCCACACCCGTTGCCGTTACAAATATCCTCGATGTTCAGGGGTCACGAACATATGTCTGCACAACACGAAGCTACTAAATCATGTCCACCACAACTATCAATGATTTTTAATAGCGAATCACACGATGCAATAGTTGGAGTGGGCACGCCAACATCGATTTGATCAACATGACGCCGTTAGTACCAATTGTGTAAATTGCACGTACAGAAATGTTGGGCTGAAACATAATGACCTCTCCAAATGTCATGTATTCTGCACAAACTGCTGAGTGGGAAGGCGTGTGAAGGGCACGGTGTCAGAGGGTTGATGTGAGGAGGGTGGGGTGATACATGGTGGGGTCTGACAGAGTGGGTAGAGTGTGGGTGTGATAACGTGCTTGATGTCAGAGGGTGACCCACCGCTGAGATTTTGAACTGCGCACAACTTAAGCGTACATATTAGAGTGTAAGTCGAAAATACGCATCGCGCAACATAGTTCACGATGACATTGGTTCGCATGGCTTAACCAATTAAGTCCGTTATGTAATTCGTTTTATATTGTGTTTGCTCATTAAAAAAATTATGAATCAATAGAAAACACCTTTTTGTTTCAATGTGTCCAGACGCGTATTATCAACAATGAACGCTGTAATACTATATGATGCAATAATATGTGTCTAATAGGTGCAGTGTCAGCGAAACACTATTGAATTGTAGCAAAAAAACTGATGTGTATGATGTCCGTCACGTTTACATGGTCCGTTTTGCTGTTGTTATAACTATATCCAGATCTAGATATACCCGTATAGCTAAGGATAGCCTTAATGTACAAGATTTAAATGTAAACATCAATGATGTTGCGATACAGAGGGTAGCGAGTGGAATAGTCAGCAGAATGTGTAAAAACATTAATAATGCAATGTTTAAATTTTAATTTGAGGCAAATTGCACGTACATCCAACGCAAGCCACTGTTCGGTCAATATACGCTCACACCTTTAATGTTTTTGCAAAAGAGCCTGGTGAAGTTAATCTTTCAGTTATTATATTTATCATCCTATTATGTGGACTATATATTTTATGGTATGGCTGACAAACGAAATATAATTTGGCACATGATGTCCGTCACATGCAGAACAATTGCAAGACATTTGTTCTTTTACAAAAGCTGTATCAGTTATGGTTTTTATTGGTTATGCACAGGATTGCCATATTTGTCTGCGCAGATAGTTTCTCTGTCAGGAACACGTGGAAATGAGTGTGTTAGAACACATTTTAATTTTGTCATTAAAAATTGGAATGGGAACATTTTCCGTGGCCTGGCCCATATATATATATATATAATTGTTGTATTAGTATGGTTATGTGTGTGTTTTTGCGTGCGAGCGAGCGGTTAAACAGGAAGTATATGCGCACATAACAAACTCTTTGTCTTGAACGATGGAAACTTTAATTGTAAAAAAATCATGCACATAAATCATGCACAAAATCATGCACAACAGTACAGATGGGTCGATATTGTTATACGGTAACCGTAAGTGTGTGATAACGAAGTTTCACTGAAGTTGTTAGTTAACGGATTAACCATTTAATATTGTTAATCTAATTGACACATTTTATACTGCTTATTTATTTTGAGATTAACTAACCCTTTTTGTTTTGAGGCGTCCCTCAAATTGGTTACCGAGGATTTTGGCGCAAAACAACATACCTTATTATGATAATTATTATTATGTGCTGGTTTGATACTTCCTGCGATAATCCCCGATTACCTTATCACAGCTAAATTGGGATGTGGTAAGTTTATAGATAAAGACAGGTAGTTCCGTGAGTCCTTTACGGGTTACACATTTACCCAAGTAAATGGATGTTTTTTCCTTGACGAGACATAAACACCTGGTGGACGTTGTCGGTGGATTTAGTGTCTCTCAATGCCAAGCAATGTGGGGGTCAACGAAATTGCCCGAGGTTAGAAACAGCAGTAGGTAGACTCGAAACCCCGTCGCCTCGACTGACTGATCGGTATTTCTACCGCCGAGCTCTTGCGCAAAAAAAATCCAAAATATCTGACCTGGATTAAATGATCTACGCGAAACATGTCCGTGCTACCCCGATGTTTTGACCGCGGGTTGTCATGTTGCTCAACAAGTGTGTATCCGCCCCACTGGGCTATTATTCGGTCGCAGTCTACAATTCCGTGTTAACTGCCCCACGCAGTTAGTTAGTGAAAAATTTATGACATAAATTAATGCCAGGACGAACATTTTGAAAACCCACTGGAATTTCCGATGACAATTCAAGATTCTTGTATTGCCGATATATATATATATATATTGCGCAGTAATTGTCCGCCACCTGCATGTTATGTAGGGCACGTAACCAAACAATATTGTTTACTGTTAACGAGTCAAGATTCGAGTTGTGTTATACTGTATGTGTTCAGTGCCACTGTTTCCGAAGAACCAAAACAGCTTACACAGCATGCATGCAGAGTTTCTATGACTTTTGAACGTGCGGAGAGACCTCTGTGTATTCGTAACCTATTCCATGATCACAAACGATGCTTCTGTCGACGGAGTAAACATCTTTGATCTTTTATGTATTGCACTGCTGACGCAAATAACCTTTATATTAATGGCAAGGACATTGTATAGCACCTGTAACGCCGTGTCAAATGAAAGTGGGAAATTTGCTAAACGACATACCTGCGTTTGAATCACCACTACGCTAATGTGTTATTTGCGTCACATACATCACAACAAATAGGGTCTACATTGGAGAACGTTTTGGCAAAATGTAATTGGTAATGTTTTCAAAATGCCACTCATAAATTTTGCTATCAACAAATGGACGTTTTTCATTGTGTTTATTGCCATTAACAACATTGGTTAATTGCTCAATTCGATTACTGCGCGGATTTCAAACTAACGTTGTGAAAAAGCAAACCTACACTCCCCTCATGCTATCCACTACTATGACGTACGACATTCTAAATCGTTTCTCAACTTTTTGTATGTAGCTTGGCAAAAATCATCAAATTATTCACTATTTAATTATTGACCTAGAATCAATTCAACTCATTATTAAAACCAGCAAAAATGCCCGTCACCTGACTGGATGCCTTGGTAGTTGTGGTAGTTGACAGTCGTGATAATAATACTTATCAAATGTTAGATAACATACAGCAACGTTACACAAACACCACAACGTTTTCGGAATGTATTCGTTGTTTATTCAAAATGACGAAGGTCGGAGAGAGAGAGAGTCCACGTCCATCAATAAGTCCTAGTCGTGATAGGGTGGAATTGTCAAATCATATTCGTATTGCCATGAGGATAGACATAAGCATTATTGTGTCAGCGCCTACTCCATATTGCCTAGTCTATGACGCAGGGGCCGTATTCCAGAAATATGTTTGCCGTGCGCGCGTTGTTCCAGCGATTGTTAGGTTACAGTTTGCGTATTTGTTGGTTTAAAAGTACACGCATGCTGATTAATGGTCAGGAGAAGGTTATCAGAGAAGACGTTGGTGACGACAAGTTTGACATTCTACAATATTGGTAGCCCGAAACAGTATAGAGAAAGCCGATGTTAAGAGCAATGTGCTATGGCTAAACGTAAACTACGTCAAGACATTTGACTCTGTGTCGTTGACACCTGTGGAAAGTCTCGCTGGAATTTGGGGAATATACGCACATGGCGCCATCTAGGGAATAACGTAGTAATTATGGTATCCATTCACGAGGTCACGAATTTTGTAGCCAACCGGTTTAATTCGATGCTACTTAGCATCAACAACACTACAAAGCGACAAGGATGGGATGTTTGACAAATGTACTCTAACTTCTAACAACACATCACAAACTCGATCACGATCAACCCAGTCATAGTTAGCAATATTGTGCGAAACTAGCGAAACACTTTGGTCTATGACTCTATGTAGTCGAGACTAATATGTGGCTGTTATGTCTGCTGGAAGTGAATTGCTGCTGAACATTGACTATATTGCAGAGCTGTAACAAGTACATTTATTTTGTACTTGAGTAAAAGTACAAGTAACTCTGGAAAAAGCTACTCAAGTAAACGTACTTCTTGAAAAATGTACTTGAAGTACAAGTAAAAAGTAAACAAATGTACTTGAAGTAAATGCAAAAGTACTTTTCTGAAAAACTTTTGACATGGTCACCCACTGCAAACAAACAAATAAATTCAGTAGTGTGCAAAACAAACACTTTATTGAACAGGACAGGATTCTCAGCAGGGTACAGTGACAGGCTGGCTCCTCAAACAAACTATACATACTATGCAAGGCAGTGACAAAAGAAATAAAATAGCAGTAATACCCTATTCAGTAGTGTGTACAGTGAACACTAAATATTGTCTACGATCAGGCCTGGGGGTCAATATGTGAGACAAAATATTGAAAACATGAACCAAGAATACATATAAACAACATTGATAGGCCCTAACAATACTTACTTTATTATTAAGATAAATCTGAGTAACCATTAGCAGTTTAAATTGCCACAGCGAAGGGAATGTTTTGGGGGCGATAATGTGTGAATTTCGACATGCGTTTATCACTAATGCAATTCGGGATGTTATTCAGGTCACTAATAGCTCGAACCTAAATCTAAGAACAAAATTTTTTCATATTAAATGCACTTGCACCTTTTGTACAACTAACGACGTGTTATCGTGTAATATATTTTCACAGCAAAAATTAGGCAAGAATACTTTTAAGCTGCGTAGGTCTAACACTAATAATTTACCGACCACGCGTGTAAGGAAGGTTCGAATGAGATGTCCTGTACGCCGAACAGATCTGGTATATCGGCACACACAACAAACAGATCAACTTAACAGTAGCCCGTGAACTGACTTAATCTCAAACATACTGGATAAGTATGGCCATGGATGCTGCAAATGATCGTTTTCGGCTAATTTTAATGCAGAAATTATGGATTCTTCGTTACATTTATGAAAAGTACACACATTTGTACTTCGCTACAAGTAAAAGTACTCCTAAAAATGTACTTCGTTACTCACGAAAAGTAAACTTTTCTATTCAAGTACAGTAACGAAGTACGTCCCAGCTCTGCTATATTGTATTAGTCAGCATACATGCTAAGTCTCCTGCATTCGCCGGGGGACTCCTGGAAATCCATCAAATCCCCCGATCTCCTGGAAAGGAGAACCAATCTCCTGGATTTTCAGCGAAACCAAAACTTTTTTTTTTCGATTTTATTTTCCGATCTCGGCATGGCCTAATCGGGTTTTACTTCCGGCTGACTCGAGTATGTTTTTCTGGGTCAACAGAAAGTGGTCAATACCCGTCAATACCAGAGCCAGTGTTAACGAGTTAATTGCAATCGGTCAGACACCGAGCTAAATCTCGTGAATAGGAACGTTAGACCAAGGCCGCTCGGACAACAAAGCGAAAACGGGTTGTTTAAATCATGCCTTGCATTGACTAGACAATAACAACTAACTATAATCTTCTTGGGTCTTGCCTGTGGTTGATATTGCATATAAGCTTTAGACGAGCACAGTGAACCGCGCTTGCAGCCGCGGGTTCCATATTATCGCCCACCGTCAGCTTGCCGATCTTGTAGAACGAAATGCAATCCGTTTCAATCTATGCTCAAATAATGTCAGTTGATCCATCTACACTATGTGCACGTTTTATTTAATCCATGTATATATGTAACTGTTAGAACTGGAACACATTATAAATGAAAATATGTATTTTATAACCTCAAATGCTCCACCAGCAATGCTAAAGGTCACAAATAGTAAATTCATCACGCATGCCTCCGTCACCCAGGCCATGGTAACAAACTTTGAAGAAAATACAATGCTAAATTCTGGTTCTGATACTTGTGAATATAGTATCTGTTTGTAATAATGTAATAACATATTTGTAATAAAAGAAGATGTATTTACTGCCTATATGCAAGGTTCTTTGCACCATAAAAATATATATTTAATGTATGAACACATATGCCTAGAACATCAAATTAGTAAACTTTTTCTTTTTTCTACCATACCTATAAAGCCACGTACATTTTAGTTGACATATAATTCAATTATTTTATGTCCACATATAATTTATTTAATGTAACACATTAAATACATATTAACATGCTGTTATGTGCCATTGATTTAAGAGCACATGTGCAATGCATTAGGAAATAAAGCTGATCTGTGACCATTTTCATAACATGAAATACTCAGATTTATATACAATTCGATAATACCACGAGACCCCCAATTTACACAAAATGTCTTGATATTACAAGACCCTGCAATTTACGCATAAATCTCACGCATTGCTTAACGTTTTATTATAACATGATTATTAATGTCTATTGAAAGTATCCTTTTTTGTTATATTTTAATCCGATTTATGTATAAATGTCTGATTTTCCAAGATTCTCCGATTTACGTATAAATGCCCGATTTTCTGAGACCCTCTGATTTACGTATAAATGCCCGATTTTTCGAGACCCTCTGATTTACGTATAAATATCCTGGATTGGCGTTTCTGAAACTTAACATATATGAGTCAGTCGTCTACTATATCAGGACGACGACAACGTGTATTGTGTATTTTCAACACCCAACTAACCGTGAAACACTATATCAAAGGTTCATGGCTAACTGGAATGGCTTGCCAACAAGCGTGCTCAACAATCGAGATAGCTAGATATACCCGCAGTATACTTAATAACACAATGGTCGAACAAGAGGAAACAGCTGTTTTCTTGTCAAGCAACAACACGTAATAGGACAACTTCAGATCAATGGCATTAGCAGACAACGGGAACAAACCAGTGTTGACGTTGCCGATGTCGGAAATGGATATTATGTCATTGTCGTGGATGACGAGTTCGCAAGATATCCTGAGGTGGACATATCGACTTCTCACAAGGGCAAATTCGCCACAAGGGCAGTCAATCCCAAAGCCCGAACTAATCTAGAAACTTGGAAACAGCTTCGTGATAGCGGGATACCGCTGGTAATGAATTAGACAACGGCCCACCCTTCCATAATTCACAACGGTTCAACACGCAATGGTAACATCACAATGCCCTGGGCCAATGACGAGGAAGAGAGGTTCGTAAAACACAAATAACCCACTCGAAGTTACAGAGATGGAAACACAAAAAATGGCAGTATGAATATGTTAATGTAGGTCTTCAATTGTGGAGCAACATCACGTGCGTCCAAAAGGTACCACCAGCAGCGGTCTTTGGAAGACAAACAATAATAAATATAAATCCGCAGACGATTGCAGTAAAAATATGTGTGTAAGATGATAATGTCATTGCAAAGAAGCAATGCGCTGATCAACACCACCACCCCAGTGGCGTATCTAGGATATCGGAAAGGGGCATTGAGAGCTCAAGTTTATTGACCCATGCCAAAGCAGGCTATATGGTACAACATAAAGAAACAGTTGTCAAAAGGGGCCATGGACCAAAGCACCCTCGAGTATTCCACTGCGCCTCATCGAGTAAACCAACATTGTAGCTAGGATAACATTAATCAGGGATGACAACATGTTCACTGTCGGGTCCGTGTGTACATACAATGTAATCCAGGGACTCTGTCTTACTGCGGATTAAACTGCTGTCTGGTGATCAACAAGCAAATCATTAGTTTGATGAAAACAAAATGGGTGTCGAAACATTAGCGGATTAGTTAGCATGGTTGGGTGTTGGTTTGCTGCTCAAGAACTATTTACACAATATTTAATGTATGGGTTGATTAGCATAACCGATTAATTGCCGAGCCAAAACAGACAGAAGAATATTTTAATTTATTTAGTATGAATTAACCAGCGGTCTCGCGTGGGGTCTATAGGCCCCCACATGAACTTTTCTGTTTGACAATAAATCTGTTTCGAAGTTAATTATGTAATTATGAACTAATTAACTACGATGCAAATATATAGTTAGGAACAGCATGTCAACATTAACACGCAATGATAGCAACATTATTGCGTACTACATAGGCATTATATGAGGTATTACTTTCTGAATTTTGTATATTAATTATGAAAATGGCATACTTAACAGAGTACGAGGAGAGGAGTTTTCAAGGAAACAATTCTAAGGTCATTATAATTCCCAGAAAGGAAGAAGTGGCAGAAGAAGAACCGTTGGCCAGCGATTTCTATCGGCAACTATTTGTCAATAGCCTTTACATGTGTAGTCGAGAACTATCAATCCTGATGCAGTTTCCGTATGTTTAGCTAATCCTTGTCTAACCCCTGTAAAACACACTAGACATTGTAGAATGCCAATTCAAACATACACGTATTCTGTACAATTTGCTAGGATGGTCAAGTAAACACATTATGCTGTTAGGGATGCATTAAACAAGATAACAAAACCACTAGTGTCAAAATTATACAACACTATCCGGTTACACAGCATTAATAATAAGGATATTGCGTTTCCATATGCGATGGCTTTTTGCGATCGAATTTATGCACATGTCAGCAAAGTCCGCCCAGAAAAAAGAGCATGGTTAGCTGTGAAAGGTGTGACTGAGTGTATATCTACTGAACTGTCATGCGATCCTACACTTAGAACCAAACTGCTGCATACTTCTCGTAAGAAGCCGTACCTATATATGACCGGACTCAACTATTCGAGGTAAGAACACTGCCAGTTTTCGAATTGCATAATTTGTGAAGGAAGGCTGCAGAATTCAACGTTAATAAACACCACATTCCATTCAAATACACTTTCTCTCCATTTCGTCGCGGTTCCTGTGGCAATCATCACATGATTCAGCTTCGCTAACGCTTCTATCGTGTTCAACAAAGTGAACGTCCTCGTAAATTCCTCAGATGTCGACGTGTTTTATCATCGTCTTCCTTCTTTCTGTTTTCCCTACATGTGACAATGTGCCACTTTTGTTAGCAGGAACCAAACATTCGAGAAATGACGCTCCTGTTTGAAGGCCATCGAAAGATCGGTTGGTGCGTGTCGTCCCAGTTACAGTTCTTTATTGTACGATATAACAGCATAAACTGACCGCATCCGCCTCGACAGATGCGTATTGTTGTTTCTTTCAATTACTTTACATGTTAGTGACATACAATAGTACGTAGGTGTAACTTTATGCAGTTCCGCCAAGGATTTTTTTCGGGTGCGAAATATGTCGTCAGTTGAGCAGTTAGTGATGTTGTTAACCATGCAAATGAAGCATCAACCACTTCTTGTATATATATACTTATCGGAATTTTGTAAATCATACATACAAAACAAACATACACAATAGATACAACAATCGGTAAGATTATATACAATAGTCATGATAACTCGAAGGTTATGATGTTTAAAATAATTTGCATTCCAGTCTGTGGTTTTAAGAAAGTTGGTATCTCACGAAAGTGTGCTTGTTACAGCGTGCGAAATTTTCATCTTGGGAGAATGCTCAGTCGACTGCGAATTTGGTTTTGCCACAGCTGACCTCATGTGTTCCGAGAACGGGACAGACTTCGTGTGCGGCCGGGTCAACATGACATGCAATACGGAACCTTGCGATGGTGAGTATATTTACTCCATAGGTATTTAACCTTATTTGTACTGTTACCCCTCGAGTTATCTAAACAACCGTTACTATCTATCTTCCTTTTTAAATACCTTACATGATGAAATATACAATATGCATGTTTGCAGGTGGCCCGGGAGCTTGGAGCGAGTGCAGCGCCTCTTGCGGCGGTGGTACCAAAAGCCGCTTAGTGGACAACGACACGCAAGTCCTTCGGTGCAACACGCACAGCTGCAGTCCAGGTTTGTAAACCTTAGTCTTAATCAAACATTCTTTCAAATACTAGCAGGGTGCCAACGTTTGCAGGCTGTTTGTTCTGCGACAGTTTGGGGGCTTGGGGCTGAGCCCCAAATGTCGAGGATGGGAGCTTAGTCAGCAATTTGTAGTGAATTTTTAAGACGTTTGTGATCAGGATCATATAGGCCCTGCTGGTTGCAACCTCCCAGCTGAAACCAAGCATAAACCAGCCACAAACATGATCATACATTATGTAGTCTCAGGAGTTAACTAAACGTTGTTGTCTTGTGTTACAGCCGACTGTCCAAACACCGCCGCTGACATCGTCTTTGTTATCGACAGCTCGAGCAGTATCACAAACTACGGATTCGAGGCCGCCAAACAAATCGTTAGTGACGCAGTCAGCGGCCTGCCGACTGCCGTCCGTGTTTCGTTGATAACGTTCTCGACGAAGGCGAACGTTGTGTTTGAACTGACAGAATCGCCATCTTCGACCGCCATCTTGGCCCCTGGTTTCACGGGAGGTACTGGCGTTTTCGCTTACGCTGTCCAGGCGGCGGGGGCTACTCTCAGGTACACAGCGGTCACACTATGGTAACACTGATAGCAAAAGTGACGAAGGCCAAATATTATTTCTTATACAATAGATGTCTTTACAAGTAGCAAGACCTGACTATATACCTACTACGATTATACACACACGCGCAAACGCACGCACGCACACGCACGCACACACGCTCGCACATACGCGCATGATCATCATGCCTACAACCACCACACGCACGCACACACGCGAAACAAAATAGCAGTTATATATATTTAGGCACAAGCAATCGTTGCGGTATTTGGACAATTCAGAGCGTCGACATTAATCTGTTATTTGCTGATTAACATACTTAAACGTATTGTTAGTGCAGGCCATCTCTGACGCGAACTTTGTCACGATCTTCGTAGGGATCTACATCTGGCCCGGGACCACTCGGGCCCATTACACGGGAAGATCCCATTCCCGGTGTACCGGTCTGGAAGGAGGTTCCGGTCTGAGAGTAAGTTCCGGTTCCGTTTTGCTTATTGCGCATGCGATTGTACATGTCAAAGGTTAGCGCCTACTTTCGGCCCGCAGCTGTACGGTCTGGAAGGAGGTTCCGGTCTAAGAGTAAGTTCCGGTTCCGTTTTGTGTACACACTGTACATATCAAAGGTTAGCGGCTATTTTTGGCCAGCTTAAACACGGTGTTTACCGAAACTATGCGTGACTCAGTTATATTATAGTTTACGTTAATGATACGGTTACTTTTGTAAGTGTTAGTATACACAACAGACGTAGCATAATTTGTCATTATTTGCCAAAAATGTGTTTTATTTTGATGTCATTGTCTCAGAGCGTTGTGTATCTTATGACTTCGTCACACAGAGCTGCAGTTTTCAGCGCTGTTTATACGCACAGTGGGTTTTGTGGTAAACACAAATGACACAAATCTCTGCCAGTTTGGCATGTATGAAGCTGATATTGTGTGTGTAATCTAGCAGGCCCATTGGGAGTGGTTCGTAGATTTATATATTTTTTTATTTATCGGGGGTGGGGATCCTGGGGGGTAACAATTTATAAATGACACATATCTCTGTCAATTTGGCATGCATGAAACACCGTAGGGTGGCAAGTAGGTCAGTGGAATAACGGCCGCTACAGCAAGCGAAAAATGATTAATTGTGTAACTCAGTCGCCGCGAGCGTCGAGCAAGGGTCAAAGGTGATCGGTCACCTGAGGTCGCGTTGCTCACCGCGATGTAACTCAGTCTACACATACTTCTGGCACGGGGTCAAAGTTGATCGGTCAGATGAGGTCACGTTGCTCACCGCGGGTCGCATTTGATGTACTGCGCTTGCGAGAGCATGCGCAATACGCAAAACGGAACCGGAACTTACTCTCAGACCGGAACCTCCTTCCAGACCGGTACACCGGAATGGGTCCTATCTTCCCGCACCGGAAGTAATGTGATCACCAACAGGGCTGACTTATCGAACTTACTTTTAACGTCACTTGCAGTTCATCAGCGGTCAGTTGTGTTCCAAAGTTCGCTGTGTTCCTCTCGGATGGCCAGCAAATGGTTTTGGAGGCCTGTACCAACGATATCGCTACGATCATACGCAACGGTGGCGTCACTATGCTCTCGGTCGGTAGGTGGCGACACTGCATTAGTGTACACAGAAAAGCTAAAATAGACTAAACCACAACAAATGTTTACTTGACGTGACGTTGTTACACCTTGAAAGTGTCTTTCTGTGCACGATGTTTGTTCCTCGATTTATTAGGGGGGGGGGGGTCAAGGCCAGAGTAATAATTATAACAATGTCGATCGCTCAAGAATTGCATAACCGTAGTGATTGTAAATATCTGTAAACATTATTATGATGATTGTTAATACATTTATTGGAAATGTTTGTGTGCTATCCTACGAAAACAACTTAGTCAAATGTAAGTACTAACAATTAAACTAACATTTCCCGATCAGCACACATTGACTCAAAACAGAAATACAAAAATACTTCAGTAACATTAATTAACTATCCGATATCACAGAATGAGGAAGAATGCACAAGCAGAGAATGGCCGGTTGTGGTTATATTTTAAATAATGAAGATAATGTAGACTGTCACTGACTTAATGTTTAGTTAGTTATCCCAGCCGTTGACGTCACGGTTGTTGTTGTAGTACTATTAATAGTATTAGTAGTATTAGTATTAGTAGTAGTAGTAGTAGTAATAGTAGTAGTGGTAGTAATAGTAGTAGTAGTAGTACTACTACTATTACCAGTAGTAGTAGTAGTAGTTGTTGTTGTCGTTGTCGTTGTAGTAGTAATACTACTAATAATAACAATAATAATAACAACAACAACACGTTATTTATCTTTGCAATCAAAAGATTAACTAACATTAATGCACGCAAAGTCAAATAAAAGGTTTTTAAGACAGACCAAAACACGAACAATTGGCGATTGGGTTTGACGATAAAACAATAGGGCCTATAAGTTAGATATACGTTTCTCACTTACTTTTGCTTCACTATGCACTAATATATATTTGCACACGCGCGTACACCCCCCCACACACGCACACACACACACACACACACACACACACACACACACACACACACACACACACACACACACAGTCCAAAACACCTGAGCTGAATGTGATGCATCGGAGGCTCGAGCACGCTGGACCACCTGTCACGATACATTTGTACTTCCGGTTACAGCGAGTGACGACGGAGAGGCTGAACTCGACGACACCGAACTGTTGAAGGGAGGAAACGTGATGGCCGCCGGACCGGCGTTACCTGGAAGTGTGTCTTACTCAAATTAATTGATTGTACTGTCTTTTCCTTTTTTGACAATGAAATATAACATTTTTACTGGTTCTTTGTTTGTTCTGTGAAATTCTCATTTTAAACATTTCCGACCTTGAGAATACGACACCAAAATTGCGATTGAGTTCATCAACGAATACCTTTCATCCACACTTTGAGTACACAACTTAGGTAGACAATACACCATCATGGCTGAGTTAACGTACAGCCGTCTTTCTCGCTTTTACTATAATTATTCACTTGCCGTCTTTGCGCCATTTGCTGTATCACCGTACATTTATGTACGAAAGGTTGGGGATAGTTTTGTACTGTCGTCTCCTGTAGCGATGCTGGAGACGAGACGTCTGGCTGTTGTTCAACTGTTCATTTGTCCGATACAGTATCGTGTCGCCCGTGGACTGGCTGGTCGTCATGCGGTGAGAGCTGCGGAGCAGAAGGGATTCGCTCGAGGAAGATGCCCTGCACAAGCGGATCTGCTGAACTCATGCTGAAAATGCAATTCGAGTTATGCTTCATTCCATGTCCGATAGCTATATGTATATCTACCTCTTCCTGCCTACGCGTTGAACTCCCACAAAATCCACCTGATACCATTCAAACAGCATATTTGAGACTTCTTATCACATACGCACGCACACACGCACGCACGCACGCACGCACACAGATACAATACTAAACGTATTACGAATCAACTTTAAGTTAGTTCTTCATCAGACTGGATGATTCAAATGTGTAACAATTTACTTATTTCACAGTCAGCTTACCGTTTCCCGTGACGTTTCGAATACTATCAGCAATCTTTTAGGGCATGGCAAGGGAGGGTCTATACTAGTACACGTAGGGACAACTAAAGCAGACAGGGAGGGGACAACAGGGATAGTACAGAAGTACAGACAATTAGTGAAGAAGCTAAAGAAGACAAGAGTTGAACAGATTATTCTCTCCGAAATGTTGCCAGTAATAGGAGGAAGGGGGGCAACATATAGAAACTGCAAGAGGATGGCGACCAACGCACTAGTTGAGCAGATGTGTGGAGAAGAGGGGTGGGATTCACAGATTGTAGGGAGGGAAGATATGTACATGAGAGATGGCCTCCATCTAAGTGGAAAGGGGGCAGCAGTTTCTCAGTGAACCTGCTGCGATCTTTTGACAGTGGGACAGGTTGCATTTATTTAGACTAGATTCGCAGGGGGGATTCACAAAGAATCCTGAAACAGGAGGCATAGATAAAGACAGCACAAATAAATCAGCAAAGAACAGTCTAGAACACTGTTCTGAAGCTGGTTATAAATGTGCTTGTTTTAGTGTAAGGAGTATAGTAAGGAAAAGAAATGAACTAAACATTATGGTAGAAGATACTGACCCTCACATAATAGGAATCATGGACCACCACAGATATATCAGATGCCGAACTGGGACTGACTTGATATGTAATGTTTAGGAAAGATAGAATATGAAGAAGGGGAGGTGGAGTTATTTTATATATTAAATAATCTATCGAGGCTTATGAAATACAATTAGAAAGAGAAGCAGATTGCGAAGAAGCTGTTTGGTGTAACATAGTTTCAGAAAACTTAACGTTAACAGTTGGGTTAGTTTATCGAAGTCCAAACATAAGCATAGAAGAGAATGAAAAAGTACAAAACGCTTTAAGGGAAGTAAGCAAACGGGACTGTGTTATTATGGTTGATTTTAACCATGGGCATATACAATGGAAATCTCTACGGAGTATGGGGAATGAGGACCACAAGTTTTTAGTATTAGTACAAGATAGTTTCCATTCTCAACATTTGCTAGAATCAACCAGGGGTGAGAATGTGTTCGACATAGTTTTGTCCTCAGAGAATGAATTAGTTGACAATGTCAAGATATGTGAGCCACTGGGGAGTAGAGATCACAACGAGATACATTTTACCATCAAAGTAAAATCAGAAAGGAATAGTAAAAAAGCAGTATAGGAGAAATTTCCACAAAGGATGGTATAAGGACATGAGGAAATATTTAGCAAAGATACACTGGAATAACACACTGAAGACTGAGACATCAACATATTTTTTTGGATGGAATATCTTAAAGAGGAAATAAAATAAATTAAATTTGTTCCCTTGAAAAAACAAGGGAAACGGTCCAAAAATAAACACTTATCGAAAGAAGCCATGAGAAAAATTAAGTACAAACAAATGATGTGGAAGTCATATAGACGTACTGGAAATGACGAAGACTACAACATTTATAAAGAAGCACTCAACCAAGCTACAGCTGAAATTAGAAATTCAAAGAGAAGCTATGAACATAAATCAGCTTGTATTATAAAACATGGCAGCAAGAGTTTTTTTATGCGCAAGTTCGAAGCAAACAGAAAGTTCATGATAAGGTCGGTCCTCTAGAAGATAGTGCTGGAAATATAATATCAGAGGGATTCTTAATGGCAGAAGACCTGAATGAGTATTTTAGTTCAGTGTTTACCAGGGAAGATATTAGTTCACTGCCAGTAACAGAGGCTACGTTCAAGGGGGTAGATTCAGACTATTTAGGACAGTTAATTGTAACCCCTGAAATGGTAGCTAAGAAAATAAGGGCTATGAAGGATAATATATCACTTGGAGTGGATGGGATTCCGCCCAAACTACTATTGGAAATTGTAGAACAAATAAGCGTACCGCTTGCAACAGTGTTCAATTTGTCATTAGAAGAGGGAGTGGTTCCTTTAGAATGGAAAGAAGCAAACGTTATAGCGTTATTAAAAAGGTTCGAGAAACAAGTCAAAGAACTGTAGACCAGTGAGTTTAACATCGGTGATTTTCAAATCATTACAAAGACTAATTAAAGATCACATGGTGGATTTTCTTGTTACACATAACTTGATATACCCATCTCAACATGGGTTTCTAAAAGCGAGGTCATGCTTAACAAATATGTTATGTTTTTGAAGGTATCACTAAGTGGGTAGACGATCACCAGTATATATAAATCTGCTTAGATTTTCAAAAAAGCTTTCAACAAAGTGCCATATCAATGATTACTGCTTAAACTGCGGAAATGGTATAATTAACTGGATAGAAAAATGGGTAGTAGTTGATAGGGAGGCTTCAAACTGGAAATCAGTATTGAGTGGACTACCACAACGATCAGTACTAGGACCTATATTATTCTTAATATATATCAACGATTTGGACGATGATATAACAAGCAAGGTGTTGAAATTTGCGGATGATGTTTAGATGGATTAAAAGTGATGGAGATTGACAGCATTTACAAGATGATCTTGACAGGTTGATCAAATGGTCTGAAAAGTGGCAAATGTTGTTCAATTTTGGGAAATGTAAATGCCTCCACACAAGACACGGGAACGAAGATGTACAATACACAATGGGGGTACTGTACTAAGTACTACTGCAAAAGAAAAGGACTCAGGGTTAACAATTAGTGTTGACATGAATGTTTCAGAGCAGTCCGGAATTGCAGCTTCAAAAGGGATTGGATTACTTTGGCGAAATATAGCGTATAAGAATTTTTTTTAAATAATACCGCTGTACAAAACCATAGTTAGGCCTCATTTAGAATATGGTATACAAGCGTGGAGGCCATATCGCAAGAAGGACATAGATATGCCAGAAAGAGTGCAGAGGAGAGCGACTAAAATGATACCAAAACTGAGGGATATTTTTAGTTATGAAATACGCCTAAAAGAATGTGGTTTAACATCACAAGAGACCAGGAGATTGAGAGGAGATCAGACAGAAGTGTTTAAAATATTGAATGGTTATGAAAATATTGATAGAAATATTTGTTTCTCAGTTAATAAAGGTAGAAGGACTAGAGGACATGAAGTTACGTTAGCAAAGGATCAGTGTAGATTAGTTATAAGGAAGTTCTCATTTTCACAAAGGACTGTAAATGAATGGAACAGATTATCTGCTGATTGTGTGGGTGCTAGTAGCATGAATATGTTTAAAATCAAATCGACACATACCTCAGAAGGGCGGGATACATGTAGATAAAAGGGTTGGACTCTCGATAAGCCAAAGGGCTTCCTTGTCCACCTTCCATGTAGAGTTAATTTTCTGGGTGGCAATCTTGTTAAATCTTGTTAAATCTTCATCAGATGACCACCGCTATATGGCCACATACTAGTTATTGTGCGCAGACGTGTCACCCTGTTGTGTCCCCCCGGCCGCTCCCTAGTGACTCTATATATTATCGTAGACATATACAGGTGTATGTGAAAGTCGGTACCGACCCTCATTTCGATTCCTGTTGTCTTTGTTTTTTTGTTATCCAGATTGTTTTTATGCGTCTTGTTTTCTAGTCCGACTCCCTGTCTACACATCGACGATCTGTTGAAGAGCCACACAGGGCGCGCCTGAAGGTGTGGAACACACAAAAGTGACACATCTGCGCATAGTGTCTAACGTGTCCCCATCTAATGATAGTCGTTTGATGAAGATACGTGTGATCGAAACGTCAGTGAAAAAAGTAAACTGAAAGTGAAGTGGGTAAAATATTACTCTTGTGAATCATCTTTTTACAGCTGAGGCGTTGTGTTCGCTTGACGAATGGAACAGGGGCTTTGTGTGGATTGCTCATCCGAGTAACTGTCACCTGTACTTCGTGTGCGAGCGCGTCTATCGTGACAAGTTCCGGATGCATGGAATTGACTGTGGCGAACTCTACTGGAATCAGTTTACATTACTTTGCGAGGAACACAGCCCGGCGAATAATATCGTGAATTGCGCAGACGTTGGTAACGTCCCCGAAAGTCCATAAATTCCCAACCGTAAGTACAACTGCACTGCGTGTCGGCTTATTGTGATGTTTGTCGCATTAGCCGCTGTCCCGGCTACGTTTCTTGTGAGAAAATAAATAGTAATAAAAATGATCGAAGATACCTGCCCTGAGTAAAGCCATGCATCCGCCGTTACCGTATATGCGAATTATCTATTATGCAACGTATAAGTTTTTGGTTAATGTGTTTTGTTGCTGCATGCCTTATAACTGACTGACTTAGGCTTTGTTTCACAGTTAAGCTGTAATGATAATATTTTTTTATTATGTAGCATGCATGTTGACGAGAGGTTAGCATTTAACACCTTCAGCGTATGGGAAGGTCGGGACCGATGATTTCAGAATAGATTTCAGCAACACCCTTTAACTTTGTTAATACATATCAAATGTTTTGTTTGTTGAGTTCTCTAGAAGAAGGTCATACAATTTACTTTGCATGACCATTTAACTAATTATGGACGACTAACGGAATATAAAATCACGAATGTATGTGTTTTAACCGATAACATATTATTGAGTATCTAGTTCGTGTTTTGTTGTTTTCTTTACACAACTTCCATGTGTAATGCAATGTTGTTGATACTGACCTATTAACAACTTCCATGTGTAATGCAATGTTGTTGATACTGACCTATTAACAACTTCCATGTGTAATGCAATGTTGTTGATACTGACCTATTAACAACTTCCATGTGTAATGCAATGTTATTGATACTGACATATTAACAACTTCCATGTGTAATGCAATGTTGTTGATACTGCCCTATTAACAACTTCCATGTGTAATGCAATGTTGTTGATACTGACCTATTAACAACTTCCGTGTGTAATGCAATGTTGTTGATACTGACCTATTAACAACGTCCATGTGTAATGCAATGTTGTTGATACTGACCTATTAACAAAAAGGGATAATCTAAACCTGAAACACTTCTTGGCAGATGCTAGCCCACATTTCGACAAGGGCATATCGATGGGCGTGAACTTCACATTCGCGTTTGGCATGTACACTTATGATTAGGCTCCCATTAGCCGGACTTTGCGCGGTCCGATGAGCCTGTTCATGGGAGCCAACATTGACTGGTTCCATCCCGTACATTTAGTTGCATTCAATAGAGCATGTTGGTAGCGTTCGAATGGTTGTGTATCATTATCCATTAAGGTTAATATAACATACATTAAAAGATGTCCCGAATACTCGGAACGCTACAATCTTATGAGAAATAAACAATGAATACATTGTTGATGGCTTTGTAAGTTAACATCTTAAACTCACCGATATGTTTTAAATGTAAACGTGTCGTTGTGGCTCAAGGGGCCCCAAGGCTAGGATCCCTTGAGGCACTCCACATGATTCCATTAATTTGCATATATTTAGAAATTGACATATCCCAGCTTCACAAATGCCATGACCCTGTTAGAGGACATTACATGTTAGTGCAACTTTAATGTTAAATATTGTATTATTTTTGGTTTATCGCTGAAAACGTGACTGGATACCGACTTCCCCTAACCTCAGCTTTCGTGTAATTAAAGCAAAGGCAGCATTTTGAATTCCCTGCAGTCAACCAATTGTACTCGTAGAAGTTCCGAACAAAAGCGAGCGAGTTGCTCTAATCTAATCGTGACACAACCATAAGTACTTAGTTGGAAACGTCTTAAGGCGTCAGTTGAATGAAAGAGGCCGGTAATGGATCGTTGCGTTGAATGAAAGAGGTCGTTATAAAGGCGCTAACAAAACGATCAGGCAAACGTAATCAATAACTTCGTTGAACTATGAAATATGTCGAGGCCAAATTGTTCGTTGTCTCTATTTATGTCGACATAATTATGAAAGTATAAAGATGACATAATATCGTGCAATAGATACACGGAAGAATAAAGTTCAATCTGAAGACTGACTGTGTGAAAGTCATGTATTTCTTTCACTTCCAGTAATCAGTCCAGGTCTGCTGCTGCAATTCGACTTTGAAAAAGGGTTTGGGGACAAAATTCAAGGTGTGGAGCTGATACCAACATTTGGGTCTGTGACGCTGACGGCGGAAGGAGTGAATATTGTTGCCTGTTTCGATGGCAATTCATTCATGCAGGTACGATGCAGTTGGTTGCTGAAGACAAAACCCAAATAGGGACACAACTGATTAAAATTAAATTTACGACAGCTAAAAGGTACATACAATAAGGATTTAAATTGTAGTGGCATTGTAGCCAATGGAATCCTTTAGTCGTACGTCAGTGCCTTTATTTGGTGTATGTTCCTTAACGTGATTCGGCATTTTGGCTATATACAATCGAATGCTGTGAATTGTCAGTTATGAGACTCGCACAATACGGCAGTATGTTACGCCCCTACCAACACCTGAGAGTAATACGCAAGTTCTTCGGATGACCGGCGAAAGATGTACAACTGTAAAAAATAGTGTACAGTTTCCTTCGTTTGATTACAATAGACGCTGACGCGCCTTCTTGCAGTTGTTGTGTATAGTCCGCCTAGGGCCATTGCGAGAATACCAAACCGGGTGTGGCGTAATCGCTAATCGTCCCAATTGTGATGATGATGATGATGATGATGATGTTTAATAATGACGATGAGTAGAAGTAGGATAAGGATGACAAGTGAGGTCGGGATCAGGCCCTTAGTCTTTACACTATACTCCATGGCAGAACTGTTCAATCGAACATCATCTCGATTTCTATCGGAAGATTCAGCCACGTTGCAATTAATGCGCGAAGATTATTCGTACACAAATATCCACAGCTGTCTATAGTCAGGTACTCATTCATACAACATTAATGAGTAAATGAACTTGTCAAGGTTCGACACGGCAGCATAGGGTTCAAACCCGGGTTCTCTCGATTGAAAGTCCGATGCTCTAGCTACTGCGCCACTGCGCTCCACACTTGCATTGGTCACTGGCGTCGGAACGTGGTGAATACTCATGGCCGAGGCTCAGCGAAAACCTCCAACTGCACCCCACTTGAGGCACTAAAAAACCCAACTGCACCACCGTCAGGCTCACAAAATGCTAAAACTTCAAACTGCACTCTTGCGCTTGCTTTCACACTTAGTACAAAACCCATTTTATACCAATGAAACACTGTTTTGACCTTGTTATTGGGAAAATAAAACCACGTTATGGTCCAACACAAGATCGTGGTATCTGCAACATAAACATTCCGTTATCCATAGACCATAAGAGTCCTTATTTAAAACATAATAAAACAATAACTAGACAACGGGTCTTTGGCTTAGGGTCTGGTCGTAATGATAGCTACAGAAGATGGTTAAAGCCGTTCAATCAAACTTATAATAACTTATATCTGCATTAATTCTAAGTATCGTATTTTCGCCAGATCCCGTTCCTGCAGAGTTGGTTTGCTGGGAAGCAAGTGACAGAATTCAGTGTGGCGTTGTGGTACAAGCGCTGCTCCATCGATACCCATCTCGAGCAGGGTCTCGTTCACAAAGGCGGCTGTGCGGCGGTCAACACCGGCTTCCAGGTGACGACAGGCTACGGCGGAGTGTTTACCGGGGTCACCACGGAAGACCCCTTCCCGCCCGGTCTCAAGCAGCTCTTCGCTGTCACGGTACAGTATTCCTACTGGGTGCTCGTTGGTGCAACCGCTCTTCCTTCGCACAAATGGCCAACTCATTTCCGGTTTCCTTTTACCGATCATGCGTCATTTCCCGCCTCGTTACGTGTATAAATAAAACATATTTACTGCCATAGTATAAATGTTTTAGGTAATGCAATTACGTTTCTAGTGGTTTTATAGAAAATAAAAAGTACCCAAAATACACAAAATAGAAGTGTTCGAAAAAGTACTTTATTACGAGATTTGCAACTTGCGATCTGTACATTATCATTTGCGCTTCAGTTTGACTTGTGTCAATGTATTCGGTCGAAGATGAGGATTCATTCGAATATTTTGCATAAACTGAACAGAGTTGGGTTGTTATTTGATGACTTAGCACGAGATACATTTTCATTGGTCACCCTTGTCCAGAAACCGTTCTACCTGAATCTTATTAACGTAGTAGTCGAAGCGATGATAACTGGGGAATGTCAATGGGCAGTAGTGCCATAACATAACCATAGCAACGACATATTTTGTTTGGTTCAAACTTTCGTAAATATGTCAATATATTAATTATTGACATCATTGTTCATTAGCCACGTTGTGTGTACACAAATGTAGCAAACTGGACTATTACTAGGATGATTTCAAAACCACACACGCTTTATCAGAGGATTAAAAACTATGCTGATTCTGCTAGATAAAATTAGCTCTTGAGATTTTAGCCAAAATCGTTATCGGCACCGCAAAAAGTCTTCAATAATACCCCATCGACAGCGCAACAAATTTACGTCCGACAGCAGCTGATGGTGCGGCTGAAATCTGACAGATGTTTGTGAGAAATGTGCAATCCCAGGACTCAAAACTCACCTCCCAAATTAACCAAGCTACATGCCTGATATCGGTATACGAATATCCTTCGCGCAGTAATTGCAGCGTGGCTGAATTCTTCACAGCAAGGTCGAGATGGTGTTCGATTGAACAGGTCTGCCAGGGAATGAAGTGTAAAGTGCCCTGAGCTCTAAGGACTGGATACCTCGTTTTATAAGAACCTGTTAGGCATGGTATTAATTCCTTAGTGTAACTCACTTAACAGTGTCGTCTTGTGGTGTTGTGTTTACTGTATGTTTCTTGGGCATGTTGGAGCTATATATGTAGGTTTGAACACGTCTAGTACACAATGCACTGCCTGTGTTTTATAGGCGCCTGGTGCTGACTGGTTGGACAAGGCTGGCTGGCAACAGGCTGTGATGGTCTTCGATGGAGAGAATGTCAAACTGTATCTCCAAGGTTACGAGCGCGAACGAGCCCCGTCTGAAGGTATGTTGTAACGTTTTTGTACGTTGTATACGTACACACATATACGCATGCACGCATTCACGCATGCACACATGCATATATATATATATATATATATATATATATATATATATACATGCATACATGCAGATATACATACATGCATGATATATGCGTCCAAACATATCGAATATTACTATGCTCTCTTCAGTTCAATTGTTCGTCTACAACGTATCTTAGATGTGACGTTCTATATTGCTAACCCTGCTTCCTACTGTGAAAATATAAATGTAATAATTGTGTAGCACACGTACTTTGTACAAGGGTGGCTATACAAAGTATGTTTCATAGTATATATGAGTAAATATTTACAGTGTGTCCATGCTATCAAGTAAAATTAGATCTCATATAAACGAACTTATCTAACCAAATGTTACTATCTATGCAATCTTAGTTTGGCATGACATTATGTAGAGCGCTTTGAGAAATGAACAGTTGTTGAGTTAGGATTCAGACTTCGGCACTGATGTTTTCTCTTGCGCTTTTCTCCAGGTTTCATGCTGAACGGCGACTCCCCCGCCTTCCTCGGTAAACTGTGCGATGGTAAATTCTTATGTGGATGCATCGACAACGTAAGTATTTTATTATTTGGCTATGTGGATAGCATATCGACGGCTTCGTGTTAAGGATTTGTTAACGTATGCACTCCAATGCAATAACACCGTTACAACGATTTGAGTGTGGTAATTGAAAAATAATAAAATACTAATCATTGGGTAAGATTGACAATACTAATACACAAGGGGTAAGATTAATGGAAAAAGTATACTATTTAAATAAAAGTTTAAGTATTAACGAATCTTCAAAAAGAAGGTGTTCTTAAGATTGATACATGGCTTCTTAGTTAATGCGGACATAGCTATGCATGATCAGTAAGACATATTCAAATACTTGTATATTTCAGCTACGAATCTGGAGCAGAGCTCTGAGTCCGGGAGAAGTGCTGCACCTGCAGATGCACTGAATACAATGGCCGCAGCGATACTTCCCGCTGCTCTTTCATTTCCATTCGCCATATTTTCCTGCTCGCCAGCAACGTTGTTCAACGCAAAAGCTGTCCGAGTTTGACTGATTGGGTATTATAATGACTCATTGCAATCAAATCAAAAAATATTATTACATCAGATAAATGATTTTAAGTTCCCATAGTCATGTGCAAATGAATGTGTACATTAGTCTGCGTTAAGCATGCCATTAAACATACGAAGTTGCCGTCAACAATGTAACACTACAATTTACAGAACGCACACTGTACGAGTGTACTTTGTCATCGTAGCAAATAAAACAATCACCTAAGATGTCGTCTATTTAATTGTGCTTTCTCGCAACGTCGATGTACATAGTCAACGACAAATGAATATCTACAGCGTGCGAGCTCCGAGAGCCACCCTATCTTAAACTAATTACACAAACCTAGTTTCGTAACATATACAATATATGTATTGATATACAAGTTGCAATGCTATTTGGAATCCCCGTGAACGTACTTTAATAGACAATATCGGAAAAGAGTTCAACAGCAATACATTACATATGTATTTTACAAATCCAAAATACAGTACTCCTTTGACATTTATCATGCGCTTTGTCATCATTTTAGACTGCCGTCCCTTCAACAGCGTAGGCCAGCTGCAGATCTGAGTTAACAACAGTGGGCACTCTCACCTAGACTCGACTTATTTCGTGGGAACTACCTAATGTCATTGTCATTCAAGATATCCACGAAACTCACCTTTCAGAGTCTCCAACAGCAAATTCAACAAGAGAAAATACTCAGTTTTAAGTAGATATATTACTCTTTGCACACATCGTATTTACCTACACCCACTTATGATATATGATGTTAGATGCCAGTACCTTCAGATCTGTAAATCAGAAACATTTATATATACAGTGCTATTGTACGTGCCTGCTATTCCATTAGTGTTGGTATTGTGTGGTTTTATACCATAATATTATCCTTACTGTTTTAGGATTAATTTTATTCGTATTGTTTCATATGTTGTTAACAGTCCTGCCATTAGGTCTTCGGACCTGTTACAGCTAAATAAAATACAACACGAAACCATTTTAGGGTGATCTCGTACATATTCAAAGACTAGCGTTCAACAGCCTTATACCGTCAACATGTAGTGGGGAACTTGTGATTATGCGCATATTGGGAAAGAAGCGACCGTTACTTTGTACGTAGACGTGTAATCGCATAATTTATTCGCTCATCAAAATGTGAACAGCAACATGACGTGTAGTAAATTGTTCAGTAGTAAACTCAATGACACCGGTGGACTTAAATAATTTAGACGTTTCAGTTAAAAGGTTTGCCATTCAACTAGCAAATTGTCCGTCCCTTGACGAGATAACCTGTTAGTTCATGCATAACAGTCGTGATATCGATATTACCAAACATAGATAAGCGAGCGAAAAATGAACAACTGAAAACACGTCCCAAAAATGCTTCTTTGAACGATTGCTTTTACCATTACAGTTCGTCCGATCCAAACAATCTTGATATCGTTTATCCCCTGTGTGAGATATTTTACTTCCCCTGGCATAGACACCAGATATAAGGTACCAACGGTTTTTAGCGTCTCTTCCGAAAGACACAGGCAACGTGAGGAAATTGCCTAAGTTTCGAAACGGCGGTAGGTGGAATCGAGCCACCGTCCTCTCGATCGACAGTCCGGCGCTCTACCGCGCGACCACCGCTCACCACTTTGATGTTTCTAGAGGATCTCATCCGTTGCAGTATTTCTGTACTTTAAATCATTGTAAACACGTTCAATAACTGCATTGTAGTCAAAATTAAGTTATATTCAATTCAATACGTGAGCGGTCATGAGACAGGTGAAGGGGGAGGGGCGATGTGCCATGAAATGATGATGTCAAAGTAGGTATCGACCCAGAGGAATAAGCAGGCGTTTTCACCAGGCGACGCCGTCGCCGCGATGAGGCGTTGTTGACGTCAGTAAGAAATGCCAAAGCCGGCTGATATCGTTTGCGATGCTTCGCAGCGCGCAGCTGGACAAGCGTCACCTTCTAGTGTGTTTGTCATAATCCTGCACGTCATCGTTAAGGACCATTTGCGTCAGTGAAAATACACAGCGGAATTATACCTTTTGATAAACAATTGATACTACAGCGAGACATACTACATTAATTATAGTGAAAGTTATTATTGACAGTGTGTGTACATTATGATATGACATAACACATTTCAATGTTTATATATGCCCGAACATGGGATCATAATAATTGAGGGCACTAGTGCCGCACTGAAGAAATAACTAGACATGTTGATTTTAAATATGTGTTATGCTCATTGTGTATCCCGAATGAAGGTGTGCCTAGCATATAGTAACTAAGGCATTCGGAAACTGTGAGGTGCTGACTATAGAGCGCAAAACGTATGTGCAACGTTGCCGTATGAAATGCATAGTTAGGATTTGCTAATGGAACACATTACAACATGATAGGCCAGTGAAGCGTAACCATCTAACATCAATTATTTCAATATCAAATCCTTCGCAACATAGTGAAATTCGTCATCATGCGATGTTGTCAACTCATCATGATTATACTTTCTATGCATTGTTTCACGTTGTAATAATGTATATAGAAATATTAACATTTCCATTGGTACTGCAGTTTTAACGGCAATGCGCACACGTTTCGAACTAATCGTCACGTCGTTACGTGAAGACGATATTAGTGCGTATATCCATGTGAAAACCGATTGTGTTTTGCGTGGCATCGTATTCACCGGTATTCATAGATAGGTTAATTTGATGAACTTCATCCAGGTTTGATGTAGGAATAAAACTGTCGATCTCGTATAAATTAAACTACATGAAATTTGTATGTCAAATGTGCATTAGGGTAAGGTCGGGCATTATGAGCATAGTTTTGTTTTCGGCCAATATTTTGCTAAATATATATCCGAATTGCTCCATTTAAGGTGCATGGTGTCGACCTTTACAAACTCTTTCTGGAAACTGCTTTGGTTTTGCTGTATGTTTTAATAAAATAATACAGCCTGGAAATAAGTAATTTGAGAAAAGTGTTCATATTACCCGAAGCGTCGGGCAATATGAGCATGCTTCTAAACTGTGTGTATGACTTATGTTTAATAATTATAAGATATACGATGGCTGTTATTATGATCATTTATTATTATTTGATAATACATGGACACTTATCCATTATATATCTTAACTAGAAGATTAACAGAACTATGGAACGTTTTAAAACTAGAAAATGCCTAAAAACAACCACGGCACGTGAAAGTGTCATCGTCAATGAATCCGGATTCCTCGGCGCATTATTAATTAAATTACTGGCTAATACATTGAAACGTTTCACCAAAATTCATAATGTATCTATAGGGCCTAGATCTATGATCCGTGGAAGATTAACGGTATTGTAAGAAATTGAACGTAGCCTAGACCTATAAATGGTAACTAGAAAATGTTTTAAAACAACCCTGGCATGTGAATGTGTCATCGTCTAGTATTCCAAATTCTTCGCCGCATGATTCGTGGAACCATTCACCACATGGTTTGCACTGGATCCAGTCTTCATTTCGATTGTGATCTGATGCGTCCTCGAAATCGACGCCACACTTATAACATGGGGTTTTAAGCCGAAGTTCCTTAATAGCTACTTTTTTCACACGAACACGTTTGGTCTTCGGTGGCTTCTTTTCAGTTTCGGAAGCGCTCCGAGGTCTAGGCCCAGTTGCCATCAGACTCTGCTTGTACGGCGAACTCGTGATAATTTCGGCGTGAGCTACTTTTCGTCTCTTGCTGGCGCCTTCAGCCATCTTAGGCATGGGAACGGCTGGTGAACAATTAATCAGTCGTTGAAACAATAGGCTTCACCATCTGGATCGCAGTTCTCCTCGCGTTTATCAGCGGAAACGTATACATCCGCCTCAACGCTGCAAACAGTTCCAAATTCAATTAGTAGGCTTTAAAGTGTGATTTATGTTAGGCGCTAATGGTACTTAGGCTACTTCTTATTTCATAGTAGTAGGCAACTGTTATTGTTATCGTCATTATTATTTGTTGACGTCACCGCCGTCGTCTTCAGCGTTATTACGAAATAGGCATAACCGCCATAAGCTTACAATGTTAACTTTATTTTTACCAAACGACAAAAATTATAGTAAAAGACATAGGCTACCTGATAACCTGGCAGAGACTAGAAAGGTCGCGCACTGCTGTGAAGCTCGGAGCAACTGACGAGTCGCGCACTGCTGTGAAGCTCGGAGCAACTGACGAGTCACGCACTGCTGTGAAGCTCGGAGCAACTGACGAGTCGCGCACTGCTGTGAAGCTCGGAGCAACTGACGAGTCGCGCACTGCTGTGAAGCTCGGATCAACTGACGAGTCGCGCACTGCTGTGAAGCTCGGAGCAACTGACGAGTCGCGCACTGCTGTGAAGCTCGGAGCAACTGACGAGTCGCGCACTGCTGTGAAGCTCGGAGCAACTGACGAGTCGCGCACTGCTGTGAAGCTCGGAGCAACTGACGTGTCGCGCACTGGAGTGGGGTTCGGCTGAGGAAGGGATAGACCAGCAGCGGGATTTGGCGTGTCCGTCAAATCGGCTGCGTCAAAATCAGCATCCGAAAAGATGTGCGGGTTGAATGGGTTTATCCCACACTTCCGGAAGCCACTGATCGCGTTACTCACCGTAGCAGCTTTGATGTAAGCCGACCCAAAGAGAGCTGCTATTTAAAACTCTGTGACCGACCGGCCAGGGTGCTGGCGCAGCCATGTTTGCACTCCTCTGTTGTAATTGACATTAACACTTTTGAACACGCTCACATCGAGTGGCTGAAGCCGGTGCGTGCAGTGGGACGGCAGTGATACGATTATGATGTTGTTTGTATTGGCCTTGTCGATCAGTCGAACATTCTTCGTGTGGCTGCTGTGGCCATCTAGGATGAGCAACACCTTTGATGCTCGGTGGCTTGGCTGCACAACTTCAATGAAGTGGTCGATCCAGCATTCGAACAACTCCACGTTGATCCAACCACTTTTGTTTGCGTACCCAACAGTGCCAGGAGGCGACCCGTCAAGCAGTTCCGGCTTCATGCGAACCCTAGGGAAGATCATCATCGGTGGGACGTATGCGCCGGTCGCCGAAACACAAGCGACAACTGTAACATTCTTTCCCCTCTCCGCACTGGTGATAGCCCCGATCCCTTTCTCCCCTTTCTTCGCCAGCACTTTCCCTGGCTTGTGGCAAATAGTGTAACTAGATTCGTCCACGTTGAATATGTTGCCTTCGTGGATGACCCTCTTCCCATCCTCATCAAAGATGGTGGCTTGTAGAAGTAGCATGTACCGATCAACCTTCGTTCTGTTAAAGCCGATGGCTCTCTGAATCGACGTTGGCTCGGGGATTCGCGGACTGATGTCTGGATGCCGTTTTGAGTAGCCTTTCAGCCAGTCCTTTCCAGCCCTTTGAGTTGTTTGGTTGAATTTATTTTTTATGTTCTTTGTTTCGCAGAATTTTAATACAAAGTGCCTCACATCATCTCGCATCAAGCCGAAGAGTTTGGCCTCCATTTCAAATATGATGGCTTTCAGCTCTGTTTCTTGATCAATGGAGAGTACCGGTTTGCGGCCGATACACTTGTGGACGCCCTCACCTGCACGTGCCTTCTCTAGATTCCGTCTCAGGGTTTGTCGCAGTATATTGTGCGCTTGGCTAGCTGATTTCTGTGATCGTTGATACATTAGTACGTCACGTACGGCCGACTGCATATCTGATAATGTCCATTTCACGCGTTCAACCTTCTTCTTCACATTAGGCATCTGATAAAAAAAGTGTGAGAGTTTATTATTGCAAGTTTTAAAGGGATTATATATATAGCAGCAGAAACAAATTGCTTCTGGGCCGTTTAGAAATACAGCCTATAATAAAACAGATAGCAACACCTCAAAAACTGGAAAACTTTGTTAAAAAAAGTTTGCTGCTGTTATATGAACCCCTTTAAATATAGCATATACTACGAGTTACCATTTGATAACAATTACTATTGTTTTGAACATAATTGTAGCCTCAAATGATTGCAACGCAGACTGGCGGTATGTAAACAAAGCCAATAACATATAGGCTAATATGAGCACCCTATCGGCTAATATGAGCACCGTGCTCATAATACCTCCAGAAAGCCTGCTCATATTAGCCACAGCGCTATGCACGCCGCAAGGTGATAATTTGACGAACTATAATCCGCGAGAGGTTGCATTATCGCTCATTACAATACGCAACAAGCCTCAAGGTTTAATTTACATATCACTTGCGCATCGTAATGATACACATTTTGAATCAGAATAAATTCGCCGTGCTGGTGGATATGGTAAGAAAAGTGCACAGTTTCTTTACACGACCTCACCTCGGAAAATATTCGGCAGCGCAAACGACAGAAATGGCGGTGGCGGTTTGCAGACGACGTGCGTCAAGAAAATCACGGGTGGCGGCACCTGGCATGTTTGGTTTAAGCTGCAGGGGGTGCTCATATTACCCTCTATGCTCACGATACCCGACTTTACCCTAGTAATACAAACATGTGAGTTATTTGCAATTAAAACGCTTTCACTTTCATATTTTATTAATATGTTCATTTTGTTGATGTTTTAATTCTAAACGGTTTTTGCATCTCGGGCGCCAAAGTTAACGGATTCATCTTCGAGCCGTGACAACAACAGACTATGTTGTTAAGGTTCTCGAAATAGGTTAAGGGTTAACACCGGTTAATGGTTTGTACAAGACACAATATGGACGTTAGACGATTGTTTCCAATTGTTTCTGCGATTATTCCGAGTTACGTACACCATCCATCGATCAGTCTATCAAATGTTACATCACATGCAATAATTACAAAGAAACTAATCAAATATAAGTCTGGTTTGCTAATTGTCAGAAACAAAAACTTAAAGTAATTCGGGAAACCGTTTTGTATGTAGCACCATCTGGAGGGTGAACATTTTTGCAGTATATTATGTACGAGCACTGCAATGGCTGTGCCTAACCTTGATCGATCATGATCGCATGTAGCAGCAAAGCACTGACAACAGCTTTCATCCGGAGTGCGCATTTCGTCCGTGCAGGAGACATCGCCAATGGCTATTAGTTACTATTCCATGATTGTAGTTCAATGGTAATATTGTCGTGACCCCTAGTTTCCGGGTCACGGCCTCGCATGTTTGGATACTTCCTGTTGTGAGTTGCAGTTTTGTGTTCTCTTATTAAAACACTGTTCTAGTTACGCATACGTACTAGTGTTTGTTTGTGTGACTCGAAGTGTGCATTTGATCACCTAATGGCGTGGTGGCAGCGCTCACAACGAACCCGCTCACCAAAACGGGCGCAATAAAAGCAGATACACATTGACAGTCCGCCGACCTCACGGCGCAAACAGCTAGCCGAAACGGCTCTGTATCATTAGCAGGTGTGGTAACAACATGGCTAACAACATGCAACGCGCACCGAGACAGTGGTGCCTCACAAAAACGGAAACGGTCAACACATTTGAGAACTGGCGCCAGAACCTCGTCTACACCCTCTCACTCGACCCAAACTTCGCCCAGTTTATCGCCACTGACGCTAAATGGGAGAAGCGATGTGCAGCACATCCAAACCGCGGCTTCACCGACGATAATGGTCATACAGCCATTCAGCAAGCCTACATGCTCGATCTAATGTTAGGCCAAATAGCGAACTATTGCCCAGTCATATCGCGCAACACGATCGCCAAAAACTCAACCAGTTTATCCGGTATCTGGCAAACTATCCGACTGCACTATGGGTTCCAATCTACAGGGGCCCATTTCCTGGACTTTGCTGATATCCACCTACAAGCTGACGAACGCCCCGAAGACTTGTATCAGCGCCTAGTGGCCTTCGTTGAAGACAACATGCTACAAGAGGGAAGTGTCATTCTGCACCACGGTGACGTCATACACGTTGACGAAGAAATGTCTCCTTCCCTAGAGAACATGGTAGTACTGACCTGGTTACGACTTATCAACCCCGCACTGCCTAAGCTCATAAAGCAACGATATGGCACAGAGCTGAGGTCAAGAACACTAGCATCGATCAAGCCAGAAATATCACAGGCACTCGAATCACTACTAGACGAGATTGCGTCTGCTGACACCGCAAAGGTTGTGCGCACCGAGACTAGGCCTAACCTACGCGGACAAAGACCAGCGTTCTCAAGACGACAACCGGCACCATCTAACAACCCTAGGCGTCCCACGAGCGTGAAGACTTGCCCTCTTTGCAAACAAGTAGGCCGCTGTGATGTACACCACTTCCTCAGCGAGTGCTCGTACCTTCCGGAACAAGATCGCCGCTACATGGCTAAGGTACGACAAGTCAGTGATATCATCGACGGAGTCGATGAAGGCGACGACGATACCTACGAAGTTTATGACGAACGCCCCGTAAACACCACTACCGTGCAACGTATCGATGTACGACAATCGCCTTACATCGACGCGTTCCACGACCATCACGCCGTTCGAGTGACGATCGATAGCGGTGCAACGGGCAATATGATCCGTCATGACACGGCAGTGAGATTGGGGTGTACTATCAAGAACTCTTCCCAATCGGCTCACCAAGCTGACGGATCATCGCCTCTAACCATAGTTGGCGAAATTACCATATCACTCGCCCGCAAAAATAAATCATTCCAGTTCTGTGGACTAGTGGTACAGAATCTGGATGTCGAGATGCTGGCCGGGACACCATTTATGGAAGTCAACGACATTACCATCCGTCCCGCCAAACGAACCATCACCCTCGCAGATGGCACCACGTACACATATGGTACAACACAGAGGGCCCTCAACAGGCATGCAGTCCGCCGTGCCCACATACTGCGAGCACCACCAACCAACATCACTGTGTGGCCAGGCGACTTCGTGGAAGTCGACCTGCCTTCAGACGCGTATATCGCAGACGCCACATTCGCTCTGGAACCACGTCACGATACCACCGGCAACAAAGGAGTACACGAGAACGATGTGTGGCCACAACCTTCACTAATCACCAGCGTAGAAGGTGTATTGCGCATACCAAATCTCACGAACTCCACTCGCACACTGAAAAGAAACGAACACTTTTGCCAAATCAGAGAAGTGTTCGTACCCGACAAGGCAACATCCATACCAGACAGTCAATGCACCAGCGTAGTCGTAAGCATACGCACACGCAGCTCGAATGCTACTGCCATCAAACACTCAACAGCGGTCACCATCGATCCTGATCACGCGCTCTCCCCCGACGAACGAGCGGCATTCCGATCGATCGTGGAAGAGTATGACGACGTATTCGACCCAAGCTACAGTGGATACAATGGTCACGTGGGACCATTCAAAGCTGTTGTCAACATGGGCCCAGTACAACCGCCCCAACGTAAAGGACGCCTACCCCAATACGCACGAAACCAGCTCGTAGAACTCCAAAACAAGTTCGATGAACTCGAGACGATGGGCGTGTTCGTCCGGCCTAAGGATGTACCGGTCAACGTCGAGTACCTCAACCCGTCATTCCTGATAAAGAAGCAAAGCGGAGGACACCGACTCGTCACTGCCTTCACTGACGTAGGCCGCTATAGCAAGCCGCAGCCTTCATTGATGCCTGATGTCGACAACACCCTACGAAAAATCGCACAATGGAGGTACATAGCGACTACCGATATGTCAAATGCGTTCTACCAAATCCCTCTATCGCGTGAATCAATGAAGTACTGCGGAGTAGTCACTCCGTTCCGCGGTGTACGCGTATACGCTTGCTCAGCGATGGGCATGCCCGGGTCCGAAACCGCACTCGAAGAGCTGTTGTGCCGCGTACTGGGAGATCTACTCGAAGAAGGTGTCGTCGCCAAACTGGCAGACGACATATATTGTGGAGGAAACACCATCGCCGAACTCCAACAGAACGTAAGACGATTGCTCCAAAGCTTCGCCAACAGCGGGTTGCGCCTGTCCGCTGCCAAAACAACGATGTGTCCTACTACGACCACGATACTTGGCTGGGTGTGGAACCTCGGCTCCATCCATGCAAGCCAACATCGCATCGCCACCCTAGCCAGCTGCGACGCTCCACTCACAGTCAAAGCGATGCGAGCATTCGTCGGAGCCTACAAAATGCTAGCACGCGTCATACCAGGATGCTCCGCCTTGCTCGCCCCGTTCGACGAAGTAACGGGTGGCAAACAGTCAAGTGATCGCGTCACATGGACCGATGCATTAAGAGAAGCCTTCAAACACGCACAAACCAGTCTTCAGACTAACAAGGCTATCACATTACCTCGGCCAAGTGACGAACTATGGCAAGTGACGGACGGCGCTGTCAAACAGTGCGGTCTAGGAGCCACCTTGTACGTGATGCGCAATGGCAAATTGATGCTGGCCGGATTCTTCAGCGCAAATCTCCGCGGACGACAGATCTCCTGGTTGCCATGCGAAGTAGAAGCACTATCCATCGCAGCCGCTATCAGACATTTCAGCCCGTATATCGTACAGTCAGCGCACAACACAGCGATACTCACAGACAGCAAGCCTTGCGTACAAGCCCACGAGAAGCTTTGTCGCGGTGAATTCTCCGTCAGCCCGCGCGTATCGACATTCCTATCAGTCGTCAGTCGGTACCAGGCAACTATTCGCCATCTCGCCGGTTCAGCTAATGTTCCATCAGACTTCGCGAGTCGCAACGCACCCACATGCCGGGAACAACAGTGCCAAGTGTGCTCCTATATACGACAGACTAAAGAGTCAGTCGTGATGCAACGCGTTACAACAGACGACATAACATCTGGGAAAGCTCGACTTCCGTTCACCAATCGTTCAGCATGGCTCGGCATTCAAGCAGACTGCCAAGACTTGCGAAGGACTCATTCACACCTTACACAAGGAACACGACCATCCAAAAAGGTGACAAACGCGAAAGACGTCAAAAGATACCTTAACGTCGCATCAATCGCTCGTGACGGTCTACTGGTCGTACAACGTAACGACCCACTGAGTCCTACACGAGAGTGCATCATCGTACCGCGAAAAGTCCTAGACGGACTAGTAACGGCCCTGCACATCCAACTGGATCACCCGTCTTCGTACCAGCTAAAGCAAGTCATGCATCGCTATGTATTCGCTCTCGACCTCGACAAGTCTGTCGAGTCCACCTCGCGCAGCTGTCATCACTGTACGTCGTTACGGAACACCCCAAACCTAACTATCGCGCAATCTACCAACGATCCCCCAGAAGTAGTGGGTATCTCATATGCAGCCGACATCATCAAACGAGAAAGACAACTGATCTTGGTGCTACGCGAGTGTGTAACATCATACACGGTAACATGCTTCGTCAACGACGAACGACGCGACACGTTACGGGACTCCATCATTCAACTCTGCATCGGCCTCCGACCGCTTGATGGACCTCCTGCCGTAATACGCACAGACCCAGCTCCTGGATTCGCAGCTCTCGTCAACGACGCACTGTTGAACAAGTATCGACTCACCATCGAACTAGGACGGGTCAAAAACATCAACAAAAACCCTGTGGCCGAAAAAGCCATTCGGGAACTCGAGGGTGAAATTATACACCAACAACCAACAGGCGGCGCCATCACGCAGGTGCTACTGTCTGTCGCTACTGCCAGCCTCAACGCCCGAGTACGAAACAGAGGAATGTCAGCTCGTGAGCTGTGGACCCAGCGTGACCAATTCACCAACGAACAATTACCGCTGAACGACTATAGCATCATTCAACAACAGCATGCCTCGCGCAACGCTAACCACGAACACAGTCAAATATCGAAGTCTCCTCGCGGTTCAGTACCCAGACCCCAACATATCGACATTGGCGACATCGTGTACTTATACTCAGACAAGAGTAAACTACGCTCCAGGTGTCGGTATCTCGTAGTGAGCACAGAAGGAGAATGGATCAACATCAGCAAGTTCGCCGGTAACCAGTTGCGTGCCACGTCATACAGAGTGAAGCGAACAGAGTGCTACAAGGTGGCAGCTGAAGCTACCCACGATCTTCCAGTGTCGTACCAGTATGACGAACTAACACCCGCAGATGACCCAGCTGCTCCAGAGAAACCTCCAGACGTACCAGTTCAACTCTCGTACCCTCCAGTCACAGCAGCTCAGCCCGTAGAACCATCAACAGCCGAGTCTCATCGACAAGAAACGGCGACAGTCAACAACGAATCGACAATGTCATACGAGCCAGATCAACATAGCTGTCCGCCCGAGGAACCTCCGAGACGCTCTACAAGAACTCGGAAGCCTCCTGAGTATCTGAAAGACTTCATCTCATGAACCTTTATCTCTATAATCATTATTGTATGTCTATATGATAGCTATCTCATAGTAGCATACATAATTATGAGAAGAAAGAAGTCACGCCAATGGCTATTAGTTACTATTCCATGATTGTAGTTCAATGGTAATATTGTCGTGACCCCTAGTTTCCGGGTCACGGCCTCGCATGTTTGGATACTTCCTGTTGTGAGTTGCAGTTTTGTGTTCTCTTATTAAAACACTGTTCTAGTTACGCATACGTACTAGTGTTTGTTTGTGTGACTCGAAGTGTGCATTTGATCACCTAATGGCGCATGTTGACTTTTCTGTTCACGCCGTCACTGTGTTACGCTTCACGCTGTGCGATCGTCGGTCTATCGGGAGTTAGTCTCGCTTAACCGACCCTCGCCTGGTTGCGTGACTTCGCCAGAACGTCGTGTTGGGCCAAGCGAATGCTGCCACCTCACGGCGCCTGTATAATCGAGGCTAATCAGGAGTCGACCACAAGGACAATATGCAAGGTTATCGGTTATACAACTATATTCTCGTCCGTCCACCCTCAGTTAGTAGCGTGGTTGATCTGCCTAATAGCTGGTTGCCATTATCAAGCTAGACGGTGCTGACTTTCCTACCGAATAAATCATTACTTCACCCAGTCGTATGCATACACATTATATTCGTAGGTAAAGTTGAAGCTGTCGTTGAAATTGACCACGAGTATATCTTGCCAGGAGTAATTCTTTGACATTCCATAATCTGTGTTCGAGTTCCGGTGCCAAGAATAGGTGACGAATTATTTTAGTTTCTGTGTTTCTTATTCTGATTATTTGTTCGGCAAATAATTGCAAAGGTCATTATCATGATGTGTATACTATGTATTATGGCATTGCAAAATTAAAATTTAATTGTATTATTCGGTCAACACAGAGAAATGTTTTTATTTTTGTTGAAATGCGGTTGGATACATCAATTGTTGGTAAACGGTGTGTGTCGTTCCATTTTGTCGGATACCACAGAATGGTGAGAAAAGAGTGAAACTGATTTGAGCTGTCTATTGCATGAATTGGACGCCCAACGATAACCCCAGGGTATTTAGTAATCAGCTTTACACTAGTCTATAACGCTTGTTAAGTTCTGATACGATATTACGATCATAGCACTGTCACTGGTTTTAATATTAATTTGTAGACGTTTATACTTGCTTGATTCAGACCACAATGTAGACAGCTAAACTCTTATTTTCACAATGCCATTTATTGGATGAATTATTTCAACTTTTCCAAATAAAAATATTCTTCACCACCTATGTTATGATGTATCCAGCATACCATATACACAGAACATTTATGAACTAAATATTGATATACCTTGTACACTAACTTGATATGGCAGCACTGATTTCGAGTTGATTGTAGTTTTTTTTTCTCAAACATAGCAATAGACCAAGCAAACAGTATAAAACTGGTAAGTTGCCTCAGGGCAACAACGTCCAATAAAGGACTAAACTACAAGAAACACAATATCAACAACCCATTTCACGTTGTACGGAGCTCGGACACCGTATCCAAATAATTGGCTGCCAGTAAGGTAGCGTATTTGTTCTGAAACAGTTGCTATTAGTTGTACTTCCCGTCCAACAAAAACACTTCTAAACAACAACTACAAAACCACGAACTACACCCGTATAACACTGAACGAAATTTCCCAAATTTCAAACCGCAGTAATCCTAGCTAAAGTCTAACCCCGACAGATAGCCCGATGCGACTACCCGCGATCTACCACCACGCCTATTCAAATGCGTAGAGATGGGCAGTTCGTGTGACTGTTTTTAATTAGTTTTACACACCTTTTTTATACCGGTTGATTATGAATCAATACAGATAGATAGTAAGACTGCAAGTGCAAGTACTGTAAGACTGCAAGTGCAAGGACTGTAAGACTGCAAGTGCAAGGACTGTAACACTGCAAGTGCAAGTGCTGTAACACTGCAAGTGCAAGTACTCTAAAATTGATGTATGTGTTATGAAACATAGCTTTATAATTACTTTTAATTAGTTCGGCAGAAGCTGCAGTGGACGGACGACAGAAGGTGAGGCTGGTGCAACTTACAAGTCGCAGATCTCTTAACGGAGTTCGGTTCCATCGAAATCGATTAAAACTATGACTGGCATGACCGAAGAACAGCGTCGTGGATTTTTTAATATGGCATCATCCGCGTGGTAGGTAAATTGACCGTCGATTCTGGGCCCTCGAGACTGGCGCCCAAATAATTAAATGGTGTTTATAATGTGCATACACTTTCCTAAAAAAAGTTAAAATGATAATTTGAGGTGTGTGTGCGTGCGTGCGTGCGTGCGTGCGTGCGTGCGTGCGTGCGTGCGTGCGTGCGTGCGTGCGTGCGTGCGTGCGTGCGTGCGTGCGTGCGCACGTGCGTGTGAGTATTGATTTGTTGTGGAGTGTGTAAATTAACCCTGTTAGAAAGCACAATACACGGCATTTTCAAGAAGAATACTTTATTTGACAGAATGATAAAATACACTAGCACAATGTGCGTTTTGTATAAGCTTACCGTTAACGCAGTGATTGCAGCCTCATATGCTTAATTGCAATCTTGAGGCAAACTAATGCACATATTTGTTTGCACATAATACTGGGAACTTAAATTCATTACTCGAATACGTAATATTACACTTATATTGCCAATATAGTCCTTATAATTAAATCGGTTAAACTATGACACTTTCTCTGTCGAACAACGTTGCTTGCGAGTAGGAAAATATGGCGACCGGAAATGAAAGACCAGCAGGATATATCGCTGACTGGCGTTACATTCATGAAGTCTGCAGGTACAGAACCTCTGTCGGAGTCAAAGCTCTACTCCAGATTCGTACCTGAAACACATAAGAGTTGTGACGTATCATACGTATCGCACAGGACTATACAATTGTGAAGGCGTAGACGCTCTTAACGACACATTGAATGTATACTGTATGTTGAGAGAATTGCATAATACCCAAAATAGATAAGCGAGCGAAAAATGAACAATTCGAAACACGTCCAAAACATGAAATTCTACGGTCTCTAGCACCATCACGGCTCGTCCTATCCAGACGATCATGGTGTCACAAAGTGATTTGAATAGATTTAGTCTGGCTCAAAATTAAAGGGTTAATCAATAAACCAGGCAGGAATTCCCTTGTATGGTCCTGCCATCCCTCGGATGCTTGAATGTAAAATGTTACACTAGGGCCATCTTGCGACCAAAGCGCAAACCATATTATCGGATGGCTAACAAATTTTATTTGATTACTTATTATACTAAATTTGTGACTAGGAACGTCAAATTTAGTACGAGTAGAACAGGTTTAATCTAACTGATAATGTGGTGTTATTGTAAGTCACTTATAATGACATTAGAAGAAGTTAATAGCGTGAATTAGGAAGATTGTTTATCGCGCCGGGCAGGTACGAGTAAATGTTTCACACCTCATGTCTGAATGGAATATTTGTTTTACTAAGATAATATATTAAGTTGTGAGTGTTAAGACATGTTATTATTATTGTTATTACCGTCTCGATTCAGGGATTCTGTTGATATTAAATTTAGATGTGAATGAGGTAATTTGATGATTTTCGGGAGTTGACGATTGTGAGTCTGTTATGCAAGAATGTTTATTTTAAACTCAACGAGTTGAATAGAGTCTGATCGAGGTTCTAGAGATTCGGGAGCGGAGTTTCTGGGATTGTTTAGTTTGTGTTAAATTTTGCTATTGGCTAGTTAGACTTCCGGCGCTTTGACGCCACTGGAGTATTAGAGAGAATTACGGCCGACTGTAATGGACTAATTCTCGGCGTATTTTGTCGCCCGTGTCTTGAAGTTGTAACTTCGTCGATATTTTAAATGCATACAACCTTGTTTATTGGTTGCGTTTGGCTACTTGAGAGAATTTCGAGTGACAACCGTCTTTGCTCAACAAGATTGAATTACTTCGAAGCCGAGAGCATCGGTTCGTCATTTATCGCCAATTGACAACATTGATTGCTGCTGCCGATACAGCTGATTCATGTCGTCTGTTATACAACGTGAAGACTAGGGGTGAGTTTCGCTGTTCGCATTCCCATTTTTCGACCATCCAGAGTATTGTCTCGCTACTGATCTTCGCCACGTTCATTCTCCACGTGACGCCTATCGACCCCCACCGTGTACCGTCATGCTGCGGTATACGTTCGTTCATCACGTGACGCCTGTCGACGCCCACCGTGTACCGTCGTGCTGCCGTATACGTTCGTTCATCACGTGACGCCTGTCGTCGCCCACCGTGTACCGTCGTGCTGCCGTACACGTTCGTTCATCACGTGACGCCTATCGACGCCCACCGTGTACCGTCGTGCTGCCGTTTACATCCGGTTTCTTCACGTGACGATCCTCGACGACCGTCGTGCCGAGATACGGCCGTATCGTCCTCGTGTATTCATAGTAGGCAGCTACGCCTCGACATTTATTTTCGTTGGAAATGCCGGGGTTGAGTGTTGCATCCCCCGACATACCCCTGTAATCTGGGTGAGTAAATGCTCGTTATCGTATGATTAGTTACACTGGACTTCACGACTCTTTGAGGGCGAGCAATAACACTTTGTTATTACTTCCTATAACATATATTTATATATGTATGTACCTGAACATTTGATACATTACTTTGTAACTAGGAAATCTTTAATAGTTGGCCAACTGATATATTTCTATAATTTATTTGGTTTATTGTACTTATTAAATGGGTATTCCATTCGGATTAAACATTAAACCCCTGCGTTGCGTTATATTCATGTTTTACCCATCCTTGTTGCACCTGGATCTTTGTCACAAGTCAGTCACATTTGGTGCCGCTAACCCATGAGCCAAATTTGGGACACTTGGTATCGTTTGAAAGGATACACTTGCTGTTATTCTAGCGTCATCTAGATTTTCCGGTAACCGTTCATAGAAAACCTATAAACGGACCTACAATCGTGCCGTTTTTGGTGTTCTGTCCGGTTCCGAACGATGTTAGCAGCGGGTACTCAGTACACTAATCTTCCGATTGCGGCGCTGTTTTCCTCATTTGCGTAGGTTCAGACATGCGCACTTCACAATTTCTGTCATGTTATAAGCTCCACTCACTTTTAAACGGCGGCGAAACTGGCGTGTTTTTATGGCAGCGAAACCGATTTGTCTCTACGTCGGCGTGACGTTGCAATAACGTACGCCAGCCAACGGAAACTAAGGGTGAACCTTTCGTTTCGTTTGTTGATATACGTGATTATGACGTCACACCCGCTTCGAGTATGTCTGTTTAGCCGCCGTTTGAAAGTGGGTGGAGCTTATAGCATGACATCAGATAGTGGTGCCTCAATCAGTAAATTGGTGAACTGTGTCAACGAACCAATATCGTTCGCAGTGTCTAAGACACTGGTTGTAGGTCCGTTTATAGTTTATTTTAGGACTGGTTATCAGGAAACCATTTTATGTTTGAATAAGAGAAAGCGTAAGCTTTCAAACGATATCAAGATAGGTGGGATCGGACGAACCGTAATGATAATAGCAATCGTTCAATAAAACATTTTGGAACGTGTTTTGAGTTGTTCATTTTCCGCTCGCTTATATATTGTTGATAATACTGCATAATGTGTTAAATGTATACGTTAGTAGCGTTAACAAGCAACAGCAACAATGACGAGTTTGTACATAAAATCGCTGTTTTCCGCACCGTTTATACTGATCAGCTATACACGGGAAATGAGACAACCAAATCGCTGCTGAAGTGTCAAATCTGTCAAACGCAACATTACTCGATATTGTTTAAATTATTAAATGTGTGTCACGTGCGTTAGTACGTTTAATAAAATCCATGATTATACTGTTGAACAAATTGATTCATCTATCATCTTAATCGCTCTCTGTACCGCACACGACCACACCGAAATCCAACGAACCCCACACCGCACGTGGTCCTGCAATAGTACTTACGTTATCGATGCATCCGCAGAAGAATTTACCATCGCACAGTTTACCGAGGAAGGCGGGGGAGTCGCCGTTCAGCATGAAACCTGGAGAAGAGCGCACGGGAAAATATGAACTATCAAGAACATTTAGGCTAACATAGCCATTGTGTATGGTGAAAATAATTTCAGCAGTCAGTTTTTATTTTAAAAAATTTGCGTATAATTGTTTAAATAGCCAAAGTCACTGATATTGGTTATACATCTGGTAACTTGACAAACCCCATTGCCCGGTCGAAATTTAGCCTTCAACCCACTGAACTAGTCGTTGACATGGTATTTGAAGGATCACGAAATGTTGCAAACTTCACATTTACAATATGTCGTTTTAATTTATTCCAAATTAGGAATTAAATAAGGTAATAGTTTCTCTGGTGATAAAAAAAACAACCTACATAAACAAGTTCCACAAACGAACTAAACTGTTGCAGTGGATGCTGTGTAGAATTGTTTTCATAACATTTATATGAAGAAAAACCAAGAGAACAAAATCGTATAGAGGAATCACCTTTGAAGCGCACCCAGTCATCTGTTAATGACATTCGCACTGTACACCGACATTAATAATACCAAACCCTTTCATTCTGTTGGGCCACTGATCGAGCTCGCGATTCAGAGGATATTGGTGGCTTAATAGTATTTTCGATTATAATTATGATTATCGTTATTATTTAGCACTTCACTTACAAAACACGTTAAAACATACTTTCAGACGGGGCTCGTTCTCGCTCGTAGCCCTGCAGATAGAGTTTTACATTTTCCGCGTCGAAGACCATCACGGCCTGTTGCCATCCAGCCTTGTCCTTCCAGTCGGCACCAGGCGCCTGTAAACATTGGCCTAGCAATATATACTAGACGTGTTTAAAACAACACGTTTAGCACCAACTACCAGGGGCGGGAACTTTTCTTCACTTGTACAGTATATTTACGTTGGAGCATGGTGTGTATGAAGTGTTGGTTAGGCAGTATATGTGAATTTAAATGAATAGTTTGTTTTTGTTCCGTGATCCATTGGTTTGGAGGTAGCTATCGGCACTAAAACGGCAGACAATGAGATTAGTCATTATCCAAAAATGAAGAACAAACGTGACTTACTAGCTCTCTGCTGCCCTCGCTAGTTTGGCAGGAAACCACAGAAGCGTGAAATAACTAATATGCGGTAAACATCAACCGGAACTGTTTTGGTAATTTGTGTGAAGAGCGATTGCAACAAGCCATCACCTAGTCTCGCTAATCCGACACTCGGTCGCCTAAGCGACCTCGTCTCGCCAAGAGGAAAGCATCAACTACTAACAAGGCGAATGTGACGGGCGCAACAAGTGCCGCCACCTCACGGCGCCGAGGTAACCAAGATTTGCGAGCACTGAGCGCACCAAGTAGAAAGGAATACTGTACCGTGACAGCGAAGAGCTGTTTGAGACCGGGCGGGAAGGGGTCTGCCGTCGTGATGCCGGCAAACACTCCACCGTAGCCCGTCGTCACCTGGAAGCCGGTGTTGACCGCCGCACAGCCGCCGTTGTGAATGAGACCCTGCTCGAGACGTGTGTCGTCGGAGCAGCGCTTGTACCACACCGCCACGCTGAATTCTGTCACTTGCTTCCCAGCAAACCAACTCTGTAGGAACGGGATCTGCGAAAATACAAATGAACGCCGATATCAACCATGCTATCGTCTGATTGTGCCTATCAATCTTCATTCATCTTACTTGCAAGGTATCGCCGTCGTCCTCTTCTTCGTTCTCCCGTCCTACATCTCATCTAACTAAAATCGAGCAAGCGTACGCGTGTATGTATGTTTGTATATACGTATGTTAATGTTTTCCTCCTAGATGGCTTGCACATCGGGCGTCAAACTTGTAGGAGTAAATCTACGACCACACGAGTGTAACGTAACACCTCAACATTTTCAAAATACCCGATATATGGTACGGGATAAATAAATTGCTCGAAACGTAAAACGTAATGCGCTCGTGAAACGTAAAACACAACTTAGAGATTAAGTGATACAAAATGTTAAATTTTGTTGAAACTTCGCACACATAAACTTAATTCTATTATAAAGTAATGTGCCACATAAGAAGTCTTCTGATTGCGAACTCATGTCACTACGCCCGCTCAAACATTGTCATTTGCATGTCACAAAAGAACCAGCCCGTCAGATGTTAGTGACGCCAACGGGGTAAATGGAGCCGAGCGTCCCCAGTTTTTAGCAAGGCACACGACGGTGCGGGTTAGTGTTTCGGGCTTTATCTGAAATTACAGTCGCGGAATTTAATATTTGTTGACATCATCGTAAAGATAATAATCGTATCTTCACGTTTGTCAGTGGATGTACACCGGAATATTGCTTATTTTTTAGTTATTGCCATTTGAACTTCGCGGATACTCGACCTCAACCATATATCCGCGGCTGCGTATATATATTGCGGAATTAAGCATTCGCGATGTTTAAACGGCAGTAACTAACACAAACTAAAAACAAATATTCGGTACATCCAGCGGCATATTTGTAGATACGATTATTATCTTTACTGTGATATAACAAAATATTATATCCCATTGCAAGTCTAAACATTCGCAATGTTCAAACGACAATAACTAAAAAATTCCAAGTACAGCCTGAAACACAAACCCGCAGCTGTGCGTCATGCTAAATCCAAGCGGCCTTTACTTCGATGACGTCACCAACGGTCGCTAGGTATCGCAACAGACTGTGAAGAAAATGTACAGAAAAATGCGACCAAAAGGCACCATGAACAGGGTGACGGAGAGAGCTAAAACATTATTTGAATAGCAGGACAGATTTTTAGAGTATATTTAATTCAGATTGGGAATAAAAAGGTTCATTTTCACCTAGTCTTTACCATTAGCTGGAACCGCGCGCGCGCGCGCGCGCGCGGAAAATAGTGTTAGGTTGCTTGATAACATGAAATAGACGTTGACACAACAGGCTTACGTCTAACCCCATGCCAATACCATCGCAAAACGAATAATACTTGACAATTCTACATTAACACGACGAGGACGTGGACTTCAATTTCTCTCCGACCTTCGTAATTTTGAACATACAACGTGTATTGCAGCACGTGCCTAAAGCGATTGTCTACGTTTGATGTGCGCCGAAACCAGCGCCTACCTATGCGAACGCGTTATGGTGTTTTTGTAACAATGCTGTGTGTTTTCTAACATTTGGTGACTATTCTATCACGACGGTCACGTATGAATTATTAAGTTTTCCCGTCCGGGGACGGGCGTTTTGTCATCATAATCATTGGTAGCAATGTCATTACAGTGCAATTTCATATTGTATCAAATTGATCCCTTCGCCGTTAATTGTGATCTTTTAATATGCGGTGTGCCAATACGAGTTATGACTTTCCGGAACAAAATGTAACGCACCTGCATGAATGAATTGCCGTCAAAACAGGCGACAGTATTCGGTCCTTCCTGCGTCAGCGTCACGGTCCCCAAAACTGGGATCAGACTCACACCTTGACATTTATCTACAAACCCGCTTTCAAAGTCGAATTGCAGCAGCAAGCTAGGATCGGAACAGCTTCCTGGTGGTGAGAGAAAACAACATTATCACTATCAGTCTGGCATTTCTGACGATTTTGATTTCAAAACGACATCTCTACAGCACCCAGACGCCTTACGATGTGTCCTGCTGTGCAGAACCAATCAACGAAACAAACCAGCTAAGTTCAATGTCAGTTGTTGATAACAAGTCAGCCTACAATTAGGTACACGACAAATGTTTTCCTTTTTATATAACGTATAATTAGCTTAAGCAGTAAGAACGGTGACATGTGTTTATTGCTTTTCTAATTAAATGCCCACAATCATCAAATTGATTATTCCGGCATTGGGAGTTTAGAGAATGACATCGTATCTCAGTGAGTCCACGACAGGGTTTGCCATTTCCCTGCGTGGGATCTTTTACTTCCCGTGACACGGATACCAGATAGAAAGGATCAACGACTTTTAATGTATCTTCCGAAAGACATAGGCATCGTAAGGTGAACGAGATTACCTAAGTTTCGACACAGCGGCCGAACCAGTGCCGAAACACCGCCCGGCGGCACCAGGGTTCGAACCTCGGTTCCTCCGAACGACAGTTCAGCAATCTGATCGCTCGACCGCTGCACCCCATAGGAGAGGGTTAACGTTAATGCGAAAAACGTCACCATATGCCGTACTACATAGTTCTACTTACCGAGTATCGGTGGATATTGTTCGACATTTACAACATCATCGCAATCCACGACATTCGGATTTGGGAGATCTTCCTCGCACAACAGTGTATCTTGGTTCCAGTAGAGTTCGCCACAGTCGACTCCATGCATTCGGAACTTGCTACGGTACACGAGCTCGCAGACAAAGTACAGGTGGCAATTTCCCGGATGAGGTATCCATACTCTGCCCATCAGCCAGTCGGCGAGCAAACACACGGTTTCGGCTGTAAACAGTTCGTTCACAGTGTGCTTGGCTTGGGATTATAACAACATCGAATATCAAGCGCAATTAAGCGATGGACTGATCGTCAAGGAAAATATTGTCTCTCGTTGGCATAACAAAGCGAAAGAGATACTAGGTGATATCCGGCAAACTGTTCCATATGAGCATTATTAATTAAACTAATAACAGGGACTGACATATTTGTTGAACGTAAAATGTACCGGTGCTCTTTTACTAAGACGGTTTGAGATATTTGAATTACTATGCCCGATCAAATCATGCAACAGTTTTCGTTTGTAAGGATGTCTTAGAATGAATCGATTTAAGGGAGCCAGCAACGAAGTAAAACGTGCGTGTGACTGTGCGTGGGAGGGTGCCTGCCATCGTGTGCGCGTGCATGTGTGTGTTTGTTTGTTTGTGTGTGTGTGTGTGTGTGTGTGTGTGTGTGTGTGTGTGTGTGTGTGTGTGTGTGTGTGTGTGTGTATGTGTGTGTGCATGTACATATGTGTGCTGAGCGTGCGCACGTACGAGCGCGTGTATAGGCGTGAGACTTAGTGTGCGCGTGTGTTATAAGCAGGCACGAACACGGTGTGTCACATAATATGTAGGATGGGGGGCGAGCTGTACAGACATGCAGCAGGTGGCGTACGTACGCTCCGGTTCGGGACACACGATCATGCAGCGCTCGAATTTGAATTTCCTTATCATTTCTCCCGACTCGTCCACGCACTTCATCACCTTCTCATGCATTCCGGATACTCCACAACTCTCGCTGCAATCGCTCCAGTCGGACCAGGGACCACAGGTCGAATCTGTAACAGACCGCTAAACGGCTGAACAAAAGCTGCACGTCTCGTTTCCCGCAACGTCGACATCCCGAGAATCGACGACCGGAGATTGAACTGCGGACCTGTCTTCACACCTTCGTATAATGCTATGTACGGTGGTACCTCAAACAGCGCAAAGACGACATGTTAGTAGTATTATTATTGCAAAAGCAAGAAAGACGTGCGCGTTGAACCGCAGCCGTTATGGTGTATGGTTTATTCCGTTGAAGATATGCCATGCGCGTGCCAAAACAAATCGGTGCAGTTTTCATTATCGAAGCCTTCAATATACACTTTTAGAAAAATGCCGCATATCAGCATTTCCAGTGACTTAATATTATTTATAGGATTATCTTTCTGGGTTTACCATCCATCAAACTTTATTGAAATCATGCGATCTTCCAGACTCCGTCCGACAATTTTGCTTTCTGTTTAAAGTGTGTGCCGTCTTCCTAACCCCACAAGCCAATATGCTGCACTTATTTAATGATGCCTACGTATTCATCAATCAAGAGTTTGAAAACTTTTTGGTCTGCCTATTTAATTCATCATTATTTATTTTAACATTTATGAAGGTAACTGTTTGAAGGCATGGGTCAATAAGCAAGTCTCGAGATAGGAATTTAAGTCTCGACCACAACAATTGCATTATGTGCATTGCATGTTTGTTCGTGGAAGCACGGTATTCGGGTGATTTGTTCATTTATTCATTACGTTAAAACAATACCTTTTCTTGAATGTAGAACACACTGTAAGATAGCTATACACAACTTAGTCTATGCGAGATTACTAAATGCATTGATACAATTAATGTCAAAGAATACCATGACTGTTCTATGGTGAACACGAAGCGGCATGTACAACTTAAAAGGAAATGCTTCGTTACATGGGACAACTAATTATATCAGTCGGACACATGACACTTACCCGACACTCCGGCGAACATCATGGGTCCTCCCTTCAACAAGTCGGTGTCATCGAGCTCAGCCTCGTCGTCGTTACTGGCTGTAACCGGAAGTGCAAATACATCGTGTCAGCCGGCATAGCGTGATCTGCGACCGGTTTTATTATTAATGCTACTACTGCTACTACTACTTCTACTACTATTATTACTATTATTACTACTACTACTACTACTACTACTACTACTACTACTAACATTAGTATTACACAGTGAAGTAGTGCTACTACAATGTATCTTTTAAAGCTATGGTAGTTCAATATAGGTGTGTTTCATTTTCAGAACTGTGTGTGTTTGTGTGTGTGCGTGTGCGTGTGCGTGTGCGTGTGCGTGTGCGTGTGCGTGTGCGTGTGCGTGTGCGTGTGGGTGTACGCGCGCGATTAATACATAGTGTACCACATGTAAGTGAGAAACGAACATCTAACCGATACGCTCTATTGTGTTTATCATCTAACCCAATCGCCGATTGTTCGAGTTTATTCCAGTCTAGCAAATGCTGGTTTCTAGCAAGAAATGCGATATATAATTGGGCGGCGTCTACTATAAAGTTACCTGTGCAGTTAGCCAGAGTCCCCACGATTGCTGCAGAAATCTTCCTCGCTGCGTACACATCCGTTGACAAGAACTGGTGTTCGTTGAACTCAGGGCTGGTCACCGGGTAGAGGGCCGAGGGTGCGGCACTTCCGATGACTGTTGGAGGAGAAAATGCGACGTCAACGGCTGGGATAACTAACCAATATCACATTGTGTCACCAGATTAATTCAATGCCATTCTACGTTATCGTCATCAATTAAAATATCACCACAACTGCATCGCTTGGGGGTGAATTAACCAATATGATACCATGTCAAGTAATTAATTGAATGACACGTTACATATCTGTAAAATATCAATACAAATGATAATCAGCCGTTTAGGTAGATATGTAGTAGTAGGTAGTGCCAGTATTCCATACGTTTTTGAAGGATTTGAGAAGGAACACTCTCGTATTTACTCTGACTTGGTTCAAATATACTTATCAGTCTCGAAAATATTGACACAAGTAGTACAATTGTATTTGTTCTCATCGGTGTGATACTGGGTAGACTTTTACTAGTGTTACTTGTCTTTTTTGTGCCAATCTGTTTGGAGTGTGAGCTTTTGCTCCTCTCCGCACATCGGTGTCCATTTCTCAAACCCATTATTAGAACTTAATGCAACATTTTAATAACTTATTTTTTGTAGGCGTAGTAAACAAACCGCATTCTTCCTTTACCTCTATGATATATGCTTGATCGCTAAAATGTCTTGATCAGTTAATAATGTGCTATCAGAATATATAACGTTATGAGCGCAAGCAATCCTTGACCATGTATTTTAACAGAAGGATAAAGTCAAATTACAAACATCCTTGTTTTGTACTGTGAACGGTCAGTTAGACTCGATTCTAAGATATATTTAGTTTTATGTTTGTTACATATTTTGATGCAAAACTGCAATGTAAGTCTTTCTATTCTCGTAATCTGATACATTAAGTGGAGGACATAACAATTAAAGTAATCTGATACAAGCAGAATAATAAATATAATAGGTAATAGACCACCTACTATGTAGTCTAAAACAAACGGTATTGTTGCTAAAATATGGAGAGCCACAGTAATGCTAGGTTTGCAAATCGAATTTTCCTACAGGAAGAAACATTATTGATGCAACAAATTCGGGTCAACGATATGCACCTTGGTTCTAGTTTAATCAGTCTAGTCGTCCGTAGATTTATATGTTATCATAGTGTCGCCACCTACCGACAGAGAGCATAATCACGCCGCCATCACGCATGGTCTTAGCAATATCATTGGCACAAGCTTCCAAAACCATCTGCTCGCCGTCAGAAATAAACACAAGGATCTTTGACACAGCGGCCTTTGACGAACTGCAAGTGAAAATAAGCGCATGTTTGTAAATGCAGATCTGCGGTGATCATGCAACGCAAGGTGCTGGAACAATATACAGTTGGATACCGGGATAGTCACACCGGTGGTGATATTCAAACGAAAGACCGACACATCATCTGAACTTAAACGTGTACTTTATTATTTTCTAATTTCCGGCCAAACGAATATTGAAGTCATTGGAGTCATATCGATTATGGACTTTAGATATGGCGACATGTATACATGCCCACACGCAAGCATTGATACATTTCGGCGCAAGAAATTTCAAAAAACGCTTAATGATGAAGCCCATGTTTACCTGACAAAACAATTCTGACATATCTATGAACAACAGTAGTTATATATATTTAAGCGTACAACTTGTACATTACGTTAAGACAGCATAGGAGCGACCATTGTGTACCTGAGGGCAGGTGCGGCAGCCAGAAGGGCGTATGTGAGGATGCCGGTACCTCCCGTGAAACGAGGAGCCAAGATAGCGGTCGAAGATGGCGACTCAGTCAGTGCAAACACAACGTCCGCCTTCGTCGAGAACGTTATCAACGAAACACGGACGGCAGTCGGCAGGCCGCTGACCGCGTCGCTAACGATCTGTTTGGCGGCCTCGAATCCGAAGTCTGTGATACTGTTCGAGCTGTCGATGACAAAGACGATGTCGGCGGCAGAATTCGGGCACTCGGCTGTAACCCAATAAAAGGCGATAACAGTAACGTTTGACTCACTCATACGACTCTTCTACATAACACGTGTGTGGGTTCTCATTTATTGTCTGTCTTCGCTGTAGGTTTCAAAGTTTGGAGGCTCCATTGTGTGTCAACATATTAATAGTTTTGGTTCAGCTATGAAACGTGATGAAGCGAATCGTGGTTGCAAAGATACACGGAGATATTATGCAGCGAAACGTGTTGAAGTACAACTCAAGGGATTCTCCGGACACCGGCTTTCAACGAACTATTGGCAATAACTTAAGATCACAATGACTATTCGAACTATTATAACTAGAATGTGTTAATAACTCGTCTGACGGAAATCCCAATTTCCAAATAGCGTCGCATTCTAAATACACTGGCAGTGCTATCATTCAAACTTTGTTATGATAATCTTATTTTCTTGCTCACCCGTTCAGTTATAATTTGGCATCTCAGAAATTAAAAAAATTCGTATCGGAACAATTTCGTTTCCTATAATTTGCTTCCATAATGTGTGTTTTCTTGGTTCCAGTACCGCATAGCGGCTTTGAGATGCGACTGGCCAAATAACGCAGTGTCCGTTGCATGATTCATAGTTCCGCTTCGGGTTGTTTGTTATAGACCATTCCAAACGTCAAATGTCAGACGTACTAAACTAGATTATAAACATCATCGACATACGTTTTAATACCACAACTACATTGATTTCGCTACACGAAAAGCATCAGTTGCAGGACAAAAGTACAACAAAATAGACAATCGACCATCCTCTGCAATAAAACCAATGTACACCGTATATGTATTAATGTTATTAAGACCAACAAACCTATGTTACAGCTCTGTGTGTTGCACGGAAGTGTCTGCGTGTCGTTGCCTACTGTGCGGTTTTTCGTTCCTCCTCCACACGAGACGCTGCATTCGCTCCATGGTCCCGGGCCCCCTGCAGACAAAAAATATTGAACCACGAGACTGCTTTCGTATACGCGTTAGTGCAACTTTGTATGCATCACAGAACTGGCTTGCAGGCTTGTCGTTAATTGATGTTAACGTTGAAATGAATGGGGGATATGACGTCAGAGTATGGATGGAATACATGGAGATGTGACAATGCTGGTTACACGTTCTAAATATTCATTATTGAATTAGTAAATTGTCAAACTGTAGTTAAGAGGGCCCAACACTCAACATTTCAATCTGACAAGCTTCTTCAAACGTTGTCTTATGGTTTGCTCAAAACAAACAAGAATCAGATTCAGAATGACAAAATTGATTGATTCTGTGACTGTGGGCTAATTAAGCTATTTTCGTAAAAAGTGCCATTCGTTTTTACGATGAGTTAATGTATTAAGTAATACCGGTCTCAAGTAACCTTGGATAAGTACGTAACTATTTATTTACCTAACTACGCAATATTACGTCATTTGCGACGGATTACACACGTCTGGGGGCAGTTTCATTACCATTCATATGAGCTCATAAGTCCTAGTTTATTGTTTAAAATAGATTTCACTCCTTATCAGTGACTTTGTATATTGAAAACTGCCAAAACAGGAGGCGCCACCGGGACACGTTCGCTAGTGTATCACTGAAATAGTGTCCTCTGTAATAATTAAGATGGCGGCTTTTTGCTTTTATAAAACACATCTGAAATTGTACAACGCATTCTGTTTTAATGATGGATTGTACTTATGAGCTTCTTATCTCAGTGAAACGTTTCCCCAGCCTCAGTCGAATGAACAATGACTCACCGTCGCACGGAGCTGAATTGCAGGTCACATTGATGGTACCACAAACGAATTCGGTACCGTTCTCTGAGCATTTCAGGGGGCCAGAAGCGAAACCCTCTCCGCACTTGGCTGAGCAATCTCCCAGGCTGAACATATCGCACGCTGCAACATGTGTTCAATTTCGTGACAAGACAACTTGCTGAAGACTACGGAGCAGAGTATTTGTGATTTCTTTACGCACTTATGCTACGAGTGTCTCAACATTAAGTTAGTTCAGTTGTAGCGCGAACAAACGAGAAGGACAACTGGAGGATTGCTGTGGAGATGGAAGTTAATAGTTTGCGAATTACGGGAAATGTTTGATTCTCCAAACGCATGGGAGAACGGGCTAAACATAATCGCTACACTGAAAGAAACGCCATCGTCAATACACGTGGCACACTGAAAATATGCTAAAAGAACACTATCCAACGTTAGTCCTTTGTGAATGTCCAAATAAAGTTTATTCAGAAATGTGTTTAAAGCATGTTGGTTAAGTCGACGTATGCGAACTAACCATGGTAAAATGTGAGACGATCATAGGAATGAATAAATTAATCATGGCAGTTGTGGGCGATTAATACACTAGCCTGTTACACATTCACTGAGGAATTGTGGTCAAAGACGCAACATACCAGCAGAACTTTCGACAGCTACGGCAAGAAGCAGCAGCGCTGCTTGAAACAGGAGCATCATATCTCGAATGTGTGCGTGCTCTGTTGAAAAAAGAGGTACCTAGTCACGCATCAGATAAAAGCCAACAAAAGAACAACCAACTGGACGACAAAAATGTCAACCACGGGGACAGTAACGACTTTCACCGCGGTTTTGATTAAATTGTTAACATTAAAACAACTATGGCTTGTTGCGACGAACAGCAAAGGAACTTAATTGAAGTTGGAATCGTAAATAGATTTGAACGAACTGGAATGTTTAAAGCGTTATCTTGAAAGTACTTCACAGGCAAATAAACCGACATGCATCTGATTATGAAACATATCCAGTCAAATGATATAATATATAATTGTTCAATGTTCACAAATACATAAAATTCGCTGTTAAATAGTCAAACAATGGAAGTTCGTATTATAGTTTAGTAGTTAGTGTAATAGTACGGATCCGCAACCATGTCGCCAACTGCTGGCAAAATACAGAAGTCGAAATGTTCGTTAGCTAGCCATGGTGAATACGGTCAAATCAGCAGAAGTTGCAGCTATGATTATCTGAAGAGGCAAACCGATACAAATATCCAACAGCACGAAGGTGCCGATCAAAATGGACTTCAATCATGTTGACTCTTCGACAGCACGATGTTCCTACCTTCGGGTGTCGTGCTCGGTCACCTGTTGCAACGACGTCTGGCGAGAGGCAGTGTCGCTTGAGATCACTCCTGGTGATTATAAAGCAACGGGCATGAGCTGTAGAACTCTAATTGCGCATGCGCAATTAACTTTGCCAACCACGCACCGAGCCACGCCTGTCGCGTCCAGTCGTTAGCTGTGCTGTTTTCTTGGGCGCGGTCTTTGCTATATGCTTTATCATTTTTTTTTATAACTCGATGGCATTCTCGTGAGAAGTTATGGTATATGGAAAGGCAATATCTTACCATTAATACAATGCAACTGGGTGGTAATGTGAAGGTTTCGTCACTTTGGCTCGTTCACGCCCAACGCTACAATGCATAGATGTACTTATTCTGCATTTCAACACAGCTGTAAATATGCAATAAGCTTTGTATAGACACTGTATACTGTGTGGTCCCTTTTATAAACACGTTTGAATTCACGTGATTAAAATTGTTTTTGTTTACAAGTCCTTGCATTTGAATAGTGCATGTTATATGACGTCTGGTAAACGGATAACATAAAATTAGTTTCATTGCAGATGACACAAAACAGCTAGAACATATTGTGCTGGGCAATGAATGAATTCCAATGATGGTTTTAACACATTACTCTGGGCAAGAGGCATAAACAACACAATTGATGGTCACTGTTGCCTGATATACACTCTACGTATATAATATTAAGTGTTAAAAAGGATCAGCCGAACAATCTCTAAGCTGACAATGAGTGTTTGTATCATGTAGAAATATGTTAGGTATTCAATTTACTACATATTACTGTTAAAGCACATACACAATCGTCGACGTCTTCAAGACAACGTTTATGGTTAAATATGAGAATCGGTAAGTTTGTTATTATCGTGTTTGACTTAATTATGACGTTATATGAACTCGCCAGTATTGAGGATAACAGCGTGCATTTGTTCCTGTGGCGACACGAAAAATAAAAGGTAAGTTCTTATATAGCACGGTATCCAGTCCTCAGGACTGCTCAAAGCGTTTTACACTTTACTCCCTGGCAGACCTGTTCAATCAAACACCATCTCGACCTCTCTGGGAAACATCCAGCCACGCTGCAATTAAAGCGCGACGACTATTTGTACACAAATATCCACCACTGTCTATGGCCAGGTACTCATTCATATAGCTGAGTGAACTGGAGCAACGTTGAGTGAACGATCTTGCACAAAGTTCGAAACGGCAACACAGGATTCGAACCCGGGTTCTCTCGATTGTTAGCCCGATGCTCTAGTCACTGCGTCATTGCTCTCCATACACTATTAGTAGTTACGTAATTATTACCACGGAAACATAAGTACATGTTTAATGTTATCTTTTTAAATAAGTGACCGATTTAGTGTCGCAGGCCGTTTGAATAAACATACACCCTAGTCAGATGCTTAAAACTGGCGGTTCGGTTTGAGTTCATTATTTGCAATTAACTGTAGTAATGTAATCCACAATATATATTAATCTTGATGTAATTAAATATGACCTGATTGGCTAATTTACAAAGGCGTCTACAATCAACAAGGGCGCGCCGGATTCTCGACCTGTAGATCGTGATTGTTTGACATAAATATTTCCACTGAAGGTGACATTACGACGTCAGCGATCATGGACAACATCTTGGGATTTGGGGGCGAGCGCTTCTGTTCCGAAGCGGCGTCACATCTACGGTGTCTGGTCATACCGCCTAGTTCTACTCGCTTCTGTGAGTAACGTCACAGCTACGGTGAAATATAAAGGTAAGTTCTTATATAAAAATAAAATAAAAAGGTAAATTCTTATATAGCGCTGTATCCAGTCCTTAGGACTGCTCAAAGGGCATTACATTTTATTCCCTGGCAGACCTATTCAATCGACCACCATCTTGACTTATCTGGGAAGCATTCAATCACGCTGCAATTAATGCGCGAAGACTATTCGTACACACATATCCACCATTGTCTATAGCCAGGTACTCATCCATACAGCTGAATGAATTAGAGTAACATAGAGTGAGCAAACTTACCCAAGTTTAGACACGGACAACACAGGATTCGAACCCGGGTTCTCTCAATTGAACGTCTGATGCTCTAGTCACTGCACCACTGCTTACCACTCCACACATATAGGTGAAACGTCATAGCGCTTTTGTAGGTAACAAGATGTTATGATAAACACAATTTTGAACTTCTGCATTGAGTGCTTCAAAACACCGTTGTAGTGTTTTTGAGGGTGAGTGGTTTGAACGTAAAACAATGGTTAATAGGTACACACACGAACATGTACACACGAACACACGCACGCACGCACACACGCACGCAGGCACGCACACGCACACGCACATGCACACGCGCACACACACACACACACACACACACACACACATGATGGTGCTACATCTTCTGTTGACCAGGTCTAGAAACTGTCGACTGTCTGACGCCCGTTCGTTTTCGATCGGCCTCTTCATATGTGAATCGCTGGAGTTCACCTCAGAGCGCGGTGAGTAGGACTGGTAGCTGACAGTCTCGTGACATCGGCGTGCCAGCCCAAACGTCTTGGTTGTCATAAACAAGGAACGCTACATATTCAAGTATGAAGATATATGACCATAAACAGCCGACAGGTAGATCGACGATAATCGAAGTATCACAAAGTTTTACGTTATTCGTATTCAGTGCTAAGGTTCATATTGAAGGATACTGTTTTTATAATCAGAAGAAGGCGAATGTAAGACAAGCCAATTTACGACATATGTTATGTACCGTTAGCTAGGACGACTCCCAAAGCGACTACTTAGCAATGTTCGTCCAAGAGAACACCAATAATTAATATAATTCTTGTACACTTTATTTGGAACAATTACGGAACAAGAGAAAGTGTCAAAGACATGGAAACAGGGATTGAGCGTTAAAATACCAAAGAAAAGTAACCGTGCAGAGGGCGGAACTTGGCCTTGGACAACATGGAGCGATATAAAACACGTAGTCGTTGACAGAGAGAGAGAGATTAAGAAGTTGCACGACAACCGTGTGGACCACAATGCCCGAATAGGATAGGTGGAGTGAGGCTGTAACTCTATATGGAGCATTCCTTTATTACGTAGCAGCGGGTTTGACAATAAACACTTAACAGCTTATATGTAAGCTGCGTGGTATTGCATTGAGGAATATTGTTCTCAGCATGAGTAGTAACGCTTGACATTTATGTGTCGTAAAGCCTGAATGTAGCTTATGTATCTTACGTTTATTTGAATAGAATATGCATGTTCAACTCAATCGCCATGGCCTGACCAATATTTTCTAAGCAGTTCACAATTCAAGGCGTTATTTTGTTGATCCATATATATTTCTCAATCAGTAAAATACGTTATGGTCGCCCGGTTCGAATCTAGAAAAAGCTAACTTTTTCGTATTCTGTTATTATTAGGTATATGCGTATAGTGGTATCATAATTTTGGTATTAAATGAATTTATCCAACCAGTGGTGCCATCTGACGGTAACAATGTTTCGCCAGAGCATCACCAGTGCCGAAGGATGTACACGTGTGCGTATGAATTTAGTTCTTAGTAAATGCTGAGGTCATTGCTATGATGGCTATGAAGGCAAAGTTCTTACCTTAAGAACGGTCAATAATTGCCCAAGTTGAGCCGTCTCAAGGTTTGTTTGTGTGTGTGAGTGTGTGTGTTAGTATGTGAAGTTGTAGTTGTAGAAGAATTGAGTTGTCACAGCAATAAAGAGGGGGATATCCCGCTCCGTTTACACTCACTGCCATGGTTATGCACTTAACCTAATAATAATAATGAAATCTTATATAGCGCCGGTATCCGCCATAGAGGAGCTCGTGGCGTTTGCGCAGTTTTTGACCATTGATGCTTTAAAAGTAGTCATTTTAAGAATTGTAAAAACACTATTCTAAAATATAATAAGAGCAACATTAAAAAAATAAAAAAATGAGTATAATTAATTATACATAATAAAATCCATAAAAATTATCATTATCAATGTAATGTAGACTCGTTAATATAATCTTTCTAGAAATCTATATATATAGTATACATAATAACTGTTATGATATTATAAGTAATATAATAAATACAATAAAATCATGTTCATAAATAGCATAAGATCAGTATTATATAATGTCCAGGGAATGTCCACATGTCCACATAATGTCTTATTCTAAGTATACTTTACAGAACTGGCTATTCAGGGCTGTTTTGAAGGTGTTGATTGTTGTAGTAGCTCTAACATTGTTTGGAAGTGGATTCCAGATCTTTGCTGCGGATACTATAAACGATCGTGCTCCCCACGAGTTTTCCGGTTTGTGTTCTACTAGGAGTAACTTGTTTGCAGTGGGCAGATTTTCACGGGACGGCACATGCTGTTTGACGAGGTTGCACAAGTAGGTAGGAGAGACACGGTGGAGTGTATTGAATACAAGCGTGGAGATTTTGTAGATGATCCTCTGTTCGATTGGCAGCCAGTGTAATTGTTTGAGGATAGGTGTGATGTGTCTGACTTTCCTGGAGAGTGTGACCAGTCTGGCAGCAGTGTTTTGTAGTCGCTGGAGTCGTTGTAGTTGTGATTTGTTGAGGCCGTGACGCAGAGCTTTGCCCATGTCCAGTCTAGAAGTAATGAGAGCGTGAGTAAGTAGTTCAGGAATAGGCTGATTTATGTGTTTACAAATCAGGCTAATATTTCGAATTGACAAACAGCGGCTATGGATACAGCGGCGATGTATTTATTCATGGAAAGGTTCTCATCAAAGATAACACTGCGATTCCTGACGCTGTTCGAAGGAGTAACCACGGTGTTGCCCACTCTGATCTGTGTGATGTTGACCTTTGATGTCTGTTGGATCCGACGATAATGAATTCTGTTTTTCCATCATTCAGCTTCAGGAAGTTCTGCGACATCCATTGACGTAGCTCGTCAAGGCAGGCTTCAATTTGCTGTATTGCTTCATTAACGTTTGACTGTGTGGGATCGGCTGTGAGGTATATTTGCAGACAGCATAAAAAGTACAATATTATGAAAGATGCCATCGATACGACCTATGAGATTGCATAGCTGGTCACAAAGTCTCAAAAGATACAGATAGCTACAGATATAGATACTTTATTGCCATGATTGACATAAAATACATGTCAATTAGGAATTGGGTCTTGATGTTAACACATTATAGTCACATCAAACATACCACGAACAGAAACAAAAACAAATACAAAAACAAAGTTTAAAATTGTCTATAAATGTTTATTAAAATTAAATTGATAGGTTAAGCTAAAACTAACGCATGAAAGAAGTATAATACACGTCTGGCAAAATTAACGTTCCATTGTCTCTATCTATCACTAAAGTATGTATTTAATCCCCCGATAAGGCAGCTACGGCACGGGGGAAAAAAGTGTCTCGGAAGTTATTTGTCTTAGCACAGAAGTGCAAATCTGAGTAAAATACAAAACGCAATGATAACACATAATAACACGTATTCTGGCGTGCGACTACTTTGCGTCACATGGTGGACTGTACGAGAAGAAACTCGTCACTGCATTATGAATAATTTTAATACGTTGCAGGAACTCTGGCTATTAATATCACAGTAGAGACACAGAGATGAAGGCACGTATTCGTGGGGCACAGACACACATGCAACAGTTTGGCTTCATTTTTGGTTCGGTTCTTGGCCTGTGCTTGTTCCAGCCTGTTGACAGTCTGAGTGCATCATTTCAGATCATATCACTGTCAGCAGCCGATGCACAACAAAACTGCTCAAATGACTGTCTTTGCTGCATGCGCAATTATAACGAATTTAGCCTCTTCTGGAAGACCGTTGTATCCCTTGCCATACACAGGTATATAAATTTACCCTTCAATGACCGAGGAGAGCCCCTGCTTCATCAGAATATCGCAACACTCCAGATTATGCGTATAGACAGAGATTCTACTCGGCACTTGATCTTATGATGAATGAAATAAATAACAGGTTCAATCAAACTGACTAAAAGGCGCATATGCATTGTGAGAAGCTGATTCTCAAAGCTGCAGAACGAAAGGAATGTGGCTCTCAGTTTGACCAAGTGACCACCTTCTATAGATCTGATGTTATCCCCACACTACTGATTACATTCAAATCAAACTTCATTTGTAGTATCCCTTGGACCAATTAACATTGCGTGATGTAGTGAAATATTTGGAGTCGCCTGTACAACAAAGCCCCATGCCGTCTGTCGTGACACGAGCGAAGATGCTCATTACGATGCAATCCACCAATGTCAGCAGTGAACGTTAGTAGTTGTCTCAGGCGTGTGCACACTTATCCCAGAGCTACAATAACACATGTGATGCTCAATCATTAAATTATATATGAAATGTACCCAGAAAAGGTTAGGCACGTTGACATTAGTGGAAGAGACCTAAGAATGTGTGCCGGTCTCTGACCATAGGCTATCAATGTTTGAAAATTCACTGCACTCGATTTTGCTAAGTCAAAGGTCCCAGTACAATGCAAAACAAGAATGACTGAAATGATGGTTAACATGACATCAGTTTAGTCTTCATACTGGATAGAGGAATCTAATCATTGTTGCCCTGCACATGTATCTCAATTTGGCTTTCTTAATAACGTTGACTTACTGCTCTTTTCAAACAAACGTATTAGTTAATGTTTGCGTGAAACTGTAAAACAGTTGGCGACATTGCAACGGCGTGAATATGTTTCGCTACATCGCTACAATTGTCTATAAATGTTTATTAAAATTAAATTGATAGGTTAAGCTAAAACTAACGCATGAAAGAAGTATAATACACGTCTGGCAAAATTAACGTTCTATTGTCTCTATCTATCACTAAAGTATATATTTAATCCCCCGATAAGGCAGCTACGGCACGGGGGAAAAAAGTGTCTCGGAAGTTATTTGTCTTAGCACAGAAGTGCAAATCTGAGTAAAATACAAAACGCAATGATAACACATAATAACACGTATTCTGGCGTGCGACTACTTTGCGTCACATGGTGGACTGTACGAGAAGAAACTCGTCACTGCATTATGAATAATTTTAATACGTTGCAGGAACTCTGGCTATTAATATCACAGTAGAGACACAGAGATGAAGGCACGTATTCGTGGGGCACAGACACACATGCAACAGTTTGGCTTCATTTTTGGTTCGGTTCTTGGCCTGTGCTTGTTCCAGCCTGTTGACAGTCTGAGTGCATCATTTCAGATCATATCACTGTCAGCAGCCGATGCACAACAAAACTGCTCAAATGACTGTCTTTGCTGCATGCGCAATTATAACGAATTTAGCCTCTTCTGGAAGACCGTTGTATCTCTTGCCATACACAGGTATATAAATTTACCCTTCAATGACCGAGGAGAGCCCCTGCTTCATCAGAATATCGCAACACTCCAGATTATGCGTATAGACAGAGATTCTACTCGGCACTTGATCTTATGATGAATGAAATAAATAACAGGTTCAATCAAACTGACTAAAAGGCGCATATGCATTGTGAGAAGCTGATTCTCAAAGCTGCAGAACGAAAGGAATGTGGCTCTCAGTTTGACCAAGTGACCACCTTCTATAGATCTGATGTTATCCCCACACTACTGATTACATTCAAATCAAACTTCATTTGTAGTATCCCTTGGACCAATTAACATTGCGTGATGTAGTGAAATATTTGGAGTCGCCTGTACAACAAAGCCCCATGCCGTCTGTCGTGACACGAGCGAAGATGCTCATTACGATGCAATCCACCAATGTCAGCAGTGAACGTTAGTAGTTGTCTCAGGCGTGTGCACACTTATCCCAGAGCTACAATAACACATGTGATGCTCAATCATTAAATTATATATGAAATGTACCCAGAAAAGGTTAGGCACGTTGACATTAGTGGAAGAGACCTAAGAATGTGTGCCGGTCTCTGACCATAGGCTATCAATGTTTGAAAATTCACTGCACTCGATTTTGCTAAGTCAAAGGTCCCAGTACAATGCAAAACAAGAATGACTGAAATGATGGTTAACATGACATCAGTTTAGTCTTCATACTGGATAGAGGAATCTAATCATTGTTGCCCTGCACATGTATCTCAATTTGGCTTTCTTAATAACGTTGACTTACTGCTCTTTTCAAACAAACGTATTAGTTAATGTTTGCGTGAAACTGTAAAACAGTTGGCGACATTGCAACGGCGTGAATATGTTTCGCTACATCGCTACAATTGTCTATAAATGTTTATTAAAATTAAATTGATAGGTTAAGCTAAAACTAACGCATGAAAGAAGTATAATACACGTCTGGCAAAATTAACGTTCTATTGTCTCTATCTATCACTAAAGTATATATTTAATCCCCCGATAAGGCAGCTACGGCACGGGGGAAAAAAGTGTCTCGGAAGTTATTTGTCTTAGCACAGAAGTGCAAATCTGAGTAAAATACAAAACGCAATGATAACACATAATAACACGTATTCTGGCGTGCGACTACTTTGCGTCACATGGTGGACTGTACGAGGAGAAACTCGTCACTGCATTATGAATAATTTTAATACGTTGCAGGAACTCTGGCTATTAATATCACAGTAGAGACACAGAGATGAAGGCACGTATTCGTGGGGCACAGACACACATGCAACAGTTTGGCTTCATTTTTGGTTCGGTTCTTGGCCTGTGCTTGTTCCAGCCTGTTGACAGTCTGAGTGCATCATTTCAGATCATATCACTGTCAGCAGCCGATGCACAACAAAACTGCTAAAATGACTGTCTTTGCTGCATGCGCAATTATAACGAATTTAGCCTCTTCTGGAAGACCGTTGTATCCCTTGCCATACACAGGTATATAAATTTACCCTTCAATGACCGAGGAGAGCCCCTGCTTCATCAGAATATCGCAACACTCCAGATTATGCGTATAGACAGAGATTCTACTCGGCACTTGATCTTATGATGAATGAAATAAATAACAGGTTCAATCAAACTGACTAAAAGGCGCATATGCATTGTGAGAAGCTGATTCTCAAAGCTGCAGAACGAAAGGAATGTGGCTCTCAGTTTGACCAAGTGACCACCTTCTATAGATCTGATGTTAACCCCACACTACTGATTACATTCAAATCAAACTTCATTTGTAGTATCCCTTGGACCAATTAACATTGCGTGATGTAGTGAAATATTTGGAGTCGCCTGTACAACAAAGCCCCATGCCGTCTGTCGTGACACGAGCGAAGATGCTCATTACGATGCAATCCACCAATGTCAGCAGTGAACGTTAGTAGTTGTCTCAGGCGTGTGCACACTTATCCCAGAGCTACAATAACACATGTGATGCTCAATCATTAAATTATATATGAAATGTACCCAGAAAAGGTTAGGCACGTTGACATTAGTGGAAGAGACCTAAGAATGTGTGCCGGTCTCTGACCATAGGCTATCAATGTTTGAAAATTCACTGCACTCGATTTTGCTAAGTCAAAGGTCCCAGTACAATGCAAAACAAGAATGACTGAAATGATGGTTAACATGACATCAGTTTAGTCTTCATACTGGATAGAGGAATCTAATCATTGTTGCCCTGCACATGTATCTCAATTTGGCTTTCTTAATAACGTTGACTTACTGCTCTTTTCAAACAAACGTATTAGTTAATGTTTGCGTGAAACTGTAAAACAGTTGGCGACATTGCAACGGCGTGAATATGTTTCGCTACATCGCTACAATTGTCTATAAATGTTTATTAAAATTAAATTGATAGGTTAAGCTAAAACTAACGCATGAAAGAAGTATAATACACGTCTGGCAAAATTAACGTTCTATTGTCTCTATCTATCACTAAAGTATATATTTAATCCCCCGATAAGGCAGCTACGGCACGGGGGAAAAAAGTGTCTCGGAAGTTATTTGTCTTAGCACAGAAGTGCAAATCTGAGTAAAATACAAAACGCAATGATAACACATAATAACACGTATTCTGGCGTGCGACTACTTTGCGTCACATGGTGGACTGTACGAGAAGAAACTCGTCACTGCATTATGAATAATTTTAATACGTTGCAGGAACTCTGGCTATTAATATCACAGTAGAGACACAGAGATGAAGGCACGTATTCGTGGGGCACAGACACACATGCAACAGTTTGGCTTCATTTTTGGTTCGGTTCTTGGCCTGTGCTTGTTCCAGCCTGTTGACAGTCTGAGTGCATCATTTCAGATCATATCACTGTCAGCAGCCGATGCACAACAAAACTGCTCAAATGACTGTCTTTGCTGCATGCGCAATTATAACGAATTTAGCCTCTTCTGGAAGACCGTTGTATCTCTTGCCATACACAGGTATATAAATTTACCCTTCAATGACCGAGGAGAGCCCCTGCTTCATCAGAATATCGCAACACTCCAGATTATGCGTATAGACAGAGATTCTACTCGGCACTTGATCTTATGATGAATGAAATAAATAACAGGTTCAATCAAACTGACTAAAAGGCGCATATGCATTGTGAGAAGCTGATTCTCAAAGCTGCAGAACGAAAGGAATGTGGCTCTCAGTTTGACCAAGTGACCACCTTCTATAGATCTGATGTTATCCCCACACTACTGATTACATTCAAATCAAACTTCATTTGTAGTATCCCTTGGACCAATTAACATTGCGTGATGTAGTGAAATATTTGGAGTCGCCTGTACAACAAAGCCCCATGCCGTCTGTCGTGACACGAGCGAAGATGCTCATTACGATGCAATCCACCAATGTCAGCAGTGAACGTTAGTAGTTGTCTCAGGCGTGTGCACACTTATCCCAGAGCTACAATAACACATGTGATGCTCAATCATTAAATTATATATGAAATGTACCCAGAAAAGGTTAGGCACGTTGACATTAGTGGAAGAGACCTAAGAATGTGTGCCGGTCTCTGACCATAGGCTATCAATGTTTGAAAATTCACTGCACTCGATTTTGCTAAGTCAAAGGTCCCAGTACAATGCAAAACAAGAATGACTGAAATGATGGTTAACATGACATCAGTTTAGTCTTCATACTGGATAGAGGAATCTAATCATTGTTGCCCTGCACATGTATCTCAATTTGGCTTTCTTAATAACGTTGACTTACTGCTCTTTTCAAACAAACGTATTAGTTAATGTTTGCGTGAAACTGTAAAACAGTTGGCGACATTGCAACGGCGTGAATATGTTTCGCTACATCGCTACAATTGTCTATAAATGTTTATTAAAATTAAATTGATAGGTTAAGCTAAAACTAACGCATGAAAGAAGTATAATACACGTCTGGCAAAATTAACGTTCTATTGTCTCTATCTATCACTAAAGTATATATTTAATCCCCCGATAAGGCAGCTACGGCACGGGGGAAAAAAGTGTCTCGGAAGTTATTTGTCTTAGCACAGAAGTGCAAATCTGAGTAAAATACAAAACGCAATGATAACACATAATAACACGTATTCTGGCGTGCGACTACTTTGCGTCACATGGTGGACTGTACGAGGAGAAACTCGTCACTGCATTATGAATAATTTTAATACGTTGCAGGAACTCTGGCTATTAATATCACAGTAGAGACACAGAGATGAAGGCACGTATTCGTGGGGCACAGACACACATGCAACAGTTTGGCTTCATTTTTGGTTCGGTTCTTGGCCTGTGCTTGTTCCAGCCTGTTGACAGTCTGAGTGCATCATTTTAGATCATATCACTGTCAGCAGCCGATGCACAACAAAACTGCTAAAATGACTGTCTTTGCTGCATGCGCAATTATAACGAATTTAGCCTCTTCTGGAAGACCGTTGTATCCCTTGCCATACACAGGTATATAAATTTACCCTTCAATGACCGAGGAGAGCCCCTGCTTCATCAGAATATCGCAACACTCCAGATTATGCGTATAGACAGAGATTCTACTCGGCACTTGATCTTATGATGAATGAAATAAATAACAGGTTCAATCAAACTGACTAAAAGGCGCATATGCATTGTGAGAAGCTGATTCTCAAAGCTGCAGAACGAAAGGAATGTGGCTCTCAGTTTGACCAAGTGACCACCTTCTATAGATCTGATGTTAACCCCACACTACTGATTACATTCAAATCAAACTTCATTTGTAGTATCCCTTGGACCAATTAACATTGCGTGATGTAGTGAAATATTTGGAGTCGCCTGTACAACAAAGCCCCATGCCGTCTGTCGTGACACGAGCGAAGATGCTCATTACGATGCAATCCACCAATGTCAGCAGTGAACGTTAGTAGTTGTCTCAGGCGTGTGCACACTTATCCCAGAGCTACAATAACACATGTGATGCTCAATCATTAAATTATATATGAAATGTACCCAGAAAAGGTTAGGCACGTTGACATTAGTGGAAGAGACCTAAGAATGTGTGCCGGTCTCTGACCATAGGCTATCAATGTTTGAAAATTCACTGCACTCGATTTTGCTAAGTCAAAGGTCCCAGTACAATGCAAAACAAGAATGACTGAAATGATGGTTAACATGACATCAGTTTAGTCTTCATACTGGATAGAGGAATCTAATCATTGTTGCCCTGCACATGTATCTCAATTTGGCTTTCTTAATAACGTTGACTTACTGCTCTTTTCAAACAAACGTATTAGTTAATGTTTGCGTGAAACTGTAAAACAGTTGGCGACATTGCAACGGCGTGAATATGTTTCGCTACATCGCTACAATTGTCTATAAATGTTTATTAAAATTAAATTGATAGGTTAAGCTAAAACTAACGCATGAAAGAAGTATAATACACGTCTGGCAAAATTAACGTTCTATTGTCTCTATCTATCACTAAAGTATATATTTAATCCCCCGATAAGGCAGCTACGGCATGGGGGAAAAAAGTGTCTCGGAAGTTATTTGTCTTAGCACAGAAGTGCAAATCTGAGTAAAATACAAAACGCAATGATAACACATAATAACACGTATTCTTGTGTGCGACTACTTTGCGTCACATGGTGGACTGTACGAGAAGAAACTCGTCACTGCATTATGAATAATTTTAATACGTTGCAGGAACTCTGGCTATTAATATCACAGTAGAGACACAGAGATGAAGGCACGTATTCGTGGGGCACAGACACACATGCAACAGTTTGGCTTCATTTTTGGTTCGGTTCTTGGCCTGTGCTTGTTCCAGCCTGTTGACAGTCTGAGTGCATCATTTCAGATCATATCACTGTCAGCAGCCGATGCACAACAAAACTGCTCAAATGACTGTCTTTGCTGCATGCGCAATTATAACGAATTTAGCCTCTTCTGGAAGACCGTTGTATCCCTTGCCATACACAGGTATATAAATTTACCCTTCAATGACCGAGGAGAGCCCCTGCTTCATCAGAATATCGCAACACTCCAGATTATGCGTATAGACAGAGATTCTACTCGGCACTTGATCTTATGATGAATGAAATAAATAACAGGTTCAATCAAACTGACTAAAAGGCGCATATGCATTGTGAGAAGCTGATTCTCAAAGCTGCAGAACGAAAGGAATGTGGCTCTCAGTTTGACCAAGTGACCACCTTCTATAGATCTGATGTTATCCCCACACTACTGATTACATTCAAATCAAACTTCATTTGTAGTATCCCTTGGACCAATTAACATTGCGTGATGTAGTGAAATATTTGGAGTCGCCTGTACAACAAAGCCCCATGCCGTCTGTCGTGACACGAGCGAAGATGCTCATTACGATGCAATCCACCAATGTCAGCAGTGAACGTTAGTAGTTGTCTCAGGCGTGTGCACACTTATCCCAGAGCTACAATAACACATGTGATGCTCAATCATTAAATTATATATGAAATGTACCCAGAAAAGGTTAGGCACGTTGACATTAGTGGAAGAGACCTAAGAATGTGTGCCGGTCTCTGACCATAGGCTATCAATGTTTGAAAATTCACTGCACTCGATTTTGCTAAGTCAAAGGTCCCAGTACAATGCAAAACAAGAATGACTGAAATGATGGTTAACATGACATCAGTTTAGTCTTCATACTGGATAGAGGAATCTAATCATTGTTGCCCTGCACATGTATCTCAATTTGGCTTTCTTAATAACGTTGACTTACTGCTCTTTTCAAACAAACGTATTAGTTAATGTTTGCGTGAAACTGTAAAACAGTTGGCGACATTGCAACGGCGTGAATATGTTTCGCTACATCGCTACAATTGTCTATAAATGTTTATTAAAATTAAATTGATAGGTTAAGCTAAAACTAACGCATGAAAGAAGTATAATACACGTCTGGCAAAATTAACGTTCTATTGTCTCTATCTATCACTAAAGTATATATTTAATCCCCCGATAAGGCAGCTACGGCATGGGGGAAAAAAGTGTCTCGGAAGTTATTTGTCTTAGCACAGAAGTGCAAATCTGAGTAAAATACAAAACGCAATGATAACACATAATAACACGTATTCTTGTGTGCGACTACTTTGCGTCACATGGTGGACTGTACGAGAAGAAACTCGTCACTGCATTATGAATAATTTTAATACGTTGCAGGAACTCTGGCTATTAATATCACAGTAGAGACACAGAGATGAAGGCACGTATTCGTGGGGCACAGACACACATGCAACAGTTTGGCTTCATTTTTGGTTCGGTTCTTGGCCTGTGCTTGTTCCAGCCTGTTGACAGTCTGAGTGCATCATTTCAGATCATATCACTGTCAGCAGCCGATGCACAACAAAACTGCTCAAATGACTGTCTTTGCTGCATGCGCAATTATAACGAATTTAGCCTCTTCTGGAAGACCGTTGTATCCCTTGCCATACACAGGTATATAAATTTACCCTTCAATGACCGAGGAGAGCCCCTGCTTCATCAGAATATCGCAACACTCCAGATTATGCGTATAGACAGAGATTCTACTCGGCACTTGATCTTATGATGAATGAAATAAATAACAGGTTCAATCAAACTGACTAAAAGGCGCATATGCATTGTGAGAAGCTGATTCTCAAAGCTGCAGAACGAAAGGAATGTGGCTCTCAGTTTGACCAAGTGACCACCTTCTATAGATCTGATGTTATCCCCACACTACTGATTACATTCAAATCAAACTTCACTTGTAGTATCCCTTGGACCAATTAACATTGCGTGATGTAGTGAAATATTTGGAGTCGCCTGTACAACAAAGCCCCATGCCGTCTGTCGTGACACGAGCGAAGATGCTCATTACGATGCAATCCACCAATGTCAGCAGTGAACGTTAGTAGTTGTCTCAGGCGTGTGCACACTTATCCCAGAGCTACAATAACACATGTGATGCTCAATCATTAAATTATATATGAAATGTACCCAGAAAAGGTTAGGCACGTTGACATTAGTGGAAGAGACCTAAGAATGTGTGCCGGTCTCTGACCATAGGCTATCAATGTTTGAAAATTCACTGCACTCGATTTTGCTAAGTCAAAGGTCCCAGTACAATGCAAAACAAGAATGACTGAAATGATGGTTAACATGACATCAGTTTAGTCTTCATACTGGATAGAGGAATCTAATCATTGTTGCCCTGCACATGTATCTCAATTTGGCTTTCTTAATAACGTTGACTTACTGCTCTTTTCAAACAAACGTATTAGTTAATGTTTGCGTGAAACTGTAAAACAGTTGGCGACATTGCAACGGCGTGAATATGTTTCGCTACATCGCTACAATTGTCTATAAATGTTTATTAAAATTAAATTGATAGGTTAAGCTAAAACTAACGCATGAAAGAAGTATAATACACGTCTGGCAAAATTAACGTTCCATTGTCTCTATCTATCACTAAAGTATATATTTAATCCCCCGATAAGGCAGCTACGGCACGGGGGAAAAAAGTGTCTCGGAAGTTATTTGTCTTAGCACAGAAGTGCAAATCTGAGTAAAATACAAAACGCAATGATAACACATAATAACACGTATTCTGGCGTGCGACTACTTTGCGTCACATGGTGGACTGTACGAGAAGAAACTCGTCACTGCATTATGAATAATTTTAATACGTTGCAGGAACTCTGGCTATTAATATCACAGTAGAGACACAGAGATGAAGGCACGTATTCGTGGGGCACAGACACACATGCAACAGTTTGGCTTCATTTTTGGTTCGGTTCTTGGCCTGTGCTTGTTCCAGCCTGTTGACAGTCTGAGTGCATCATTTCAGATCATATCACTGTCAGCAGCCGATGCACAACAAAACTGCTCAAATGACTGTCTTTGCTGCATGCGCAATTATAACGAATTTAGCCTCTTCTGGAAGACCGTTGTATCCCTTGCCATACACAGGTATATAAATTTACCCTTCAATGACCGAGGAGAGCCCCTGCTTCATCAGAATATCGCAACACTCCAGATTATGCGTATAGACAGAGATTCTACTCGGCACTTGATCTTATGATGAATGAAATAAATAACAGGTTCAATCAAACTGACTAAAAGGCGCATATGCATTATGAGAAGCTGATTCTCAAAGCTGCAGAACGAAAGGAATGTGGCTCTCAGTTTGACCAAGTGACCATCTTCTATAGATCTGATGTTATCCCCACACTACTGATTACATTCAAATCAAACTTCATTTGTAGTATCCCTTGGACCAATTAACATTGCGTGATGTAGTGAAATATTTGGAGTCGCCTGTACAACAAAGCCCCATGCCGTCTGTCGTGACACGAGCGAAGATGCTCATTACGATGCAATCCACCAATGTCAGCAGTGAACGTTAGTAGTTGTCTCAGGCGTGTGCACACTTATCCCAGAGCTACAATAACACATGTGATGCTCAATCATTAAATTATATATGAAATGTACCCAGAAAAGGTTAGGCACGTTGACATTAGTGGAAGAGACCTAAGAATGTGTGCCGGTCTCTGACCATAGGCTATCAATGTTTGAAAATTCACTGCACTCGATTTTGCTAAGTCAAAGGTCCCAGTACAATGCAAAACAAGAATGACTGAAATGATGGTTAACATGACATCAGTTTAGTCTTCATACTGGATAGAGGAATCTAATCATTGTTGCCCTGCACATGTATCTCAATTTGGCTTTCTTAATAACGTTGACTTACTGCTCTTTTCAAACAAACGTATTAGTTAATGTTTGCGTGAAACTGTAAAACAGTTGGCGACATTGCAACGGCGTGAATATGTTTCGCTACATCGCTACAATTGTCTATAAATGTTTATTAAAATTAAATTGATAGGTTAAGCTAAAACTAACGCATGAAAGAAGTATAATACACGTCTGGCAAAATTAACGTTCTATTGTCTCTATCTATCACTAAAGTATATATTTAATCCCCCGATAAGGCAGCTACGGCACGGGGGAAAAAAGTGTCTCGGAAGTTATTTGTCTTAGCACAGAAGTGCAAATCTGAGTAAAATACAAAACGCAATGATAACACATAATAACACGTATTCTGGCGTGCGACTACTTTGCGTCACATGGTGGACTGTACGAGAAGAAACTCGTCACTGCATTATGAATAATTTTAATACGTTGCAGGAACTCTGGCTATTAATATCACAGTAGAGACACAGAGATGAAGGCACGTATTCGTGGGGCACAGACACACATGCAACAGTTTGGCTTCATTTTTGGTTCGGTTCTTGGCCTGTGCTTGTTCCAGCCTGTTGACAGTCTGAGTGCATCATTTCAGATCATATCACTGTCAGCAGCCGATGCACAACAAAACTGCTCAAATGACTGTCTTTGCTGCATGCGCAATTATAACGAATTTAGCCTCTTCTGGAAGACCGTTGTATCTCTTGCCATACACAGGTATATAAATTTACCCTTCAATGACCGAGGAGAGCCCCTGCTTCATCAGAATATCGCAACACTCCAGATTATGCGTATAGACAGAGATTCTACTCGGCACTTGATCTTATGATGAATGAAATAAATAACAGGTTCAATCAAACTGACTAAAAGGCGCATATGCATTGTGAGAAGCTGATTCTCAAAGCTGCAGAACGAAAGGAATGTGGCTCTCAGTTTGACCAAGTGACCACCTTCTATAGATCTGATGTTATCCCCACACTACTGATTACATTCAAATCAAACTTCATTTGTAGTATCCCTTGGACCAATTAACATTGCGTGATGTAGTGAAATATTTGGAGTCGCCTGTACAACAAAGCCCCATGCCGTCTGTCGTGACACGAGCGAAGATGCTCATTACGATGCAATCCACCAATGTCAGCAGTGAACGTTAGTAGTTGTCTCAGGCGTGTGCACACTTATCCCAGAGCTACAATAACACATGTGATGCTCAATCATTAAATTATATATGAAATGTACCCAGAAAAGGTTAGGCACGTTGACATTAGTGGAAGAGACCTAAGAATGTGTGCCGGTCTCTGACCATAGGCTATCAATGTTTGAAAATTCACTGCACTCGATTTTGCTAAGTCAAAGGTCCCAGTACAATGCAAAATAAGAATGACTGAAATGATGGTTAACATGACATCAGTTTAGTCTTCATACTGGATAGAGGAATCTAATCATTGTTGCCCTGCACATGTATCTCAATTTGGCTTTCTTAATAACGTTGACTTACTGCTCTTTTCAAACAAACGTATTAGTTAATGTTTGCGTGAAACTGTAAAACAGTTGGCGACATTGCAACGGCGTGAATATGTTTCGCTACATCGCTACAATTGTCTATAAATGTTTATTAAAATTAAATTGATAGGTTAAGCTAAAACTAACGCATGAAAGAAGTATAATACACGTCTGGCAAAATTAACGTTCCATTGTCTCTATCTATCACTAAAGTATATATTTAATCCCCCGATAAGGCAGCTACGGCACGGGGGAAAAAAGTGTCTCGGAAGTTATTTGTCTTAGCACAGAAGTGCAAATCTGAGTAAAATACAAAACGCAATGATAACACATAATAACACGTATTCTGGCGTGCGACTACTTTGCGTCACATGGTGGACTGTACGAGAAGAAACTCGTCACTGCATTATGAATAATTTTAATACGTTGCAGGAACTCTGGCTATTAATATCACAGTAGAGACACAGAGATGAAGGCACGTATTCGTGGGGCACAGACACACATGCAACAGTTTGGCTTCATTTTTGGTTCGGTTCTTGGCCTGTGCTTGTTCCAGCCTGTTGACAGTCTGGGTGCATCATTTCAGATCATATCACTGTCAGCAGCCGATGCACAACAAAACTGCTCAAATGACTGTCTTTGCTGCATGCGCAATTATAACGAATTTAGCCTCTTCTGGAAGACCGTTGTATCCCTTGCCATACACAGGTATATAAATTTACCCTTCAATGACCGAGGAGAGCCCCTGCTTCATCAGAATATCGCAACACTCCAGATTATGCGTATAGACAGAGATTCTACTCGGCACTTGATCTTATGATGAATGAAATAAATAACAGGTTCAATCAAACTGACTAAAAGGCGCATATGCATTGTGAGAAGCTGATTCTCAAAGCTGCAGAACGAAAGGAATGTGGCTCTCAGTTTGACCAAGTGACCACCTTCTATAGATCTGATGTTATCCCCACACTACTGATTACATTCAAATCAAACTTCATTTGTAGTATCCCTTGGACCAATTAACATTGCGTGATGTAGTGAAATATTTGGAGTCGCCTGTACAACAAAGCCCCATGCCGTCTGTCGTGACACGAGCGAAGATGCTCATTACGATGCAATCCACCAATGTCAGCAGTGAACGTTAGTAGTTGTCTCAGGCGTGTGCACACTTATCCCAGAGCTACAATAACACATGTGATGCTCAATCATTAAATTATATATGAAATGTACCCAGAAAAGGTTAGGCACGTTGACATTAGTGGAAGAGACCTAAGAATGTGTGCCGGTCTCTGACCATAGGCTATCAATGTTTGAAAATTCACTGCACTCGATTTTGCTAAGTCAAAGGTCCCAGTACAATGCAAAACAAGAATGACTGAAATGATGGTTAACATGACATCAGTTTAGTCTTCATACTGGATAGAGGAATCTAATCATTGTTGCCCTGCACATGTATCTCAATTTGGCTTTCTTAATAACGTTGACTTACTGCTCTTTTCAAACAAACGTATTAGTTAATGTTTGCGTGAAACTGTAAAACAGTTGGCGACATTGCAACGGCGTGAATATGTTTCGCTACATCGCTACAATTGTCTATAAATGTTTATTAAAATTAAATTGATAGGTTAAGCTAAAACTAACGCATGAAAGAAGTATAATACACGTCTGGCAAAATTAACGTTCCATTGTCTCTATCTATCACTAAAGTATATATTTAATCCCCCGATAAGGCAGCTACGGCACGGGGGAAAAAAGTGTCTCGGAAGTTATTTGTCTTAGCACAGAAGTGCAAATCTGAGTAAAATACAAAACGCAATGATAACACATAATAACACGTATTCTGGCGTGCGACTACTTTGCGTCACATGGTGGACTGTACGAGAAGAAACTCGTCACTGCATTATGAATAATTTTAATACGTTGCAGGAACTCTGGCTATTAATATCACAGTAGAGACACAGAGATGAAGGCACGTATTCGTGGGGCACAGACACACATGCAACAGTTTGGCTTCATTTTTGGTTCGGTTCTTGGCCTGTGCTTGTTCCAGCCTGTTGACAGTCTGAGTGCATCATTTCAGATCATATCACTGTCAGCAGCCGATGCACAACAAAACTGCTCAAATGACTGTCTTTGCTGCATGCGCAATTATAACGAATTTAGCCTCTTCTGGAAGACCGTTGTATCTCTTGCCATACACAGGTATATAAATTTACCCTTCAATGACCGAGGAGAGCCCCTGCTTCATCAGAATATCGCAACACTCCAGATTATGCGTATAGACAGAGATTCTACTCGGCACTTGATCTTATGATGAATGAAATAAATAACAGGTTCAATCAAACTGACTAAAAGGCGCATATGCATTGTGAGAAGCTGATTCTCAAAGCTGCAGAACGAAAGGAATGTGGCTCTCAGTTTGACCAAGTGACCACCTTCTATAGATCTGATGTTATCCCCACACTACTGATTACATTCAAATCAAACTTCATTTGTAGTATCCCTTGGACCAATTAACATTGCGTGATGTAGTGAAATATTTGGAGTCGCCTGTACAACAAAGCCCCATGCCGTCTGTCGTGACACGAGCGAAGATGCTCATTACGATGCAATCCACCAATGTCAGCAGTGAACGTTAGTAGTTGTCTCAGGCGTGTGCACACTTATCCCAGAGCTACAATAACACATGTGATGCTCAATCATTAAATTATATATGAAATGTACCCAGAAAAGGTTAGGCACGTTGACATTAGTGGAAGAGACCTAAGAATGTGTGCCGGTCTCTGACCATAGGCTATCAATGTTTGAAAATTCACTGCACTCGATTTTGCTAAGTCAAAGGTCCCAGTACAATGCAAAACAAGAATGACTGAAATGATGGTTAACATGACATCAGTTTAGTCTTCATACTGGATAGAGGAATCTAATCATTGTTGCCCTGCACATGTATCTCAATTTGGCTTTCTTAATAACGTTGACTTACTGCTCTTTTCAAACAAACGTATTAGTTAATGTTTGCGTGAAACTGTAAAACAGTTGGCGACATTGCAACGGCGTGAATATGTTTCGCTACATCGCTACAATTGTCTATAAATGTTTATTAAAATTAAATTGATAGGTTAAGCTAAAACTAACGCATGAAAGAAGTATAATACACGTCTGGCAAAATTAACGTTCCATTGTCTCTATCTATCACTAAAGTATATATTTAATCCCCCGATAAGGCAGCTACGGCACGGGGGAAAAAAGTGTCTCGGAAGTTATTTGTCTTAGCACAGAAGTGCAAATCTGAGTAAAATACAAAACGCAATGATAACACATAATAACACGTATTCTGGCGTGCGACTACTTTGCGTCACATGGTGGACTGTACGAGAAGAAACTCGTCACTGCATTATGAATAATTTTAATACGTTGCAGGAACTCTGGCTATTAATATCACAGTAGAGACACAGAGATGAAGGCACGTATTCGTGGGGCACAGACACACATGCAACAGTTTGGCTTCATTTTTGGTTCGGTTCTTGGCCTGTGCTTGTTCCAGCCTGTTGACAGTCTGAGTGCATCATTTCAGATCATATCACTGTCAGCAGCCGATGCACAACAAAACTGCTCAAATGACTGTCTTTGCTGCATGCGCAATTATAACGAATTTAGCCTCTTCTGGAAGACCGTTGTATCTCTTGCCATACACAGGTATATAAATTTACCCTTCAATGACCGAGGAGAGCCCCTGCTTCATCAGAATATCGCAACACTCCAGATTATGCGTATAGACAGAGATTCTACTCGGCACTTGATCTTATGATGAATGAAATAAATAACAGGTTCAATCAAACTGACTAAAAGGCGCATATGCATTGTGAGAAGCTGATTCTCAAAGCTGCAGAACGAAAGGAATGTGGCTCTCAGTTTGACCAAGTGACCACCTTCTATAGATCTGATGTTATCCCCACACTACTGATTACATTCAAATCAAACTTCATTTGTAGTATCCCTTGGACCAATTAACATTGCGTGATGTAGTGAAATATTTGGAGTCGCCTGTACAACAAAGCCCCATGCCGTCTGTCGTGACACGAGCGAAGATGCTCATTACGATGCAATCCACCAATGTCAGCAGTGAACGTTAGTAGTTGTCTCAGGCGTGTGCACACTTATCCCAGAGCTACAATAACACATGTGATGCTCAATCATTAAATTATATATGAAATGTACCCAGAAAAGGTTAGGCACGTTGACATTAGTGGAAGAGACCTAAGAATGTGTGCCGGTCTCTGACCATAGGCTATCAATGTTTGAAAATTCACTGCACTCGATTTTGCTAAGTCAAAGGTCCCAGTACAATGCAAAACAAGAATGACTGAAATGATGGTTAACATGACATCAGTTTAGTCTTCATACTGGATAGAGGAATCTAATCATTGTTGCCCTGCACATGTATCTCAATTTGGCTTTCTTAATAACGTTGACTTACTGCTCTTTTCAAACAAACGTATTAGTTAATGTTTGCGTGAAACTGTAAAACAGTTGGCGACATTGCAACGGCGTGAATATGTTTCGCTACATCGCTACAATTGTCTATAAATGTTTATTAAAATTAAATTGATAGGTTAAGCTAAAACTAACGCATGAAAGAAGTATAATACACGTCTGGCAAAATTAACGTTCCATTGTCTCTATCTATCACTAAAGTATATATTTAATCCCCCGATAAGGCAGCTACGGCACGGGGGAAAAAAGTGTCTCGGAAGTTATTTGTCTTAGCACAGAAGTGCAAATCTGAGTAAAATACAAAACGCAATGATAACACATAATAACACGTATTCTGGCGTGCGACTACTTTGCGTCACATGGTGGACTGTACGAGAAGAAACTCGTCACTGCATTATGAATAATTTTAATACGTTGCAGGAACTCTGGCTATTAATATCACAGTAGAGACACAGAGATGAAGGCACGTATTCGTGGGGCACAGACACACATGCAACAGTTTGGCTTCATTTTTGGTTCGGTTCTTGGCCTGTGCTTGTTCCAGCCTGTTGACAGTCTGAGTGCATCATTTCAGATCATATCACTGTCAGCAGCCGATGCACAACAAAACTGCTCAAATGACTGTCTTTGCTGCATGCGCAATTATAACGAATTTAGCCTCTTCTGGAAGACCGTTGTATCTCTTGCCATACACAGGTATATAAATTTACCCTTCAATGACCGAGGAGAGCCCCTGCTTCATCAGAATATCGCAACACTCCAGATTATGCGTATAGACAGAGATTCTACTCGGCACTTGATCTTATGATGAATGAAATAAATAACAGGTTCAATCAAACTGACTAAAAGGCGCATATGCATTGTGAGAAGCTGATTCTCAAAGCTGCAGAACGAAAGGAATGTGGCTCTCAGTTTGACCAAGTGACCACCTTCTATAGATCTGATGTTATCCCCACACTACTGATTACATTCAAATCAAACTTCATTTGTAGTATCCCTTGGACCAATTAACATTGCGTGATGTAGTGAAATATTTGGAGTCGCCTGTACAACAAAGCCCCATGCCGTCTGTCGTGACACGAGCGAAGATGCTCATTACGATGCAATCCACCAATGTCAGCAGTGAACGTTAGTAGTTGTCTCAGGCGTGTGCACACTTATCCCAGAGCTACAATAACACATGTGATGCTCAATCATTAAATTATATATGAAATGTACCCAGAAAAGGTTAGGCACGTTGACATTAGTGGAAGAGACCTAAGAATGTGTGCCGGTCTCTGACCATAGGCTATCAATGTTTGAAAATTCACTGCACTCGATTTTGCTAAGTCAAAGGTCCCAGTACAATGCAAAACAAGAATGACTGAAATGATGGTTAACATGACATCAGTTTAGTCTTCATACTGGATAGAGGAATCTAATCATTGTTGCCCTGCACATGTATCTCAATTTGGCTTTCTTAATAACGTTGACTTACTGCTCTTTTCAAACAAACGTATTAGTTAATGTTTGCGTGAAACTGTAAAACAGTTGGCGACATTGCAACGGCGTGAATATGTTTCGCTACATCGCTACAATTGTCTATAAATGTTTATTAAAATTAAATTGATAGGTTAAGCTAAAACTAACGCATGAAAGAAGTATAATACACGTCTGGCAAAATTAACGTTCCATTGTCTCTATCTATCACTAAAGTATATATTTAATCCCCCGATAAGGCAGCTACGGCACGGGGGAAAAAAGTGTCTCGGAAGTTATTTGTCTTAGCACAGAAGTGCAAATCTGAGTAAAATACAAAACGCAATGATAACACATAATAACACGTATTCTGGCGTGCGACTACTTTGCGTCACATGGTGGACTGTACGAGAAGAAACTCGTCACTGCATTATGAATAATTTTAATACGTTGCAGGAACTCTGGCTATTAATATCACAGTAGAGACACAGAGATGAAGGCACGTATTCGTGGGGCACAGACACACATGCAACAGTTTGGCTTCATTTTTGGTTCGGTTCTTGGCCTGTGCTTGTTCCAGCCTGTTGACAGTCTGAGTGCATCATTTCAGATCATATCACTGTCAGCAGCCGATGCACAACAAAACTGCTCAAATGACTGTCTTTGCTGCATGCGCAATTATAACGAATTTAGCCTCTTCTGGAAGACCGTTGTATCTCTTGCCATACACAGGTATATAAATTTACCCTTCAATGACCGAGGAGAGCCCCTGCTTCATCAGAATATCGCAACACTCCAGATTATGCGTATAGACAGAGATTCTACTCGGCACTTGATCTTATGATGAATGAAATAAATAACAGGTTCAATCAAACTGACTAAAAGGCGCATATGCATTGTGAGAAGCTGATTCTCAAAGCTGCAGAACGAAAGGAATGTGGCTCTCAGTTTGACCAAGTGACCACCTTCTATAGATCTGATGTTATCCCCACACTACTGATTACATTCAAATCAAACTTCATTTGTAGTATCCCTTGGACCAATTAACATTGCGTGATGTAGTGAAATATTTGGAGTCGCCTGTACAACAAAGCCCCATGCCGTCTGTCGTGACACGAGCGAAGATGCTCATTACGATGCAATCCACCAATGTCAGCAGTGAACGTTAGTAGTTGTCTCAGGCGTGTGCACACTTATCCCAGAGCTACAATAACACATGTGATGCTCAATCATTAAATTATATATGAAATGTACCCAGAAAAGGTTAGGCACGTTGACATTAGTGGAAGAGACCTAAGAATGTGTGCCGGTCTCTGACCATAGGCTATCAATGTTTGAAAATTCACTGCACTCGATTTTGCTAAGTCAAAGGTCCCAGTACAATGCAAAACAAGAATGACTGAAATGATGGTTAACATGACATCAGTTTAGTCTTCATACTGGATAGAGGAATCTAATCATTGTTGCCCTGCACATGTATCTCAATTTGGCTTTCTTAATAACGTTGACTTACTGCTCTTTTCAAACAAACGTATTAGTTAATGTTTGCGTGAAACTGTAAAACAGTTGGCGACATTGCAACGGCGTGAATATGTTTCGCTACATCGCTACAATTGTCTATAAATGTTTATTAAAATTAAATTGATAGGTTAAGCTAAAACTAACGCATGAAAGAAGTATAATACACGTCTGGCAAAATTAACGTTCCATTGTCTCTATCTATCACTAAAGTATATATTTAATCCCCCGATAAGGCAGCTACGGCACGGGGGAAAAAAGTGTCTCGGAAGTTATTTGTCTTAGCACAGAAGTGCAAATCTGAGTAAAATACAAAACGCAATGATAACACATAATAACACGTATTCTGGCGTGCGACTACTTTGCGTCACATGGTGGACTGTACGAGAAGAAACTCGTCACTGCATTATGAATAATTTTAATACGTTGCAGGAACTCTGGCTATTAATATCACAGTAGAGACACAGAGATGAAGGCACGTATTCGTGGGGCACAGACACACATGCAACAGTTTGGCTTCATTTTTGGTTCGGTTCTTGGCCTGTGCTTGTTCCAGCCTGTTGACAGTCTGAGTGCATCATTTCAGATCATATCACTGTCAGCAGCCGATGCACAACAAAACTGCTCAAATGACTGTCTTTGCTGCATGCGCAATTATAACGAATTTAGCCTCTTCTGGAAGACCGTTGTATCTCTTGCCATACACAGGTATATAAATTTACCCTTCAATGACCGAGGAGAGCCCCTGCTTCATCAGAATATCGCAACACTCCAGATTATGCGTATAGACAGAGATTCTACTCGGCACTTGATCTTATGATGAATGAAATAAATAACAGGTTCAATCAAACTGACTAAAAGGCGCATATGCATTGTGAGAAGCTGATTCTCAAAGCTGCAGAACGAAAGGAATGTGGCTCTCAGTTTGACCAAGTGACCACCTTCTATAGATCTGATGTTATCCCCACACTACTGATTACATTCAAATCAAACTTCATTTGTAGTATCCCTTGGACCAATTAACATTGCGTGATGTAGTGAAATATTTGGAGTCGCCTGTACAACAAAGCCCCATGCCGTCTGTCGTGACACGAGCGAAGATGCTCATTACGATGCAATCCACCAATGTCAGCAGTGAACGTTAGTAGTTGTCTCAGGCGTGTGCACACTTATCCCAGAGCTACAATAACACATGTGATGCTCAATCATTAAATTATATATGAAATGTACCCAGAAAAGGTTAGGCACGTTGACATTAGTGGAAGAGACCTAAGAATGTGTGCCGGTCTCTGACCATAGGCTATCAATGTTTGAAAATTCACTGCACTCGATTTTGCTAAGTCAAAGGTCCCAGTACAATGCAAAACAAGAATGACTGAAATGATGGTTAACATGACATCAGTTTAGTCTTCATACTGGATAGAGGAATCTAATCATTGTTGCCCTGCACATGTATCTCAATTTGGCTTTCTTAATAACGTTGACTTACTGCTCTTTTCAAACAAACGTATTAGTTAATGTTTGCGTGAAACTGTAAAACAGTTGGCGACATTGCAACGGCGTGAATATGTTTCGCTACATCGCTACAATTGTCTATAAATGTTTATTAAAATTAAATTGATAGGTTAAGCTAAAACTAACGCATGAAAGAAGTATAATACACGTCTGGCAAAATTAACGTTCCATTGTCTCTATCTATCACTAAAGTATATATTTAATCCCCCGATAAGGCAGCTACGGCACGGGGGAAAAAAGTGTCTCGGAAGTTATTTGTCTTAGCACAGAAGTGCAAATCTGAGTAAAATACAAAACGCAATGATAACACATAATAACACGTATTCTGGCGTGCGACTACTTTGCGTCACATGGTGGACTGTACGAGAAGAAACTCGTCACTGCATTATGAATAATTTTAATACGTTGCAGGAACTCTGGCTATTAATATCACAGTAGAGACACAGAGATGAAGGCACGTATTCGTGGGGCACAGACACACATGCAACAGTTTGGCTTCATTTTTGGTTCGGTTCTTGGCCTGTGCTTGTTCCAGCCTGTTGACAGTCTGAGTGCATCATTTCAGATCATATCACTGTCAGCAGCCGATGCACAACAAAACTGCTCAAATGACTGTCTTTGCTGCATGCGCAATTATAACGAATTTAGCCTCTTCTGGAAGACCGTTGTATCTCTTGCCATACACAGGTATATAAATTTACCCTTCAATGACCGAGGAGAGCCCCTGCTTCATCAGAATATCGCAACACTCCAGATTATGCGTATAGACAGAGATTCTACTCGGCACTTGATCTTATGATGAATGAAATAAATAACAGGTTCAATCAAACTGACTAAAAGGCGCATATGCATTGTGAGAAGCTGATTCTCAAAGCTGCAGAACGAAAGGAATGTGGCTCTCAGTTTGACCAAGTGACCACCTTCTATAGATCTGATGTTATCCCCACACTACTGATTACATTCAAATCAAACTTCATTTGTAGTATCCCTTGGACCAATTAACATTGCGTGATGTAGTGAAATATTTGGAGTCGCCTGTACAACAAAGCCCCATGCCGTCTGTCGTGACACGAGCGAAGATGCTCATTACGATGCAATCCACCAATGTCAGCAGTGAACGTTAGTAGTTGTCTCAGGCGTGTGCACACTTATCCCAGAGCTACAATAACACATGTGATGCTCAATCATTAAATTATATATGAAATGTACCCAGAAAAGGTTAGGCACGTTGACATTAGTGGAAGAGACCTAAGAATGTGTGCCGGTCTCTGACCATAGGCTATCAATGTTTGAAAATTCACTGCACTCGATTTTGCTAAGTCAAAGGTCCCAGTACAATGCAAAACAAGAATGACTGAAATGATGGTTAACATGACATCAGTTTAGTCTTCATACTGGATAGAGGAATCTAATCATTGTTGCCCTGCACATGTATCTCAATTTGGCTTTCTTAATAACGTTGACTTACTGCTCTTTTCAAACAAACGTATTAGTTAATGTTTGCGTGAAACTGTAAAACAGTTGGCGACATTGCAACGGCGTGAATATGTTTCGCTACATCGCTACAATTGTCTATAAATGTTTATTAAAATTAAATTGATAGGTTAAGCTAAAACTAACGCATGAAAGAAGTATAATACACGTCTGGCAAAATTAACGTTCCATTGTCTCTATCTATCACTAAAGTATATATTTAATCCCCCGATAAGGCAGCTACGGCACGGGGGAAAAAAGTGTCTCGGAAGTTATTTGTCTTAGCACAGAAGTGCAAATCTGAGTAAAATACAAAACGCAATGATAACACATAATAACACGTATTCTGGCGTGCGACTACTTTGCGTCACATGGTGGACTGTACGAGAAGAAACTCGTCACTGCATTATGAATAATTTTAATACGTTGCAGGAACTCTGGCTATTAATATCACAGTAGAGACACAGAGATGAAGGCACGTATTCGTGGGGCACAGACACACATGCAACAGTTTGGCTTCATTTTTGGTTCGGTTCTTGGCCTGTGCTTGTTCCAGCCTGTTGACAGTCTGAGTGCATCATTTCAGATCATATCACTGTCAGCAGCCGATGCACAACAAAACTGCTCAAATGACTGTCTTTGCTGCATGCGCAATTATAACGAATTTAGCCTCTTCTGGAAGACCGTTGTATCTCTTGCCATACACAGGTATATAAATTTACCCTTCAATGACCGAGGAGAGCCCCTGCTTCATCAGAATATCGCAACACTCCAGATTATGCGTATAGACAGAGATTCTACTCGGCACTTGATCTTATGATGAATGAAATAAATAACAGGTTCAATCAAACTGACTAAAAGGCGCATATGCATTGTGAGAAGCTGATTCTCAAAGCTGCAGAACGAAAGGAATGTGGCTCTCAGTTTGACCAAGTGACCACCTTCTATAGATCTGATGTTATCCCCACACTACTGATTACATTCAAATCAAACTTCATTTGTAGTATCCCTTGGACCAATTAACATTGCGTGATGTAGTGAAATATTTGGAGTCGCCTGTACAACAAAGCCCCATGCCGTCTGTCGTGACACGAGCGAAGATGCTCATTACGATGCAATCCACCAATGTCAGCAGTGAACGTTAGTAGTTGTCTCAGGCGTGTGCACACTTATCCCAGAGCTACAATAACACATGTGATGCTCAATCATTAAATTATATATGAAATGTACCCAGAAAAGGTTAGGCACGTTGACATTAGTGGAAGAGACCTAAGAATGTGTGCCGGTCTCTGACCATAGGCTATCAATGTTTGAAAATTCACTGCACTCGATTTTGCTAAGTCAAAGGTCCCAGTACAATGCAAAATAAGAATGACTGAAATGATGGTTAACATGACATCAGTTTAGTCTTCATACTGGATAGAGGAATCTAATCATTGTTGCCCTGCACATGTATCTCAATTTGGCTTTCTTAATAACGTTGACTTACTGCTCTTTTCAAACAAACGTATTAGTTAATGTTTGCGTGAAACTGTAAAACAGTTGGCGACATTGCAACGGCGTGAATATGTTTCGCTACATCGCTACAATTGTCTATAAATGTTTATTAAAATTAAATTGATAGGTTAAGCTAAAACTAACGCATGAAAGAAGTATAATACACGTCTGGCAAAATTAACGTTCCATTGTCTCTATCTATCACTAAAGTATATATTTAATCCCCCGATAAGGCAGCTACGGCACGGGGGAAAAAAGTGTCTCGGAAGTTATTTGTCTTAGCACAGAAGTGCAAATCTGAGTAAAATACAAAACGCAATGATAACACATAATAACACGTATTCTGGCGTGCGACTACTTTGCGTCACATGGTGGACTGTACGAGAAGAAACTCGTCACTGCATTATGAATAATTTTAATACGTTGCAGGAACTCTGGCTATTAATATCACAGTAGAGACACAGAGATGAAGGCACGTATTCGTGGGGCACAGACACACATGCAACAGTTTGGCTTCATTTTTGGTTCGGTTCTTGGCCTGTGCTTGTTCCAGCCTGTTGACAGTCTGAGTGCATCATTTCAGATCATATCACTGTCAGCAGCCGATGCACAACAAAACTGCTCAAATGACTGTCTTTGCTGCATGCGCAATTATAACGAATTTAGCCTCTTCTGGAAGACCGTTGTATCTCTTGCCATACACAGGTATATAAATTTACCCTTCAATGACCGAGGAGAGCCCCTGCTTCATCAGAATATCGCAACACTCCAGATTATGCGTATAGACAGAGATTCTACTCGGCACTTGATCTTATGATGAATGAAATAAATAACAGGTTCAATCAAACTGACTAAAAGGCGCATATGCATTGTGAGAAGCTGATTCTCAAAGCTGCAGAACGAAAGGAATGTGGCTCTCAGTTTGACCAAGTGACCACCTTCTATAGATCTGATGTTATCCCCACACTACTGATTACATTCAAATCAAACTTCATTTGTAGTATCCCTTGGACCAATTAACATTGCGTGATGTAGTGAAATATTTGGAGTCGCCTGTACAACAAAGCCCCATGCCGTCTGTCGTGACACGAGCGAAGATGCTCATTACGATGCAATCCACCAATGTCAGCAGTGAACGTTAGTAGTTGTCTCAGGCGTGTGCACACTTATCCCAGAGCTACAATAACACATGTGATGCTCAATCATTAAATTATATATGAAATGTACCCAGAAAAGGTTAGGCACGTTGACATTAGTGGAAGAGACCTAAGAATGTGTGCCGGTCTCTGACCATAGGCTATCAATGTTTGAAAATTCACTGCACTCGATTTTGCTAAGTCAAAGGTCCCAGTACAATGCAAAACAAGAATGACTGAAATGATGGTTAACATGACATCAGTTTAGTCTTCATACTGGATAGAGGAATCTAATCATTGTTGCCCTGCACATGTATCTCAATTTGGCTTTCTTAATAACGTTGACTTACTGCTCTTTTCAAACAAACGTATTAGTTAATGTTTGCGTGAAACTGTAAAACAGTTGGCGACATTGCAACGGCGTGAATATGTTTCGCTACATCGCTACAATTGTCTATAAATGTTTATTAAAATTAAATTGATAGGTTAAGCTAAAACTAACGCATGAAAGAAGTATAATACACGTCTGGCAAAATTAACGTTCCATTGTCTCTATCTATCACTAAAGTATATATTTAATCCCCCGATAAGGCAGCTACGGCACGGGGGAAAAAAGTGTCTCGGAAGTTATTTGTCTTAGCACAGAAGTGCAAATCTGAGTAAAATACAAAACGCAATGATAACACATAATAACACGTATTCTGGCGTGCGACTACTTTGCGTCACATGGTGGACTGTACGAGAAGAAACTCGTCACTGCATTATGAATAATTTTAATACGTTGCAGGAACTCTGGCTATTAATATCACAGTAGAGACACAGAGATGAAGGCACGTATTCGTGGGGCACAGACACACATGCAACAGTTTGGCTTCATTTTTGGTTCGGTTCTTGGCCTGTGCTTGTTCCAGCCTGTTGACAGTCTGAGTGCATCATTTCAGATCATATCACTGTCAGCAGCCGATGCACAACAAAACTGCTCAAATGACTGTCTTTGCTGCATGCGCAATTATAACGAATTTAGCCTCTTCTGGAAGACCGTTGTATCTCTTGCCATACACAGGTATATAAATTTACCCTTCAATGACCGAGGAGAGCCCCTGCTTCATCAGAATATCGCAACACTCCAGATTATGCGTATAGACAGAGATTCTACTCGGCACTTGATCTTATGATGAATGAAATAAATAACAGGTTCAATCAAACTGACTAAAAGGCGCATATGCATTGTGAGAAGCTGATTCTCAAAGCTGCAGAACGAAAGGAATGTGGCTCTCAGTTTGACCAAGTGACCACCTTCTATAGATCTGATGTTATCCCCACACTACTGATTACATTCAAATCAAACTTCATTTGTAGTATCCCTTGGACCAATTAACATTGCGTGATGTAGTGAAATATTTGGAGTCGCCTGTACAACAAAGCCCCATGCCGTCTGTCGTGACACGAGCGAAGATGCTCATTACGATGCAATCCACCAATGTCAGCAGTGAACGTTAGTAGTTGTCTCAGGCGTGTGCACACTTATCCCAGAGCTACAATAACACATGTGATGCTCAATCATTAAATTATATATGAAATGTACCCAGAAAAGGTTAGGCACGTTGACATTAGTGGAAGAGACCTAAGAATTTGTGCCGGTCTCTGACCATAGGCTATCAATGTTTGAAAATTCACTGCACTCGATTTTGCTAAGTCAAAGGTCCCAGTACAATGCAAAACAAGAATGACTGAAATGATGGTTAACATGACATCAGTTTAGTCTTCATACTGGATAGAGGAATCTAATCATTGTTGCCCTGCACATGTATCTCAATTTGGCTTTCTTAATAACGTTGACTTACTGCTCTTTTCAAACAAACGTATTAGTTAATGTTTGCGTGAAACTGTAAAACAGTTGGCGACATTGCAACGGCGTGAATATGTTTCGCTACATCGCTACAATTGTCTATAAATGTTTATTAAAATTAAATTGATAGGTTAAGCTAAAACTAACGCATGAAAGAAGTATAATACACGTCTGGCAAAATTAACGTTCCATTGTCTCTATCTATCACTAAAGTATATATTTAATCCCCCGATAAGGCAGCTACGGCACGGGGGAAAAAAGTGTCTCGGAAGTTATTTGTCTTAGCACAGAAGTGCAAATCTGAGTAAAATACAAAACGCAATGATAACACATAATAACACGTATTCTGGCGTGCGACTACTTTGCGTCACATGGTGGACTGTACGAGAAGAAACTCGTCACTGCATTATGAATAATTTTAATACGTTGCAGGAACTCTGGCTATTAATATCACAGTAGAGACACAGAGATGAAGGCACGTATTCGTGGGGCACAGACACACATGCAACAGTTTGGCTTCATTTTTGGTTCGGTTCTTGGCCTGTGCTTGTTCCAGCCTGTTGACAGTCTGAGTGCATCATTTCAGATCATATCACTGTCAGCAGCCGATGCACAACAAAACTGCTCAAATGACTGTCTTTGCTGCATGCGCAATTATAACGAATTTAGCCTCTTCTGGAAGACCGTTGTATCTCTTGCCATACACAGGTATATAAATTTACCCTTCAATGACCGAGGAGAGCCCCTGCTTCATCAGAATATCGCAACACTCCAGATTATGCGTATAGACAGAGATTCTACTCGGCACTTGATCTTATGATGAATGAAATAAATAACAGGTTCAATCAAACTGACTAAAAGGCGCATATGCATTGTGAGAAGCTGATTCTCAAAGCTGCAGAACGAAAGGAATGTGGCTCTCAGTTTGACCAAGTGACCACCTTCTATAGATCTGATGTTATCCCCACACTACTGATTACATTCAAATCAAACTTCATTTGTAGTATCCCTTGGACCAATTAACATTGCGTGATGTAGTGAAATATTTGGAGTCGCCTGTACAACAAAGCCCCATGCCGTCTGTCGTGACACGAGCGAAGATGCTCATTACGATGCAATCCACCAATGTCAGCAGTGAACGTTAGTAGTTGTCTCAGGCGTGTGCACACTTATCCCAGAGCTACAATAACACATGTGATGCTCAATCATTAAATTATATATGAAATGTACCCAGAAAAGGTTAGGCACGTTGACATTAGTGGAAGAGACCTAAGAATTTGTGCCGGTCTCTGACCATAGGCTATCAATGTTTGAAAATTCACTGCACTCGATTTTGCTAAGTCAAAGGTCCCAGTACAATGCAAAACAAGAATGACTGAAATGATGGTTAACATGACATCAGTTTAGTCTTCATACTGGATAGAGGAATCTAATCATTGTTGCCCTGCACATGTATCTCAATTTGGCTTTCTTAATAACGTTGACTTACTGCTCTTTTCAAACAAACGTATTAGTTAATGTTTGCGTGAAACTGTAAAACAGTTGGCGACATTGCAACGGCGTGAATATGTTTCGCTACATCGCTACAATTGTCTATAAATGTTTATTAAAATTAAATTGATAGGTTAAGCTAAAACTAACGCATGAAAGAAGTATAATACACGTCTGGCAAAATTAACGTTCCATTGTCTCTATCTATCACTAAAGTATATATTTAATCCCCCGATAAGGCAGCTACGGCACGGGGGAAAAAAGTGTCTCGGAAGTTATTTGTCTTAGCACAGAAGTGCAAATCTGAGTAAAATACAAAACGCAATGATAACACATAATAACACGTATTCTGGCGTGCGACTACTTTGCGTCACATGGTGGACTGTACGAGAAGAAACTCGTCACTGCATTATGAATAATTTTAATACGTTGCAGGAACTCTGGCTATTAATATCACAGTAGAGACACAGAGATGAAGGCACGTATTCGTGGGGCACAGACACACATGCAACAGTTTGGCTTCATTTTTGGTTCGGTTCTTGGCCTGTGCTTGTTCCAGCCTGTTGACAGTCTGAGTGCATCATTTCAGATCATATCACTGTCAGCAGCCGATGCACAACAAAACTGCTCAAATGACTGTCTTTGCTGCATGCGCAATTATAACGAATTTAGCCTCTTCTGGAAGACCGTTGTATCTCTTGCCATACACAGGTATATAAATTTACCCTTCAATGACCGAGGAGAGCCCCTGCTTCATCAGAATATCGCAACACTCCAGATTATGCGTATAGACAGAGATTCTACTCGGCACTTGATCTTATGATGAATGAAATAAATAACAGGTTCAATCAAACTGACTAAAAGGCGCATATGCATTGTGAGAAGCTGATTCTCAAAGCTGCAGAACGAAAGGAATGTGGCTCTCAGTTTGACCAAGTGACCACCTTCTATAGATCTGATGTTATCCCCACACTACTGATTACATTCAAATCAAACTTCATTTGTAGTATCCCTTGGACCAATTAACATTGCGTGATGTAGTGAAATATTTGGAGTCGCCTGTACAACAAAGCCCCATGCCGTCTGTCGTGACACGAGCGAAGATGCTCATTACGATGCAATCCACCAATGTCAGCAGTGAACGTTAGTAGTTGTCTCAGGCGTGTGCACACTTATCCCAGAGCTACAATAACACATGTGATGCTCAATCATTAAATTATATATGAAATGTACCCAGAAAAGGTTAGGCACGTTGACATTAGTGGAAGAGACCTAAGAATTTGTGCCGGTCTCTGACCATAGGCTATCAATGTTTGAAAATTCACTGCACTCGATTTTGCTAAGTCAAAGGTCCCAGTACAATGCAAAACAAGAATGACTGAAATGATGGTTAACATGACATCAGTTTAGTCTTCATACTGGATAAAGGAATCTAATCATTGTTGCCCTGCACATGTATCTCAATTTGGCTTTCTTAATAACGTTGACTTACTGCTCTTTTCAAACAAACGTATTAGTTAATGTTTGCGTGAAACTGTAAAACAGTTGGCGACATTGCAACGGCGTGAATATGTTTCGCTACATCGCTACAATTGTCTATAAATGTTTATTAAAATTAAATTGATAGGTTAAGCTAAAACTAACGCATGAAAGAAGTATAATACACGTCTGGCAAAATTAACGTTCCATTGTCTCTATCTATCACTAAAGTATATATTTAATCCCCCGATAAGGCAGCTACGGCACGGGGGAAAAAAGTGTCTCGGAAGTTATTTGTCTTAGCACAGAAGTGCAAATCTGAGTAAAATACAAAACGCAATGATAACACATAATAACACGTATTCTGGCGTGCGACTACTTTGCGTCACATGGTGGACTGTACGAGAAGAAACTCGTCACTGCATTATGAATAATTTTAATACGTTGCAGGAACTCTGGCTATTAATATCACAGTAGAGACACAGAGATGAAGGCACGTATTCGTGGGGCACAGACACACATGCAACAGTTTGGCTTCATTTTTGGTTCGGTTCTTGGCCTGTGCTTGTTCCAGCCTGTTGACAGTCTGAGTGCATCATTTCAGATCATATCACTGTCAGCAGCCGATGCACAACAAAACTGCTCAAATGACTGTCTTTGCTGCATGCGCAATTATAACGAATTTAGCCTCTTCTGGAAGACCGTTGTATCTCTTGCCATACACAGGTATATAAATTTACCCTTCAATGACCGAGGAGAGCCCCTGCTTCATCAGAATATCGCAACACTCCAGATTATGCGTATAGACAGAGATTCTACTCGGCACTTGATCTTATGATGAATGAAATAAATAACAGGTTCAATCAAACTGACTAAAAGGCGCATATGCATTGTGAGAAGCTGATTCTCAAAGCTGCAGAACGAAAGGAATGTGGCTCTCAGTTTGACCAAGTGACCACCTTCTATAGATCTGATGTTATCCCCACACTACTGATTACATTCAAATCAAACTTCATTTGTAGTATCCCTTGGACCAATTAACATTGCGTGATGTAGTGAAATATTTGGAGTCGCCTGTACAACAAAGCCCCATGCCGTCTGTCGTGACACGAGCGAAGATGCTCATTACGATGCAATCCACCAATGTCAGCAGTGAACGTTAGTAGTTGTCTCAGGCGTGTGCACACTTATCCCAGAGCTACAATAACACATGTGATGCTCAATCATTAAATTATATATGAAATGTACCCAGAAAAGGTTAGGCACGTTGACATTAGTGGAAGAGACCTAAGAATGTGTGCCGGTCTCTGACCATAGGCTATCAATGTTTGAAAATTCACTGCACTCGATTTTGCTAAGTCAAAGGTCCCAGTACAATGCAAAACAAGAATGACTGAAATGATGGTTAACATGACATCAGTTTAGTCTTCATACTGGATAGAGGAATCTAATCATTGTTGACCTGCACATGTATCTCAATTTGGCTTTCTTAATAACGTTGACTTACTGCTCTTTTCAAACAAACGTATTAGTTAATGTTTGCGTGAAACTGTAAAACAGTTGGCGACATTGCAACGGCGTGAATATGTTTCGCTACATCGCGGGGTTTCGACTGAAATACAGATATGCGCAATGTATGTATTCATAAAACTATGTCGGAATCAATGCACAGATTCGTCAGTTTCTGTATGTATTACTTGGCATAGGCCTACTAGTATTTCTAATTTGTCTACTATAAAATAAGATGTTTACCTTCGACAGAAATATGTAATAATTGGAGTTTTTGTCGAATTCGATAATCACAAAATGTCAATGTGACATATATATTAATTGACATCAAACATCTGCCTAAGTCGTTCATGCAGTGGATCTTTCCCGGATATACAGTGCACCAGTAATGTCGGACAGTCCAGTTGTAGAAAATAAAGAATATCAACAAACAAGTTCTAAAAATATATCTTGCTGCGAGTGCAAAATAGATACTTAGAATACACAATTTTGCTCTTATGTTTTAAAAGGTAATTTTGCACTAAGTCAAGGTAGGCATAACCAATATCTATTTGCTTCCTACAGGCCTGGACGAGTAATTGTAAACTTAGAATATATATTTGATTTGTTATTGAGAGATAACAATGTGAAAACCGGTTTAACGCGATCCCCAGTTGTTCCTACTATTCATAGTAATGCTAAGATGATGACGGGTTATGTTTTTTTACTGTAACGCAATACTGTACCAAATCAGATATTATTTAAATCTTAGAATTTGTTTTAAACATGTACATACAATACATTTCATGAAAATACACTTAGCTGCTGTATACGGGGAAATTAGATGACCGTAACATTATTATTTTGCTTTCAAACGTTTCACACATAAACATGCACTACAAGCTAATTTGATTGAATAAACTTGAATAATTTACTGATTGAAACATAATGTGATTAATGTATTGAAGTAAATACAGGGATTTCAGAAGTGGAATTGAGTGAGTGCATGTGTGAATGAGTGCATGACTGGGTGAGTGAGTGATTGAGTGAGTGAATGAGAGAGTGAGAAAAAGCGAGAAGAACGAGTAAAACTCTTGGCAAATGATTGTGCGTAAATTTAATTTTCGTAATATCCTTAAGAGCTATAATTATTGTAAAAAAAGAATTTCAATAGTCTATTATTCTACTAACCAGTAACGTAAGTAACATAAACAGTGATACAGGGGCGCCATATGGAGAATGGTTCCACTCACATTTTACCACTAAACAGCAAACGCGTAACTAAATAACTATAAAATAACTACATTTTGCGTTTGCGTTTCATCGCCAATTGGTAGATCACAGATCACCTGATAGGATATAACGCCAGGCTTCCGCATTAATATAAACTAGCTTACACCCACACATAAAGCAACAGACGAAGAACAGCAATTATAACCTTTACAGTATCGCTTGTATTTGTTCATTTAAATCTATATTATAAAACAGTTCGTTCTCTGTTTGTATGTGCACCCACATCTCCGTCAGTTTTGCGTGTATCGGGCTGACATTTTTGCATGTGATCTACCGGGCCCATTGAGATGGTTCGTAGATTTAGACATTTTCAAAATTCGGGGGCGGGGGTGGAGAACTTGGGGGGCTCAACATTTCAAAAGGCTGTACGTGGAGTTCCAACCGCGGAATTTTTTTTTTCTTTTCTATATCATCGTAAAGATAATTATGCCATCTACAAATATGTCGCTGGATGTATGCAGAACTTTTGAATAGTGTTTAAGTTGCTGACATTTGAAAATCGTCAGCGCTTAATATGCACCAGGTCTACCTGTCGCTGGTCACGAAAGTATTTCGCCGCGTCAGCCCCGTGAGCTCGTGCTACTTCTGGCGGCAAGTAATAATTTGAGTTATTACTCAAATTATTACTTGCCAGAAATATTGCAACAATTCCGTGGAGTTCCAGCCATGGAATTTAATGTTTTCTATACCATTGTACAGGTAATTATTCCATGTACAAATGTGTCACTTGGTGTATGCAGACAAATGTATTAGTGTTTGTATTATTAACGTTACAAAATCCCGGACGCGTAACCCAGCTGCCTGTTGCTGGTTACGTCAGTTACACGGGTGAGTGCGTGCGATTTCTGGCAAAGGTTGTCCTAACAACTAGGCCAGTGACCAGTTATAATTTAGTAATGCGGGTAGGCCGGAAACATTTGGGATGGGTTTGGGATGTCTGGAACTCAAATGATGGGCATTTGATTTTTTAAATCTATTTTCAGTGTTCATAATTATGTCAACAATACTTTTTAGATTTCAGTGCAAATCATTTGAAGATGTATTTGACTGCCTTTTTCCCGGACAACGCCGGGTAATTAAACTAGTTTTATGTAGTTATCTGTCGCCAGTTACTAAATACGGTTAAAAGAAACGTAAACCACAACAGTGGCGCTCTCTAGGGGCAGTTGTTTAGCTCTCAACGTTTCCAAGTGAGAAAAGCATAATATCAAACACGTCAGTAAATAACTCAAAATAACTACCTTTTTGGAAGTGAAGCTCGAAAGGAACTTCCGGCATGCTCACGATGCCTTCAAAGAGTTGAACTGAATCACTCTCGGTCGTCATGTGACGTTGTTGGTGTTCATCACATGACAGCAGTTCCAAGAATATCGCGGGAAGATTGTAATCGGTGTTTCTGCCGATCGTTGGTCGCCTCTCTCGAATCTCCATGGCTTCACTGATCTTTCTTAGCCAGAAGTTGTTCTCTCTGGTGAGCACTGTGGCGTCTCTGGCCGTGACGTTATGGCCCTGTGAGTGGGACTCTGGTGTTCTTGTGTCCTTTGAGTATGGCCCCCTGTGATCTGCTCGTTTCGCCTATGCAGGTCTGATAACAGGAACAGCAGGGCCCCATTCACAACTGTAAGGGAACACCAATGAATGAATGCTCGGCAGAGAGAACAACTTCTGCGGATCAAAGATCAGCGAAGAAATTCAGATTCGAGAGAAGCCACCAGCGAGCAACAGAGACACCAATTACAATCTTCCCGCGAATTTCTTGGAACTGCTGTCATGTGACGAATACCAATAATGACGACTGAGTATGATTCGGTTCAAGGATGACGAAGGCATCGTGAGAATGCCGAAAGCTCAATTCAAAACACATAGGATTCAGAAAGGTAAGTAATTTCACTTCGAAATTATGAATTTTACTGAATCCGGAAGCAACTTACCTGCTGAAAACTACGTTTTAATGCATACGTTTGTGTTTATTGAAATGTATCGCCAACTGGTAGATAACAGACTAATGTGTTCTAAGGACGCAAATGAACGTAGACCTAGACGAGTGAGCTTCATCGCGTAGTAGGAGATGCTCTCACACTGCCTCCACATTAGCGTATTAAATACAGATGTCCGACTTAAAGTGCTTAACTTTTTCTTGGTGTCTTGATTTATAAAACCGTGCGAAACACCACTGATGCTGGCGAAGCGAGCGAGTAACTTGATACACGTGAATGTTGTAGACATAGAAAGTAATGCATATCGATAAAAAACATGAAATCCTCTGGGCGTCGCCATTTTTGTGTATTGGGATGAAGGATGACTCGCCGTTTTTTGTTGGTCAGGCTTATCAAATTACCATCCATCTCAAAAGATATAATAGTTATATAACACGTAAGTGGTACGTTCTATATTATTGTCGTGTTTTTTTCGAGCTCGCTTTGGGACAGTTTTGTCGGCTGTTAACACAGCATGGTTATTTGCACAACATACTTAATTGTAGGCAGTAAATCTGGGAGACTACTTCAGTTGGAATTTTTAGCTCACGCTATCCCTAAAAGACGTGGATATATTAAATAAATATGTATTTTTATTTGAATGTAACACGGATGAATATGCCAGGCAGTAACTTGACTGCCTCGTTTGGAAAAGCAAGAGCCACTGTTGGCAACAGTAACAAACGCAAGTTTGGTCACGTCACATGTCACAGCTCCAATTCAAGAACTATGGTGCAAGACCCTGGAGTGGAAGAAGAAGACAGAAGAAAAACTGTAAAGATGACACCACGGAGTGGACCAGTCTAAACGCACCGCAGACGATAGACCACACTGATGGACACTGATAGTAAACGTGGCATCCCTACGACCGTCGCGGTCAAGGAAAGTGTAAGTTAAATTGTTATTCCGTTATTCTGCACATATATCATGAAGCTGTTTTTTTAAACATTTACTTAGAGCCTAGAGTCTAGTACCCCGGCAGTAACGTTAGAGAATCGCTATTGGGTGTAGAAGTTGCCAAACCTTGGTCTTCTTTGTCGACGTTTGGCTTCTTAAAATATTTGGCACTCTCGATAAGCCAATGGCTCCCATATCTGCTTGTCACATATATTTTGAATGCGAATCGGATAATAAATAATATTTTAAACAAATCGTTTAATTTAAATAAAGTGCATATAATAACAATATGTTGACGCGTCCACTTGAGTCTAGAGCTACTAACTAGTATCAAATCCCAGGTGTATTTGTCTATCCAAACGTGCATTTGTTAGTTGTTGTGGCAACTGCTATGTTAGCCAACACTATTGTTCACGTTCCAGAAATGCTTTAAAAATTTTAGTATTGAATTGCATAATGAGGTCAACCGTAAAACACATAACATGACATAAATATTATATTTCATGCGCGCTACTTTTGCACGCGTTTTTTTAACATGTTTTTTGTTACTATTAGTATTATTTACATGTGTGCACTTGTTTGGGATGCTCGGGTTTCCTTTCAAATGTTGTAATGTGTACAGTGGCCTGTCTATGGAGTTGATACCGTGTGATGTGAAAATGTCACCACTGTGTACTAAAATATCAGCCAGGTGTTCTCTTCACCGCATAGACACTACCATTTCATTGACTGGACGGTTGCACTGTTGATCGATGAAATACACGAATGGAAGATCAGGCGTGTTGGAGAAGAAACGAAATAACTCCTTGACGGGACCTGTATACGCTGAAGAGTCAGGTATTTATTTCACAGCGGATCACACCGCCATCTCGTGATCAACAAGAAAATGAACAAAGTACTGATTGTCGAAACATATCGGGGAACTTTCACAAGAGTTACGGACTGCAAATCGATTTTGTTAATATAAATTTTACTTGACAAAATACCTCTCGAACTACATCTGGGCATAAAGTGTCAGTGGATGCCGGCCTTTGCACAATATTCTAACAGTTGTCGTTATCTATCTTTGTTAGTGTTCCACTATTTGCATTTTCGTCGCGATGACTGTTTTATTACGTTCACGTTTACCTTAATGATAGTGTGCATTACTGTCAGTGGCCCTTATTTAATTTCTACGGACTGTCTCTGTTAGTATGCCTTTTAAACAGAAAATTGTGTCAATCTCATTGCTTAAACATGATAGAAACACGGTTCATCGGCGTTTAAAAAAATGCAAAATTTACAAAAAAACAATTATTGATCATCGTCAGTATCCGACAACATATATATCCGTTTGTTTGTATGTTTGTGTGTGTATTTGTTTGTTTGGTTGTTTGTTTGCATGCGTGCATGTGCTTGTGTACGTGCATGTGCTTGCGTACATGCATGTGCTTGCGTACATGCATGTGCTTGCGTACATGCATGTGCTTGCATACATGCATGTGCTTGCGTGTGCGTGCATGCGTATGTGTGTCTTGGTTTGCTTGTTTACTTAGAAGCTACGTTGTGATGTTATTTTACTGTACACTGAATAATTGGAATATGTGAGACACAATACACAACATTTCCAAGAAGAATGTTTTATTTGATAGAATGACCAAGTAAACACACAATTCGCGTTTTGAATAGTTGTATACACAAACAAATAATATGTAAGCTGCCCACTTTGACTACTATTACATGTGCATAGAGACACGATAGCAATCTAGTGTGTGCATTATTTTTTGCACAAATCATTTGGAACTTAAACTATGTAAAGCTGTATGTTTAGTTAGATATAAATTATGTAGGCCCTGCTTGTAATACGCAGTCGACCCATCTATACACCTTCTCTGTTGAGCATTGGTGCTTGCGAGCATGACAGCATGGTGACCGGATATGAAAGACCGGAAGGAAACGTCGCTGACTGGTGTTATATTTAGTGTCTCTGCAGGTTCAGAACCTCTCCCGGTGATAGAACCCTGTTCCAGATTCGCAGCTGTAACACACAAGAACTGTGATGTGCCGTACTGGTAGAATTGAACTACATACATTAATAACGATGGCATACACCTATCAATTGTAGTGTGCGTGCGTGTTCGTGTTTGTGTGTGTGTGTGTGTGTGTGTGTGTGTGTGTGTGTGTGTGTGTGTGTGTGTGTGTGTGTGTGTGTGTGTGTGTGTGTGTGTGTGTGTGTGTGTGTGTGTGTGTGTGTGTGTGTGTGTGTGTGTGTGTGTGTGTGTGTGTTTGTCGTAAAACGTTTGGGTTTAACATATTACACATTGGTTATACTATACAATTATTATATTCGTTTCCATTTTAATTAATGTGTCATTAATATCTAAACTATTTTATACATTTGATCTATATTGTCTACATGATAATTATTAGTATTACATTCAATATTCACTGAGAGAAATTAAACAATTAGATTGCTGTTGGAAAGGAATCATTATATGATCATATTATATAGTCCACTATTCACACAAACAAATTATGAGAAACTTACGTTATCGATGCATCCACAGAAGAATTTTCCATCGCACAGTTTACCGAGGAAGGCGCGAGTGCCGCCTTTCAGCATATGACCTAGGGAATAAGGCAAAAGGAGAATGCCAGTAGCAACATTCGATATCGTAATAACTACTTGTTTGTGACCCGCCAAAGCGAAACGAGTATTAAGTCCTACAGGCCTATTCTGTACGCCAGCTAAAAATAGCTGTCTAGGTCACGTCCTACCAATGTGATTCTGGCAGAAATGCATACATAATAAACTCATCTTTCAATGGCAAGTTTATTTTACTCGACAAATAATCCAACACGAAGAAAAAACATGCGTTGACGAACCCATACATTAAGAGATGACAGTCGATAAGTCAAAATGTGCTCGGATTTCCTCACGTTTTAAAATGTTGCTTCTGTTGTAGCAATACATACAAAAAGTACTGAAGATATTTCAAGTGAGGTATCATTTTAAAGTTCACGAATGCTGAACGGTACTATACTCCATGTTACAATTTTCGACTTAGTATCTACTTTGCTGTGGCAAGTCACAATTGTTTTCTGTGTGTTTGTTTGTTACATTGATAACATCTTTGTTTATTCAATTGCTCCATGTACGGCTACACATATATTCAAAACGTTCTTGTGTAGTTTCGTTCGGAAGGGTCAGCTCAGTATGTTTTAGCATACATGTATACTCATAATGTATGTTTCTACAACATACACTGTGTGTCATTGTTAATTGTGTAGCAGGCGCTTTCAAGATAGCAGTTAGTCTTTTTGGGTTGTGCTGCTGCTGCTGTGTGTGTGTGTGTGTGTGTGTGTGTGTGTGTGTGTGTGTGTGTGTGTGTGTGTGTTTGTTTGTGTGTGTGTGTGTGTGTGTGTGTGTTTGTTTGTGTGTGTGTGTGTGTGTGTGTGTGTGTGTGTGTGTGTGTGTGTGTGTGTGTGTGTTTGTGTGTGTGTGTGTGTGTGTTTGTGTTTGTGTTTGTGTGTGTGTGTGTGTGTGTGTGTACGCGTGCGCGCGCGCGGGCGAAAAAACCCGGTATAACATACCTTCAGCCGGGGCTCGTTCGCGCTCGTAGCCCTGGAGATAGAGTTTGACATTTTCCCCGTCGAAGACCATCACGGCCTGCTGCCAGCCAGCCCGATCCAACCAATTAGAATTTGGCGCCTGTAAACATCAGCCAAACCAATAGACGCTCTCCCTGTACTTGGTGTATTTGAGGTTAACATACAGAAAAGTAGAATATCAAATCTTTGCAGCAATGCTATAAACAAGGTAGGCCAGGCTTATTAATAATAGTTATTATAAGAAATTATTATGTGATGTTATACAGATAATACAATTGAGTGAATTATATGAAATCAAACATAAACGTCTTATTAGTGTGACACATGACGTGACAGACTACTAACTATTTTCTTCCTTGAATGGATTGAAGATCCGGTTTGTTGGTTGTTAAAGTTTCTTGTGAGGTGATATGGCAAACTTACCTCACAAGAACGTTTTTTTCTGCATCTCGCAATCTTCATCAGCAGAATGACGTTACGGGTGTGTCACATGACCACTGTCATGTGACACTATTTTCTTGTATACTTTTGCAATATCATTGTAAATCGATGTTTCAGTAAGTTTGATTTGATTTTGACAAAATAACTAACTTTGTTAGAGAAGCCTCAACAAATAACAGCACAGACTACAGAGATAGTAACAAGCTGAGATACAGCAGCAACTGAACCGATGCATTCACGACACACTAAGATAACGGGGGGTATTAAGCGAATACTGAGAGATAACCAGAGGAGAGAAGGAGTGCGATATGGAATTGATAGTTGGAAAGTAACGAGAGACATATTGCAACGTGGAAACGTAAGTTATATACATCAGCATATAAACAGATTTACTGTAGATGAAACAAACTAAGAATAACTGTCTCCGTGTTGTTAACATTCCCCAGGTGGCATTGCTGTCCGGGTAACATTCCCCAGGTGGCGATACAAAAGCACAACCCTAATATTCCCCAGGAGGAACAGTTGTCCATTAGCACTCGCGAGGTGGCGCTATACTCTCACTAATACTCCCCAGGTGGTACTACGGCACTACTGTTCCACTAACATTCCCCGAGTGCCATTGTTGTCACTAGCATCCGCCATATTGCACTGCAGTACAGAAAACATATCACTGGATAGGAATGTTTGTAGTACCACCAGTGGTATGTTTTCTGTACTGCAGTGCAATATGGCGGATGTTAGTGACAACAATGCCACTCGGGGAATGTTAGTGGAACAGTAGTTATCTTCGGATAGCAGTACAGTTCCACTGGCATTCCCCAGGTGACACTGTTGTCCACCAGTATCCCCCAGGTGTCGCTACAGTCCGGTAACGTTTCCCAGGTGGCATTACACTCGCACTAACATCCCTTAGGTAGTACTACTCTCTCTCACTAGTATTCTCCAGGTGATATTACAGTCAGACAAACATTCACCGGATGGCAGTACTGGCATACACCGTAGTGGAAAATGACGGATGCGCAGAAAAGATTAAAAACGTAAAGATTAAAGGTAAGTTCTTATACAGCGCAATATCCAATCACTGGGACTGGTCAAAGCGCTTTACCTTGTACTCCCTAGCAGATCTGTTTATTCGAATACTATCTCGACTTCCCTTATAAACATTCAACCAGGCTGTAATTAATGTACAAAGACTATTCGTACTTAAATAGCTCCACTGTCTATAGCCAGATACGCGTTCATATAGTTGGGTGAACTGAAAAAACGTAGTAGAGTGAACGAACTTGCTCAAGGTACAAAACCAGAGCGCAGGATTCAATCCCGGGTGCTCTCAATTGAGAGTCCGATGCTCGGGCTTTTGCGCCATCGCGCCATCGCGCCCGTTAACCAGAATGTTTAGGTGATTTTGTGCAGAGAGCGACTGCAACCACTTAAAACCGACGTGTAATTAGTAGTAATACTGTACCGTGACAGCGAAGAGCTGCTTCAGACCGGGCGGGAAGGGGTCTCGCGTAGTGATGCCTGCAAACACTCCGCCGTAGCCTGTCGTCACCTGGAAGCCGGAGTCGGTTGCCAGACAGCCGCCGTTGTGAATGAGACCCTCCTCATGTCGGGTGTCGAGGCTGCAGCGCTTGTACCACAATGCCACGGTGAATTCTGTAACCCTCTTCCCAGCAAACCATTTCCTCAGGAATGGGATCTGGCGGAAATGTGAGAATGCAAATTAATACGATCTTCCTTCATCTTTGCCATTTGTGTCATCATCACTAACAGCGTCATCATCAACATCTTCACGTCATTACAATGTAATGTTTTTCTTGTAGTAAAACGACCAAGCGTCATCCAAAATCGACACGACCTTTCTGCGAACTATCGTACCTGCATGAATGAATTGCCGTTGAAACAGGCGACTGTATTGCCTCTTTCCGTCGTCAGCGTCACGTCATCGGCTCCTTGCTGCACCAGAATCTCACCTCCGCAGCTGTCCACAAACCCGTTTTCAAAGTCGAATTGCAACAACAGACAATCTGCGCTACAATCGGCTGGTGCTGAATGAAGACACGACATTGGCGTTAGTCTTATGCCGTGCAGTACAAAATATCTTACATTCATGTTTAATACTCATCACTTACGCACTGTTTATGTATTTGTCGTTGAGACGTTCGTACGTACGGAAGCTTATGGAAATGGATATCACATTCTGTATTTTGTTCTTTGTTCTTTGCTCATTGTTTGTTCCGTTTGACTGAACAAAAAAAGTCTAGACATTAAATTAGGTCGTCTTATTACAGTAAAACAGTTGTAAATTACGTCCCACTGATAGTTTTGTTAGGCGGTATGACATCCTCGCCATACAAAGTTACCCGCTAAGTTTGGCTAATCTATGAAACTGAACCCATCCAAACGTTTCTCCAGAAATATGTCCGAGGCGCCGGTTAATGCGTCAAATTTCATCATGTGCCGATACAACTAATAGTTCTACTTACTGCTAATTTTCGGTGGACGTTGAGGGCGGTTTTGAACATCTTTGCACCTCACGACATTCGGCTTTGGGCTGCAGTGCTCGCACAGTAATGTATATTGGTTCCAGAAGAGTTCGCCACAGTCGATTCCATGCAACCGGAACTTGTTACGATAGACGCGCTCGCATACGAAGTACAGGTGACAGTTGCCGGGATGAGCAATCCACACCATGCCCCTGTTCCAGTCGTCAAGGGAACAAAATGCCTCGCAAACTTTGGCTGTAAACAGACAAAAAACGCCTAGTCGGGGATATAACAACATCGAATATTAAGCACAAAGAAGAAATCTGACGCATGGGAACAGCGTCTACTACGGCTGAGGAAACTCTAGAGTGACAGTCTCCGTTGCACTGGCTACACTTGAAGTCTGTCTCAGTCTGGGCTGCCTTTCCTCCGGGCTCTCGTCTGATCTGCAAGTTGTCGGATCCTCTCCTGTCCCCTCGCAAGGTCCTTGTTCAGCTCATGCCTCCTCTAGCTCCGATGCTTAGCTATTTCTTCCCACCTGTGAGTGTCGACGTCTAGCGCTTTCAGGTCACGCTTGTAGGCGTCCTTGAAACTGATATGGGGGCGTCCAGTGGGTCTGTTGCCTGAGGCCAGCTCGCCGTAGAGCACATCTTTGGGAACCCTTCCATCCTCCATACCGTGAATATGCCCAAGCCAACGAAGTCGCCGTTGCCGTAGCAGAGTGAACATGCTTGGGATTTGGGCCCGCTCGAGGACGGCTGTGTTTGAAACACGGTCCTTCCACGAGATCCTAAAGATGCGTTGCAGACTAGGCATGTGGAAGGAGTTCAGCCGTTTCTCTTGACTGGAGTAGAGGGTCCATGACTCGCTGCCATAAAAGAGCGTGCTCAGGACGCAGGCCCTGTAAACTGCCACTTTCTTATGTTTAGTCAGATTTTCGTTGCTCCACACTCTTTTCGTCAATCATGCTGAGAAGTTTTGACCGACAGCCGATCTTGGCCAAGATGTTGAATAGGCCGTCTCTGCTGACAAGGTCGAAGGCCTTTGTGAGGTCTATAAAAGCGATGTACAGAGGCTTCCTCTGTTCCTTGCACTTCTCCTGTAGTTGTCGCAGTGAGAAGAACATGTCAATTGTGGACCAATTTGCCCTGAATCCGCACAGCGACTCTGGACATACCCTGTCGGCGATTGTCTGCAGTCTGTTCAAGATGACACTTGCAAAGAGTTTTCCAACAATGCTCAGCAGAGAGATTCCTCCACAGTTGTTGCAGTCGCTCCTGTCGCATTTGTTCTTATACAGGATGACTATGTTCGCATCTGTCATGTCTTGCGGTACAGCTCCTTCTTCCCAACACTGACTGAGAAGGTCATGCGGAGGCGTTAGGAGGGTGCTCTTCCCGCACTTGATGACCTCTGAGGGACTACCATCCTTTCCGGGTGCTTTCCTTGCTGTCAGACTGTCTATTGCCTTGCCCTTCAATGGAGGTGTTCTCATCCAGCTCCTCCATCACCGCCAGGCATTGTGTGGCATCCAAGGCTGACTCAGACTCGGTGGTCTCTCTGGAGTACAGATTTGAGTAGTGTTCCACCCACCTCTCTGTCTGTTTGTCTTTGTCCTGGATGATCTCACCTGAAGCGGATTTCAGTGGGGCTGTTTTGCATTGCGTTGGTCCGATGGCCTTCTTAATACCGTTGTACATGCCCCTGGTGTGCCCTGGGTCAGCTGAAGATGGAATACTTTGGCAGAGCTGCAGCCAGTAGTTATTTGCGCAATGTTTTCTGGACCTTGCTTCTGGCTGCTCTGAGTGCCTGCAATGTCTTCTGACTTGGACAGCGCTTGTGTTCAGTGAACGCAATACGCCTCGCCTCGATGACTGGCGTACGTTCATGGGATCTAGCCTCGAACCAATCGTTGGTCTTCTCCTGCTTCCTCCCGAATGTTGCCAATATATAAATAAATAAATATATATATATGTATACATATGGTAAATATTTCCCCAACCATGGTTGTATTTGTCACAAAAATGGGTCCATTTTATTAAATTAAATGAAGCCACTTGACATATTTCGTATGTATTCTTTTCGGATATATTATGTTATTCAAACGGTTGCCGAAACACATAAATTACTTTCAATGACATAACTTAGTTTAGAAGTATGTCTGACTTGTAAATGGAGATCGCCTAAAAATGTCTAGCTATGAGTTAAAGAAGAGAGCCAGAGCAATATCTCATCTGTAAAGCAGGAGCATTCAATACTTAAATTGGAAACAGATAGTCCGGTTTACAAACAGGGAAGATTAGGGTTAGAAAACGAATACGGGAAATTCCAATGTAGGCTCCTTTTGTGTCATGTTGTATTTTTTTTAATGTTCTTCAAACTTCAAAAAAAAGCAGTATTTGCACAGAGGGTACAATGCAGCATTAGTCAAAAACAGTGTAGGTTAGATGTGAAAAATACTCAATCTCTCAGAGGACAATAAATGACTGGAACAAAGTATCTAATATTGTGTTAATGGTAACAGTGTGAATATGTTCAAAAATAAAAACGACAACTATTTGGGAAGGGCTGGCTATACATAGTTGGACAATTGTTGGACTCTCGATAAGCCAAAGGCTTCCTTGTTCGCATGCCGTCTGGAGCTTGTAGCTCTGGACGCCAATCTTGTTAAATATTGTTAAGTCATGAAGCTTGTGCAATACCACGTGGGTGCGTATCTCTCAATTACGTAAGTTAAATCTCTTTTTTGCAGTTCATTTTATGTGGCGATGACACCAGGGAAGGGATATGCTTATGTGTAGCTCCTCAGCGTGAGCTTAGGCCTATTTGTGCATTGGATCCTCTGTCAAAGGCACAATAGACGAGTGTAGCAGTTATACATGCACCCAAAACGCCTATTGTGATCATGTCGTACTACTTTTCCTTGATAAGATTCGTTCCCATAAGTACCGACTGCCTCCACTGTTGCTGGTCTTATTGGGGTATCCGTGGCTTCGGAAATTAATATATTTAGTACGTCTTAATAGCGCAATCTTCATCCATTGTTTAGGTTATGGACACAGTATGATATGTGATTGTCCTATATAGGGATACATAGGACACGTTCGGAGTTATGTGCGGGATGTCTAATCAAAGAGTATGAAAGATGCCAGGTACGCTAACTTGGACAGAACAAACTGTGTGGTACGCTGACATGGGCATGGTTGTTTGTGGCACACGCTGGCAGGATTGCGGTGAGTTTGAGTAGGACTTACGTATGCGTATAACCACCGGGCATGGCACCAAACAAGGCTTGAATTTAAACCTGGTAACGGTTTCTCCCCGTTCATCTGTACACGTCTTCTTCTTC
>OZ023218.1:37567040-37697040 GCA_963995525.1 Escarpia spicata
GATACATTTTACCATCAAAGTAAAATCAGAAAGGAATAGTAAAAAGCAGTATAGGAGAAATTTCCACAAAGGAAGGTATAAGGACATGAGGAAATATTTAGCAAAGATAGACTGGAATAACACACTGAAGAATAAGACAGCAACCGAATGCTGGAATATCTTAAATAGTGAAATTAAGTGCAGAGTCGATAAATTTGTACCTTTCAAAAACAAGGGAAACGGTCTAAAAAGAAACACTTATCGAAAGAAGCCATTAGAAAAATTAAGTATAAACAAATGATGTGGAAGTCATATAGATGTACTGGAAATGATGAAGACTACAACATTTATAAAGAAGCACTTAATCAAGCTACAGCTGAAATTAGAAATTCAAAGAGAAGCTATGAAAAAAATTAGCTAGTAATATAAAACATGACAGTAAGAGTTTTTATGCGTATATTCGAAGCAAACAGAAAGTTCAGGATAAGGTCGGTCCTCTAGAAGATAGTGCTGGAAATACAATATCAGAGGGATTCTTAATGGCAGAAGACCTGAATGAGTATTTTAGTTCAGTGTTTACCAGGGAAGATATTAGTTCACTGCCAGTACCAGAGGCTAAGTTCAAGGGGGCAGATTCAGACTATTTAGGACAGTTAGTTGTAACCTCGGAAATGGTAGCTAAGAAAATAAGGGCTATGAAGGATAATAAATCACCTGGAGTGGACGGGATTCCGCCCAAACTACTATTGGAAATTGTAGAACAAATTAGCGCACCGCTTGCAACAGTTTTCAATTTGTCATTAGAAGAGGGAGTGGTTCCTTTAGAATGGAAAGAGGCAAACATTATACCGTTATTTAAAAAAGGTTCGAGAAACAAGTCAGAGAACTATAGACCAGTGAGTTTAACATCAGTGATTTGCAAATTATTAGAAAGACTAATTAAAGATCACATGGTGGATTTTCTTGTTAAACATAACTTGATAAACCCATCTCAACATGGGTTTTTAAAAGCGAGGTCATGCTTAACAAATATGTTATGTTTTTTGGAAGACATCACTAGGTGGGTAGATGAGGGATCACCAGTAGATATCATCTATTTAGATTTTCAAAAAGCTTTCGACAAAGTACCACATCAATGATTACTCCTTAAGCTAAAGGCCCATGGCATAGGAAATGGTATAATAAACTGGATAGAAAAATGGCTGAATGACAGAAGACAACGTATAGTAGTTGATGGGGAGGCTTCAAACTGGAAATCGGTATTGAGTGGGGTACCACAGGGATCAGTACTAGGACCTATATTATTCTTAATATATATCAACGATTTGGACGATGATATAACAAGCAAGGTGTTGAAATTTGCGGATGATACAAAAGTGTTTAGAAGGATTAAAAGTGATGGAGACAGACAGCATTTACAAGATGATCTTGATAGGTTGATCAAATGGTCTGAAAAGTGGCAAATGCTGTTCAATTTTGGGAAATGTAAATGCCTCCACACAGGTCATGGGAATGAAGAGGTAAAATATAAAATGGGGGGTACTGTTCTAAGTACTACTGTAAAAGAAAAGGACTTAGGGTTAACCATTAGTGCTGATATGAAGGTTTCAGAGCAGTGCGGAATTGCAGCGTCAAAGGGAAATCAAATCCTTGGATTAATTAGGCGAAATATAGCGTATAAGAAAAAAGAATTAATAGTACCGCTGTACAAAACAATAGTGAGGCCTCATTTAGAATATTGTATACAAGCATGGAGGCCATATCGCAAGAAGGACATAGATATGCTAGAAAGAGTACAGAGGAGAGCGACTAAAATGATACAAAATCTGATGGATCTTAGTTACGAAATACGCCTAAAAGAATGTGGTTTAACAACACTAGAGACCAGGAGATTGAGAGGAGATCACATAGAAGTGTTTAAAATATTGAATGGTTATGAAAATATTGATAGAAACATTTTTTTCTCAGTTAAGAAAGATAGAAGGACCAGAGGACATGAAGCTACATTAGTAAAGGAGCAGTGTAGATTAGATATAAGAAAGTTCTCATTCTCACAAAGGACTGTAAATGAATGGAACAGATTATCTCCTGATTGTGTTGGTGCTAGTAGCGTGAATGTTTAAAAATAAAATCGACACACCTTAAAAAGGCGGGATACATGTAGATAAAAAGTATTGGACTCTCGATAAGCCAAAAGGCTTCCTTGTCCAACTGCCATCCAGAGTAATTTTCTGGATGGCAATCTTGTTAAATCTTGTTAATAACATTTATCTAGATACATATTGTTCTTAATATTATAATAAATACGTTAAAGGAACATTGCCCGCCAAATTGCATTTAATAAGCCTGTGACAATGCAAAGTTTTCGAAATGTAAACAAATTAGTCCATTTCAAAGCATACTCTATTGGCTATGTGTAGAGGTCGGCAGATTAATAGCAATATCATTTGATGTTAGGCCCAGTCGCCGATTCCTGTTTTCAAGAAACTGGTTAAATGAACTTCCTGTTAGTAACTATTAAAATGATTGTAGGGTAACAAGACAAAAAAACCTTCTTTTAACAGTGGTTTCACAATGCAATAGACCATCAAGAAACCTTACAGCCCTGTCGAGTGGACACATTCCAGAGTTAAACAAGATTTACATTAAAATGCCTACTTGAGAAACTGAACCATAATATGATGTTGTCAGCAAGAAGAAACAAACGCAGATCAGACACAGAAGGACAAACATTTAAACAAAATCAGACATACAAGAACAACCAAGATATCTACAGTTAGAATAAGATTTGTATGAATCTACATAAATCTGTCTTCAAATTTAAAAGCTTCACCTGCGAAATGTTCAAATTGTAAACAAGACATTTTAGTTTTTATATAGATACATGTGTATACGTAGTTTTTATTTTTTAAACTTACTTATGTTTTATACCTATTTGCATGTATTGGCATATGGGTTTTTACCAGAAATAAATTTATTCGTATTTGTATGTATATATTTACTCCATGCATTTTATGTAACATGCTTTGAACTACAAAAAAAATGCTCAATGACATTAATTTAAACAAGATTCATGTTAATCTGCCTACTTGAGAAACCAAACCACCACTTATCAGCAAGAAGTGACCAAACCACAAGTAGAAGGAAAACCAGATGGAAAACCAACAAAATCAGATCTACAGTAAGAACAAGGTTTGTAAGAATCTACATAAATCTGTCTTCAAAACCCATGTATCTTAACCAAGGTCTCTCTGCCAAGGTCAAGTCTCGTAGTATGCTCGAATGAAGCGCTACTTCGTCAGCTCGCCATCAGCTTCAATCTAGTCACAATTACCAAGCGCAGATATCCCGGCCTCGAAAAAACAAGCAAACATCTCCTCATTAGGAATTCATGCATCGTCCGCACAGCGTTGCTCATCAATACTCATTTCTACGGAGGAGTGCTCCATTTGTAGAACATGCCCCCATGTTTTCTTACAACAGCCTGTTTGTGTTATGCTCTACCCACCGTATTTGGACTGGCTGTTTGTGTATTGTTCTTCCATTTCTACTACAGTAGTATGTTTGTATAATATTTTCTCATTGCATTAGGAAAGTCTGCGTAATGTTGTTCTTACTGTATGAGGACAGCTTGTTTTTGTAAAGATCTTCCCATTTTTATTACAATAACCTGCTTATGTATTGTTCTTCGATTTCTATGAGGACAGTCTGTTTATGTAATGTTCTTCCATTTTTATTAGGACAGCCCATTTGTGTATTTATCTTCCCATTTTTATTAGGATAGTCTGATTGTGATGTTTTGTTATTATTTATTTAGGATAGTCTGTCTGTGTAACATTCTTCCCACTTCCCATAAATTGTACAAATTTTGTGTGAAATTTGTTACACACCTATTGTTGTAAAAAGTACACTGACAAATATATTAGATCTCGCATCATCACACATCACCATGTGATAAACCAGTGAAACAACAATTACTCATCGACAATCTGATTTCAGTCTACAGTAGTCCCTCTCTTCAGTGGACACATCTGTATCCACGCATAAGTGTCCCGACATGGCAGGTGTCCGCTCATCGGAGGGACAGGCATCTTAGTGCCAAAGTTCAGACCAGTACAACAGACGCATGGTAAAGATGTGGCATTATGTCAACGCATTGACTGATAAGAATTCGGTGTTGCAGTAGAATTTGCTGCGCGTATGGCAGCATTCAACCAAAAATCTCCGTTACAACATTTTATAAATTGGTATTCTCGAACGATTTAGATATTCTGTAGCTAAAATACTTCGTAAGCAATTCGCAAGTTGCTGCCCCCTACCGGCTAAAATAATAACCTGAAATGATCAACCGAATATTTAAATCAGATGCTACATGCAGCGTGAACGTTAATTAAATATTTAAAACGGTAACGGGTACAATTGTTAATTGTCTCACTTCATTTTTCATCCAATTTCGAAACATTCATTAATGTACAAATTGTGCATCAGTTGATAATGCGTTCTACCGTTTCATACGCTGGTAACCAGTTCATCTTTTCAAGGCACTTGTAATATTTGCCGTTTGGCGTAGCACAGCATAATTTGATGATGCTTGTTTATTATTTCAACTTAGTTTAGGCTTAATGTTGGGCTACACTGAAAACAATTGAGGTGAACCTTTTATACATCGTATTTGTGAATCTTAATTGCAATTTACAAGATGAAAAGGCGACGCCAAGCCGAAGCCCTGACTGGGACTGTAGGCGCGAACAGGGACGCCATCATGGCATCGCTGGCAGCAAACGTGATTGATAACAGCACAAAATTAGCAATACCTTCCTCCACATTCACTCTGACTAATGTTTACATACCGCAATCAAAGGAACTCTAAGTAGTTTAGACAAACACAACGATTACAGCAAGGAAGACGAGCTCGTTATTACAGGTACACGTGTACTTGGTGTTACCATTGACACACACCAAGCTGTATGTCCGCCATTTTCTAAACAAATTCGGCAAAAAAAATTCGAAGTAATGAATACTGTCCATCTTAGGAGGGACATATAACCAAAATATCCTGTCCGCTGTCTGCATACACGAGGTGTCCCCTAATTAGAGGGACATTAACATGGCAGAACGGTCCGTACATTGACAAACTGTCCCGACATAGCAGGTGTCCCCTCGTCAGAAGGTCCGCTGAAGAGAGGGACTACTGTATCTGCCACCATCGTAGACTGACTCAGACAGGACTGCAACAGTGAACATCGTAGCAGAGATAGATCCAATCCCAACAGGACGGTGTATCAGTGTCTACTCTTCTAGGGCCCTGGTGAAGAAATAAGATCAGGGACATCCAAACGAAGTGTTTTTCGATCTCATGAACCTGCTCCACTGGGAGGGCAATGACATTTCATAAGTGTTATATATCGGCCCAAGTATGGTTGCCTATCAGGGGAAGACTGAGTAGTGTTGGAACAAAGACTAATTTGAGGACGACACAATTAATCCCCCCCCCCCCGAGGACTTTTGTAGCTAACAAAGTATCTGTGATGTAGAAACAGGTTGATTATCATGAAGATATTCACCAGGGGTTGGTTTCACGAAGCGGCTAAGAAAGTAGTAAATGACGTGATTTTTTTAATACAAGTGAACATAGGAATTTACGTAAACACGATACGCTAAGTAGTTGCGTAACTTTAAGTATATGCTTTATGAAACCAGCCCAAGGCTTGCAGTAATATTTTGATATATATTATTTGTTACTTCAATTTCAAAATTTTTGGGGAGCATTTAAAAAAGGGAATGCTGACTGTGAGAAGAATAACAGCAATATATAGAAATGGGTTGTATAAACTATTTAATTTCTTCAGCCTGTGTGGGAGTATATCAATTAACATGATAATTAATACTAGTAACATACTGAATTGCAAGGTGGAAGATGAAATCATTTTTACTTAGTATGCTAAAGAATGCAATGCTTTATAAAATTATAATGTAATACATTTTTCACTTTGTTTAAGTTTCTGACTGAAGATGTTAACATTTGATATGCATATAGATAGGCCTCACATGTCCCTATGTCCACATTTTGTAGTTAAGTCATTTTGGTTTTAATACCACTAGTATACCTACAATGCTTCCAATTCATGCAAACAATATGAAAATGATCTATGGGTTATAGTGAGGACTAATTTTTTTATTGATCCCTGGAAGTACAAATTATCTATGCACCGTAAAAAAATCCTTAAAATCAAGGTAAACTAAGTTATATGGTGTATGCAGGCTTTGTGATCATATCCACACCAAACATGCATACATTGATTTTAGGCCCACTCGCCAAAGCTGTTCAGCATCAATGCTGCCCTCTAGTGAACAACCTCAGACTGAATTAGGTGACATGTGCTGCAACCTAGCAGAACATGTACAAATGACTGATACATAATAATATAACACGACACATCGAGATTGTTTTTGTTGATAAATGTCACCTGAGTTTTGTTCAAGCTACATCCTAACACTGCATGGCTTAAACGACTTGAGGTTGGCTGATCTAATTTTATTAGTCTAATAAGAACAGACACTATGCATAATTTCTTCTCCAAGCTATTCCCATATAGAACACTACATCCTATCTAAAATCACTGAAATAAAATACACATTTTCAAGAAGATGTCATAGCATTACCATTTACAAGCCCATTCACCTTAAAAATCTTTTATATAGCAACAGCATACACCAAGGAATTAATTTGTTATCGACACGTCGAGAAACTATATGTGATACATGGCTCAAAACAATCTAGCACACAGTGATGGAGGTTTCTACATACACATCAAACAGTCAAAAAGGAACATTAACCAACACTAATTTAAAAACTTAAACATTTATTAACGTATACCTAAACAATTTAATTACGCCTGTTCATATGCACACACCAAGAAACAAACCTGCAATAGCCAAAGAATGGGCTTTATTGAAGTATAACTAATGTTGAGTTGAGACCATAGTATAATAAATTATAATCAATTATAATTACTAACAAAAATGATTGTGCCACTCACTCACTCACTCACTCACTCACTCACTCACTCACTCACTCACTCACTCACTCACTCACTCACTCACTCACTCACTCACTCACTCACTCACTCACTCACTCACTCACTCACTCACTCACTCACTCACTCACTCACTCACTCACTCACTCACTCACTCACTCACTCACTCACTCACTCACTCACTCACTCACTCACTCACTCACTCACACACACACACACACACACACACACACACACACACACACACACACACACACACACACACACACACACACACACACACACACAAGCAGAAGATGGCTTCCTGGAGAATTCATAGATGGTGGTTATTATAATGTAAATTTAAACCTTTTTTACACGTAAGTTACATCCTCAACTGATTGGCGGTGCTCAAATCATTCACAGAATACGCGTAACGTTAATCCCCCTCAATCAATTTATGTCCACTCAATGTATGGTGCCAACCTTAAAACCGGTAAGGACCCATAATTAATGACAAATTTGGAAAACTATCAAGACATTATTTATTATTATTACTTTTTTCAAGGGATCATAGAATTCCCTGAAAGTTTGAAGAAAAAAACGCTAACATACCTCACACACACATATACTCGATCACTGTTTAGAAAAACTAATCCCACATGTAGACATTAAACATTCAATTGACAAACTATCAGAGAGTGGCTAACTTAGTGTCACACAGAAAGCAGGAGTCAGGCAAAGACGTCTCAGACCGTCTTCACATCGAGTGAAATCTCACCCCAGCCATAAACACAAACAGAGGAATGAAAACGTAAACTTACGGGTATTCCAAGGAGGTTGAGGGGTGGTTATGAGTCGGATCGGCCCATCCCGTGGGTTGTAGGCATTGACACCTAGAACACACAACAGGAATCTCGCTTCAGTATATGATTGAATTTCAACAGATTCGGAAATTCCAACGTGCAAAGTCGAGATGTTGCTTTCATCCTGGAATTAAAGTGGGCATTTAACTCGGGTAATGCCATCACCAAGCTATTGTTGGAAGATTGTCGTAGCATGATAGTAAAATCGTTTTTGCAACAGTAAATCCGTTCCAAAAAAATGGGCCAAGTGGCCCTGAAGTCCTTTGGACTAATACGTCTATATGTGACCCCGGCTGACCAAATGAGTGATAAGTTGGAAAAATTGTAACATTGTTTTCTTACATCCTTGTAAAGGTTTGGTAGGGTGCTTTACACGGTTTCAAAAAATATGACTGCTACAAAAATTGGCAAAGTTATGGAGCATTGAACATGGTAGGGATCAAAAAGTGAAAATGAAGAAAACGGCTGTTGAAGTTTTACATTATATATGCAAATGGATTGCATGGAAATATTACATGCACAACATTCAAATGTGGCACACAGTATGTAATATGTATGTTATGTTGCAATGATACACTGGAAGTACAAATATGCTGCTACAAAGACTTTCCAAGTTATGCCAGATTATGTCTTCATGTGTAAAACTAAGAGGACAGAATATTTGAGAGCAAAAGGTAGACTCACTGTTTGACACAGTTTAAAACCTACAGGCAACTATCCAGTTTAACAGGGGTCTAGTGGCTTAATGCTGTCTGTTGACACAAGCTACTGCCAGTGACCAATTACACATTAGTCACAGTTTCCATCAAACAATAGCAGGCAGAGAATCTTAGCTCCACAGCTGGGTGTAATACACAACCAGAGCCACCACTGATTCATGGTCAAGTAGATTAGCTCAATGCACCAACTAAGACAATACACAACACTGTGAGTGACAGTGTCCAGAGTGAGGCCTAAGCAGTGTCCTCATTGCTGAATAGATCAATTAAACCTGCCAAGTGGGTGACATTCTGCACAAGTGTTCATTAATCCTTAGTGATTGTTCAGAACACCAGACTGACCACATACCTAAACAAAGCGAATGTAATAGGTGAAGAACAGGCAGTGTTCAAATAGGGGTATTGGTTGAATTGTATTTGTCTCGACGCAAAAGGCTTTATTGTGCCTTCATCGATTATAAGAAAGCATTTGATTGAGTAGACCGGTCCTCCTGTGGTCTAAGATAATTTCATGCAGTATTAATGGTATTGTGTTGAAAGTTGTATACAACATATACAAAAATGCTAAATCATGTATAAATCAGGGCCAGGCTGTGTCAGCCTTCTTCTCATGTGATGTATAGGTATGGCAAGGAGAAAACTTTTGTCCTTTGTTATTTGCTATTTACCTGAATCATTTTGAACACTGTTAGTCACAATTATAACGGACTTGACATGGCAGCTGGTGAAATTTACAACAACCTTAGGGATGATGATGTAGAAAATGTATGTTCTACTATATGCTGATGACACTAGAATGATTCAATCAAATACAGATTTCTTGCTTGTGTATAGCGGAACTATGTCAACTCTTCTAATGGTTGACATTTGGTTGTTTCAGGTGTCAACTATATTGTGAATCTGTAATTATTAGTCTATATTGATACAATTGATTTACACAGTAACATGTCTACACAAGGCATGGCAAGCGTAAACAGAACAGTAGAATGCATTTGATATCAATAGTGTACGATATTTCACTCTATAGTTGTCCAGAATATTAATTTTCTATGTTTGTCACCTACAGGTTTCTACAGACAATATATCTTTAACCAATAGACACCACAGTCACACCATTTTATAATAATTAAATGAACATCAAAATAAACACAACTTGCAATTATAGAAAATCAATAGTTTTGAAAATAAAAAGTGTTAGGCAACTGTTCAGTCTAATAGGTGTCAAGTGTCTACTCTGCCTGGGTGCTGTGACCAATTAAAGATTAGTCAAGGTCTCAATGGAACAGTAGCACTAGGCTGCAGAGTTTAGTCATGGTGTTGACTTTGTGGCACATTAAACAAAATCTACTGTTGGGGGTGGTCTCAAGGGCCCTTCTCAAAACCACATCACTAAATAATGTAAAACTTTTGCACTTTGGGGGCTCCTTAGGTGCCCTTAGAATGATTCAATCAAATACAGATTGCTTGTATATAGTGGCAGCTCCCTAAGATACATCTATGCAAAATTAGAAAAAAAGTTGCTGAACAGTTTTTTTAAATAGGCCAAATATTAAATTTTTACCAGTTTTGGGGTCATTGGAGGCCCTAGGGAGCCCTTAAAATGATTCAATCAAATACAGATTTCTCGTGCATAGTGGCAGTGCCCTAAGATATATCTATGCAAAATTAGAGAAAAAGTTGCTGAACGGTTTCTGAGATACGGCAGCCAACGGCAGACGCAGAGTGATGGCAATAGTCCCTTGGACCTTCGGCCAAAGGACTCTAAAAACATGGTTTTGCCACATTACTAAACATGTGACATTAAGACCACCACAGCGTACACAATGTTTAAAATGTATGGAATTCTAGTTTTTAAACGTAAGCTCATACCAAATACATCCTATTATGTTCAATGCAATAATCTTTGTATCTTGTTTGCCGTTTAATATAATCTAATGCCAGCGGAATACAGTCTGTCTACTAGTATATATCATGCAAATCCTACTTTTCTGTTTCATATCTGAACTTAAAGGCACGTCTGTGTTTATTCTGTTATATTGTTCTTATTAAATTGGTTTCATCAAAGTTGTTTATGAACCTTTACTGTATCAACAAATAACAGCTAATACAATTTGTTATATGAATAAAAACAAGATATTTAAATTGGATGTCAATGCACAGCAGTAAGAACTGCACAATATGTTCTAAGCCACATAATATTGAGCAGGAAAAGCTTACAAACTTGAATGTCTTAAAGGAACATTTCAAAACATCACAAACTGTTAGGAAAGGAAAAACAAGGAGATGGAAACTGGAGAGGTAGTTGATTGGAAAGGGAGGAGGGAGATGGAAGGAGGGAGGGAGACAGGAGAGGGAAGGAGGATGAGAGAGGAGAGGGAAGGTGAGACAGAGAGAGGAGGGATATAATGGGTTAGAGGCAGTAAGGGAGAGAGCGGGAAAAAGAGGGAATACAAGGGAGGCAGTGACCCAGGGAAGGGTTAGGAGAGGGAGGATAGTAGAGTGAGGGAGGGAGGTGGAAGGCAGGGAAGGGAGAGAAAGGGAGGGAGGGATATGGGAGGGAGGGGAGGTATTGAGGTGGGAGGGAGGGAGGTGAGAGGGAGGGAGGGAGGGATGGAGGTGGGAGGGAGGGAGGGAAGAGGGGAGATGGAGGGAAAGAGGGAAGAGGAAGGGAGGTGGAAGTGGGAGGTAGAAGGGAGGGAGAGAGGGTAGATGGAGGTAGGTGAGAGGAAGGGAGGGAGGTGGGATGGAGGTGGGAGAGAGGGAGGGAGGAGAGGGTTTAAGATAGGAGGGATGGAGGTGAGAGGGAGGGAGGTGGGAGGGATGGAGAGAGGGGGAGGTGAGAGGGGCGAGGTGAGAGGGAGGGAGGGAGGTAGGAGGGAGGGAGAGGGAAGGATGTGAGAGGGAGGGAAGGGAGTGGAATGGAGAGGGAGGGAGGGAAGAGAGAGAAGTAGGAGGGATGGAGGTGGGAGGGAGGGGATAGGGAGGGAGGTGGAAGGGATGGAGGGGAGAGGGAGGGAGGTGGGAGGAATGGAGGGGAGAGGGAGGGAGGGGAGAGGGAGGGAGGTGGAAGGGATGGAGGGGAGAAGGAGGGATGGGAGGGGAGAGGGAGGTGGAAGGGAGAGGCACAAGGAGGAAGAAAGAAAATAAGAGGAGGGACGGACAGAGGGGAGAGATGGAGAGGGGAGAGATAAGGAGATGTAGTGATAGGAATGAGAGACAAAAGAAAGAGGGAAAGAGTGATACCACTATACAGTACACAGGGCCGTCACTTCTGCCCTGACTGTTGCAAGTATACAACCACTGACAACAAGGAACAGCCATCGAAAAGGTTGAGTCTCAAACGAATCCATAAACAAATTGGTTATATTCTTCAGAGGACACCTGCTAACTGTCTGTTTGTGAAAAAAGTCTCCGACTGCACCGCACATGACAAAACAAGAAAGTAAAAGTGCATAAAAAGGACATCAAGACGGATGGCTGCGTAGATGCATTACTGAATGACCAGCGCACATGCGATTAGATCGGCGACATATAGATCCGTGGTTATTGGCATTACAGCTGATAAAGGAAGTGATCAAAGGGAGAAGAAGCAACTTGAAACAGGTTCTCGCTTCGATGCAGAGATAGGTGGGCAGATAATGGTGTCTACGAACACACGGTTCACCGACAGACGGGATCGACACATGATTATCTGGGGCCAAAATAGACCTGGTGAGACACAATACCACTGTCAGTAATACTTTAATACTGTGACTATGACGATAGTTACACCCGAAACATGTTTTGAAGCGTTCAGTTAACAAGGTAAGGTAGATGTTCATGACCAGCATTGATGGAAATCAAACGTGAAGAAGCGTAACTGTAATGTAAATGAATCTATACACATTGTAATTCTGATTTTATGTAAATTTCAAAAACAGCATGTTGACTACATATACTTGACAAATTATAACAATGCATCACGTCATTGTCTATTTGTTGTGTCATTAGGATTAATATTAGTAGCCGGTATACCTATGGCCAGGCTATAGACAACACAGTATAGTAGCTTGACTAGATCAACGACAAACACAAAGTCATGCCGGGGTACAGCAAAACCATTACATCGTTACTCAACTCTAGTATATAAGCCTATCCCTGTATTATAGGCTGTAAATGATAGACTAAACTCAATAAATACACTAACTTAGTCTTAGTAGTCAGTTGGCCTAACACTACAAGTACAACACCCACTACTCTGTCACTAGTACTAGTCTAACGACGTAGTCAGTACCTGCAATTATCCCGGCCACCACGGATCATGTCATGTGAACTAGGAACATTATTTTCACGTATCCGGCAGTATGTAAAGCCGACCCCCTTCTTTAAACTTGACAATACGGGCCATGTCTGCGTGCATGCTGTTATAAACGTTTGCAGCACGTTTCTTCTTGGCTGATAGTTGTGCCGTTTCGATCCCCGCCATAATTTCGTGCCGCGTGAGTCGTGACTTCGTCTTGTTTGAGCGCCATGAGCTCGGAAATGCGAATTTGTTGTAACGCTGTTTCCTATTGGTCAGATTACGACCAGAAGCAGCGAATGAAAAACCATGTCACAACAAGCAGCCAGGGATGAGAGTGACATTCAGAGAAAAAACCGGAAATTTTGCTGTTGCCCACATTTCAGCCCGAGAGGACAGTCTCATCTAATCGGGGGGAGGGGGGACTCCTCAGAGAATTTTTTTTAATTGTAGATGACATATGGTGTATTTTTAGCAATATTAAATAGAAAATCTTAACATTTCCAATAGCAAAAAAAGCACACGGACTCACACACACATTGTCTTAGTACTAACTCACTTGTTAATGATATTTTCTGGGCTGAACCCGAGTTGGCTGACGGGCAGCTTTCTACTTGGCCAGCTTTGCCAAAACAGCCCGTTGATGGGCCATTCTAGCTTTCTTCGTTGCCAGCTCAACTGCTTCCTTAGCTTTGTACTTGGTGGCTGCCTTCGTCTTTGACATGTTCAGCTCAGTTTTCTTCTCCTCCTTTATCTTTCCTTCCTCGGCAAGATGGATGGAGTACATTTTGTGTGCACCCCTCGTGTTGTGAACGAGGGGACCAGTCCTGTTTGTGGAAGTCCTGTGTAGCAATCTTGTTGCTTGCCATGAGTGAGTACTTCACTGTCTGGATAGTGTTGAATGTACTGACATTCTTTCTGGCAGTGGCAGTATTCATGATGCTAATGAATGCGACTAAAACACCCTTCCACTCGAGGACCACGAAAGCAGCTCATCATTGCAGCCACCAGCTTTGACCAGGCTGGGAACTTGCCAGTAGAGAATATGGTAGCCCACCACGAGTCCAATCTGGAACTTGTGGGTGCTTGTGGAAGTGTGTTGTCTACATGGAATCGGCGAACTTCCATGTGATACGTCCTCTGTTCAGGTTCTAATAGAACATTGGTGACCAGCGTGGGCAGTGCCAGCGTGTGTATTTCAATGCCTTCGGTTCCCCTCTGACTGTAGCCTGTAGGATCCAATCCGCATAGTTGATATCGGCCTCGCACTACAATCAGTAAGCTTTCCCTGGTGCTGATAATTTACTGATGAATATATCCAACATAGTGTCTCCAGCCGATCTCTCCAGCCATGCCCAATTCCACTTATTCTTGACACTTTTGTCAATGTCCTTCACGTAACATTTGTCTTGATGTACAACAAATCGTCGATTAGCTATTGTGTTCGAAATTGATCGACATCTCCACAAAATACATCGTCATTTCCTATTGGTCCACTGCTTTTGTGCGTGCACTTCGAAAGCGATGAAGCGAACAGCCAACAGAACTAAGGGTTTTACTTTGCAGATTCACGGGTTCGGTTGGGTCGGTTCTGTCTCTAATCGCCAGGCAGCGTCATTAACACGTGGCAACACCCGGTGGATAGATGGTTAACTCAATCCGCAGATAGATCGTCAGTGAATTGTCCAGGATTTTATATGCCCTACCCCCCCAACATTCATTTTTTTCTCCCCGGATTTACACGATTCACAAAAGTGATCTTTGGAGCAGTATAAAAACCGGAATTCCGGCAAAAACCGGAAATTTCTCATCCCTGAAGCAGCATATATATGCTGCTTCATCCTGTTGAATAAAGTGAAGCTAAATTTGAGGAGCACGGAAGTGATTGATAATCATTGTGACAACAAAAGAATCCATAATATTTTCATCCCTTGCCGTAATACCGTAATTTGAGGTGTATTTCCAGAATGATTCCAGACAATCCGGAATGATAGGCAGGTCTGGTGATGCCATGATGCGGTGTTATGATGTCAATATGTGGTGCGGTGGTATGGTATGTCTGATGCCATGATGCGGTGGTATGATGTCAATATGTGGTGTGGTGGTATGGTATGTGTGATGCCATGATGCGGTGGTATGATGTCAATATGTGGTGTGGTGGTATGGTATGTGTGATGCCATGATGCGGTGGTATGATGTCAATATGTGGTGTGGTGGTATGGTACGTGTGATGCCATGATGCGGTGGTATGATGTCAATATGTGGTGTGGTGGTATGGTATGTGTGATGTCATGATGCAGTGGTATGATGTCAATATGTGGTGTGGTATGGTATGTGTGATGCCATTATGCGGTGGTATGATGTCAATATGTGGTGTGGTATGGTATGTGTGATGCCATTATGCGGTGGTATGATGTCAATATGTGGTGCGGTGGTATGGTATGTGTGATGCCATGATGCAGTGGTATGTCGGTATGTGGTGCGGTGGTATGTGTGATGCCATGATGTGGTGGTATGATGTCAATATGTGGTGCGGTGGTATGGTATGTGTGATGCCATGATGCGCTGGTATGATGTCGGTATGTGGTGCGGTGGGGTGTGCATGTTTTTACCCCTGTCCACAGCCACATTAACAGATTATGTTATTGCTTAAAGATGACAAACAGTGCCAGCCAATTGTGTGCGTGTGATCAGTATGCATCCACATGGTCATCACAGTACAAGCATGTTCCTGCATGCACATGCATAGGTATTAATGTGCATACAAGAACAACTTAAGCCTATGTGGAAAAGGAATTTTACCGCATAGCAAAATACGCTACAACAAGTAAATAAATCAGAGTTCTTTGAGGCACGAGTTTCTACCACAAAGCAATTGCAACACTCACAAACTGAGTCCGTAAATAATTATAAATAGGTAAAATATCCATCATGTATACATCAGTTCTGTCAAGCCCTGTTTCTCAAGATGTGACCTTAAAAGTAAGTTCTTATATAGCACAGTATCCAGTCCTCAGGACTGCTCAAAGCATTTTTCACTTTACTCCCTGGCAGACCTGTTCAATCGAACACCATCTCGACTTCTCTGGGGAACATTCAGCCATGCTGTAATTAATGCACAAACACTATTCACCCACCCACATCCTCCAAACTCCTGATCTGCATCTGCTAGTAGTTCAGTGCTACAACCTAGAGGCCTACGGCAGGTGGGCTGGCTTTCTCTGTATCCGGACCGACCCTCTGGAATGCTTTGCCAATCAACATCCGTCGAACAGACAGTCTGACCAGTTTTAAGACTACATAAAACACTTATTTAAACTGACTTACTTACTGAAGAACTATGCTGTAGGACACTTTTTATAAACATGTGTTTTATTAATTTATATATTTAATTTACTTATTTTATATAATATATTTTAATTAATTTTAACATACTATAAATATTTATGTAATTATCTTAGTATTTTCAAAACTATGTCATGCATGTTAATTATTTAATATATAGTTTTTTATTTTAATATAATATTTTTACAAGGATTAAATAATTCTTAAACATTTATTATAATTCCATGTACGTTTTATATTGTGTGTACACGCCTATGAATGGGCTGGTCCCAGGTATATGGCGCTTTAGAAATGTTGGTAATAATAATAACTATTCTTACACAAATATCTACTATTGTCCTTAACACTTTACTCATTCATGCAGCTGATTGAACTGGAGCAACGTAGAGTGAACAAACTTTCCCAAGGTTCGACACGGCAGCGGAGGGTTCGAACCAGGAGTTCTCTCGACTGAAAGTCTGGTGCTCTAGTCACAGCCCCCACTGTGAGCCACTTGTGCTGGTTCAAAGTCCTAGCCGACCAGCCAATATACTCAACATGACATTCCGTAATATGAGTATCCCATGACAGTTTGAAATAATGCACAGTTTGGCATGCAGGTGATGTCTACCGAGCTCCTTTAGGATTACTCTATTGTTACCACTTAATGCAATGGCGATGTATCTTTATTGGAGAGTCATCCATCACTCCAAATAAACATATTAATGCACCTGTGGAGTACAGCTTATGTTTGTAGACCAGCCGATACATCATACGATACATAGACACTGTATAAAGGGATGTATCATAACATACACAAACACTGTATAAGGGGATGTATCATAACATGCAGACACTGTATAAGGGGATGTGTCATAACATACACAGACACTGTATAAGGGGATGTATCATAACATACACAAACACTGGATAAGGGGATGTATCATAACATACAGACACTGTATAAGGGGATGTGTCATAACATACACAAACACTGTATAAGGGGATGTATCATAACATGCAGACACTGTATAAGGGGATGTGTCATAACATACACAGACACTGTATAAGGGGATGTATCATAACATACACAAACACTGGATAAGGGGATGTATCATAACATACAGACACTGTATAAGGGGATGTGTCATAACATACACAGACACTGTATAAGGGTATGTGTCATAACATACACAGACACTGTATAAGGGGATGTGTCATAACATACACAGACACTGTATAAGGGGATGTATCATAACATACAGACACTGTATAAGGGGATGTGTCATAACATACACAGACACTGTATAAGGGGATGTGTCATAACATACAGACACTGTATAAGGGGATGTGTCATAACATACACAGACACTGGATAAGGGGATGTGTCATAACATACACTGGATAAGGGGATGTGTCATAACATACACATACACTGGATAAGGGGATGTGTCATAACATACACAGATACTGTACTACAGACATATGGTGCTGCATGTTGCAACACACTCACCAATCAGCAGCACCAATCATCTTGTGGAGATAGATGTTGTACAGGATATCGGCCTGTTCTTACAATTGCTCAAATCACACAATTTCACCGTTGACTTCTCTGAGAATCATTCAACCATGTTGCAATTAATATAATGCCTGTACTGTCTGTTTCCAGCTATGACGTGTTCGGGTGAACAGATGTAGTGCAGAACGAATAACACATTGCACTGGGCTTAGAAGAACAATGTCATGAACCCAGTCCCTTTGGCCGAGTGTAACAAAACTGCCCCTGGTCAGCGTAGTATTTTACCTGCCACAGCTAATAATGTGTTAAATTGCACAATTGTGAAATAGTGTTTTGTATGTATTTGAATTCCACAGATCATAAGCTTCAAAATGACACCTCATTTGTTGAAATATCTTCAGTAGTTTCTGATTTATTGCTACAATTGAAGCCGACTTTAAAAACGGCGACATTTTAAGAGGTACGGACATTGTTTACCTATACTGTTGCTTTTTAAAATGTAGGTAAACAAATTAGTTTCAGATTATTTGTGGAAGAAATAAACTGGACACTGAAAGTTTAGATTATAAAGTATGCATTTCTGCCAAAATCACAAAATTGATCGGACATGAACAAGACAGCTATTTTGGCCTTGCAGTAGAACAGGTCTGTGTGACATAATGCCCAGGATGCTTACCCCTGTTACTATGGATGACAGGACACAAACTGGCCAGAAGTTAAACAGAAAAAAGTATCATGAACCTTGGCGTAAGAGTCCAAAAACTGGCTCGTGAAGCACCGTTATGAACCATGTAGGATCGGGCAAGCATTTTGTTATAAAAATGCAATTTTTTACCTAATACAACGTTTTAATTAATATTTTGTATCTCATAATATTACACGTGTTCAAGAACAACAACATATACAATACATATGCGAAATATGAGTGGGATGAGAATGATAGTTTTTGAGATATCATGTTTTGAAAATGAGGAAATGTGTGGTTTGGGCAGTTTAGCTCCTGGCAAGAGACAAGCACAAAATAAAATAAATTAACTTAGGCAAATAAAATATTTAAACATGGAAGATAAATTTAATATGTGGACATTACAATAAGTTTAATTAATTTATGTCATATTGTTTTGTTTTTATTTGACTTTTTGTTACCTGTTTTCCTTTCCCCGATCACGTTGGATCAGGGAAAAATGGTCAAAATGCCAAAGTCGACTGGGGTAGTTCAAACGTTCATTGCGAACGTGATGTGGTTTAGCTTATTTTGTCATAACGGGTAGATCCACATCCAACAATAAACAAATACTCAAATTATTCACTACTATTTATCAATACAATATAATGTTATGTTGATCATATTTATTTGCAATTAAATACCACAATATGCAGAAATAGCTAAGATATATACACTTAGAATAAAACATTAGCAACTTAACCTAATGGTAAGCGTTGCGAGCTATCGCAGCCGTGCTAAGCATCGATACTCTGGAAAATTCGCAAAACGTTCACCTTTTTAGTGTCGGCACCGTCACAAAATTAAACGTAATTTTCACAAAAAACACATCTTATTGCAAATTTCATGCTGAATCGATTGGTGCTGCACACTAGGCATACTTTTGTGAAATGGCAAAGTTTTTGCTAAAAACATGACTGCCATGCAAATACTTACTGTTTACATGCAACTGGCAGCACTACCGAAGCCGCACTAAGCGTAGACACTCAAGGGAAATTCGTTTTCAACTTTCAACTTTTAGGTGACGGCACGGCTTCAAATCAAATGTAATATTCACAAAACAACATTTATTTTATTGCAAATTTCATTCCAAATCGATTGGTAGTACACATTACGCATACTTTTGTTAAACTTTAGTGAAATTTCTCGATCTGTTTGGAATGCGCAGCGCTACGCTCAGGGCCAGTGTAACAACATTGCATCTTAGAACAGGCAGCATGTCGCCATGGCCAGTTAATTGTGGTTTCATACATTTCTTTGAAAGCTTGCTGAATGCGTAATTTTGGAGTTATCAGAAAGAAATTTGACACAAGAGCATATAATGACGTTTGTTGAGATGTAAATTTTATTCCCGTACATGTTTTACCAATGTCTGGTGCACAGTTAGAACTACGGGCAATTTCAGTGAAAATCCCTGCCCAACCTTGGTTCCTCTGGTTTAAGGGTCCTAAAATAGGTAATGGATGTGTCATGAACCTAAGTTCCTTCTGCTCAGCATCCAATGCTGACGGTTAAACATAGCCCTATTTTTCAACATATAACCTGCTCTTCTATCACTGCTATTTTTATATTAGTGCAATTATCCTATATATGCATCTAAAATACAGCATTTTCATCATAACAAAAATTATCCTTTAAAGGGCGACAGTCTGTTCCTTTAACCGGAATAAGCCCGCATGATAAATTCTAACAGGAAGTCTGCAGTGTAGAACCTGAGAAATGGGAAATTGTTGAATATCAAAGGGTTTCACGGTTAACTCAACCTGCCTTAGCATTATTGCCAATAAAACTGAATGTTTTGTTTACCATTTGAACATACTACGGGGTCATACCTTCAAATAGTGAACATTGTTACGGGCTTACTAAACACAATTTGGCAGGCTGTATACCTTCAACATAGTTATTGTAGTGTTAAGAACATTATATCTATTAATAAAAGGAAAACTAGGAACAAACTGCCTCCTTTTATGGCCCAAAAATTTCCTCTTTCGCAAAATCACTTACATTTAGTTTGTGCAATAGCCGTGCAGGGAAATAGTTGCAGTTGTCTGCATCCAAAAACGTAATTTCAGCCCACAGAATTTAATAAGATCTCTGATACTGGCCGTGATGGATTGAGCTGCCAATTTGACAACATATCTTGTCTTATAGTCGGTGTACTGCCTGTGGAGACTTTAAAGACCAAACTATGACACATATTGACCAGAAATGTGTCATGGCAGGTGCATGCGGTAATCAGTTCTTTTTTACAAGCGCATCAAAATTTAGCCTTCAGCCGCCACCTATGGTCAGTTTATAATGGTTTGTTCTTCTATAACATGTTTTTTAATCTCCGACTTTGTCAACCTGATTGTGGCATGGTGTGATTCACGCAATATCACGGTCAGCTCCACATCTATTAGTGCTCACTGACTTGTCTATTTCTACAGCAAATATTGCTGAATCACCACCATATCTCCAGAATTATTATGAAAATATTGGGATTTTTGTTTTGACGTTACACAGTAAAAATACAAATGGCTATTAGAGTACAGAATATAAGACCTTTAATTAATTAGTATTCATTTAGTTCCCAATTTATTAACATATTGTTAGGTATAGGTATACTGCCCAGCAAATTGTGTCTAATAAGCCTGACACACCATTTGTAAATTGAATGTTGCGAACTTGAAACATGTAAATTGTATATAAACATTCAAATATTAAACACAGCTATTGTAGAGGCAGGTGGGCCTAACTGCAATTTCCTGGAATTGTTATTTAAAATTATGAAATCAACTGGTTCTCACAAAGAAGACCACAAGTAGGACAAAGTACAGTTGATTCAGCAAACTTCCTGCTAATGATTACTGCCCCAAATTTGAGGGTGATTCCCGATAAAAATAAGTGTCACTTTAAAATGTAGGAAACTATATATATAAGTATATAATATAGGAATTCTGGGAAATGTGACCACCTACCGGAACGTGGAGTTGAGCTCGTCGGACCTGTTTTTCTCGTTCTTGCTTGCAATCTGTCTGCGGGGATGTATTGAAATGTAGCGGCGAAGCCCTGCTGCTGGATCCTGTTGTTTGACACGAACTGTATGTAGAGGTTCACGCCAGATGACACCACCTGCACCCCGTTGAGGGTGTTACAGTAGCGGGCAATGACAGGGCTGGATGTGTCAAGGCCGTCTCGCACCATGATAAAGTCACGACTGTTCTCACACCTGCAGCAGCCGACAATGGTTTAACCAGTTTTATCCGGATTTAACCAGGCTCAACAAGATGCAACTAGATTTAAACAGGCTCAACCAAATTCAACCAGAATCAACAAGATTAAACCCAATTCAACACGATTTAACCTAATTTGTCCAGATTCAGTGCAATTCTACCAGGTTTAACCAGGGTCAACCAGATTCAACCAAGTTCAAACACATTCAAATAGATTCATCAAGAGTCAACCAGATTCACCAAAATAATTCAACCTGATACAACCAAATTTAACCTCATTCATCCAAATTCAAACACATTCACCGAGAAATTCAACAAGGTTCAACTAGGTGTACCCAGATTCAACCAGCACATCACTTTGCAGAAATTTAATTTAAAAGTCTGTTAGTACCATCTTGTGCAAAATTCAATTATCTTGTAATGATCGATGTAGGAAACAAAAGGTGCGAGGATATAGAAGCGAGTTTCATAAAATGCTGTGAGGTCTAGAGGGTTGAGACATAAGAGAATGGACGTGATTGATGAGAAAACAATAGCTGCGTTCACACTTACACTTTAAAACGGTTTAGTTAAAACGTTTTAACTAATCCAGTCAGAAAACACACGTGTGAACGCGATTTAGCGCTAAAACGTTTTAACTAAAACGGTTTAGCTAATCCACTTCAGTAGGTGGTTTAGTTAAACCGTTTTAGCTAAAAAGTTCAAGTTGCAAGTGTGAACGCAAGCGGATTAGCTAAAACGTTTTAAGCACGTCACAGTCATGCGCATTCGATCTCGCGCCTCGTCGCTTCCTGTCTATAACGTAAACATAAACAACATTTTGGCGCAATCATGTCTTTGATCGGCGCAAAATCTAAAGAAACGCAAGTGCGACGCGACAATTGGGACGATGGGGAAGTTTGGCTGTTTTGGGGAGACGATCGGGTGCAGTCCGATTTAGAAGGAAATATATTTATATATATCGGTGCATTGCCAATCGTCTGAACCGCGACCTGAGCAAGGGCGCCGATGCGGGGTCAGGGGGACATCGTTAACAATGACAACTGCATGGCGGTTACGGTATCGCTGGCCATTTTGTTATGCTAGCTTGCGCATGTGCGCATACCAACTTCCTCCTTAAAACGGTTTAGCTATTGTATGTGTGAACGTTCACAATTTTCAAACATGAACCGGTTTAACTAAAACGGTTTAGCTAAACTGTTTTAATTCTGTAGGTGTGAATGCAGCTATAGATGTAACATTAGGCCTTTCACAATAACATTTGTGTTTCCAGTTGCATGTTCTCGTATTTTAGGATAGACAGGTAGGAGACATTTTCTTTCATTATTTTTTGTGATGGTAAATATTTAAGGTAGGTGGCATTGTAATATTTTCCAAGTGATTTCTTGTTGCTGCAAAGATATCAACCACAATTTCTTGTAGCCAATATGTGAAACATAATCTTCAAGTATTTTTACAGGTGAACAATCTGTCAGCCGGCAAAGATTTGTTTTTCCTTGAGTTTGAATGAGTACACTGACATGGCATAAGAACTTACTAGGTCGGCTAAATTTAATAGGGTCAGTCAAATAACACAAAAACACCTTTTGATTTAATTAAATCAAACAGCATTTATGTGGGCGATGCCATCACTTTTATTGGAGAGGGTAGGGTAGGCCGACCTATTGAGCGTCGTCACTTTTCAATCGGCCAGCCTCTCTTTCGACTTCTGCATTTCATAATGGTAAAAACTTACCACGTTGTTTGTTTACATTTTATTTTATTGTGGTGTACTATATACACTACATTTTTAGTCAGTAAGTTTGACTTTCTCCTCATGCATAATTGTTTGAACTGTTGTTGCTGTACCCATTTTTATTTTCGAAATTCCTGTGAATTTATGATTACACCTTGGGATGGTTGGACTTTCCTTTGTCTCCAAATTAACACGTAGACGGGGCTTAATGACGTCTTTCGCCTTGGCTCAATTTTTATAGATTTTCCATGAGCTTTTCAAAGTATAATATAAAAGACCTTTATCATAAGATGTAAGTTCAATAGAGTAACACAATACTTACGGCCCATTTACTTTCTCCAGTTGTATGTTTTGAAATGTCACCTTCACGCGTTCATTCTTCATGGCAGTAAACACATATTGGCAGTTTGAATTGGTTGGATAGTTCTGTGGGTACTTGGGAGAGAAGAGTCGGCCAGAAGTCATGTTTTTGCTGCTGGAGAAGTCATAGGCACACTGACTGCCCCATCGCCTGTTGCCACCTCTAATTTCTAATTCAGCTGAAACAACAATAACATCATGTGACCTGCCACAGCGAGTCAGGTGTCAGGTAGCACAGGTCTATTCTGCACACGACCCAAAATAGGTGTCTTGATCACGTCTCATCAATTTTTTGATTTTTGCAGAAACATATACATCATAATCTTATCGCTCAATGTCAAGTTTATTTTTCTCAACCATCTATCCAAAATGATAAATGCATGCATTTATGAACAAACATAATTAAGAAACAGTAGACAATATACACAAAAATTACCTTGTTTCTCAAAATATAACTTTTTAGAAGTCTGCTTCAATTTAACAACAAACCCAAAACTACTGAAGGTAGTTTAACAAATTTAACTAGATTTAACAAGATTGCCACCCAGAGAATTAACTCTAGGTAGCAGGTGGACAAGGAAGCCCTTGGCTTATCGAGAGTCCGACCTTTTTATCTATGTGTATCCCGCCCGTCTGAGGTATGTGTCGATTTTATTTTTAAACATATTCACGCTACTAGCACCCACACAATCAGCAGGTAATCTGTTCCATTCATTTACAGTCCTTTGTGAAAATGAAAACTTTCTTATATCCAATCTACTCTGCTCCTTTGCTAATGCAAGATCATGTCCTCTAGTCCTTCTATCTTTCTTAACTGAGAAAAACATATTTCTATCAATACTTTCATAACCCTTCAATATTTTAAACACTTCTATCTGATCTCCTCTCAATCTCCTGGTCTCTAGTGTTGTTAAACCGCATTTTTTTAGGCGTATTTCATAACTAAGATCCCTCAGATTTGGTATCATTTTAGTTGCTCTCCTCTGCACTCTTTCTAGCATATCTATGTCCTTCCTGCGATATGGCCTCCACGCTTGAATACAATATTCTAAATGAGGCCTAACTATTGTTTTGTACAGTGGTATTATTAGCTCTTTTTCCTTATACGTTATGTTTCGCCTAATTAATCCAAGGATTTGATTTCCCTTTGAAGCTGCAATTCCGCACTGCTCTGAAATCTTCATATCAGCACTAACGGTTAACCCTAAGTCCTTTTCTTTTATAGTAGTACTTAGTACAGTACCCCCCATTGTATATTCTACCTCTTCGTTACCATGTCCTATGTGGAGGCATTTACATTTCCCAAAATTGAACATCATTTGCCACTTTTCAGACCATTTGATCAACCTGTCAAGATCATCTTGTAAATGCTGTCTATCTCCATCACTTTTAATCCTTCTAAACACTTTTGTATCATCCGCAAATTTCAACACCTTGCTTGTTATTTCATCATCCAAATCGTTGATGTATATTAAGAATAATATAGGACCTACCGGTAATACTGATCCCTGTAGTACCCCACTCAATACCGATTTCCAGTTTGAAGCCTCCCCATCAACTACTACACGTTGTCTTCTGTCAATCAGCCATTGTTCTATCCAGTTTATTATACCATTTCCTATGCCATGGGCCTTTAGTTTAAGCAGTAATCTTTGATGTGGTACTTTGTCAAAAGCTTTTTGAAAATCTAAGTAGACGATATCTACTGGTGATCCCTCATCTACCCACTTAGTGATGTCTTCCAAAAAACATAACATATTTGTTAAGCATGACCTCGCTTTAAAAAAACCATGTTGAGATGGGTTTATCAAGTTTTGTTTAACAAGAAAATCCACCATGTGATCTTTAATTAGTCTTTCTAATAATTTACAAATCACTGATGTTAAACTCACTGGTCTATAGTTCTCTGACTTGTTTCTCGAACCTTTTTTGAATAACGGTATAATGTTTGCTTCTTTCCATTCTAAAGGAACCACTCCCTCTTCTAATGACAAGTTGAAAACTGTTGCAAGTGGTATGCTAACTTGTTCTACAATTTCCAATAGTAGTTTGGGTGGAATACCATCCACTCCAGGTGATTTATTCTCCTTCATAGCCCTTATTTTCTTAGCTACCATTTCCGGGGTTACAATTAATTGTCCTAAATAGTCTGAATCTGCCCCCTTTAACTTAGCCTCTGGTATTGGCAGTGAACTAATATCTTCCCTGGTAAACACTGAACTAAAGTACTCATTCAGGTCTTCTGCCATTATGAATCCCTCTGATATTATATTTCCAGCACTATCTTCTAGAGGACAGACCTTATCTTGAACTTTCTGTTTGCTTCGAACATACGCATAAAAACTCTTGCTGTCATGTTTTATATTACTAGCTAATTGTTGTTCATAGCTTCTCTTTGAATTTCTAATTTCAGCTGTAGCTTGGTTAAGTGCTTCTTTATAATTGTTGTAGTCTTCATCATTACCAGTACATCTATATGACTTCCACATCATTTATTTATACTTAATTTTTCTAATGGCTTCTTTCGATAAGTGTTTCTTTTTGGACCGTTTTCCTTGTTTTTGGAAGGGTACAAATTGATCGATTATGCACTTAATTTCACTCTTTAATATATTCCAGCATTCTGTTGCCGTCTTATTTTTCAGTGTCTTATTCCAGTCTATCTTTGCTAAATATTTCCTCATGTCCTTATACCTTCCTTTGTGGAAATTTCTCCTATACTGCTTTTTGCTATTCCTTTCTGATTTTACTTTGATGGTAAAATGTATCTGGTTGTGATCGCTACTCCCCAGTGGCTCACATATCTTGACATTGTCAACTAATTCATTCTGTGAGGACAAAACTATGTCTAACACATTCTCACCCCTGGTTGGTTCTAGCGCATGTTGAGAAAGGAATGTATCTTGAACTAAAACTAAAAACTTGTGGTCCTCTCTCCCCATACTCTGTAGAGATTTCCATTGTATATGCCCATGGTTAAAATCCCCCATAATAATACAGTCCCGTTTGCTTACTTCCCTTATAGCGTTTTGTATTTTGTCATTCTCTTCTATGCTTATGTTTGGACTTCGATAAACTAACCCAACTGTTAACGTTGAGTTTCCTGTAACTATGTTACACCAAACAGCTTCTTCGCAATCTGCTTCTCTTTCTAATTTTATTTCATAAGCCTGAATAGATTCTTTAATATATAAAATAACTCCACCTCCCTTTCTTCCTATTCTATCTTTTCTAAACATTACATATCCTGTCAGTCCCAATTCAGCATCTGATATATCGGTGGTGGTCCAGGATTCGGTTATACCTATTATATGAGGGTCAATATCTTCTACCATAATGTTTAGTTCATTTCTTTTGTTTACATTTAAACAAACACATTTATATCCAGCTTCAGAAGAGTTTTCCAGACTGTTATTTGTTGATTTATTTGTGCTGTCTTTATCTATGCCTCCATTTTCAGGCTTTTCTGTGAGTCCCCCCTGCGAATCTAGTTTAAACAGATGCAACCTGTCCCACTGTCAACAGATTGCAGCAGATTCTCTGAGAAAACTGCTGCCCCCTTTCCACCAAGATGGAGGCCATCTCTCATGTACATATCTTCCCTCCCAACAAAGTATCCCCATAAATCTGTGAATCCCACCCCCTCTTCTTCACACATCTGCTCAGCTAGTGCATTGATCGCCATCCTCTTGCAGTTTCTATAAGTTGCCCCCCTTCCTCCCATTACTGGCAAAATTCCTGACAAAATAACCTGTTCGACTCTCGTCTTCTTTAGCTTCCTCACTAACTGTCTATACTTCTGTACTATCGCAGTTGTTCCCTCCCTGTCTGCATTATTTGTTCCTACATGTACCAGTATAGACCCCCCCTTGCCATGTCCCAATACCTTCTCTACCCTGTCAGTTACATGTTCAATCCTAGCCCCCGGTAAACAAACAACGATGTCCTTCCCCTCGCTCAGTGTCTTGTCCGTCTTTCTCATAATGGAGTCACCCATAAACACCCTCTCTTTCCTCATTGCCCCCTCAATCACTGCCTTAGAATAGCTCCTTCTTCGGTTTGCATCTGTCTGGTTGTTGTCTTTCCCCCCTGCCGTCTTCTCTCCTGTCACATTCTCTTCCGATCCATTCTTTCCTGTCGCTTTTTCTCGTCACCTTTCCTCCTGTCAGCGTCCCTTTTATCGACTTCTCTTCTATCACATTTGCTCTCACTTCCTTCTTTCGTCCCGTCTCATTTTCCTCTCTCCTCTCCCGTTCCATCTTCCCTCCCTCCTTCTCTACAGTCACTTTCTTCCCTGTCACCTTCACGCTTGTCACGTTTTCTGTTGTCGATTTTCCAATTTCTTCCCCTCCAATCACCTTCTCTCCTCTCAATCTCCTTTCCTCAGTTTTCTTGCCACTGCTATTCTCCTTCAGTCTTGCAGTATCCTCATCTCTCTCCCTGTCGTCTCTTTCCATTCGACCTGCCTCCTTGCTAATTCCCATCTCCATTCCCTTCACAATATCTGTCAACCTAACTATCTCCTTCTGCAAACACTCCACCTTCCAACATCCAATGCACTGAAAGGTGAATCCTTCCTCCATGGTTTCTGCCCATGACTTTCCACACCCGGACAATGCAAAATCTACCCAGCTGTGGCAGTGATCGCACACCAAGTGTCGCTTTGCCTTGACTTGCCGCTTGCAAGGCGCCATATCCCGATCAGAATTGATTTAATAACTTAACTAACTTAGTCTTTATAAAGACTGTTTCCTGTGTACTACAGCACACTTTAGGTTACAAATTTCAATTACACAGCCGACTATTTATCCTAACACGAACGCTAACATCACTGGTAGTGACCTAATTTAAATACAATCAATTACGTTATGTTAGGCTGCTTTATTTATTTAGGTTACGCCGCCCGACTATCGCCCTTGCTTAATTTTAACAACAATGCTACCTAACCAAAATATATAGCAAGTACTGGCTTACACAGATATTATCTTATGTAAATAGTTTGATGGTTGTTACTTTATCTCCTATATATTCTACCACATAATCAGGTTTGTTAAATCTTGTTTACAACTTTTCGAAGGCTAAGCCGCCTAAGTGAGTTACCCTATTATCACTCACTATACTAAGGTGTTCTAAAATACTTTAACTAACTAACTTTAAGCACAACTGCTACTCAATATATGTTTATTGCAACTTTATGAATGATATTAAGGCAAAAATAATACTTATCAATCAGTAATTCCACTTGTTTATCCACTTTTTTACACCACCAATTTCTACGATCTATCTCCGCCAAATATAGCCTCGAAACCTGACATATGACATATGCTTTTAAAGCGTATGATCTGTGGAATCTTAAATGGTACAAAACTTAATTTCACGATTTTGTGCCTGAACAGCCACTTCACTGTGGCAGGTCACATATTATTTCGATAGTAATCATTAATTAGTTGTGCTGTGATAGTGCCAACAAGATGTCAACCAAAAAGTTGCATTCTAGCTGTTTTCTTTTCAGATCAATATGAGAAAAACATATTGCCAGTATTTTCGCAGCTAGAGATCGAGTCGGGTGACAGAAAATAATTTCTTTGTGTTTGGATTTATACAGCATCACGACTAAATTATGTATTTTCTCTGTACCTATCTTCCAAAGCATTAACATGTTCCCTCTATCAATATTTGAATGAACCCAGTTTTAAAGTAGTGCACTTAAATGTAATCAATTCAAATTTGTTTACTTGTCATTTAAAATTCCTTTTGTGAAAAGGCAAACCTACACAGTTCGTATCCACTACAATATGTTAGTTCGTTTGTACAATAGTTTACATGTAGCCTTTGTAAATGCATCAAACAAGTTATTAGCTTATTTAATTCTTGCCCAAGATTCGATTCAAGTGATTATAAAAGCTTGAATCTTCAAATGAACAAGCGTTATGATTATGTATGTGTTTCTGTGTTAATGAAGACTTTCCTGGCTCTGTCTCAAACACTGTATGTCTGGGTATATTGCGCATACTAACAATTTGAAGTTATTGTCTACGCAACCAGGGGTCAACACTTTATGCAGACCAGCTATGGTCTGCCTAAGGCGGTCCCTTATGCATATTTGGTCGATGTATGCTGCTGTTAGGAATATATATATATATTTGTTATAAATACGGTATATATATATTTGATTAAACTCACTGTTGATAGTATTTAAATGTATTATTATTTACACACTACGTAGCCAGTTGTTGAGGAAGCAGCTTTAATTAGTGTGAAAAATTTGAGTGTCAACTCTTTGTACTTGCGTTCAAGACAATCTCAACTAGAAACATCTGTCTCCGACTATGAATATTGCAGACATTGTAACAGCGAGTGATAGCTCGTATGAATAAGTGATACATGTGTTCAATCAACACTTCTGGGAGAATTGCTGATGGTTGTCTCAAGTATTACATTTGTATGATCAATTGTCTTAGGTTAGCATCCTTGTATTTTATATTTGATAACTGATGACTCAAGAGTGTCAAAAGGGTATCAGTAGTGTCTGTGCACTGGCTGAGTTTCCAGTATATCATTTTTGAGATCTAGTAATCAATGCCAACTTGTTTCACTAACACATTTTTTTAACAAAAGCTTCACATTAACAAAGATAGTGAAAAGGTACCAAATCGGTAGTGATTGTTATATGCATGCGTCTACTAATCTCCTTTTTTAATATTTCAACTATGCCAGCACATACTGTGTTCTTGTTCCATGATATTGTGGCATTTGACTTGTATCTCAACTTGACCATTTGGTTTCTAGTTAGTATGCCTGTGTTATGGGTTTTGCCTTGTGATGCTTATAGTTCTGTATTGTGCGACTATTCTTGTGATCCCTTCAGGTACTTTTCTGAAGGTTCAATCTTGTTACCTTTTTATAATGTGGTGCCTTTCTTGTGGACCTTTTGTAATTGTTCTGTCTTTAGATCTCATTCTTGTACGACTTTTTCTTATGGTTATATCTTGTGGTGCCTTTCTTGCTGTGTTTTGTCTTGTGGAAACTTTCTTATTTCTTAGTCTTTCTTTGGATGACAATCTTGTTAAACTAAGAAATGAATAATGACATTAATAGGAGAACAAAATTAATCTTGTTTTGCAATATAATGCTAGAAACAGAAACTTAGAATTTTCTACCAGGCCCCATTACATCATTTGCATTTAGAATTGATTCAACTTTGCTTTCAAATTCTTTGTTATAAAATGCAGATAAAACACTACAATACATTGTCTACATTCACTTCATAGTCTGAACATGCACAGAAAAGCTTGCATGGTCAAATACAAACTGTAAATATTTAACGTTTTTACATATGTTCCATTATTCGAACATTACCGAGACTATTATATATATATATATATATAATAGTCTCGGTAATGTTCGAATATATAATATTATCAGGGCACAATAGCCGAGTAGTTAGTGCCGGACTGTCGACCAGAGGGACCAGAGTTTGAATCCCAATGCCAGCCTGGCAGTGGTTCAGTACTGGTTTGACCTCCGTGTCGAAACCTGGGCAATTTCATTCACTCTACGGTGCCCGACCTCCCCTTCCAACCTGCACCGGCCAGCGTGGAAGGGTAGGCCAACAACAATGGCATGCAAAGCCAAGGTCCTCAGTCCCCAGCAGCAACGAAAGAGTCTATGACCAAGGATGCAGTTCGGGTCAACTAGGGATGCTAAGCATCTCTGGATCAAGAAGAGCCACCGAGAGAAGATAAGTAGAATGAAGATAGCAACATATAGTGTAAGAACACTACAAAGAGATGAACAGATACAAGAACTGGAGGAAGAACTTAGGGGAACCATGTTGGTATGGGAGGTGATCGGGATCGGAGAAGTCAGTAGAAGGGAGGAATGCTTCACTACCTTACAAAGCGGCCATCTACTATACCATTCCACAGCGAACAACAGCCAAGCAGGAGTAGGCTTTTTTATAAACAAGAAATGGAAACACAATATACTGAGGGTTAACAGCATCAGCCCCATAGTAGCAGAACTTGTTCTATGCAAACAAAGTGCTACAAACTGACAATAGTACAAGTATATGCACCAACAACATCATACTCGGTAGTACTAGAAGACACAACTTCTACAACAACGTGGATGAGACCTTAGAAAAGCCAACCCACTACACAATAGTGATGGGAGACTTTAATGTGTATGTAGGGAAACGAACAAACATTTCAGAAATGGCAACAGGCAAATTTGGCCTAGGTGTGAGAAACGAAAGAGGCGACACCTTGGTAGAATGGGCAACATCACGAAAGTACAAAATCATGAATACAAGAAAGCAGGGAGGAGATGGACGTGGAATAGCCTAAACGGAGAAACGAAGAACGAAATTGACTACATCCTGACAAACATGCCAGACATGGTCAATGACGTAGCTATCATCAACCATGTGAACATTGGACGTGACCACAGAATGGTAATGGGCAATATCAAACTGGACGTCAAGACTGAAAGGAAGATGTTGATAAACAAGAGACCACAAAGTGTAGATACCACACAAATAGGAACAAAAAAGATATAATTCCAACTCGAACTACGAAATCGATTCGAGACACTACCCGAACTACACAACATCAACGCCATGAGCGAAAACATCACATTGAGATGATCCAACTAAGTGCAACAAGTGTAGCCAAAGCAATCAACAGGCATGTAGTGACGATAATATCGTCACCGACACGAGCACTGATGAAGAAACGACGAGAAATGGTGGATAACGGTGACCATAAAAAATGGGCCAAGTGGCCCTGAAGTCCTTTGGACTAATACGTCTATGTGACCCCGGCTGACCAAATGAGTGATAAGTCGGAAAAATTGTAACATTGTTTTCTTACATCCTTGTAAAGGTTTGGTAGGGTGCTTTACACGGTTTCAAAAGATATGACTGCTACAAAAATTGCAAAGTTATGGAGCATTGAACATGGTAGGATCAAAAAGTTATAAAAAAAAAAACGGCTGTTGAAGTTTTACATTATATATGCAAATGGATTGCATGGAAATATTACATGCACAACATTCAAATGTGGCACACAGTATGTAATATGTATGTTATGTTGCAATGATACACTGGAAGTACAAATGTGCTGCTACAAAGACTTATCAAGTTATGCCAGATTATGTCTTCACATGTAAAACTAAGAGGACAGATTATGTGAGAGCAAAAGGTAGACTCACTGTTTGACACAGTTTAAAACCTACAGGCAACTGTCCAGTTTAACAGGGGTCTAGTGGCTTAATGCTGTCTGTTGACACAAGCTACTGCCAGTGACCAATTACACATTAGTCACAGTTTCCATCAAACAATAGCAGGCAGAGAGTCTTAGCTCTACAGTTGGGTGTAATACACAACCAGAGCCACCACTGATTCATGGTCAAGTAGATTAGCTCAATGCACCAACTAAGACAATACACAACACTGTGAGTGACAGTGTCCAGAGTGAGGCCTAAGCAGTGTCCTCATTGCTGAATAGATCAATTAAACCTGCCAAGTGGGTGACATTCTGCACAAGTGTTCATTAATCCTTAGTGATTGTTCAGAACACCAGACTGACCACATACCTAAACAAAGCAAATGTAATAGGTGAAGAACAGGCAGTGTTCAAATAGGGGTATTGGTTGAATTGTATTTGTCTCAACGCAAAAGGCTTTATTGTGCCTTCATCGATTATAAGAAAGCATTTGATTTAGTAGACTGGTCCTCCCTGTGGTCTAAGATAATTTCATCCGGTATTAATGGTACTGTGTTGAAAGTCATATACAACATGTACAAAAATGCTAAATCATGTATAAATCAGGGCCAGGCTGTGTCAGCCTTCTTCTCATGTGTACAGGTATGGCAAGGAGAAAACTTGTGTCCTTTGTTATTTGTTATTTACCTGAATAATTTTGAACACTGTTAGTCACAATTATAACGGACTTGACATGGCAGCTGGTGAAATTTACAACAACCTTAGTGATGATGATGATGATGTAGAAAATGTATGTTCTACTATATGCTGATGACACTAGAATGATTCAATCAAATACAGATTTCTTGCTTGTGTATAGGGGAACTATGTCAACTCTTCTAATGGTTGACGTTTGGTTGTTTCAGGTGTCAACTATATTGTGAATCTGTAATTATTAGTCTATATTTATACAATTGATTTACACAGTACCATGTCTACACAAGGCATGACAAGCGTAAACAGAACAGTAGAATGCATTTGATATCAATAAAGTGTACGATATTTCACTCTATAGTTGTCCAGAATATAAATTTTCTATGTTTGTCACCTACGGGTGACAGAATATTAATTTTCTATGTTTGTCACCTACAGGTTTCTACAGACAATACATCATTAACCAATAGACACCACAGTCACACCATTTTATAATAATTAAATGAACATCAAAATAAACACAACTTGCAATTACAGAAAATCAATAGTTTTAAGATAAAAAGTGTTAGGCAACTGTTCAGTCTACCAGGGGTCAAGTGTGTCTACTCTGCCTGGGCACTGTGACCAATTAAAAATTAGTCACAGTCTCAATGGAACAGTAGCACTAGGCTGCAGAGATTAGTCTTGGTATTGACTCTGTGGCACATTAAACAAAATCTACTGTTGGGGGTGGTCTCAAGGGCCCTTCTCAAACCCACATCACTAGATAATGTAAAACTTTTGCACTTTGGGAGCCCCTTAGGTGCCCTTAGAATGATTAAATCAAATACAGATTTCTTGTGTATAGTGGCAGCACCCTAAGATACATATATGCAAAATTACAAAAAAAGTTGCTGAACAGTTTTTGAAAAAATAGGCCAAATGTAATTTTTTTTAATCAGTTTTGGGGTCCTTGGAGGCCCTAGGGAGCCCTTAAAATGATTCAATCAAATACAGATTTCTCGTGCATAGTGGCAGTGCCCTAAGATATATCTATGCAAAATTAGAGAACAAGTTGCTGAACGGTTTCTGAGATACGGCAGCCAACGGCGGACGGCAGACGGCGGACGCAGAGTGATGGCAATAGTCCCTTGGACCTTCGGCCAAAGGACTAAAAACATGGTTTTGCCACATTACTAAACATGTGACATTAAGACCAGCACAGCGTACACAATGTTTAAAATGTATGGAATTCTAGTTTTTAAACGTAAGCTCATACCAAATACATCCTATTATGTTCAATGCAATAATCTTTGTATCTTGTTTGCCGTTTAACATAATCTAATGCCAGCGGAATACAGTCTGTCTACTAGTATATATCATGTAAATCCTACTTTTCTGTTTCATATCTGAGCTTAAAGGCACATGTCTGTGTTTATTCTGTTATATTGTTCTTATTAAATTGGTTTCATCAAAGTTGTTTATGAACCTTTACTGTATCAACAAATAACAGCTGATACAATTTGTTATATGAATAAAAACAAGATATTTAAATTGGATGTCAATGCACAGCAGTAAGAACTGCACAATATGTTCTAAGCCACATAATATTGAGCAGGAAAAGCTTACAAACTTGAATGTCTTAAAGGAACATTTCAAAACATCACAAACTGTTAGGAAAGGAAAAACAAGGAGATGGAAACTGGAGAGGTAGTTGATTGGAAAGGGAGGAGGGAGATGGAAGGAGGGAGGGAGACAGGAGAGGGAAGGAGGATGAGAGAGGAGAGGGAAGGTGAGACAGAGAGGAGGGATACAATGGGTTAGAGGCAGTAAGGGAGAGAGCGGGAAAAAGAGGGAATACGAGGGAGGCAGTGACCCAGGGAAGGGTTAGGAGAGGGAGGATAGTAGAGTGAGGGAGGGAGGTGGAAGGCAGGGAAGGGAGAGAAAAGGAGGGAGGGATATGGGAGGGAGGGGAGGTATTGAGGTGGGAGGGAGGGAGGTGAGAGGGAGCATAGTGCCCTAAGATATGTCTATGCAAAATTTGAGAAAAAGTTGCTGAGCGGTTTCTGAGATACGGCAGCTAACGGCAGATGCAGAGGCAATGGCAATAGTCCCTTGGACCTTTGGCCAAAGGACTAAAAAACAAATAGAGTACGTAGAAATATGCAATACCATCAAAAAGAAAGCAAAGGAGGATATCAGAAAGTACGAAGAGATCACACAAGAAACGATTATGATTCAAAGAGCCTGAACAATGCAAGAAGAACACAGGCACTAGGCCGAGACAGACTGATTACACTTCTAGACAAGCAGGGTAAAAAAATACAAGACCAAGATATGATCATGGAACGAATAGAGGAATTCTACACCGAGCTGTACGACAGTGAACAGAGTACCATAATTCAGTCCCGACCCGAAAGAGGTACCAGAGATAATACCATGGGAGGTGGAAGCAGCGCTATGAGATATGAAGAATGGGAAGACATCAGGCAACGACCATGTAAACATTGAAACATTAAAAGCAGGAGAAGATACCATCTCAAAGCCACTAGACAAGCTGTATACTAAAAGACGAATACCACCGCATGGAAGAACGCAACCATGATAATAATCTTCAAGAAGGGAAATAAGAAAGACTTAAAGAACTACAGACCGTTAAGTCTGTTATCAAACACCTATAAATTACCCACAAAGATACTTGCGAATAGGCTAGAGAAGACACTCAACGAAATCACTCAACAAGCAGAACTGAATCCTGCTTGTTCAACCATGAGAACAAGCAGGATTCAGAAGCAAGTACTCAACGACAGACCACATACATGTCGTAAACCAACTGAAAATGAAATGCCGAGAATATAATATCCCGCTCTGCATCGCTTTCATCAACTATGAGAAGGCTTTCAACTTGGTGCAAACTCAAGCAATACTGACGTCCCTTCAAGAACAGGGGATAGAAGACGTGTACATCGAACTCCTGAAAGACAACTACACCAACAGCTCGGTGACAGTCCACCTGCACAAAAATAGCAACAAGATCAACATTAAGAGAGGAGTATGACAGAGTGACACCATATCACCCAAGCTGCTACTACACCGCAAGAACTACAAAAAATGCTCAGGAGCTAGTTGATAAAAGAGAAAAACAAGATCTGATGATGAACATTTCTAAGACAAGTGGTGCTAGAAAATGACACACCAATATATATCAACAACACGCAGATAGAGAACTACGTCTATCTGGGACAGTGATACAGTATCAAAAACCAAGACAAGGAGATTCAATGAAGAATCACCACCGGCTGGACAGCATTCACCAAAGACTGCGACATCTTCAAGGGTAACTTTGGAACCTGCTCGAAGAGACAAGTCTTCAACTCATGCGTACTTCCAGCGATGACATATGGTGCAGAAACATGGGCACTCACCATTCAAGCAAAGAACACGCTAGCAGCCACACAAACAAAGATGGAAAGAAGTATGTTAAACATCACATATCGGGAGAGTAAAATAAACATCTGGGTAAGGCACAAGACAAAGGTCATAGACATGATAGAACAAATCAGAAGAAAGAAGTGGACCTGGGCAGGGCACTTCAGCAGACTACGAGATAACTGATGGACATCGCATATCACAACCTGGAGACCTTACGAAGGGAAACGATCTAAGGGAAGACCGGCAATACAGTGGAGAGACGAACTAGATGAGTACTGAAAGGGCACCATCTGGCATAGGATAGTGCAAGACAGGCAGATTTGAAAACGAAATGCTCAGGCCTTCGTCCAACCATGGGACACTACGACTGCACAATGAATAATAATATTAATAATAAGTTTATTTAAGTTGCAAAGATACAAGACAAAGTAATATAGTCAGCGTTCGAAATAGCACTTGTCCGTTTGTCTGGGACAAGTGATTTTTGGCCCGGACAAGTAAAATGACTCTACATGGTTATCCAGTGGACAAGTGAACATTTACAGTAAATAGTCACATGTGCAACATTGCAAACTTTTTTATTTGAGGAAATTCAAACATAAATGAAGTTCGCTAGCAATTGCGTGCTTTGCAATTTTGTTAGTGTGTCGGCATCTTGTCGTTCCGCCGCCAGTGTGTGGTTCAACCGACTTTAGTGCCTATGTTAACAGGGTCATCCACTGAGTGCATCCACCTAGCTCTGTCATACGCGTAGGACAGACTCCGCATCAGCCATCGTTGATCGAGGCTGTATTTCAAAAAATCGTAAATCGTTCAGTTTGGCCGACATACAACTTGCTTCCACTCACGGATCATATTTTATGAACTTTGGAAATAGTAGACTTTGTATCGCTACCTGTTATTTGAATAATTATATAGTTTTAACCATTATTACCCCTAACCCACGCAGACTTGGCAGTGTTCCAAGACATCGAACGTGTTAACTAGGCAACTACGGTGGTCTGCACGTGGCAGCAACGTTACGACGTAACTAAATCTATAAATTATATTCCGCCTGGAATATGTAATTTTGGCAACCGTTAAAACTGTTTTTTCATAATTGAAATGCTAATATAACATTTAGAAAAAATATGCCTTTGTTTGTTGATGATCAATTGAACAATATCTTTGTTTGTAAAATACAGAACTTAATTTATTAATATTGAAGTTCATAGAGGTTGAACAAAATAATATCAGATTATATAGTTTATTATGATTTTTGTGACAACATTTCCTGGCTTTGTATCGATCGTGTTCCTGATGGTTGAGTGGCATCTCAATTAATTGGCTTCAATGCCAAACTGATGCAAACATTTTACAGCAGTGTTATTTGTTATAATATGTATATATATATATATATATATATATAATTATATATATATATATATATACACCATATTAAACATAGACAGTTTTTGCAACATTTTAACAAATAGCAAGGAAAACAATTGTCTCATTCCTATCATCGTAATAATTGTTTGTTATTAATAAAAGCGTTCTTATCAGCACCACTAAAATATTGGTATACATCATGTAACGATTCTACTTTTAATATTTTGATGAATAATAATGATAATGGACCAGAAAATAGTTGCAAATATAATTTTGCAATTACAAAATTTGCAGATTAAATCAAATTGTGTCTTTGGTCATAAGTCACTCAGATGTACTTGCAACGAAACAGCAGGAACATTGTGTTGTTATCATGTTGTTTTTTCCAAATCTTCGATTCCCCTTGACAACCACTCGGACAAGTTTTATTTTGGCGAACAAGTAGATTTCAAAACTTACTTGTCCGGCGGACAAGTAAATATTCTGGCTTATTTCTATCGCTGATAGTATAGTATTGTAGTGCAACTAAGGAAATTCCTATGAAACCCACAAAGGCTTATAGCGGAACCACCTATGACAAAAACAAATTAAATGTTAAACAGCAATTGTTAATTAAAAAAAAACAATAATGTCATTAATGAGAATACAATGTGTGAATTCTGGTGTTACGTCTATGTATACCAATATTTTTATTTTAAAAGGTTTAACATTACACACTGGTTATTAAGTTGGTACATAAACACACCCAGCTGATATTTGCATATGTCATTTAGTTTTAGTAAGTTGGTTTTCTTGAATACGTTATCTGTGTGTTGGCAAGGTAATGAGACTTGGTAATTATTTTGATTGCTTTCTTTTGTAAAATATTAAGTTTATTTATTCTTTATACATATTTGCCAAAATTAGGCACAGTACTGTAGATGGGGGAGAATTGATGTGCAATACAGTGTTTTAAATATATAGTCAGGTAAAAATTGCATTAATTTATAAAGCATACCTACGAGGGGTGAAACTTTAGACACAACTGAGTTTATATGTAGTGAACAGTTTAAATGTTCCTCTAGATAAATTCCTAAGTATTTTGTTGAAATAACTTGATTCATATTATTTCCATTTATTTTAATTACTGCACCATATTTATGCTATTTTTTATTCCAGGAATAAATAGAATAAAGTTAGTTTTATTTACGTTTAATGATAGTTTGTTACAGTGAAACTACGTCAATATCTTATCGAGTTCTGAATTTACTTCTTCAATGAGCTTGGTAAAATTTGAATGTGAGTGAAACATATTTGTGTCACCTGCAAATAAAATAAAGTTGAGAATATTTGTTGTTTTGAAAATGTAATTTATATACACCACTGTATAAGTTGAAAAGAAATGGACCAAGTATATCACTAAGTGTTTGGTAATTATTCTGATTAATTGGAAATGGCATAGGAAATGGTATAGTAAACTGGATAGAAAAATGGCTGATTAATAGAAGACAACGGTTTGTAGTTGATGGGGAGGCTTCAAACTGGAAATCAGTTTTGAGTGGGGTACCATAGGAATCAGGGACCTATATTAGTTTTAATATATATCAACGATTTGGACGATGATATAACAAGCAAGGTGTTGAAATTTGCGGATGATACAAAAGTGTTTAGAAGGATTAAAAGTGATGGAGATAGACAACATTTACAAGATGATCTTGACAGGTTGATCAAATGGTCTGAAGTGGCAAATGTTGTTCAATTTTGGGAAATGTAAATCCCTCCACACAGGGCATGGGAACGAAGAAGTACAATATACAATGGGGGGTACTGTACTAAGTACAATTATAAAAGAAAAGGACTTAGGGTTAACCATTAGTGCTGATATGAAGGTTTCAGAGCTGTGCAGAATTGCAGCTTCAAAGGGAAATAAAATCCTTGTATTAATTAGGTGAAATATAGTGTATAAGGAAAAAGAACTAATAATACTGCTGTACAAAACAATAGTTAGGCCTCATTTAGAATATTGTATACAAGCGTGGAGGCCATATCGCAAGAAGGACATAGATATGCTAGAAAGAGTACAGAGGAGAGCAACTAAAATGATACCAAAATTGAGGGATCTTAGTTATGAAATACGCCTAAAAGAATGTGGTTTAACAACACTAGAGACCAAGAGATTGAGAGGAGATCAGATAGAAGTGTTTAAAATATTGAATGGTTATGATAATATTGATAGAAATATTTTTTTCTCAGTTAAGAAAGTTAAAAGGACTAGAGATATATTAGATAGTCTAATAATAAAAAAATAGTTGATGATGATTCATGCAATTATTTGACCTTTAAAGGCTGATTAAATACCATGATTCATCCCCCATCATTAGGCTATCCCACCTATATGCCATCCAGAGGAGGTGACCTATAGCATGCCAATTTGTCTGCTATTCAGTTATTCAATTAAGACCTATTATTCAATAAAGTCGCAGTTATATTGACTTGTAGGAAAGTGTAAAAGGGTTCGTTCCATACTTAGCGTTGATTCACATCACAATGCTTCAACTTCACCCATTGTATTGATGTGGTAGAGCAGCTGATGAATTGCACAAGCAAGAACTCAGTAGTAATTAATCTTACTTATTTATGCCAGCCGGGCTTTGGAAATAACTCCAGGATTATGTGCAGTACATGTGTTCTCCTGGGTAAAATGATGGGCGAGGTGGCAGGGATGGGGCACGCGAGCGACACAGGTGCAAAACATTGCTAGGGGGTCAAGGGGCATGCTCCCCTGGAGATTTTTTAAAAACTAGCTTTAAAATGGTGCATTCTGAGGTGTTTTAACCTTTCTCTTGAATATAGAGGGGAATATACAAAACAACAAGACACTACTTGTAAATGTAGTAATCATGATTGATAAAAGTCAGTAATCATGATTGTTTCACTGTGTTGAGGTGTTGTTTCCACTTGACCACTGGTACTTGGTTGTGGTTATGTGTTTTCTTGCACTAACCCTAGGACTTGTTACCACACTGACAGAGTCAGTAAAAATGGGCCAAGTGGCTCTGAAGTCCTTTGGACTAATACGTCTAAATGTCACCCCTGACCAAATGAGTCGGAAACATTGTAACATTGTTTTCTTACATTCTTGTAAAGGTTGGGTAGGGTGCTTTACACGGTTTCAAAAATTATGACTGCTACAAAAATTGGCGAAGTTATGGAGCATTGAACATGGTAGGGGTCAAAAAGTGAAAATGAAGAAAACGGCTGTTGAAGTTTTACATTATATATGCAAATGTACTGCATGGAAATATTACATGCATGACATTCAAATGTGGCACACAGTGTGTATGTTATGTTGCAATGATACACTGGAAGTACAAATGTGCTGCTACAAAAACTTATCAAGTTATGCTAGATTATGTCTTTATGTGTAAAACTAAGAGGACAGATTATTTGAGAGCAAAAGGTAGACTCACTGTTTGACACAGTTTAAAACCTACAGGCAACTGTCCAGTTTAACAGGAGTCTATCAAACAATAGCAGGCACTACCACATGAAATATGTATGCAAAATTAGAGAAAAAGTTACTGAACAGTTTTTGAGAGAAAAAAACAGCCCCACAGAATTAATTATAGTTATTGTTAAGATGTTTAACCTAGTTCTATTATCTGACATTGTGCCAACAGATTGGTGTATTGGGCCTGTATAATTATTATATAAACATAGCAGCAGACACTGGGACAGTGTGACTGCTGCCTGGCTAAATGGATGCAATGGTGCTTTGAAGTTAGTTCTTCTGCCAACTATCCTTTTCAGGTTTAGTAGCTGCCAGCACACTACTGAGCCTAAACTACCATGCAGGTGTGAAAAACGTGCTGATGTATTTGAACTTGACCCACTAATTAACTGTCCACCAAGCAGTAGCAGAACAGTTTATAATAATAATAATCCACAAGTTTAGTGGCAGTGATCTTCCTTTTGTCATTCATGTGATGTTTATTGTGAGCAGGGTGGACAAATGGTTATCAGGTACAGAAAAAAACTGATGTTTTCTATAAAAAGAACATGTTTGCCTATCAATGGCATGTATTTCCTATTGTTGCCATTTCTCCACATGTGACAGATGTTTTGGGAGGGGGAATAGTGTTCTGTTTCTGGTACAGCAGTGTGTTGACCGAAGCCTCTGCCAGTGACCATTTACAGATTAGTCACACTTTCACCAGCCAGCCACAGTGAAGTGTGACAGATGTTGTGGGAAAAGGGATTAGTTGAACAACAGGACTGGAAGCCTGCTAGATCTGCTGCTACAGTAGACCATTTAGTTAGCAAATTTAGCATTTTAGGGACCTTTGGAGCCCTTAGAATGATTCAATCAAATACAGATTTCTTGTGTACAGTGGCACTACCACATGAAATGTCTATGCTAAAATTTACCAGTTTTGGGGTCCTTTTTGGGGGATCGTTAGGTTCCCTTAGAATGATTCAATCAAATACAGATTTCTTGTGTACAGTGACACTAACACATGAAATGTATATGCAAAATTAGAGAAAAAGTTGCTGAACAGTTTTTGAAAAAATAGGCAGAATGTTACATTTTTACCAGTTTTGGGGTCCTTGGAGGCCCTAGGGAGCCCTTAGAATGATTCAATCAAATACAGTGGCATAGTGGCATTGCCCTAAGATATGTCTATGCAAAATTAGAGAAAAAGTTGCTGAACGGTTTCTGAGATACGGCAGCTAACGGCGGACGCAGAGTGATGGCAATAGTCCCTTGGACCTTTGGCCAAAGGACTAAAAAAGTAAAAAGTAATTTCTTATATAGCGCAGTAATCAGTCCTAAGGACTGCTCAAAGTACTTTACACTTTACTCCCTGGCAGACCTGTTCAGTTGAACACCATCTCGACTTCTCTGGGAAGCTTCCAGTGGTATCATCGGAAGACTCTTTCATCATCACCTTTAAGTGATTATAATATTATGGTAAATTGGTGGTTTATGTTCCAAAGATTATATTTTATTTGTTTCTAGCATGCTATGCAATTAATTAAACAGTCATTTTTGGAATGCCACAAAAGTAAGTATATGTGACGTAGCGCCATCAGTCTGCACGGTTTTTACTCCCACCACCGTCATAAACCAAAACGCAAGTTACTTACAAGACACCTGGGATCCCGCAGGAATATTCCATGATTGGACAATTGACAAGTGATGTCATTCACGTTGTCCAATGGATTTCAATCATAACCGCTATGAACGACGTTAAGACGACTAAACGATGTTGCTACAAATCTGCGATTTTGCAGGAATATAAGTGACTTTGTGGTGTGATTTTGCATTGCTCGCTGATGCTGAATATATCGCAAAAGAATGAGAAAAAATTGGCATACAAAATAGCTACGAGGTGGCAATTTTGGCATATTTTGGGCGAAGCGGCATAAAAACCGGCGAGGCAGCCCACCTTGCTTGTCATATACCAGGGGAATCACTGATGTGTAAAAATTGCACAGTACAAGTGGTTGTCCAATACCCTAGGCTTAGCAAGTACATGAATATAGTCTGTCCTGTCTACAAAATAACTTTTACACAATGACTGCAAGGGTTTGTAAAATTCACTCTAACTTGAGTCTAAGCAGACTGGTAATTGTACAACAAATTTTAAAGCTGGCACTAGTAGGCAGGTATGAATGCCAGTGGATTGACGCTTGCACAATGATACACAGCCAAACTGTGAGAAAACTGCCACAAACTTGAACTTGGTCTTCAAATATAGTCCACCATGATATCAGAAGGAAAACCACATTCATTTCAAAAACAATTTTAGTTTGTGTTCGCATATCAACTCACGCATTTTTTACACACAGAAACATAATTACTGAAAAAAAGCTAACTAAATTACCAGTATTGTGGTGATGATGATTATGGATTTAATAAAAATGTTAGCATTGATTTTATAATCACAGTAAGTAGGCACCTTGGCTCCTGCAGTGATATGGAATGGAGAGTATACTACTGATGGACACTTTTTATGAACATTAATGTACTTATTTATTAATTTTTTATTGTATAATATACTTAAATTACTTTTACTATATTATAACTATTTATGTAATTACCTTAATATTTTAGAAACTATGCCATTCATCTTAATTACTCAATATATACAGTTCGTTTAATTTTAATATAATAATATTTTTGCCAGGATATATATATTTCTTAAACATTTCTTATAATTCCATGTACATTTTATAATGTGTGTACATGCCTATGAATGGGCTGGTCCCAGATATATGGCACTTTAGAAATGCTGGTAATAATAATAATAAATAGTGATGCATGAACAACTTACCTTTATTTAAAAACGTAAATCTTCCCCGGAATCCTGTGTTGTTTGCTTGTAGGGAGTCTGTGTGCAACTCCAATATTAAACTTCGACCGGACGAGTAATGTTTCTTTTGTACCATAGATATATTGCCACATAACTCGTAGTTGGCTACGTAATGTTCATTCACCTCCGGCCTTTCCAAGTCCAGAAAGAATCGTATAAAATCTGTACATCTGAAATAATAACAAAAGCAAGTGTAAACACGCATGCTGACAGTAGACATATTTTGACCAAAATATACATCTCAAAATCCTGATTCTGGCTTGGCGGAGCATTCTTCAGAGTCATTGGGAGCTCTGGTGATGTGACGATGTTGACAGTTGTTACAGATTTCCTACGATTTTCTTACTATCATGTGATAACCACAAACATTGTCACGAACACTGGCACATGACAATAGAAGTAGTGCACAATTACCCTGACATAGGGACCATCAAAGTTCCATCAAGCCAGTCACAATTCTGAGTTATCTGTGCCATTTTTTTTATTTTTAACCCTTAGAATTCGAACGCCTGGAAGTTTCCGTAGGCCCACTTCCTCAAGCATCCGAAAGTGTCTTTTAGCTTTTATAACATGTGGAGGTGGCGTCATCTTCTGGGCATTTATGTAACTTGTGTCACTTGATTTGTTAGTGTATCTGCTGGGTGTTAGGGGTATATTTCATATGGCTTAACGTTTTTTAATGTGCGCTGTTAAAAACTATCAACTGACAAAGAGTTGGTAGATATGCATTTCATTCTACGCAGACTCACCTAGACACAGGGTATTGTGTTTCATACATTTAATTAAAAAGTTTATTAGTATATTTAGCAACATCTTGTGCAGAATCCAATTATCTTTCAGATATGTACAACTTGCTATTTTGTGCTAGCTGTGCTAGTTTATCAAACCAGGTGGCACACATTTTAAAAACATAAAGACATAAAATAATGTAAACATTAAGGATATGATATGATGTTATAGAGTGGCAAAAATGTTGAAGAAATTTGGATTGCTATTATGTGATGTCTGGACCTGATGTTTCTGAACTGGTGATGAAAGTTACTCTTCAAAGGATTACATCAAAGCTGATGTTAATGGGTATGAACAATTATGTCAAAAAGTATCCCTGTGGGCAAATAAAAAGTTACTTTTATTGAACTATGCAAGTCAGATTTTATTTTCAAAAAAACTCACTCCAGACTTACCTATTTGAGCTATATAAGATTGCAGATATGTATTATAGCAAATTCTAGGTTACTGTTAAACTAGAAAATGTGGAATTAAACCATAGCAAATTCTAGGTTACTGTTAAACTAGAAAATGTAGAATTAAACAAGTCTAACACAGAAATAATTGGTTTAACTTATAAAACATGCATTTAAAAAACTGTGTAACAAATGAAGCAAATGGTTAGTGTATGACATGCCTACAACGAGAGTTACCAACTGTGGACCATTTCACTGACATGCCTACAACGAGAGTTACCAACTGTGGACCATTTCACTGACATGCCTACAACGAGAGTTACCAACTGTGGACCATTTCACTGACATGCCTACAACGAGAGTTACCGACTGTGGACCATTTCACTGATATGCCTACAACGAGTTACCAACTGTGGACCATTTCACTGACATGCCTACAATGAGAGTTATCAACTGTGGACCATTTCACTGACATGCCTACAACGAGAGTTACCAACTGTGGACCATTTCACTGACATGCCTACAACGAAAGAGTTACCAACTGTGGACCATTTCACTGACATGCCTACAACGAGAGTTACCAACTGTGGACCATTTCACTGACATGCCTACAACGAAAGAGTTACCAACTGTGGACCATTTCACTGACATGCCTACAACGAAAGAGTTACCAACTGTGGACCATTTCACTGACATGCCTACAACGAGAGTTACCAACTGTGGACCATTTCACTGACATGCCTACAACGAAAGAGTTACCAACTGTGGACCATTTCACTGACATGCCTACAACGAGAGTTACCAACTGTGGACCATTTCACTGACATGCCTACAACGAAAGAGTTACCAACTGTGGACCATTTCACTGACATGCCTACAACGAAAGAGTTACCAACTGTGGACCATTTCACTGACATGCCTACAACGAGAGTTACCAACTGTGGACCATTTCACTGACATGCCTACAACGAAAGAGTTACCAACTGTGGACCATTTCACTGACATGCCTACAACAAAAGAGTTACCAACTGTGGACCATTTCACTGAGGTAATCCACTGAAGTATCACTGAGGATAATATTTCCATGACACACCAGCAAAATAATTCCAGCGGAACATCCTTGTACTGAACATTTTTAGTACACAAGATCACTGTTAATGAGCAAAACCAATTTTTAAAAGCAAAATTGGATTTGAGCTCATAAGAACATAGTGAAACAAATGCCAGGTGAGAGGCATGCATCAACTCACTTGCTTGTGACTGGCACTTGGAGGTCGAACTCGTAAAACGTGAGTTCAACGATTTCATCTAATTCCGCTATGAAGGTGTAGAGTATACAGTTGATGTTGCTGGGGTAGATCTGTGGGAAGTTTGGTGATGTGAACGTGCCATGTGACCGGCCGTGACTCTGATAGACGACACACTCGCACGCTGCAACAGAAGACAGTTTGACACTCAGTATGACTCTATGTTGTTGATGTAAGCATAACACATCTACCTTCGATGTGCGGCAGTTTTCGAAATTATTCCCGTTCCAGACGCCCAAATATGGACTTTTGCACTTCCAAATCTGACATTGCAAATATTCCTTGAATGGATAGATGATCTGGTTTCTTGGTTATTATTAGTTGACAAATTTACCTCTGAAGAAACTTGTTTTTTTGCTATGCATATTTTGGCCACATCACGCAGCCTTCTTCAGCTGACTGAAGAATGGTTGTGTCACATGAATTAAAGAACATCTATTTTGTCGCCAACCCCTGTCAACAACATAACCCGTCACTGTTCAATGAAGGATCTTACAATCCTAGACCATGAAGAGAATTGGCACAGAATCAAGATAAAAGGAGGCGATAAACATCCACACAGGGAAGCCTTCACTGAACAGAGATGTTGGCCAGGAGCTCCCATCAGCCCTGCTCCAGCTCGTGTCACATGATGTAGGTCATGTGACACAACCGTAACTTCAGTCCACACGATGTGACCGAAATATACACAGCAGAAAAACAAGTTTCTTGTGAGGTATGACAACTATTGCAAATGTTTGTTCACAGTTTATTCATGGACCACCTATGTCTGAGTGGGACCACGATCTGTACACAATTGGTCCTGCTGACCACCAATGTTTCAGCTCAGACATTGAACACTGCAACGCTCTGGTATTGTCGGTCTGGGCAGTAAGCAGCTGCTTTGTGAAACCTGTCATAAAAATGTTGCAGCTCCAGTCACGTAAACACAAATGCACATGCACATGCACATGCACACATACACAAACACATACATGCACACTCAGTTTAAACCAAGTCTGTCTGTTCCTTATTTTTGAAATAATATTCCTAATACATGAATAAATACGCTGAAAGAATAGACTATAGTGCATTTCATAAAACAAAAAAAGTTTTTGCATTCAGAATATATCGACAGTGAAATGGTCAAATTGTTAATAAAACACATTCAAATTCTAAACCTCTTCTACTGACAACATTGTCGTATGGGTTGTACACGAGGTCCTTTGATGTTCCACATATTCATGTGGCTACCACACTCAAGGCAGCTGATTCTGTGAGCTTCCTACTAATAATTACCAATCCTGGCTGACTCTGAGTAAACGGAACAGACAACCTCGCTTTAAGTGTGATTATTCATGCAGGAAACTCACTCTTTAATCAGCGAGACGAAGGCAACAGTACAACAAACTATGAAACAACCCACAAGCCATTCACAATGCACAGAACTACATCTACATGTTGGAAGGGTGTCGTTACGTTTATGTCAGAATAAATGAGTTTCAAACAGCTACCACATGGCAGCTGGATCGACTGTGTGGGACATTTGCTGAATCTGTCATTTCTGTAAGATTTTAATAATAAACAATGATTTTTACAATAAAACTTAACCATGAAAAATCTTAAAATATCAAAAATAACTACACAATAAGCAGAGATAATTGGGAGTAGCACTAAGACAGACTGACATGACCCATGAGAACCTGCAACAGGCACAGTAGTATCTTACAAAGGAAAGACAGATCAGCTCATCTGAATGATAAATCCCAATAGAAATACCAAAGCATTCCATCTCATGCAATTAAGCATTGACTGACACAGAGACAAGATTGCCTCATCTAAGACATACATTTGGGAGCCACACGAAAGGCGTCACACAAGCACATCTGTCCATGATCTTTTTCATTTTTCCATGTACATGTGGATAGTTGCATTTGGGGGGGGGGATATTCTGGTGTAACACTGATTGGGAGTTGGTTTTTTTGGGGTCTGAAAATTACAATTTCAGTAATGCTGAGGTTTTGGAAATTACACTTTATTCTTTGGCGGAATTACCTTGTGTGAAAATGTTTCAATATAAACATAACTGAATTGAATTGTGTTTTCTTACAGTGGATTCTTGCTATAAGGATTCCTAATGTAATTATGAACGTCTGCTTTAAAAGAAACATTTTGAAACTCCCGTTCTTGCCTGCCCTAGCATATGTACCCACAGATACAAACAAGGAACACCAAATATATGGACCAATTTGACCAATTCTTAACATGTCTAAGGATAAGTTTATTCACCCCAAAAGCAAAATATGAATTACTGACAATAACAAAATATAAATTATACATAAACATTTAATAAACATGCTATACAAAAACAACCAGTAAATAATCAGTAAAATAACACATTAATTAATTTAACAAAACACAAAACATTTGCTGCAGGACGGGAGATTCCTCCAGACTATCCAAAGACTGCTATGGTAGGATCAAGCAGCGAGAGTCCCCTACAGGTATTACATAATGTAAAAGTCACACGTGCTGCGATGTGTGACACTACTGTAACACCTGTGTGACACAGGATAAAAGCAAGTGTCCAGGAAAAGGGGCTAAGCATAGGGCAAGGTCTAATTTGAAGGACAAACGCAGATGTCCAATCTGATCTGACCTTAAGACAGCGGACACTGAATCCCAGCTCAATTTACCATCGCTCCAGGCAGGCAATTGCTTATGCACCGGCCGAATTTCTTGGCAGAGATGGACAAGCAAATTGCTTAGGAGTCATCTCAATAGTTCTTTACATCCAAAGACAGGTAAAAAGGTTAGTTCTTATAAAAAGGTAAGTTTTTATATAGCATAGTATCCAGTCATCAGAACTGCTCAAAGCACTTTACACTTTACTCCCTGGCAGACCTGTTCAATCGAACATCATCTTGACTTCTCTGGGAAGCATCCAGCCACACTGCAATTAATGTGCAAAGGTTATTCGTACACAAATATCCACCACTGTCTATAGCCAGGTACTCATTCGTACAGCCGAGTAAACCGGAGCAACATAGAGTGAATGAACTCGCCCATGGTTCGAAACGGCAGATTTAAACCCGGGTTCTCTCGATTGAGAGTCCAATGCTCTATCCACTGAGCCACTGTGCTACATATTGTTTGGTGCAGTATCCTATATCTACTCAAAACACTATCAACACAGTCCCCCCTGAGATGTTCATTTGAAAACCATCTTGACTTCTCTGGGATGCATTCAGCCATTCTGCAATTACTGCACGAAGATTACTTAGTCACATATATATATATATATATCCCACTGTCTGTAGCCAGGTACTTATTAATACAGACAAATGCACTGAGGCAAAAAAAATTACTAAACTTCAAAATGGCAGCAAGATTATTCAAACCCGGATTCTGTTCTGTTCTAATGTGGGCGATAGCACTGACGTGCAAGTTTTACAAGTTTCCTCATTAGACAGAACAACTGGAGCAACTTGTTTTGCAAAGCCAAACCCAGGAAAAGCATCAACAAAAAAATATATTTAAAACAGTATACAAACAATATGGGGCAAAGCATTGTGCATACAACAGTTATTTCTTGTCTCTGAAAAAGCCCTGCAGGTTCGCATGCAATAGAATCGACAGACGATACATACCATCTAGTCATGCAAACATGCCAACAGTGAAAGTTTTGTCGCAATGTCTTTCTTTTTCAATATAATGACCCTGCTACCTACCTACTTGATATTTGTGAAGGTTTTTTGATATTCACTGTAAAATCTGATCAAATTCTATTTATTTATGAAAGAGCATGTTTTTTTGTATCATTTGTTTTGCTTTATTAAAACATGTCCTACCTGTAAATTTCATAATTATATCCACACCTACAGATATAATTGTTTTATATATCTGCATTGTGTTCACACAATTTTACCTCTTTCAATATGATATGAACTTTCGAAAGCAATACATGATTGCTTTGCTGAAACAAAGGCAAAGAGAATTACATGCAGTGGTTATCTGCGAGTCCGGAATATTGCAGATATTGCAGGAGATTGCTAAACACACATCTGAAAGAGAATGGACAAAGCCACCAATATGTTGTATATCTCCCAGACAAAGACAAAACTGTGACAATGCACTGTGTGCCCTACTACAGTCGCGCCTCGTTATAACGCGGATTCGGTTATAACGCGGTCGGTTGTGGACCCCGAATTTCTGCCGCCAGGGGGAAAATGGGCACTATGACAAACTATATTAACACGGTAATGACTGTCAATTGTTTTGTGTGAAGTTATCCCCGTCTTTGTCCACGGCATGTGTATATTGAAAGACTAGTTGGCGGACAAGAAATTTAACGTTGACGTACAACTGCAACGAATCAAGTGTGAGGCGCGTCACTATGTTGCCGTTGTTTATTCTGCACTGCCAATGCTATCAAAGTTTCTTTGACTATAATTATGGTCAGTTTTAACTTTAGGAACAGTAAATGTGGAGCGAGGTATTGTTTGTTTTTGCGCCGACATCAAACGAATCGTTTCCAATCTGCTAGTCATGCTCATGGCTTCCGCGGATCGCCAGGTTTCGGCGCCGGGCGGCTTGTAAAGTGCAATTGAAATTCACAAATACGCCTTGCTTAAGAATGGGTTAAATACGTTTTAATACAGCTTAGTAGGCAAGATCAGTAAGCTAACATTGCGTAACAAATATTAGCTTTTCGCTGCGATGAACGCGAAGCTACTGCCTGTACTGGTGCGCCAAAATATTAATTCGTCAACCGCACATGAATTGGTGAATCGTAATATTGTTCGGCACGGTAAATGTGCTTTCTAAATTGGTATTTTGATATTGATTGAAAGACGAAGTTAAGCCAATTGTGAGCGTACTTATAGCTTTAAATCCTTAATCAACTCTAACACAGCGTTTCTCAAATAATTTGCGTATTCAGCTGCTGAGTGCCAGGTCATTATTTTAGATCTTACGTCAGTGGTACCATATTATCGTACAGTTGACCGTGGCTTGTTGGTCTGTTGTTTATTTAAAAACGGTACACAATTCATGAATTGTATTCAGTTCAACAGTGTCCAACAGTGTACGACATTTAAACAGAATACACACTGACATTGACTGGCAGTTTAATAAGCTTCATAAACTGCATAAAGACTGCGCGACGTGCACACTTTGGTTCACTTCGATGGCGTTCTTCGTGCAGCAGCGGTGTCGGTCGTCGTCTTAGCGCCCCTGACGGCAGATATGGGAACGCGCCACGTTTATAACGCGCCTCGTTTATAATGCGGATTCATTTCATGGACCCTGACTACCGCGTTATAACGAGGCGCGACTGTATCTACTTTGATATTCAACCTTTCTTAATTATAGCACCAACACACGTTAGAATGAATAATAAATTATAAATACTAACAAGAACTACATGGGCAAAGACACAGATGACGGTATCCGTAATAATATTAACAAAGTATGCTTATTATGATGAAAATTTGAAACAGCTAGTTGTTCATGTTAAGCCAACTTAAACCAACCCAAACTGAGTAGCAGTGCTCCCAACCTCAGAACAATTGCAGGAAATACACCTAATGTTATGAACAACTGATTAGTTAACATCAGTCTTACGTCCATAATGAACCTGTAACCGATGGGGAATTTAAATAAAAAAATAGAAGCATTAGTTTTCTTCCGAGAGGCTGTACATAAACCTTTGACAGTTTGGTGACTGAGACATAAACGGGCTAGAACTTAGAAGGAACTCTAATACACCTACATGTATACATACACTAGCTCAAAAATATTTAGATTCCCGAATATTCAACCTATTTCAGACATGGGAAGGTGTTCCGTATGACATCTATCATACAAAAGATTAAATGAGACAGTTAGTGGTGAACTCAAAACACCAACTTGTGACACTACATGATACAATTAGGCCATGAGCCAAAGGGTTTGTCGGTATTCAGTGATTTTTGGGGAAGGCCTGGATCCCTAGAGGTTGAAAATAGGTGACAGCATTGGACACTCACAGCTTTCTGTGAGAATTCACTCTTTTAACAATCTCCCCATTTCAGCGACAACAAATTTGCTATGAAAATGCTAACGGGGTTGCCATACACAAACCATTATACAATAGTTATTAAGCATATCAGGAGTGTGAAAATTGGATCCAATGTGGATAAAGAGTCATGCTTCACACACATGTCAAAACTATATTAATACTTTACAAATTGTGCATTTAATGGCCTTTTATTTACTGCTTCTCAACATGCAATCCATGCCACTCAGGCTGTCACCAATAGAAATCACTGAAAGTTTTGGCTAATAACATCACGTATCCACATTCAAGGTTCTTGTTGTACCAGAATGTTGACTGGACTTCAGTTATTGTTTAGACATACCGGTAGTATGACATTGTGAAATCCACATCCGATTTAATAAAAAAATTATTCTGTTGCTCTTAAAAATTACATGGCCTCTCGGCTTACAAAATGTTATGTTTTTATTAACATGTAAATGTATCAATATTTATACAGGATATATTTATGTTCTGAAAGTTGATGTGGTAGCTCATTATATATGTAAAATAGTCAGTGTGAGACAACAAATAACTTGTCATAAATGCTGAATTAAAATTAGTTTTCTAAACCAATTTTACTACACCACAATCATAATTAATTACAAATGATTTGATGTAGCTGCTGTTGCAATTGAACCATTAAAATTAAATAATTTCTCATAAATACTGACTGAATTATAATTGCAATTAATTACATGTTATGCAATTACAATACCCAATCGTAGAAATAACAGGCAAAAAGTAGGCTGCATCCAGATATTAACCCTCTCAAGGCCAGATTAATGGAAATATGTGCCTGTTATTGAATCCTATTAAATCGAGAGAATGTGCTGTGAGTGAATCGTGATATACTCGGGTTGCATGAATGCAAATAAATAAATAAGTTTTGATCCGATTCAAATAAAATTTTCACTACATCTGAAGAATTAATTCCTGGTGTAACTAGCTAAGTATGTAACATATATGTCAATTTATTATCAAAATATGAATTGCTAAAGTTTGACAGAAATAAAATACTTAAATAATTTTCAACAATTCATTTTTTTTTTTCATTAATAATTAGCGGTTACATGCTGCGTATGAAAGGTTCACAAATTACTATGCTACAGAATGGAAAACTAATTAAATGTCTATGGTAAATAAAACTGAAATAATTTCAGTTTTTCAGAGTGCACGTAGTTTCAAGATTTTATACAAAATGGCGTTCTTTGTGATCATAGCCGTCATCCCGTCTGAACTATTAAGTTGGCGTAATCATAGTGCAAAACATTCCCCTTCGATGGCAGCGTTCGTTATAAACTCGATTCGAAAATCCCATCAAAGTCCGAATTACTGGAGTTCGACATAATGACAATGTCGAGAATTACATCAAAGCTAAAAAACACCACCCGCTTCGTTGCGCGGCGCATTAATACTACTTTACAACAAAATAGACCGGTCAAAAGTTAGCACTTAATCGTAGAAATCGCCTGCGGACGCGTGTTTTGGAATAATTCCTGGGTGCTTCCATGTTTAATCTCACTGGCTGAAAATCACCATTAAAATATTCACTGTGTGGCGTAAAAGAGGGACCGGAAAGTGTGTGTCGCTGCGTTCGACTACAAAACCGTGTGGTGGTTGGCGTTATTTAGCCATGGAAATCGCCATCATTTCTCACTTTTGACGCTTCCCAGTGAAACTTCAATATTATTATATGCTAACTGCCAAAATAAATTGCCGTTATTGGATGACACTGTTTCGCGGTACCAGTTTAAATGTGCCCCTGTATTCGGGCGTATTCAGGCGTTCTGGCCGTGAGTGGGAGTCGGGTTGATTCGGGCGCTCTGACCATGAGAGGGTTAATTCACCAAATAAAGCCACATCTATAGCAGGAAGAGATTGTCAGTTCTAGGAAAATATACTTTCTGGGTCTTTCGGCCAAATATTGAGGCAATATACCGCATCAGCAATTTTGTCTAGTGAAATATATTCCTTAAAATAGACTTAATGTTGAAATTGATTGATTTAGCCCAGTGCAAATGGATCATATTTGTACATCAAATTTTGGTTGCGTTCACATGAAATGACCCACGTGTCACAAAACTACAAACATTTGGGTAACATTTATGTCATTTGCATAACTAACACATGGAAGATTAGCTTATTCTGGATCGTTTCACGATGGAAACTCAATCTCCCAAAAATTTTTGTGCAGTAGTGTTTAGGCTCGTCGCTCGTTATGAGCGTCAACAAGAAGCATCTCATTTTGCAATAGCGGGTCATTTAGTATCTCAGAAACTCTTAATAACAAATAGATTTGCTACATACTGCCCACAGCTTGTAGTTTGTTAGAACTTGAAGAAGAAGATGAAAAAGATGACGAAGATGAAGAAGGTCGCCCCTGAGTCAGAGACAAGTTGTGTGACAGCAGCATCCAGGGAGTCCGGTACATATTGAGTCATGGCAAACACACTTACCACAATTCCCTTAATTAAAACCTCGCACATTACAAGGCCTCGACGTAGAATGATGTGCTATTAGACGGATCGAGGCCAGACATACTTCTAATGCATCGTTCTGCACTCGTTGCAGTCAACGGTTGCAACATCACATCCCGATAGAAACCTTAACGTGTGCACACGCGACACGTAATTGCAACTACCTTGTCATGCTTAAGGAGATGTGATGTTCGCAGTGTCTCTGTTTGAGCAGAGACGCCGTGTGCGTTCCCTCGTGACTTCATTGCATGCATGTCACACTGTAGATGACGGATGGAGAGACTGACAGGCGTGTTTCAGAGATGCCAAACACGCCTTGCAACTGACGGTTGTGTGTGTGCTGGTGTTACATTCTACAGAGAGCAGGAAAACGACAGAGGAAGATGTAGCCATTGACGGAACCAACTGTATTCCTTAATCTTTCAAAACTGTAATATTAAAGCACAATTTATCACTTGGGTTGGGAATGTGGAATAAATGGTAGGGGAACATGAGACAATTGAGTGAGGATGAAGGATGGAGAGGGGCTGCTGAAAGGAAGTTTTGGAGAGAAAGAACAAAGTGTACTATATATGACTCTGACCCCTGTACAGGTAACAACAAGGAAGAACAGAATGGCTAAAAGAATGCAGATGTCCTTGGAGTGGAGACTGGAAGAAGAGGGAAAACATGGAAGATTGTATGAAGGTAGACTTTGTGGGATTGTGGGAAGTGGAGAACAGCAAGATATGCAGGGAATTAATGGAGACGGATGGTGGAAACAATGACAGAAAGAAAACAAATTACAATTGCTCAGGATCTGTCTTGACCACAGTCTTACCATGAAGACAGGCACAAGAGCAGCTATCTCACTTGAATTTGATGAACCCAAGGTGCATTCTCAAATGATCTTTCAATGTATGTGTGTCACAATAATGTTTCACTTATCAACTCAATTTATTTTTTCCTTACAGTGTTGCATCTAAAGTGTAACCAAATAAATACATTATTATGTTTGAATCATTAACTTTTTTGTCTTTTAAGCTAGTTACTTGTGGAATGTGTTCAAGAAACTAATTCAACATAAACTGGCAAGATCTGTCGGCATCAACCCTTAAGGGTTGGTCGCATTAGTTCAAAAAAGAGTTTTTACATAGGATGAGGCAGATTGCTCACCACCACAAATCACCCAGCGAGTAAAACATGGGCAAATTGGTGCCAAAAAATATTTGCGTCATACAAATTGCAAGTCCCATATAATGTACAGGTGAGGGATGGGGTTAAGCAAATGCTAAATGCATAAAGTTTTTTGCAACTTTTGCAAACTTACGAGGCCATCCCATGCAAATAAATCCACACACGGATCACTGGCATCTGACCCAGACTTCTCCAGGCAAATCCCACAACACACGGGAGAAAAGACACCGTGATGTCGCACATTCAGCTGACAAGACATGCGCGCATTTCAATTGCAAATGCCACCGGGTGAGGTCCTCAGACACCACCAGTTCTGTTTGCGCAACAATAAAACTGCAGAACTGGCCGTAGCGTGATAATGACTTGACTTCAGAATGTCCCGCAGGAAATTGGTTGTTGGGTAACACGATTATCATAATGTGGGGCAGGTCCTGTCTGACGTATTAATCAGTGTAGCTCCTGTGTGGAGATGTGTATGTACGTGGGCTCACACATGCCACACAGTTTCCTATATTTATAATAATGCCACATCATGTTTTCTCATATTTATAATGCCACATTATATGGTTATTACATTTAAGATAAAGCCACATCGTATGTTTTCCCATATTCATAATAATGCCACATCGTAAGTTTTCCCATATTCATAATAATGCCACATCGTAAGTTTTCCCATATTCATAATAAAGCCACATCGTATGTTTTCCCATATTCATAATAATGCCACATCGTATGTTTTCCCATATTCATAATAATGCCACCTCGTATGTTTTCCCATATTCATAATAATGCCTCATCGTATGTTTTCCCATATTCATAATAATGCCATATTGTATGTTTTCCCATATTCATAATAATGCCACCTCGTATGTTTTCCCATATTCATAATAATGCCACAACATATGATTTCCCATATTCATAATAATGCCACATCGTATGTTTTCCCATATTCATAATAATGCCACCTCGTATGTTTTCCAATATTCATAATAATGCCACATCGTATGTTTTCCCATATTCATAATAATGCCACATCGTATGTTTTCCCATATTCATAATAATGCCACCTCGTATGTTTTCCCATATTCATAATAATGCCACAACATATGTTTTCCCATATTCATAATAATGCCACATCGTATGTTTTCCCATATTCATAATAATACCACCTCGTATGTTTTCCCATATTCATAATAATGCCACATCGTATGTTTTCTCATATTCATAATAATGCCACATCGTATGTTTTCCCATATTCATAATAATGCCACATCGTATGTTTTCCCATATTCATAATAATGCCACATCGTATGTTTTCCCATATTCATAATAATGCCACCTCGTATGTTTTCCCATATTCATAATAATGCCACCTCGTATGTTTTCCCATATTCATAATAATGCCACCTCGTATGTTTTCCCATATTCATAATAATGCCACATCGTATGTTTTCCCATATTCATAATAATGCCACATCGTATGTTTTCCCATATTCATAATAATGCCACATCGTATGTTTTCCCATATTCATAATAATGCCACATCGTATGTTTTCCCATATTCATAATAATGCCACCTCGTATGTTTTCTCATATTCATAATAATGCCACATCGTATGTTTTCCCATATTCATAATAATGCCACATCGTATGTTTTCCCATATTTATAATAATGCCACCTCGTATGTTTTCCCATATTCATAATAATGCCACATCGTATGTTTTCCCATATTCATAATAATGCCACATCGTATGTTTTCCCATATTCATAATAATACCACATCATATGTTTTCCCATATTCATAATAATGCCACCTCGTATGTTTTCCCATATTCATAATAATGCCACATCGTATGGTTTCTCGTATTTATAATAATGCCACATCGTATGGTTTTATCGTATTTATAATAACGCCACATTGTATGGTTTTATCGTATTTATAATAACGCCACATCATATGGTTTCTCGTATTTATAATAATGCCACATAGTATGGTTTCTCGTATTTATAATAATGCCACATCGTATGGTTTCTCGTATTTATAATAACGCCACATCGTATGGTTTCTCGTATTTATAATAACGCCACATCGTATGGTTTCTCGTATTTATAATAATGCCACATAGTATGGTTTCTCGTATTTATAATAACGCCACATCGTATGGTTTCTCGTATTTATAATAACACCGTATCATATGGTTTCTCGTATTTATAATAACGCCACATCGTTGGTTTCTCGTATTTATAATAACACCGTATCATATGGTTTCTCGTATTTATAATAATGCCACATAGTATGGTTTCTCGTATTTTTAATAACGCCACATCATATGGTTTCCTATATTTAAAATAGTTTTTTTTTTTTGGGGGGAAGTAATACAGGTAGCCTATTTTAAAAGTTTTTCCATTTGTTTTTATCGTGAAATCATGTTATACAGTATAAATGATGTCGATTGTAACATATTGACAGCCCAAATGTGTTTATGTTTCTCGATGAAACAGTTTGTTCACATGGCAGTGTGTCATCGTCGAAGACATGGTTTCAGCCCTGGGGCTATGATGACAGTGTATTGACATTAAAAGTTCCGTCCATGTCAGGTCACAACTTATCCAAGCTTACTATTCAGGGATCTATCAATGTCAGTGCGGCATTTTTGTCAACATTGAATGCAATTAAATTGAAAAGTTGTTTCTGCTATATAGCCGATATAGGGTAAAATCCGATATGGTCATATTTCAGCCAATAATAATAAGCCGATTCCGATGGGCTTGGTACGTATAATAATTGTATTGGTATGCCCAATCGATAGAAGAGGTTTTCATCATCATCCGAAGTCTGCCTAAAACAGCTATACTTTGCCAATAAAACTGACCTGGGAGGTCTTGCGTTAGATGTATTGTAAGCTAGATCAGATCGTTCTAGACGAAAATAAATGCCTGCTTTTGTCTCCACGATGTCAAGGTCAAGTCCAGAAGGTCATGATGATGATTTCTAATATACAATTCGTATATTGTTAACAAAGTTCAAACTGATCATGTCAGTCTATCAGCATCAGCATCAGCATCAGCATTCGATGGTGTACATTTTAATAATAATAATAAGGTAACTTCTATTGCACCTAAATCATTGGAAACCAAGCTCAGAGGTGCAACAAAACAAAAGGATTGGTCAATCTATTAGCAGTATTCCAGTTGTCAACAGATGGGTCAAGGCGCTAGGGAGCTACGGTGGATAAGCGAAGTTGTAAAGGTAAGTTTTTAAATGACGACGGAATTTTGTAATATTTTCAACTGATCTAACACTAAGAGGGACCATATTCCAAAGAGTTGGTGCAGCAACAGAAAAAGCCCTAGTTCCAATGTTAGGGTTGACTCTAGGAACAAAAAGTTGGTCAGAACTAGATGATCGAAGCTTGATAGGTTTTAATACAGGAGTAAGCAATAAATGCAAATAAGATGGTTGCTTACTGGACAGAGAGGTATGTAATGGTACAGATCTTAAATATTATACGATATTGTACAGGAAGCCAATGCAGACTTCAAAAGTGATACAGAGCGAAAAAAACTTGAGCGAAAAAAATTCTTGCTAGACAATTTTGGACACGCTGAAGTTTTGTGATATCCTTGCTAACGATATTATAAAGGAGGGAATTGCAATAGTCAAGTCTGCTGTTAACAACCGCTGTTGCAATAGTTTTAGTAACAGAAAATGACATATACCAGCGAATACAGCGAAGATCACGAATATGATAAAAACAGCAGCGACATGTTTGAGATATGCGTTGTCGGAAATTGAAGTTACTATCAAAGATCACTCCTAGATTCCGCACCGAGGTTGCTGGCGTGATATACTGATTCAAAATATGCGTTGGGAAAAAATCATCCAGTTTACTACACTGCATTGGAGTACCAATAATGATCAATTAAGTTTTATTTGCATTTAATTTCAACTTGCTGTCAGTCATCCAGTGGAAGATATTCTGAAGGCAATCACTAAGTTGGTTAAGATTTGTATCCGGGGTAGCCAACGAAGTGTAGATCTGAGTTTCATCAGCATAAAGATGATGATCCAAGTTATGTCTTTGTATAACAGAGCTTATTAAATGTAATGCAATCCTAAATGATGGAAAACAGTATCATGAACTCCTGTAACATATAGGAAGCCAACTATTGAATTGGAGGTGGGCAAAGTCAGTCATGTCTATAGATAGAACAATTACCGTATTCGTTCTATTAAGCATACAGTACGCTTAGCAAATATTTGAGACATGGAAATATGTAAAATGTTTGGTTCCAATAAGCGTACAGGTGTGTTTCTGAGTACACCCATCTCAGTAGACATGATGGCAAGTGATTTCTGCCTCTGACATACGAGCAACAGGATACCGCAACACTGTAAAAGTGTAATAATTTAGGTGGATCTTTCGATGTTGTTTCATCACCATGCATTGAATCTAGTGTGATATTGGTAGAAATTAAAACACAATGATGGATTCAACAGTCAAGGTTGGCATTGAGATCACTGTCACGACGTTGGTTGCTACTAAAAAGGGTGTGTACGCTAATTAGGGCATGTACGCTTAATAGAACGAATACGGTATATCAGGCATGGAGAAACATTAGGTATGACTTGACTCAATGAGATACTGTAGTATATGGTGTTAGTTGGGTGTTGGTGTTGGAGGAGAACCACAACGACCATTTATAACAGCTTCCTCTACATTTGCCTCAGGCTGTTCACACTTGGAGAAGGAGCACCTTCCTATACAGCGCTGTCCTTGTGATTCGAACGGAGTATCCTCTCAATCCACACAACCACAAAGAGTTTGATACGAGAGTTACATTGCAAGCATAATAAATAATGTTATGTGACTTATGTCTGGCAATCAACTGCCTGTTCTAAATGTAATATTGAAGCAATCACTCGCCAAACAGTATAATTCCGGAACAAGAAAACACCACTCCAAGTCATAAAACCTTTACTATATGATCAGCCAGCTACTCAGGCGTGAAGAGATATTAAGTTTCTATTAAATGCAATAAAACCATGCAGCCCAGACATAAGAATGGTATTTATTAATTCCATCTTTATGCACGAGGTTCATCGCCAGGCATCTAACGTGCCCTGTTTTTCTGTGATGGGAGACATGCTCGTTAAAACCTGCTGTGATTTCACTAATGGCCTTTGTATGATTATCGCTCGTCAGGTGCACCAATTCCAACAGGGGAAACTATTATATCAAATGCCAGCAATCAAACCCTAGTCAGATACATAAGAAAATATTGCAATGTCAAATAAATTATTTAAAGTCATTATGCTAGTCTAAAAAAAGGTTTTCCCAGAAAGGACTAGTTTGCAGTCCTACAAGTTCACGTCGATAGTTTCAGCAGTGATTTACCTAGATGCAGTCATGCCTAAAAACATATGTAAGGTGGCTTGAAACAGAGAATGTTCACTTAAATATTGATTTTGTTTTTTTGTTTTTTTAGATACAAGAAACAATTTAATACCATTCCTAATAATTAAATTTGGAGTTAGATAAATTACTATCTTGAAAGTGTTTAATCCATGTATTGGAATGAATGGTGGCTCAGTTCAACCATCAATAATTTCACAACGAATTCACTTACATGGATAATACTGACACAACTGAAAAACTGAACTGTTGCATTTTAACACAAAGCTAATATAACTCCACATTGCCAAATGGTAGCTTATGGTCCGACTCAGGCTTTTATGCAGGATCAAACTTTCACCAGTCTAAAAATGTACTGGTCGATATGCGTGTCTGTGTGCTCATACAATCCACAGTCTACATGTGCAAATATAAAAAATACCGATATATGAATAAAAAATACATTCATACACAAGTGTGATGCACATTTTGATAGCATAATGAACATATAATAACAGTGAGAATAAGCTTAATAAGCTTATTAATGAATAAGCTTTTTTTCCACCCATCCAAATTCAAATTTCCACCTATCCAAAAACTAACTCAACACGTCCAGAAGACGGTTGGACGGGTCTCTAGATAAAGCTATGGTCACATTTGTTGGAGCCTGAGATGTAAATACCCAGTTGTCTCTCTCATCACCATCGCCAGTTGAGTTACATTCATTGCATAATTGCGTATGTCCTAAGAGGACTGGGAATTGTCAGGAGGGACGGGAGTAAGACTCGACTCGTCAGGAATCATACATCCCTTGCCTACGCAGAATGGGGGAAGATTAAGTGTCAGGTCCATTGGGGCGCCAAGCATGACCAGTGTCTCACTGGCCAAATGTTTCACTAATGATGTGTCAAGAATTCCTGAAAATACACCCCCTTGTGGATAAGAGTTAAGAAGATTTACGTATGCGTCTGACGCACATGGGATCTGTGGCTATGGTGTTTCAGTTGTAAATCATAAATGGACCCAAAGAAAGCATATGAATGGGGTATGCTGAGAATACACCAGAACTGTTCCATTTTCCTCTCATTTCTAGCTGTATAACGGAGGAAAAACATTAACTATAACAGGAATTAGTAATGGGCTGAATTAAACCAGTTTCATGTATGAAATCCACATTTTTTTTACTTGAAGTTCTGCATACACCTGTATATATCCACATTACGTTTTTCATTGGTTAACCTGCATTCCTATTCCGATTATTCTCGCCACATATACTACATCAAACAGAATCACACAAATATCTGTAGCCTCAACATAAATATACCACATTTTTTTTAAATCAGCAAGAAATCTGGGAGACCACATTCTAAAATTATACCAGAACCACTCAAGAACTGATGTATATGCAAACACTTCTTTACAAATCATACCACCGACTCTTGGAATAAGCTTCCAGAAGAAGTGATAACAGCAGCCTCATTAAGTGTATTTACAGTCATGTAGTAGAAGAACTCGCTGTATCTGGCCACTGGCTAAAGGAGACTAACCAACCAGTATATATCAAGGATACCAAACAAAATCTGCTGTTTTGTAAACAAAAAGTACATTTTTGATCTTCGATGGCAAAGGTCAGGCCATAGGTCGTCAAAGGGCAGGGCAAACTGTTGACTGCACACGCAGAACTACTCTCTGCCCTGCAATAGCAGTGATGCTATCATTGGCACTGCAACTTGCTGCCAAGGTGTACAGAAAGAGCCAAGGTACAGATAATGGACAGGTATTGCCTAATGAAGCATTCACAGAGAAGAGCTAACCAGATAACCAATGATGGTGTTAATGACAACCTCTCAAACCTGATTACAGGTTTCAACTCACAAGGACACTGCCAAGGCGGAATGGTTAATTCGCATGTTGTCAAACAAACACCAAAGTCATTTACCTCCATAGCTTGTACACATAAGGTCCTCATTCTGATCTGGTATTTTAAAATTGCTTCCCAATTCGATTCTTTCACTCATCTCATTTCAAGTTAATTTTGCAAAAACAAATCCATATAGTATCCACTACAACACACTACCCAGGTAGATCGTTTGTGCAAAGTTTCTATGCAGTTTGGGTAAAACCTTCAGATAAACAATCACTGTGACGACGATCTAAAAATAATTAAACTATCAGCTGTCCGACAGTACAAAAAAGTATAATCGTTGTTGCTGAAAACCTACTGACTGTATGAATGTGAACACAAAGAGGTTATGGCAGAAAACATACAGTACAGAAAATGATTATTTTTGCAGATTTTTATGGTGTCCGAAAACATGCAGTGTTTGAATGCCTACAGTCATTATGATAAGTTATTTAATTCTTGCTGAAAAATCAATTCAAGTTACTTTTAAAATGGGAATATTGATGTGAATACGTGATATGATTATGAACATGTTTCTGTGTTCATGCTGTCAACTTTCCTTGCTTAATCAAAAACCATGTCACTAATAAATTCCATGCTATTAAATACTGGCCCAACAAGTTACCAGTTGTATTAACAAAAACATTATTTTACCATTTAAATCAACCACAAATAATATTTAAATTATTCATATGCACATTACACATTTGGACATCTAAGAACCAAATTTGTGATGGGCTAAGCCAGATGAGAAAGTAGCTCTAAGATTTATGACAACGATTTTTTGGCATAGCACCTTCTTTTTCTCCATACCAAATTGAAAATAACCACATGAATGATACCAACGATCAAAAACAAATTCTCCTGGTTCACAGGGGACAAAGATTAATAGCAACCTAAAAACAACACAATGCTTTGTTGGTCTGGAGATCAACCCATCAGCCAATCTACATCGCAGGAAGTGGTCAAGAATAAACCTCTCCTATCTGTTCCGACACAATGGGACAGTAACGATGATAGATACCCGGTGCTAACTAGCATGTTGAGGAGACTGTGATTGTTGCCGCAGCAGACGCGTGCAATATTAACGGCGGAGGAGATCTGAGCAGACAGCCCATCGAATCTTGCATTGTTAGCCATGCCACCAGTGGGTGATAGTATCGCATTACAATCGTGGCATGTTTGTCAGGCTAGCAGGAAGGACTGCCTTGACATAGTCTACCGGCAGACAGCTGTCACGCAATGTGATGGTGTTTATCTGATGGGCGGGAGAGAGAGCACAGCTTCTACATTGGTGCAATATATAACCACTTCACAAAGGTTCCTGCTATTGTTGTTATTTGGGATGTTGTTGTTCTTTCATCAATATATATACCTACATTCAATGCTCATCCCAGCATGAAAGCACAGACAGTTGTAGTTGGCTGGTTCTAATCTACATATTTTACCTTAGACAAGATGAACACTGGAACTCGGTTGCTGCACAAACTCTGTGGAACTCGCTCCATCCCACCGTTAAGTCAGTAGGAAATATAATTTCAGCATCATCAAAGCACCTATCTTTTTAATATTACATATCCTCCTTAGCTTCGTAGCAATTCCATCCATCTGTTGATAACTTTTGCTACATGTACATCATTATGAGAACAATTTATCTTTTGGTTTTGTTGCGCCAATGACCGCAGATTTTCCAAGGATATTGGTGCCAAAAGATGTCATTTTATTATTGTTATTCTCTTTAATTCTGCTTTAAATTGTAGTCCGGGGTGAGGCTGGCTGCGATACTGTATGATCCTCAGTTTGTTTGTTCGCCTTCTTTTCCCATCATTGTACCTACACTGCTGTTTCCACAATCCATCTCATTCCCATCATTGTACCTGCACTGCTGTTTCCACAATCCATCTCATTCCCATCATTGTTCTTACACTGCTGTTTCCACAATCCATCTCATTCCCATCATTGTACCTGCACTGCTGTTTCCACAATCCATCTCATTCCCATCATTGTTCCTACACTGTTGTTTCCACAATCCTTCTCATTCCCATCATTGTTCTTACACTGCTGTTTCCACAATCCATCTCATTCCCATCATTGTTCTTACACTGCTGTTTCCACAATCCATCTCATTCCCATCATTGTACCTGCACTGCTGTTTCCACAATCCATCTCATTCCCATCATTGTTCCTACACTGTTGTTTCCACAATCCTTCTCATTCCCATCATTGTTCTTACACTGCTGTTTCCACAATCCATCTCATTCCCATCATTGTTCTTACACTGCTGTTTCCACAATCCATCTCATTCCCATCATTGTACCTGCACTGCTGTTTCCACAATCCATCTCATTCCCATCATTGTTCCTACACTGTTGTTTCCACAATCCTTCTCATTCCCATCATTGTTCCTACACTGCTGTTTCCACAATCCATCTCATTCCCATCATTGTTCCTACACTGCAATTTCCACAATCCATTTCATTCCCATCATTGTACCTACACTGCTGTTTCCACAATCCATCTCATTCCGATCACTGTACCTACACTGCTGTTTCCACAAACCATCTCATTCCCATCATTGTTCCTACACTGCTGTTTCCACAATCCATCTCATTCCCACCATTGTACCTACACTGCTGTTTCCACAATCCATCTCATTCCCACCATTGTACCTACACTGCTGTTTCCACAATCCATCTCATTCCCATCATTGTTCCTACACTGCTGTTTCCACAATCCATCTCATTCTCATCATTGTTCCTACACTGCTGTTTCCACAATCCATCTCATTCCCATCATTGTACCTGCACTGCTGTTTCCATAATCCATCTCATTCCCATCATTGTTCCTACATTGCTGTTTCCACAATCCATCTTATTCCCAGCATTGTACCTACACTGCTCTTTCCACAATCCATCTCATTCCCATCATTGTTCCTACACTGCTGTTTCCACAACCCATCTCATTCCCATCATTGTTCCTACACTGCTGTTTCCACAATCCATCTCATTCCCATCATTGATCCTACACTGCTGTTTCCACAATCCATCTCATTCCCTTCATTGTTCCTACACTGCTGTTTCCACAATCCATCTCATTCCCATCTTTGTTCCTACACTGCTGTTTCTCCACAATCCATCTCATTCCCATCATTATTCCTACACTGCTGTTTCCACAATCCATCTCATTCCCATCATTCTTCCTACACTGCTGTTTCCACAATCCATATCATTCCCATCATTATTCCTACATTGCTGTTTCCACAATCCATCTCATTCCCATAATTGTTCCTACACTGCTGTTTCCACAATCCATCTAATTCCCATCATTGTTCCTACACTGCTGTTTCCACAATCCATCTCATTCCCATCTTTGTTCCTACACTGCTGTTTCTCCACAATCCATTTAATTCCCATCATTGTTCCTACACTGCTGTTTCCACAATCCATCTCATTCCCATCTTTGTTCCTACACTGCTGTTTCTCCACAATCCATCTCATTCCCATCATTGTTCCTACACTGCTGTTTCCACAATCTATCTCATTCCCATCATTGTTCCTACACTGCTGTTTCCACAATCCATCTCATTCCCATCTTTGTTCCTACACTGCTGTTTCTCCACAATCCATTTCATTCCCTTCATTGTTCCTACACTGCTGTTTCCACAATCCATCTCATTCCCATCTTTGTTCCTACACTGCTGTTTCTCCACAATCCATCTCATTCCCATCATTATTCCTACACTGCTGTTTCCACAATCTATCTCATTCCCATCATTGTTCCTACACTGCTGTTTCCACAATCCATCTCATTCCCTTCATTGTTCCTACACTGCTGTTTCCACAATCCATCTCATTCCCATCATTGTACCTACACTGCTGTTTCCACAATCCATCTCATTCCCATCTTTGTTCCTACACTGCTGTTTCTCCACAATCCATCTCATTCCCATCATTGTTCCTACACTGCTGTTTCCACAATCCATCTCATTCCCATCATTGTTCCTACACTGCTGTTTCCACAATCCATCTCATTCCCTTCATCTTTTACTATTGCTCTCCCTTTCTATCAGAATCCCGCCAAATCTCCCTTTACCTAATCCTCCGACCTCACTCATCGTCTTCCTTCACGAATACAAACTGCTACATATGTCCAAAGGCTACCAATAACCATCAAGTTCTGTCTTCTGAAAAACTGTGAAACAAAAATATTCAACAAAATAGCAAAACTTTGTGATTATAGGTATTAAAAATCCATAGCATCTTTAAAGTATGAAGTCATAAATACCGTGCAAAGGTTATGGTGTTAAAGGAAATCCCTACAGTTTTCTAAAATGTATGCTTGTTCACCTAAATTGGGACCCATTATGTACAGTCACCCATAGTAATGTTAGTAAGGTCAATCCACTTTCTAAGTGTCACAAAAGCCAGAACACACCCAATTCCTTAATAGATAAATAGGTAGTGATCATACTGATGCAGTGTTAATCCTTAGACGACTCCTAATGAGAACACTAACAATCTAACAACGAAGCAAAATCACACAATTTCACTGCATGTTTACGTTTTGTGTAAAATGTGACCCAAAACAAGGTTTCCCACCGGGAGACTTCACACAGACACTCAGCTCACTGTAAGTCCCATCGCCGTCTGCATTTTGTAGGCCATGTAATGTGACTATTAATTGTGTATGCGATCTACACGCCAGTTCCATTAACAGCTTTGTCACGGATACCACCTGACCCAAGAATTTGTAAGACATTCGTTTTTGTTACTATGGTTATTGATTTCTCCGCAGCGCAAAAGCTTGCAGGGTTAGCCGGAGACTATGTGTGGGATGAACTGAGCCAAGCTGGCACAAGAGAATTATCTCGGAGGTGTTAGTGGCTCCAATGTGCGTAGTATGTCATTTAATAACCTCATCAACGACTTTGACGCCAAGCCAAGAAAGACTAATTATGGTTTTTAAAATGGTGTGATGTTTAAAATAATGTGATAAATTGTATAATCTCTAATAGACCCTTATCCTGCACTGTACTTCATTGTGTAGATTGGAAACTTTACATCCCATCTATAAATTCAATTATAATATCATGTTTATAACTAGTATCCTTTTTTCTACTAGCTAATTGTACAGTATGACGCTATGGCTACCAAGGGAATATTGACTTCAGAGACAACACATATCATAGACAGGATGTCATCCAAGGCTAGACACAACCCATCTTCCCTTGAGATTGATTATATTTTGTCTGATTCCAACCCCTTGCTTTGGTTAAACCTTGCGTGGACTGAAGTTCCCACTAGTTTAGCTCTCTTGAGTAAAAGGGGTAAACAAGTCTACCCACATTAAAAAATTATCCAGACAAAATATCAGAGTGTAAGATGCTATTGGACACATAATGCATCCAAACAAAATGCAACAGGATCTATATAATAATGCCATAATGTTAAAACGTTAAAGGGAGCCAGTCCGTTTCTCTACCTCGAATTAACAGGCATAGTTATTTGTAACAGAACGGCTGCTATCTTGAACGTTGGAAAATGTGAAGACCTTGAACATAGAAGGGTACTGAAGTTACCTCAGCCCACATCATCAACATTGCCAATAAAGCTTGTTTTGAAACTGGATCTTTTGTTTACCATTTGAACATGCTTTCGCTCCAAAACTTTCAAACTGCGAACATTCTTCCTCACTTACTAAACACAATTTGGCAGGCAGCAACCCTCAACACATTTACTTAAGAACATTATATTAATTATAATTAATGACAAAAACGTAAGACCAGAGTCCTGTCTACATCTACAGTTCTACTAGATCATTTTAAGTGACATTCGAGATATTCAGTTGAAATGTAGCATTATGTCCTGTTGCATCCTGTTAAGGTACTTCACGTACCACTACATTTTGTCTTGTAACGTTTTGTCCCGGATTTGCTATATAACACTGCTATCAGAAATCAATCTACTTGATGGAATAAATGAAAAGCAACTCACCTGGATTGACTGCATAACTTACATACAGCAAGCAACTTGTATAGAAAGCTATGATACAAGAGTTAGACTTCATCTGAAACAGAAGAAACATGCAATACATAAATACTAATTGGAAACAAAACGCTGATTCCAGAATTGGATCTAATGTTACGCTCAAAAGGTATTTAGAACTGGAAATGGAATGGGTGAAAATGCAACTGTTTGTCAGTTACATTTACGTTAATTGTTTTTCAAATACATCATGTCACTGTTTAGTTTTTAAAAAAAGTAGTCTTTCTTTCAAATTGGTTCAAACTTTGAATGGTTGAAAATTTTTGAGTTACCGAGTTATTATTCACAGAAGTGCAACAGAATGGCAACGAGAGGAAGACGTCAAAATTATGAGCACAGTTTAATCGCCAGCTGACACCGCAGTTGTACCAGTTCCCAAGAAACATCCAGAACCAACTGGGAACCTCAAAGATGGTGTAAACATAAATAATCTGCATTATATTACTGATGTGTTACAGTTAAGCCATGTTCACACAAAGCAGTACCAGGGTCGCCTTGATGACATTACCACACATTCTGCCAAAATCCAAGTGACACCGTCCGTCACAGTTCAGCTTACTGAAGTTTCTTTTGGCCACACTGCAAATTGGATTAGTTTAGCTCGAACAAGACACGGTTAAAATACACACACAGCAATTTCAAAGAACATCAGTTTGAAGGTGTGACTGTGATGTGATTGGACGACCACATCAAGGTGCACCCTGCTCCCTGTGTGGCAGCTGTGTGTGACAATGCACTCACTCCTGAGGTCTCCTGTGTATGGTGCCTCCGTGAAACTGTACATCACATTCTGAGTAAACACTTTCTGTCTGGAACAGTCTTGCCAAAATGCTATGTACTCATGTTCCTGAAATATACAGATCTATTTGTTTGCATGCTCATTTGTTTATATTTGCAATGTTATCTGTTGATCTGCTCATTTGATCATGGGCTCAATTATTTGTGGATTTTTTTTCATGGGCTCCATTATTCAAGGACTCGTTTATTCACAGGATCGTTTGTTCAGACTCTTTCATTCAAGAGCTCATTCATTCACACAGTCATTTGTTCAGACTCCACACTCACTCGCCAGATTAACTCATACACACTCATTCGTCCGCACTCATTCGTCCGCACTCATTCGTCCACTCATCCGCCCACACTAACTCGTTCACACTCACTCGTCCACACTCACCCGTCCACACTCAATTGTCCATATTCACTCGTCCACACTCGTCCACACTCACCCGTCCACACTCATTCGTCCACTCACCCGCCCACTCAATCGTCCATATTCACTCGTCCACACTCATCCGTCCAGTCACCCGTCCACACTCACTCACTCTGTACTCACTCGTCCACACTCACCGGTCCACATTCACCCGTCCACACTCAATCGTCCACATTCACTCGTCCACACTCATCCGTTCACACTCACCCGTCCACATTCACCCATCTACACTCACTCGTCCACACTCAATCGGCCATATTCACCCATCCACTCACTTGACCGCACTCAATCATCAGCACTCAATCATTTGCATTCAATCGTCCATATTCACTCGTCCACACTCACTCATCCACACTCACTCGTCCGTACTCACTCGTCACACTCAATCATTCGAACTCACTCATCCATATTCACTCATCCACACTCACTCGTCCACACTCACTCGTCCACACTCACTCATCCATATTCACTCATCCACACTCACTCGTTCATATTCACTCATCCACTCACTCATCCATATTCACTCATCCACACTCACTCATCCACACACATTTGTCCAGACTCATTCACTAAGACTTATTCATTCAGACTCTACAGTTTGATGTGGTGTAGGCTGACAAAAAGTCCTGCAGAAAATCCCACATAGAACAATGTAAAACAAAGTGTTTGGGGTTACTCTCATAACGAAGTGCAGTAACGTCAACCCGTTCTCCGCCACAGCGGAACCACGAGTCATGCATCAAAGGCAATTGTAAAGGTCACTAGTGAACACAGAGACCAGGGGATATCACTGTGTCAACTGTGATATATGCACTTCTTCTCTATTGACAGAGAAAGTCCCAGATGTCAAAAAACAGAAGCGATCATTTTCAATCAAGCAGAAGTACACCTTCTATATTTTATTGTAATATTAATTAACGAAAACAGGTTATTATAACAATTTGGAGTCTCATCTTGTAAACTTATTTACAATTTAAATGTTCACAATTTTTCAAATAAAAAAAACACCTGCTAATTCTCAACAGACAAATACCAACAGTAAAATATAAAAATATAATTATCTCGCCCAAACCGACACAGACACACCCTTTTCTTGGCGGAAGAAGAACGTTTCCCACTAGGACTACTACAGCTTGCAATATAACATGACAAGTCTGCCGTTAACCCATCACTTTACTCGTGTAAATGACAAGTTTCAGATAAAAGACACCCTAGCCATTGGAGAGTGATTTCATTATGCACACAGTCCCTGGAAATGTTTCTGAATTCCAGCTGCAGGAGAAAGGAGATCCCGGTGGAACTGAACCCACACAGAACAAATGGACGCATTGGAGCCTCGGGAAGGTATGAATCGCTTTGTATACAACAAAAAACTGTATGACTGGCACATCTAGTGGACAGACATGGTGCTACTGTGTAGGCGAACTCAGATAAGCCAGCCTGCTTCTTTCATCTTCACAACTGTTACTGTGTGTTTATTTCACCCAGAAGCCATGCGGTCCTGGATCCAATGGTTTTCTCACTTTCCTGTCCATCCAGGAGACCCCTGCTCTGGATCTCATTTGCAGCATGGTTTTGAAACACCTCTCCATCCAGAACTTGTTTGTGTCTGAATAATTTAATCGGTTTTGTGCAATTCTCCATGAAAATGGTTAGCCATTATATATTTCAGTGGCGCTCAGTTTTGTTGTGGAATGATTCAGTATTCAAAAGATTGGTTTCCTAAACCTGTAATCCCCAATTACTGCAATTCTTCTCAAACGAGATATTGTCTACCCTAAATTTGTAATTCCAAATTAAAGCAATTAATTCTTCTTATATACTTAAGTGGTTGCCTGCCTACCTTGAATATTTTGTCCACAATTTTTTTTTAATTCTTTTCTATCCAAGAGGTTATCTACCCTAAATCTCCAGTCCATCCAATTTGTGAAATTCTTCTCCATTCAAGATCATTCAATAACATAGATCATCAATGCACCCAGTTTCATCATGAAATTCCTGTTCATTTTAAGTAAATGAACATGCCCATTCCTCTTGTTATCAGCCCATTTCCTTACCACAACTAATATCATTTCTATTTTGTAATCAGACCATAAAACTAATGACTATGTCAAACAGCAAATTTACTTCAATGCTGGCAAACAAGAGCAGCTGTTGTCAACTGTAAGACAGAACACATAGTTCTCCTAGTTTCGCAGTCGTCTGTCAACAGACATCTCAATAATGATCACACCAGGCACCCTGGAGGACAAAAAGAGATGGGGACAACAGAAACAAAATTGGCTGGATAACATCATAGAGTGGACCATGCAGTCTACCCAACCAATGATACCCTGTTGCACTCCACGGAAGACAGACCAGACTGGTACTGACTGACAGTGGACATGGCACCTCTACGACCAGCCAGGCCAAGGGATGAATGAAGAATTGAAGACCTACGCAGCTGTGATAGTATTGAGCTGCACCTGATGTTGACTAATGTATGAAGCAGGCTGCTGTAGACTGAAAGTAGAAGTGGATATGGCACCTCTACAACTGTCCCAGCCAAGGGATGAATGAAAGACTAAAGAACTATACAGCTAGTGGCACTGAGCTGCACCTGATGTTGACTAATGTATGAAGCAGGCTGGTGTAGACTGAAAGTAGAAGTGGATATGGCACCTCTACAACTGTCCCAGCCAAGGAATGAATGAAAGACTAAAGAACTATACAGCTAGTGGCACTGAGCTGCACCTGATGCTGACTAATGTATGAAGCAGGCTGGTGTAGACTGAAAGTAGAAGTGGATATGGCACCTCTACAACTGTCCCAGCCAAGGGATGAATGAAAGACTAAAGAACTATACAGCTAGTGGCACTGAGCTGCACCTGATGCTGACTAATGTATGAAGCAGGCTGCTGTAGACTGAAAGTAGAAGTGGATATGGCACCTCTACAACTGTCCCAGCCAAGGGATGAATGAAAGACTAAAGAACTATACAGCTAGTGGCACTGAGCTGCACCTGATGCTGACTAATGTATGAAGCAGGCTGCTGTAGACTGAAAGTAGAAGTGGATATGGCACCTCTACAACTGTCCCAGCCAAGGGATGAATGAAGGACTAAAGAACTATACAGCTAGTGGCATTGAGATCCACCTGATGTTGACTAATGTATGAAGCAGGCTGGTGTAGACTGAAAGTAGAAGTGGATATGGCACCTCTACAACTGTCCCAGCCAAGGGATGAATGAAAGACTAAAGAACTATACAGCTAGTGGCACTGAGCTGCACCTGATGCTGACTAATGTATGAAGCAGGCTGCTGTAGACTGAAAGTAGAAGTGGATATGGCACCTCTACAACTGTCCCAGCCAAGGGATGAATGAAAGACTAAAGAACTATACAGCTAGTGGCACTGAGCTGCACCTGATGTTGACTAATGTATGAAGCAGGCTGCTGTAGACTGAAAGTAGAAGTGGATATGGCACCTCTACAACTGTCCCAGCCAAGGGATGAATGAAAGACTAAAGAACTATACAGCTAGTGGCATTGAGATCCACCTGATGTTGACTAATGTATGAAGCAGGCTGCTGTAGACTGAAAGTAGAAGTGGATATGGCACCTCTACAACTGTCCCAGCCAAGGGATGAATGAAAGACTAAAGAACTACACAGCTAGTGGCATTGAGATCCACCTGATGTTGACTAATGTATGAAGCAGGCTGCTGTAGACTGAAAGTAGAAGTGGATATGGCACCTCTACAACTGTCCCAGCCAAGGGATGAATGAAAGACTAAAGAACTATACAGCTAGTGGCACTGAGCTGCACCTGATGTTGACTAATGTATGAAGCAGGCTGCTGTAGACTGAAAGTAGAAGTGGATATGGCACCTCTACAACTGTCCCAGCCAAGGGATGAATGAAGGACTAAAGAACTATACAGCTAGAGGCACTGAGCTGCACCTGATGTTGACTAATGTATGAAGCAGGCTGCTGTAGACTGAAAGTAGAAGTGGATATGGCACCTCTACAACTGTCCCAGCCAAGGGATGAATGAAGGACTAAAGAACTATACAGCTAGTGGCATTGAGATCCACCTGATGTTGACTAATGTATGAAGCAGGCTGCTGTAGACTGAAAGTAGAAGTGGATATGGCACCTCTACAACTGTCCCAGCCAAGGGATGAATGAAAGACTAAAGAACTATACAGCTAGTGGCACTGAGCTGCACCTGATGTTGACTAATGTATGAAGCAGGCTGCTGTAGACTGAAAGTAGAAGTGGATATGGCACCTCTACAACTGTCCCAGCCAAGGGATGAATGAAAGACTAAAGAACTACACAGCTAGTGGCATTGAGATCCACCTGATGTTGACTAATGTATGAAGCAGGTGACAGGAGGACTTGCAGGGACAAGCTTCAGCAGCTGGCCCAGTCACACACAATAATGCATCATCACTCTGTCACTGGGACGAATTAATCACCTCACAAGAGAAGCCCACAAATCTGCTATTACACAACAGAGGTGGGCAGTAGATTGTGCTACAGATTGTTGGCAACATTCCGTATTCTGTCGTGGCATCAATATTTCATTGCATCCATTTTGTACGTGGTTCTCATCAAGCAAGATGAGATGCATTAAAGCCTGGGAAGACAACATGCTTGTGTAGGCAACTGACCTGTCAATGGCCAACCTATTTAAGGGACCACCAAAGGTGGATGAAGATAAATTTGGTGCTCATTTCAGACATTTAAAACTCTGAATTCCACTTGCCATGTCAGAAGGAAGTTGAGTGTATTAAGTATGAAAATGAAGAAATAGAAGATACGTTCCGCGACATTTGCTGCATTCAAATTGGATTATGTGTTTTCTACGCAAATGTGCCATCGCTGCAATTAAGAACACTTAGGTTTTGTAAAAAGTTAAACTTGTCAAACCTGAGTGTGAACTGAAGCCCTCAAAAGCACCGTTAAAAAAGAATCACCACCAAATGCAAAACTAATAACGTAGGCCATCACTGGAAACGCGCTGGCACGGCGCACGGGCTGGCGCAGATGCGTACAGAAAATGAATGAAGAGCGATTGAGAAAGATAGCATGGAAATAAAAGACGGTGTTGGAGCACGAGACAATGAAGATCAAAACAAAGATGGGGCGAGAGTGTCGAGAGAGATTTTGAAAGAGCAGTGATGACCAGTTGAGTCTGGGAAGGAATCTGCATGAAGATAAGGGTCGCAATAGAGGAGACTCACCAAGCAGATAGAACAAATACATTTGCGATGCGGCTCCAACCACTTGCCTAAGGAAAAAATTAAAAACTTTTGCATATGTTAATTACGTTAATATTTTTAAAATTATTATACATCTCTATTCTTATAACCTTAATATAATAGTACAGCTGTATTAACATATATAATTATTTTAAATTATTTTTTTCTTAGCGCTTCTTATGATTCCTTGTATGTTTTATATTGTGTGTGCAAGTCTATGAATGGGCTGGTATTCCATATGGCACTATACAAATGTTAGTAATAATATTAAAATGCACAAACAATAAGATCACTTGGTCAAGATTGCTATTCGACTGTCTCAAAATGAATCAGTTGCTGTTGTAGAAAATACTTCAAAAAAGTGAATCAAAAAAATACCACTGTCAGGAAGGATGATTGATGAAGATCATTAGACGATAAGAGAAGAAATAGCAGATGCATCTCCGGGGAGACATTTCTGACAAACGTGACACTTCCAAAGTTACACAATGTTTTGAAAACATCGCATATGGATTCCCATCAGGTGATTTTAATTTGAAGACATTTTCAGATTGTTATAGTTAGTGAATCAAGACCAGGTTTCACGTTCACCAACAGTGTGGAATGTTATATTTTCAACGTTTTTGTATCTGTATTCTGATTGGCAAAATGTCCTGTGGACACTTATCACACTAGTGTCTACTGTGGCTCATTTGGTTTAACGTTATTAACATCTGGTCGATTCTTGCAACATATCGGGTATATTTTTGTTAACACTAACTTTAAATTTTTTTTATATAAACTGGAGCAGAGAACATCATTCTCACTTGACTATAGCCCAACCATTAATGTTGTCATTTCACTGTACTTTTCCCTATTTCTCTTGCGTACAAAAAACGGATTTCCAGCACACAAGGAAGACAGGAAACCATTAAGGAATAGTCTGCTTGTAGTTCATCTGCAGCAGTCAGGAAACATCTCGCATAGCCACAGATGAAAGCTAATATGGATCCTCTAGGCAGAAATGAAACCAATTAATATAGAGCTGTGTCAACAGGCGGGCTAAGCATCGAGAGTTACATTGGAAAGGGACAGAGAGAGAGACACACGACCGAGTAATTAAGCACATCCTACAGTTCTGTCACGTGGGCACAACTAGGCATGGAGGAGACACTGGAAGAGTGGAACGAGTGGAAGGGAGTGATGTGGTCATGTCATGATTGAAACACCACATTTAGTGTCAGTGTGAGGATAGACGATAAGGGAAAGGACAAGACAGGAGGATGACCAAATTAAGATAAGAGATCAGATTGAAATGTTACGGAATTAATGTAATTGACCTATCCATCACATGACCTGTTACCTAACTGGACCTAAGGTCATGCCTTTGAAAGCAATGTGCTGGCATGTAAAAAAATTCTTTCCTCCCGAAACGCGATTTGTGCAAGAAATGGTTCATTAAAACAAATTTCGGTGGACAGGATATTATAATAATAATAATAAGATAACTTCTATTGCGCCTAAATCCTTGGAAACCAAGCTCAGAGGTGCATCAAAACAAAAGGGTTGGTCAATCTCAAAGTACATAAGTAGTTTTCCAGTTGTCAACAGATGGGTCAAGGCGCTAGGGAGCTAAGGTGGATAAGCAAGGTTGTAAAGATACGTTTTTAATGTATAACTACTGTTTATATTGTTTGATATATATATATATAAGGGAAGGCCACAGGTGAGATGGGAGGACTGCGTGAGGAGGAACATGAGAAGATCGGGGGAGGATGAAAGATGGGTGAGAGTGAGCTGCGGATAGAAAACTTTGGAAAGAAAAAAACATGGTGAGAGGTTCGGCAATATTGTACCTGACCCTCACCCCTGTAGAGCAGGGAACAACGAGAGCAACTTCATAATATTTACGATAAAAACAAACAGACAGCCTCTCTTTAATCAACACATCTAACTACACATCGCCAATCCACAAGAACTTATATACATCTCTTGGCTAGGTACAGATACACGTTCCCTGTGACATTGCCCTCGAGCCAGCTACAGGACAAAACAGAAAACAGCAATGGATCTATCGCTACTACTTAGTGAAATTGACTAAATACAATCCATCGACTCAAACAATTTCTGCTTGCTCTGATCCTAGAACTGCTGAAGGCTCGCACACTTGAGAAAACAGCCTCGCACTTGGCAACGCGACGATGGATCGCTAAACGGTTACCCAGAGAGCAATGGACAGCGGACACAAGTTAATAATTGATTGGTGGCACGCGGCAAGTCTCCTGGACCTCTCGCCGCCATCACTGAATGCTGCTAACGGGCCAGACACAGGAAATTGAAAGAATGCCACTAAGGAAATTGTGCCAAGTGCATTGAATACATCGCAAATTGGCGCTTGATTGGCAAAGAGTTTGTTGCCTCGATGGCGAGTGACTACAGGAAGGAATTGTTGTTTGGTGTTAACTTCCATCAAGGCCAATCTCTTTATAGTGCAATACAAAGTTACTTCATTGCAAATTATATGTCACAAAATCTGAAACAGCCATGATCATTTGATCGAACACTTTTAAGTCCAGCAGTAATCTTTCTATCAATATTCCCTCCCCATTAACAAACCCCCAAGGACAGACTTGGATACAGTTGTATCCGCGCATATGACATGACAGAAGGCTCTATCCCTCGACCATTTAGTATAACGTGTGCCAATTACAAATGAAGATTGCTACAAGTCCCACGACGACCATGAAAGTTCCTTGCATCATTAACAACTCCTTCAACACCAATAAATAGCAGCAACTGTGAAATGTTGTCACAACACGGACCTTCATCACCACAATTCCATGCATTACCACAGTTGGCTCTATTTTTAACATCTAGCAGTCTACTGCCATAAATTTATCATGAAATATCTCAAATTTTGTAATCTTTATTTGCCTGGATCTTCTGATCTGGTTATTCTGGCCACATTTCTTCCATATCTGGTGTTGTCTTGTTGCATTGCGTAAAGGGATTTATGCGATTACATTGCATAAGTTTTACGCGAGGCAACCAAGGCAACACTAAAGTCCTAGAGCCAGCCTGCAGGCTAGGTAAACAAGCTGACACTGTTCCTTGACCAGGTCAGAGTCCAATAGTCTGAAGGCGTACCGGCCGTCCCGCCCAGGTCAGAGTCCAATAGCCGGGAGGCGTGCCGGCCTTCCCGCGCTTTAGCGTAGTGATACAGTAAAAACTAGTCCGACCATTCAGGACATAAAAGGCCACTGCACCTCTAGCAGCGGCCACATTTGAAATTTCTCGTGTTCAGTTGTTTATCGAATATCGTATCAGTTTTGACTCCACCTCCCTCCCCTCCTGCCATAAGACTAGTTATAAGTATGTATGGGATTTTCACAACACGCACATGCGATAATTTTAGCTTTGCTAACGCTTTTCCCTGTTTCTAAATGGTACACGAGGTTTTGCCTTAAGGCTTTTTCCTCCTTCAAGTGTACGCAGGGTTTTTAGGGCGGTAATTAAAGTAGGATTAATAAACGGTGTGGCGGAATGGCCCCACCTCTCTCTAGGATGTGGTAATAGTTAGTAGTTTTAATCGTCTAAATGTCTGGGAGGCGTCTTTTTAATAGTTCTGGTGTATTACCATAATTTAAATATGGTATTCTATAATGTGGGCCTTGTTTTTAGAATGTATAGGTAAAATAAATGGGGCAATGTTTAAGACCTCAAATGGCCCACATTTGATTGTATTGTGTTTTAGCTAATAACTCATCCAATTATCGGGTGAATAATAAATAAATGTCAGAAGGTTATTCTGGCCACATTTCTTCCATATCTGGTGTTGTCTTGTTGCATTGCGTAAATTGGGGATCTCAGGGTATTGTGGAATTGCATGTAAATCAGAGTATTTCACGTTATGAAAATGGTTACAGATCAGTTTTATTTCCAAATGCATTGCAAATGTACTCTTAAATCAATGGCACATAACATTATATTAATTATATGTGGACAAGTAAACTAAAATGTCTGAGGCTTTATAGGTATGGTAGAAAGAAGAAAAAGTTGACTAATTTGATGATCTAGGCATATGTGTTCATACATAAAATATATATTTTAAGGTGCAAATAACTTTGCATATAGGCAAGAAATACATCTGCTTTTATTACAAATATAACTGATATAATATTCACAGGTATAAGAACCAGAACCTAGCATTGTGTGTTATTCAAAGTTTGTTACCAAGGCCTGGGTGACAGAGGTATGCGTGATGAATTTACTATTTGTGACTTTGCCTTGTTGACAGAGCATTTAATGTCATAAAATACATCTTTTAATTTATAATGTGTTGCAGTTGTAACATTTACAGATATACTGTATTCGTTCTATTATGCGCACAGTACGCTTAGCAAATATTGGAAACATGGAAATGTGTCAAATCTTTTGTTCCAATAAGCATACAGAGGTGTGCACCCATTTTCTTTGGTTCCTGTGGTTCCCGAGTACAGCCATCACAGCAGACATGACTGGCAGGTGATTTATGCATCTCACATACGAGCCACAGGATACGACAACATGAACAAATTTGATAATTTAGGTGGACCTTTCAATGTTGTTTCATCACCAAGCTTTGAATCTAGTGTGATATTGGTAGAAATTAAAACACAAACAAGACCACTGTCATGGCGTCGGATGCTACTAAAAAGGGGGTGTACGCTAATTACGGCATGTACGCTTAACCCATTTTATCCGGGATACGATTCTAGTCATAGTTACCCTTTGTATCCGGGATACAATTCTAGTCGTAGTCTGCACTTAGCATGGAAACCCCGCACTGTAGTGTTATGGATCCCTATTGGTTGATTAACACTGAATGATGTCAGTATCTTGCCATCATTGGGAAACACGTAGGAATCACCAAATCAGCGCTGTTGATTGGTTATTCGACGTAGAGGTCTGCTACCCCCACGTAAATCGAAACCAGATGGCGGATAAGTCGCAAATATCATCAAATTTCTAGTTATTTTAAGGATACCTGCTAATTTACTTCATAGTGTTGATAACAAGGAGGCAGACAAGCAGATGTACGATATAATATGCACAGGCATGCTAATTGATGCGATATTTGTCTGTGAAAATATACTTTGAAGGCTTCGAATTGGAGTGAACCGACAACGGCACCTATTTTTGCCCACTTTGTGCTACGACGCATTTTCGGCTGCAACAAACAGTAACTGCTTCACATATAAATCTACATTGAAATGTTGACCAAATTCATTACTTTAGTTTCTTGATTTATTTATTATAAGAAACAAAACATAGAGATAGCGTTGACAGAAGATATTAAAAAAATTGCGTTAATCTTCTCAACAACTCCACATGCTGCCATTCTGTTCTTTCGTGTAGGGGTGTTGTTACAGAATTGTACATAACGAGATAATTATCCAAGATACGTGAACAAGTTTTATACCATTGTTTTCAGGGGAGAATGGTGTATAAAATAAAATCATCTTGTTCATTGAGATGTTGAAGGCCTGTCATTTTCTGATGCTAACAAAATGATTTCTTTGACATGGTCAGGAACTGGCTGCAATTCGTCTGCACTAGCTTCAGGATAAAATGGGTTAATAGAACGAATATGGTACATGGATTAAGTAAAATGTGTACATAGTGTAGTTGATTTGATTGACATTATTTGAATATAGATTGAAATGGATTACACTTCGTTGTACAAGATCGGCAAGTTTACGGTGGGCGATAATAGGGAACCCGCGGCCACAAGCGCAGTTTATGGTGCTCGTCTAAAGCTTATATGCAACGCGACTACAGGCAAGACTCAAGAAGATTATAGTTAAACAGTTGTTGTTGTTGTCTGGTCAACCCAAGGGATGATTTAAACAACCTGAACTCCAACAAAAGACCCACATGCACACAAGGAAATCACCTCATTGGTGCCATTATCAGATATTATGGACTGCAGAGTCTTAGATCTGTTGACACCCTCCATCAAAGCTCAAATCAGGAATGGCACGAGTCAATATTATATCTACTTTGCAGTGTCTAGACAGGTCACTCCTCTGAATACACACATAATTTAGCTGCACACGATGACGCAACGAGGCACAGCCTAACCAACTGGGAAACTAATCAGTCATGTACACTGGCATTTGTTACCACTTAGAACACACATTACATGTCCTAGTACCAGAGATACTGTTTCAAAGAGCTAACCATCTGAAGAGAGAACAAAAGGGTTGATCATGATGTTTGACATCACATGACCCAAGAAAACATAGATGGAAAACAACACCACAACAACAAGATGAAGACCATGTGCAAAGGCAAGCAAGGATCACCCTCGCATGCCAGAGGGCGCGGTAGATTACATAAGTCTTGTTACTACATAGGGTTAAATCGTCTTGCAAAACTCTGAAGACAACCTCAGCCAATAGTACCGCTTGTCAAAAAGTTCCAGTGGAAAGTCTGAAAAGGAGATGTAGTTATTTGAATACGCAATACTGCTCAGCAGCTCGTGAGAACATTTTGGTAGAATGGGTAATAATGGGATTCCCAGGAAGTCAGCGGTTTTGTTTTGGAACTGGAGTGTAGGTCAAACTGATGTCTGCACTGTTCTCACAAGTGGTTCCTCACGACTGGTGAAGTAAATTACAAGTTTGATACAGCTAACTTCTACGCAATGCGTAGGAGATCGGCTAGGGGTAGTGTACATAGTCACCATTCCTCACTGCAAGACATTTTTATAGTAAGAATATTTAAGTGCGATAATCAACTGGTATTCATAAACCAACTTGAAATGCTGTTGGTACTCTCAAAAATAAACAAGACAACAAAGGAGGCAGGGTGGGGTTGTATGTGGCATAGTGCTTAACAAGTTAACAGCATTAAAAAAGTAAATATACACTCTTATAGTGCAGTATCCATTCCTTTGGACTGCCCAAAACGCTTTACACTTTATTCCCTGGCAGACCCGTCCAATCAAACACCATCTCAACTTAGTACTCTAGGAGCATTCAGCTACATTGCAGTTAATGCTTAAAGACTATTTGTACACAAAATATCAACCACTGTCTATAGCCAGGTGCTCAGTCATATAGCTGAATAAACTGGAGCAATGTAGCATGAATGATCTTGCCACAAGAATCTACATGGCAGCACAGGATTCTAAACCAGGCTCTCGTGATTGAGAGTCCGACACTCTAGCTACAGAACTCCACAACATTAAGGAAACAGCAAGACCACTAAAGGAAACAAACCTATCTTGTTGCCAGTCCCTATCAGTTGTCAGCGAACACAGAACACAGGACATCGGTGTTACACGAAGGACGTGAAAATACCAAACATGAGAGTTGCATTAGGAGGAAAACAGTGGAGCAATAAACTTGCATCAAACAAAACCTGCTTCAAATCGAGAAATTGGCCACAAGCTTCCTTCCACTAGACTCTCCAGTTTGTCACGTAACCATGGTTATGTGACTCTCCTGTAGTGACATCAATCCGTCGACAAAAACCAAGTGAGTTGAGCGTAACATTCGGCAAGAACGGAAAAAGTTTCTTGAGAGGTAATTACCATGTCAAACCAGATTGTGGCGCAGTTGTATTTGGCCGAATTGCGGGCAATTTAATTTCAGCCCAATTATCGCCACTCGCTCAGCTGAAGAATAGAGTATCTAGTACATGGCCTGATAGAATTACGAGTGGATACTGCTGATTGATTGATTACTTGAATACTTCCACAGAAGTAAAAACTGTGCATGATTAACCTACTCTGGCAGCACCTTTGAACATGGCAATATTGATACAATTACTAGAGGAGGGTTATAAATTATCCAATATTTTGTAATAGATGTTGTTATGTTGCCAATTTAATGGCATCTGAGCCCACTGCTATTTATATAGGCAGCAAACGAGGGCTGAGTACAATTGCGCAAGATCAAATCAATAAATAGTACTTCACATAGTTCCTTTCAAATAATAATAAGATAACTTCTATTGTGCCTAAATCCTTGGAAACCAAGCTCAGAGGCGCATCAAGACAAAAGGATTGATCAGTCTCAAAATCCTTAATTAAGCAGTTGTCAGCAGATGGGTTTATAAGGTGGATAAGAAAATTTGTAAAGATAAGTTTTTACATGACGACAACATTTTGTAATAGTTTCAACTGATCTAAAACTAAGAGGGAGCATATTCCAAAGAGTTGGTGCAGCAATAGAAAAAGCCCTAGTTCCAATGTTAGTGTTGACTCTAGGAACAAAAAGTAGGTCAGAACTAGATGATCGAAGCTGGATAGGTTTTCTTACAGGAGTACAAGCAGTGAATACAAATAAGATGTTTGCTTACTGGACAGTGCCTGGTATGTAATGGTACATACCTTAAATATTATACGATATCGTACAGGAAGCCAATGCAAAGATTTTAAAAAGTGGTTTAGAGCGAGAAAAACGAGGATATCTTGTAACTACCTTTGCCAAGTTTTGTAATATCCTTGCTAGCAATACTATAAAGGAGGGAATTGCAATAGTCAAGTCTGCTGCTAACAAGCACTGTTGCAATAGTTTTAGCAACAGAAAATGACATATACCGGCGAATATGGCAAAGATTGCGAATATAATAAAAAAGCAGCGACACGTTTGAGATATGTTGTCGGAACCTTACGTTACTATCAAAGACCATTCCTAGATTCCGCTCCGAAGTTGCTGGCATGATATGCTGATTCAAAATATGCGTAGGGAAAACCCATCAAGTTTACATTGGAGTATCAATAATGATCAATTCAGTTTTATTTGTATTTAATTTAAATTTGCTGTCAGTCATCCAGTGGCAGATATCTTGTAGGCAATCACTAAGCTGGTTAAGGGAGCGATTTGTATCCGGTGTAGCCAACAAAATGTAAATCTGAGTATCATCAGCATAAAGATAATGCTCCAAGTTGTCTTTGTATAACAGAGCTTAGTGGCGTGGTGTAGAGTAAAAAGCAAAGGCCCAAGAACAGAACCCTGAGGAACAAATATATAGTTGGCAGTGTAGCCGAAAAGCAGTTCCCAATCTTTGGTATCTATCAGTTAGATATGAAAAAACCCAGCTTAGAGCTGTGCCAGATATGCTGTACCACTTTAATAGGCATTCAATGAGAATGCTGTGGTCAACCATGTCAAAAGCGGCAGAGAGATCTAGTAATTAAGGTAAGTGCAATCACTTTGCAATTATTAATGTTCAAGTTAATGACATTGTGAACCTTTAAGAGGGCAGTCTCTGTCGAATGAAACTGTCTATATGCTGATTGTGACACATTAGTTAAGACATTTGTACTAATATGAGACCTTAGACGACTTGCTGCAACCTTTTCTAGTATTTTGGAAATAAAGCTGAGGTTAGAAATAGGTTTATAGCTGTTTAGGCCTTGTTTACGCAGAGTTGACTTCTTAAGAAGTGGAGTGACATGGGCATATTTGAAATCCTCAGGAAAACAGCCACAGCAAAGTGATGTATTTACAATATTTGTTCCAGGTCGATCCAATTATAATGTATCGAGACTTGCTTTTATAGCAGTACTGTTGAAAATGTATTAAGTTCACATTTCTGATTTGTCAAATCAGTTGTAATTACACAATTTCAGTTATAGCTACACATGCATTATATGACCAGATGTTTATTTGAAACATTTATTCAGAACATACCAAGTTACTCTGGTACTGCACGGCGAGAAAAGACACCGATATATATTCTGGTTAAAGCCACCTCTAGGTCAGAGATTAAATGATGCCCATGGTCCCAATGGATAGCTGTAATGTTACTATATATATAATGCCAACTTGAAAGTTAGAATACTCTCACTCACCAGCAACAGTTGACATGAGTACGCCTACAAAATGTCAATCCCACATATGCAAAACTGACCAAGATATGCTCAGACACGCTGAATGACAGACACCTACACTCTGTTTTATAATGCAGATTTATTAATAATGTGTCATGTGTGTTTCTGATTTAGAATATTTTGTGTACGATTGATTAGGCGCAGTCCTGATTGCATCTTGGCAGTGTATATTGTAAAAACGTTATATCAAGATGTCTGAGTCCTCAGCAATACTACACTGCATCACAACTACCCCATTATAACTGTTCACAATCACAGCATCAGACATCTTTTCTTTACTCAGCATGAAGATGTCAACACAGATTCATATTATGTGAAGCGCTTTCATTGGTAATAATTTACCTAAAAAGTGCTATAATAACCAATGGTATTATTATTACTGTAAGATAACAGTCAATGCTCTGAAATATGAATCGAAACAACCAGGGTTAGGGGCCACCTGTTGCTACCACTATTTATATTGGGTGGGCTGAGCTGGAGCTACAGTACCACTCCGTCGTCGGATCATGACATCAGAAAACATGAGGGGGTGCTGTTGAATATGTTTCACAGCGATACTGAACATTTTAAAACTCACTAGAAATCTAAATTGCACCCTCTCATGAGGCTCACCAAAAAACCACCTCGAGGATCTCTGAAAACCTCAATTTGCACCATTGAGGCTCACAAAAAAACCACCTTGAAACTCTCCGAAAACCCCAATTTGCACTCTCCTTGAGGCTTGCCAAAAAAAACACATTCAAGCAACAACCCTGCTTAAAAAACCACTAGAGTGACCCTATAATAAACCAAACATGTGGACACCAGATGGATGACCCTAAAATCACATGTAGATGGTTACAGATGCTCCAGAAGACAAAAACATAGTGGCCCAAAAACTACACTCATAATATCAACAGATTACCTTAAGGCTAAGGACCTGTAGAACACCCTCTCGGATGCTGTAGGGAAGTGCCAGAAGGACATGACTACGAATAAGGTCAAGGTGTTGAATGTGCACGGGATGTCTTGAATATGTAAACAACTGCCTGACAGTGACACACTGCACAGCCGCATCTCAATCACTTCTAATTATCAGAACTCTTCATAACAAAAAACCTTTAGAAAAATAACATCATGTGTGTTGGTGTAATTAAATGGTCCATTATGTGGATCCACTGCAATTCATGCCGCACTGACAAAACATACAAGTTTAACAAGATTTAACAAGATTGCCATCCAGAAAAATTACTCTGGATGGCAGTTGGACAAGGAAGCCTTTTGGCTTATCGAGAGTCCAATACTTTTTATCTACATGTATCCCGCCTTTTTAAGGTGTGTCGATTTTATTTTTAAACATATTCACACTACTAGCACCAACACAATCAGGAGATAATCTGTTCCATTCATTTACAGTCCTTTGTGAGAATGAGAACTTTCTTATATCTAATCTACACTGCTCCTTTACTAATGTAGCTTCATGTCCTCTGGTCCTTCTATCTTTCTTAACTGAGACAAAAAAATTTCTATCAATATTTTCATAACCATTCAATATTTTAAACACTTCTATGTGATCTCCTCTCAATCTCCTGGTCTCTAGTGTTGTTAAACCACATTCTTTTAGGCGTATTTCGTAACTAAGATCCCTCAGATTTGGTATCATTTTAGTCGCTCTCCTCTGTACTCTTTCTAGCATATCTATGTCCTTCTTGCGATATGGCCTCCATGCTTGTATACAATATTCTAAATGAGGCCTCACTATTGTTTTGTACAGCGGTACTATTAATTCTTTTTTCTTATACGCTATATTTTGCCTAATTAATCCAAGGATTTGATTTCCCTTTGACGCTGCAATTCCGCACTGCTCTGAAACCTTCATATCAGCACTAATGGTTAACCCTAAGTCCTTTTCTTTTACAGTAGTACTTAGAACAGTACCCCCCATTTTATATTTTACCTCTTCATTCCCATGACCTGTGTGGAGGCATTTACATTTCCCAAAATTGAACAGCATTTGCCACTTTTCAGACCATTTGATCAGTTAGTGCCTGAATGGGGCTGTTTAGAAGCAATCATCTGATTAAAGATTGAAAATGCATGTACAACTTAAAGAATGATTAACATTTAAAAAATATGTTTTTGCCAGTACTAAAATAATATTATGAATTACTTACCAGATCTACCATAACAAATTCAAACTGTACAAAAAGGTATGTCCTTACATAGTCCAACTGACTGGTCAGTGATTAATACTTCACCTCTTAACAGATCTGTTCATTCATGAAGCAAAGACCATATGTTCACACTTACTGAAAAATCATTGTTACAAACATCCTTTACAACACATGGTCTGGATATAACCCTTCTGAACAGATAAGTAATAACACATTATCATCATACATAAATACTCGCTACACCCCCTACCTGTGCACCTACCTCCGCATAGGCTCCCGGAAGCTATCTCCATTCCCTTGTAAACAATCACGCCGGTGGCAATGCACAACTAATCCACCACCACCACTACTGAGGAGGCAACTTTACTCAATAACTCTCGTTCCTCATAAGTCCAGTGTTGAACGGTGGCGAGAGACCATATGAATCTCGATCATCACATAAACGAGCCGACACAGGCAACGGCAGCCCGCATAGCTGACAGCGGATGTAATGCTGCGGAAACCGCGGCGACCAGCAACGACGGACGCAGCCTTACACATCGACCGCCTTATTAGCTTCACAACTGACATCTAAACACCCACCTGGGAACTCTGGGATTCCACATTGCCTTGCTACAGGCCTTACTGCCAGATGGCTTCATCAAGACATTTGTCTGGCAAACCGCCTCGTCGCGCTAATTCACGGTCTGACATATTTGTAATTTAATAAATGTCTACTCTAAATTTATACACAGTTAGCATGATTTTAACACTTAATTGGAATATTTACTGTTTTATTTTAATTATATTAATTGTTATTACATTCATATATATAATATATATATTAAAATTAATACTTGTTTATCTAATATTATTTATTATTATACTGTTATACGGTACCATATTTATTTTCATAATATTAGGCATAATTATTTAGCATTTTAGTTTAATCTTAAGTTTCTGGAAACATTTTTCATTCAAGTTTCCATCTTGCTAGGCAATGTATTCTAAAGTTTCCATACAGTAAAACCTCACTATTAAGGTCAGTGACCTGAATAGCAAGGTGACTGTATTAGCGGGACTAATATCCTATACTTTACTATATATATATGGAACATGTGATTGTTCTAGGGTGACCTTAATTGCGAGTTGGCTGTATTACCAAGGTGACCATAAAGAGAGATTCCACTGTATTTGTGTTATATTGTATTGCTCAAATTAAAGCACGGAACTAATGATCTCATCCCTCCAGCTGTGTTTACTCACGTGAACGTGTCGAGAACACTTACATTCTCCTCCGGGATAATTACATTGATTGCTATCTTGAGTGACAACAATTTCAATAATTCGATCTCTTCCGTCATGCTATTTGTTAATTAGCTGAATTACAGATATTTGCCTAATACATCATTATAGAATGAGAGAGACTGTGCACATTAATTTTTAAACACATATCACTGTGTTACCTCGAATGTAACGCCAACTTGATAGATGATATTGTTTTATTTAAACCTATATATCCCAGTAAGGAAACTGAAGCATAAAAATTCCATAAAAAGCACTCGAAAAGGAAATAAATTACATGCAAGTGTAATCATGTTGAAACGATACAAGTGTAACAATATTGAAATTAAGCAAGTAATCATCCTGAAATTACACAAACATAATCAAATGTGCTGAAATATAAACTTGCCACATCAAAGTCTATATATGAGACTCCTCTTAAACAATGTCTCCATTAAAATGCCTACATCAAAATAGAAACACTGCCAAAATATAAAACTACATAAAACTAGTACTATTGTATAAGATATATTAAGCATTTGCAGATAACTGGTTGAAGCTTCAGATTTATACTACTGCAGTTGGTGGAAAAAACACATGCCCTGTTTCTCTAATGAAAAATACAATAAATGCCAATATTTGTGACCTACAAACTCAAAGGAAGTGTCCAGGAAAACAGTTGTCTACAGTATATCATCCTCGGTGGTTTATCTCAAATACGTCCCTTTGTGGCATTGGAAATGGTATTTATGTCTTGACCTTTATTGTGCAGATTGATATGTAAAGTTACTGTGGCCACCGCTTGTTTGATGTTGGAATAAGAGACAATGGATTCATATATATATATAAGGTTGGTAATTGGCATATTTTATTGCCAGTCGGTATGACTATCAAGCACACCAAGGAAGTGGATATGTACAGTGAATTGTGTACAAAAAAAACTGTTGGAAATGGTATTTCTTAAAAAAAGTTATCAAGGGAAATAGTGTTGTATCCTAGATCCGATACAAGAGCAAATGTTTAATATGATAGCGCTATTGAAATTCATTTCATACCTTGACATGTTACACACGGCGATGACTGGGGTGCCCCCTGGCAATTAAAAGGTTAACTAGATGAGGTGGCCGCATAAATATCTGATAATACAGAATTACTAAATTAATGCAGGCGCCCGCATAAGATACTGAAGATATCATCTGCCTGTAGTATGTTTGATGCTATACTGGTCCCTCCATGAAGCACAGATTGCATGAATTAACAACTCGCCAATAACTCAATTACTTGAACATAATTGCGCCATCAAGTGCACAGCTGCGCTCCAGGTGAAACTATGACACTTGCAGTCAGCGGAATATCTCTCACTTCGGTAAACTCATGATGTATTTTATTAATTTAAATTTGTTAACTTTCTTAATATACACCTCTCAAAAATGTATTCCCCACACATCAAAATTGATTACATAATTTTAATAATTAAATTGTAATGAAAAATCTATTTGGTAATCATAAATAAACACATCATTAATCTTGTAAGAGCCACCCATAATCAATGTAACTGACCTACTTATGTAATCCACAAACATGGCTATACCGAGAACAATTCCATAATTAATAAATTCACATAATCAAGATGAGACGAAGACAACATCATAATGATGACACCATAATGATGACACCATAATGATGACACCATAATGATGACACCATAATGATGACACCATAATGATGACACCATAATGATGACACCATAATTATGACATCATAATGATGACATCATAATGATAACATCTATGTAGCTATTATCAAAACCACAAACATACCTGGTTGAATAATCTTAATCATAATCAAAGACATAGCAAATGTTCATAATATTCAACCAATATTTCATAATAAGTTCCACCGTGACTGGTGATGTAATAAACTCAATGTCATAATAAGAATGATGACACAGTTGACAGGAAGGGAGTGACAACAACTTAGTCAAGGGAAAATTGATTCCGCATCTGAGCTCACTGAATGAGACCATCACAAGTGAATCCCCCATGTCTCCAGGTTAATCTAATGGATTACACAACACAGAACTCACGGAAGGAAGCACTAGACAGCTCGACACACACGTAATGTCCCAGTAAGTGAATTTAGTCCTAAGTACGTAAGTAAGCAATTCCCCCTATAATCAGGTATACCGTGGGAGTGCCAGAGTCACAACAGTCTTGTCTAACCGGTCCAAAATTGGAACTTACTTTTATTGACTCAAGTGCAAGTGCACTCGGGCATTCATCTAAATTTTTGTAAGTGCAAAATAGCACTTCTATCCCATTTTTCACGAGACATTTTAGCTGTCGCTACCGAGTACCAGTGACATACAGCGTTTCCGATTTAATTCAAAATTGTTGTTGTAAGATTTTGCTTGTGAATGATAGAAGTTTGGGTGTTTTAAAGTTTTACAATTGTTATGATTTCGCAACTCATCTATTGAAGAAAATAAATGTAAAACGTTTCTACAGTTGTTTTTGCTAGGTGCTGAAACAATCCAGGGTTAATCTGTACATGTGGGCATTCGTCTCAATTTGTGTGCGCTACAACAAAATAGCACTACCAGTTCTCGTTCTTCAAGGGAATTGTAGCTGAAAAAACCTGGAGTATCTGTGATACAGAGCTGCCTACCCCAAAAACTTCCTGTCAGTAATCCATCTTCCCATTTACACTGATCTTCAGGAATATAGGCTTCCTGTCAGGTCAGTAATTCAGAACCGTGTAAGATATTGTCACGGGGGGGGGGGGGGGGGGGGTAGCGACAGACCAAAACCATTAGTTACGCTGTCATCAACCGACTAGACTCTAGCCTACTCAACTCTAGTATAGAATTATAAATGATGGGGGGGGTAGCGACGGACCAAAACCATTACATTACACTGTCATCGACATCGCCTAGACTCTAGTAACTTAGACTAAATTACAGACTAAACTCCTCAACAATAAATACACTAACTTAGTCTTAGTACAGTCAGTTGGCCTAACACTACAAGTACAACACTCACAACATTTTTGCATTACACGTTTCTTTTTGGTTGGCGGTGGCGTCGTTTCGCTGTCAGCCATCATTTCGTGCCACGTGACTTCGTTTTGTTTGATCGCGGAAATGCGAATTTGTCATAACGCTGTTTCCTATTGGTTAGATTACGACCAGACTCAGCGAATTAAAAACCATGTCACAACATGCTGCATACATATGCTGCCACCTGTTGAATATAGTGGAAGCTAAATTTGAGTGATTGGCGAACATGGTGACAGATCGTAATATTTTCATCCCTCACCGTAATACCGTAATTTGAGGTGACTTTCCAGAATGATTCCGGACAATCCGGAATGGTAGGCAGGTCGGGGAATATAGGCTTGCTGTCATTAGTAGTTCAGAACCGTGTCAGATATTGTCACGAAAAGAACACCACTGTCAGTAATACTTTAATACTGTGACTATGACGATAGTTGCACCCAAAACATAATTGTCTCTAATAAACTATGAGGTGTTTTTGAAGCGTTTAGTTAACAAGGTAAGGAAGATGTTCATAACCAGCATTGATGGAAATCAAACATGAAGAAGCGTAACTGTAATGTAATTGAGTCTATGCACATTGTAATTCTGATTTTATGTAAATTTCAAAAACAGCATGCTGACTACAAAAACTTGACAAATTATAACAATGCATCACGTCATTATCTATTTGTGGTGTCATTAGGATTAATGTTAGTAGCCGGTATATCTAGGACCAGGCTATAGACTATACGGTATAGTAGCTTGACTAGATCAAAGACAGTCATGCTGGGGACGGCAAAACCATTATGTTACGCTAGTCATCGACATCGTCTATATAAGCCTATCCCTGTATTATAGGCTGTAAATAATAGACTAAACTCAATAAATACACTAACTTAGTCTTAGTAGTCAGTTGGCCTAACACTACAAGTACAACACCCACTACTCTGTCACTAGTACTAGTCTAACGATGTAGTCAGTACCTGCAATTATCCCGGCCACCAGTGTCAGTGACCATGTGAAATAGGAAAATAAATTTCGCGTATCCAGCAGTATGTAAAGCCTACCCCCTTCTTAAACTTGACAATACGGGCCGGGCTATGCCTGCGTGCATGCTGTTATAAACGTTTGCAGTACACGTTTCTTCTTGGCTGGTAGTAGTTTCGATTCCCGGCATCATTTCGTGCCTTGTGAGTCGTGACTTCGTTTTGTTTGAGCGCCATGAGCGCGGAAATGCGAATTTGTCGTAACGCTGTTTCCTATTGGTCAGATTACGACCAGAAGCAGCAAATGAAAAACCACGTCACAACAAGCAGTGTATATATGCTGCCACCTGTTGAATAAAGTGAAGCTAAATTTGAGGAGTACAGAAGTGATTGACGATCATTGTGACAACGAACGAATCTGTAATATTTTCATCCCTCGCCGTAATACCGTAATTTTATCCGGAATGGTAGGCAGGTCTGGTGATATATTACTATTTCAATTTAATCCAAAATTATTGATGTCAGTGGAAGTTTGCGATTAAAAAACTTGCTTCCAAGTCTTATGGCTTCACAACTTGACTGTTGTACAAAGTATACATTAATTTCCCAGGTGGTCATAATACCAAGGTGACCATAATTACCAAGGTGGTCTTAATGCCAAGGTGGTCTTAATGCCAAGGTGGTCATTGTGACAAGGTGGTCACAATACAAGTGGTCATAATGCTAATGTGGTCATAATACCAATATGGTCACAATTTAATATTGCCGTCAATATTAATGTCATAATACCAAGGACTTCACAACAGTGTGGTGAATGAATTAATATAACATAGTGATCACAATACTAAGGTGGCCTTACTTCCAATAAGTCAATCCTCATGTCAAGTATCAGTTCCAGTATTTCAGCAACTAGTAAACAAGTGGTCACATCAGTGAGGTTTGTCTGCGTAGACGGTCGCTCCAGTGAGATTCTAACTAAATTTAGCCCATCCTAGACAGCAGCTGGACGGGTGTCCAAAAAAAATGTCAAATTGCCGGAACTGTTACTATGCAGTTTCTGCTTTTACAACATGCTGGGATGGGTCGCCATGGCAACTGCACAGGAGGTGCTATAGAGCGATCACAGGCCATTATATTGATGGATGCACTTTACACCTCCAGTGTGATTAACCAGAAAATCAGTTGACACTCGTGTTTGAAAAGAACACATGTAAGGAAGGATGACATTAAGAAAGGGATTTATATTCCAAGGACTGTATTTCTCAGAAGCAGGTGAATAATTACCACTCATAAAGACAGTAAACTGTATCAAAAGATATATTCTCAAACTTTCACCGAAATCTTAGTTCAATCACAGGATATAATTACAACATACTGATTATATGGGTATAAATAAATTAGATTACATTTCTGTCATAACCCAACAATAACAGTTGTGCAAATCTCTATGCCTTTCTATGAATTCTGAGAGTACAGTTATGCTGCTAGCCAGAATGGTGTTGTTGGTCTCCTCTTTCCCCTGCAACTTTGAGGTGAGGCTGCCTTGCAATTGGTCCTCTGTTTATTTCTCTTCCTTTTCCCTTTACCTCACTGTTTTTGCATGCACTGCCATCTCCACCACCCATCTCCGAGCCCCTTAATCTTCCCATTAATTCTCCAAGGTGTGACAACTGAACATGCAAGTGTATTACTGACCAGTAGGCTGACTGACCAGGTGGCAGACAAACAAAGCAACAGAAGTGTTCATTGGATAATGGACACCCCGTGGATCAGGAAGTAAAAAAGGTAATGGTAAGTTCTTATATAGAGTATCCAGTCATTAAAAATTGCTCAAAGTGCTTTACACTTTACTCCCTGGCAGACCTGTTCAGTCGAACACCATCTCAACTTCTCTGGGAAGCATTCAGCCACGCTGCAAATAATGCACAGATTATTCGAAAACAAATATCCACCAGCAGGTACAAGTACTCATTCATACAGCTGAGTGAACTGAAGCTATGTAGAGTGAAGGAATCTGTCCAATGTTCGACCCGGCAGCACAGGATTCAAACCCAGGTTCTCTCAATTGAGAATCCGTTGCTCTAGCCACTGCACCACAGCGCGCCATAACACCAATCTTACACAAACGTGAGGCGATTACTGACTCAACATGGGAGACAGCCTACCTATCACACCATCTGGTGAGCAGAAGCAGAACCGAGTTCCCAGAATTCAGTTATGGTTATTGATGTTTGCTGAAGCAAAGAGAAATGCATAACCCTCTCTTTCCTCTGGTTCTCTGCATCCTCCCCAACAACAATCATTTATCAACTGATATGTCCATCATGTGATTGGTTGCCTAGCAACAAAGCCTACAAAATGGCTGTCAAACACATGTGAATTGTCAGACATTCCTTTTCAAATCTAGCTAAAAATCTGTCCCCAAATGTTTTTCCTTGCTACAAAAATGGCGAAGTTGGTTAAGCAAGAACTGTATACATGTGGGGAGGGTTGGCTTAGCAGGTATCATGCAACCCTAGGAATGTAATGAACATTATAATAACTGACGTCGTTCTTAAAGTCATACGCATTACTTTGATAGTGACATCAATTTATGGATACGTCAAATGGGCTAAATTTAGTTAGTTGAGTTTAATGCTCGGAGACAGGAAGCGCTCAATGGGAGATCTAGAGCTCTTTTTCTTCTTCCTCTCTTATCTCTTGAGAATCACTTAGTTTGTTCTGTCGCCATCTATCATGATCTTCTGCTATTTTCTCTCGATCATTCTCCACTGTTCCTCCCTAGCTGTCTTTTCAACGTTATCCCTCGATATCATGTTCTCTTTCTATAAACCAACATCTTCTGTCGTTTCCATGCTTTCTTTGTTAGTTTTTCCTCACTCACTCGATGTCTGTGTCCTGCCCTATAAAGATCAAGAACCAGGCCCCACAATTCACCTGGGAGCACGCCGACAGAATAATAACTGATGGGCACCTCTAGTGGCTACTGTTTCAGCTCATTAACGTGATTAAAGCTGATTGCGATTAAACCAATTAAAATCTCACCACACTACTACCTGGTCTAAGCAGCACCACAGCTTACAATTGATTAATAAGCACATAACATTTTGATAAGGAAACTGCACTGTTGTGCCAGAACCTCAGTGATATCATCATTTGCCGTGTCTGCTATTGGCATAGGTGATCATGGCCTTCTATTGTCCTCAGTGAAATGTGATCTGCCACAGCAAAGTGGGTATGAAGTCGCAAAATTGTGATGAAATTGAGTTTTGTACCTTTTTGGATTCCACAGATCAAGAGCGTTTTGCGATGAAGTCAGCCAGTTTTACATTTCTAAAAGAAGGGAGTCATACAAGAGCTATATTCCCAGACGACAGATAACTATCAAGATAGTAAATTATGCAATGCAAGAATGTGAAATGTTACAGCAATGCAAGAGATCTAATTACACAGTGCTACAGTAGTCCATCTCTTCGGCAGACACATCTGTATCCAAGCATAAGTGTCCCGATATGGCAGGTGTCCGCTCATCGGAGGGACAGGCATCTTAGTGCCAAAGTTCAGACCAGTACAACAGACGCATGGTAAAGATGTGGCATTATGTCAATGCATTGACCGATAGGAATTAACCACTATATATATATATATATATATATATATATATATATATGTGTGTTTATTATTACTGTGATGTATTAAAAATAAACAGTTGGTCATGAAGTCATATCGCCCGCCCGGCATCGTCCGCCCAACTCCCTCTGTCGATCTGAGATTTTCCTCAACCGCGTCCATGCACTGGTCACTCACTCACTGCCACTAGCCTACGCAACGTTATCGGCCCGGCGTTGCAGTCGAATTTGCTGCGGGTATGGCAGCATTCAACCAACAATATCGAACAAAACATCTCCGTTACAACATTTTATAAATTGGTATTCTCGAACGATTTAGATATTCTGTAGCTAAAATACTTTGTAAGTAATTCGCAAGTTGAAGATTTTTGCTGCCCCCTACCGGCTAAAATAATGCCCTGGAAATGATCAACCGAATATTTAAATCAGTTGCTACATGCAGCGTGAACATTAATTAAATTAAAAAAATGGTAACAGGTACAATCGTTAATTGTCTCACTTCATTTTTCATCCAATTTCGAAAGATTCATTAATGCACAAATTATGCGTCAGTTGATAATGCGTTCCACCGTTTCATACGCTGGTAACCAGTTCATCTTTTCAAGGCACTGGTAATATTTGCCGTTTGGCGTAGCACAGCATAATTTGATGATGCTTGTTTATTAGTTCACCTCAGTTTAGGCTTAATGTTGGGCTACATTGAAAACAATTGAGGTGAATCTTTTATACATCATATTTGTGAATCTTAATTGCAATTTACAAGATGAAAAGGCGACACCAAGGCGAAGCCCTGACTGGAGCCGGAGGCGCGAACGGGAATCGGGAAAGCCATCATGATCATGGCATCACCAGCTGCAAATGTGATTGATAACAGCACAAAATTAACAATACCTTCCTCCACATTCGCTCTGCCTAAAGTTTACAAACCGTAATCAAAGGAACTCTAAGTAGTTTAGACAAACACAACGATTACAGCAAGGAAGACAAGCTCGTTATTACGGGTACACGTGCACTTGGTGTTACCATTGACACACACCAAGCTGTAATGTCTGCCATTTTCTAAACAAATTCGGCAAAAAATCTTCGAATTAATTAATACCGTCCGTCTTAGGGACATATAACCAAAATATCCTGTCCGCTGTCCGCTGTCCACTGTCCACGTACACGAGGTGTCCTCTCATCAGAGGGATATTAACATGGCAGAACGGTCCGTACATTGAAAAACTGTTCCGACATAGCAGGTGTCCCCTTGTCAGAGGGTCCACTGAAGAGAGGGACTACTGTACTTGCAAGGTATGCTAGTTTATCAAATGTTCTCCTAGGTTTTCGATATCAGGCAGTCAACAAAATATGATTGCAGGAACTCCACACTCAACATCCCAAGTCTTACCAAGTACATGATGATTAATGCATGCTACACAACCTATCCACTAGCAACCTTTGACAACCCTAGAGACAATGAGATTAAGAGATCAAAAAGAGGTGTTAAAGATATTGAATGAATGGTTAAGAAAATGTTGATGGAAGTGTTTTTCTCACACAAGAAAGCAGAAGGCCCAGACGAGACAAAGTAACATTGTGAAGGAACAATGTCGACTAGATAATAGACAGTATTCGTGGAGCGCAGTAGCACTGTAGCTAGAGCATAAGACAGCTATAAATGTATTTGACTGTGTCAAGATTGTGTGAAGACAACTGTAGACGGAACGTAGTGACTGGAGCACCGGATTCTCAATCCAGTGCCGCTGTGTCGAACCTTCGGCCAATTCGTTCACTCTATGTTGCTTCAGCTCACTCAGCTGTGTGTGTATCTTTCTTTTCCTTCTCAGATAGGAATATAAATTAATGGAACAAATGGTGATTAACTGATTGTGTAAATGCTAGAGTTCAGTGTAAATATATTTAAAAACAAAATTGCCAAATAGGTCAGAAGGGAGAGTTATACAAAGATAAACATGTTGACATTTCAATAAGCCCTATGTTTATTTCCTTGTTCATTTGTCATCTGGTTTTTTGCTCTGGATGGCAATCTTGTTAAATCTTGTCAAATTGCTATATCCTGCCGGAATGGGCAAATACATGTGAAAGAAACTGGCAACATCTTAACAGTGCAAATGGACATGTATGTATGTACATTCATATAGGACCCAGTGGGTCCAATGATAGTATATACACTGCCTATGCTGCCTGATCGGCGCCTCTCACATGCCTGACTGAGAAGCAGCTCCATCCGCAGGGAGCAAGATCCAGTAGGTTAGAGACAGACACCACCACTCTGTGAGTCCGCAACAGGTTACATATTTACCCACAGTGTGGGATCTTTTATTTTCCCTGGCACTGACACCAGATAGAAGGGATCAACGGCTTTTAGCGTCTCGTCCGAAAGATACAAGCATTGTGAGGTGAACGAAATTGTCTAAATTCTGAAATGGTGACAGGTGGAATCGAACCGCCATCCCCTTGATTGACAGTCCGGTGCTCTACCATGTGACCACCGCTCCCCACTCAAAGATATAAAAATAAGAAGTACAATTATTAACTGCATCAAATATTGGCACGAATACAGAGAAAAGGCTAAGAAATCATGGAATATTCTTCCATATGAGGGATGGATAAAAAGATCCATGAAAAACAACAAATTCAACATAGGTCATGTATTGGAAATTGTCCTAGTGAGAAACTGAACATTCTAATCGAAAACATTTTGTAACTCTTTACAATACAAACAAATCATATTAAGACAAATCAAACACTGCCATGGTATTTTACTGGACTGGATCCATTGATCAAAAGTATAATTGCTGTAATTTTTTTATTTTTAATATTGACTGATTACATAATACTAGTAACAATAACAGTTTATTTCAAACAATTAATCAGTGTCCATATAAAATAATAGTACATACATTTATAACAAATTACTTAGTTAAAAACATACAGTGTTAATAACAATTATATATTCTCTTTATCTGGTTTATTTAAATAAACAAAAGGCATATATATATATATAATTCATGTTGTTGGTCAATTGAACGAGAAATACACTGAAAATTATATTTTGATAGACCATACACATAACAAGTAACTACAATTAACTGTTCTGCAGTCGCAACTTTTCAACATGTACTTCTCCTTCAATTTGTACTGTCGCACTACATTATTCAAAAATTAACTATGTTTTGCAGCTGCAGTTTTTTAAACACGCACTTCTTCTTGTTCAATTTGGATCGGCGCACTATTCAAAGAAAACATGCCAAAAACATTCACTTAACACTGCAGTGCTGACAGCTAATGACAAACAACAAATTCCATCGGGGAAACACTAACGGATGCCAAGTATAAGTACACCTTAATTGTAGATTGCCATTTGTGCGTTTTCTTTCTCTATTAATCAATCAGGTTAGGTGTTGCTCTGTGAGACTCTCTCTGGAGTATTTTAGCAACGTCATTATATAGATGCTAGTGAGATCTGCTGTTACCATAAACCAATCTAGTTTGAACATGTACACGCATATGTTGTTTTGAATTTGATTCAAGAAAGAAATGCAGTCCACTGTTTAATGTGTGGTTCATTAAATATTTCCATGTCAAACATAATTTAAGCAATGAAAGGCAGTTTAATAAAGTTAGACAACTTACCGGTATATATTGGCCAAAAAAGAATGCAAGGATGACTACTGATTCATTCATTGACTGGCTGACTGGCCGGCTGGCTCGCTCACTCAATCAATCAATCAATCACTGCATGACTCATTGATTCATTAATTGATTCATTAATTGATTCTTTGGTTGATTCATTGATTAATTCGATTGCTTCATTCATCGATTCATTCATTCATTGACTGGCAGGCTGGCTGGCTGGCTGGCCAACTGATGACTGTGAAACCAAGAACTGCCCACTAAACAAAAACATGGATCCTTCCAACTGATCACGATTATCCGTTTCTGTATGCTATGAGCAGTCAATCTATTGTTTTCCACCAATCACCATTACATCTAACTGTACAAGCCCTCCAGACACCCAAGTGTCAGAATTAGAATTGCCTAGATAACATTACAATGTGGATTAGTCTACCCGAACTGACCATGAAAACTGCAAAAGACAGACAAGACTGGTGTAGACTGACAGTGGACATGGCACCTCTACAAATATAAAATAAGGAACTCAAAATTCCAGTATTCTGACTAATCAGAAATGACCACATATGTCCCATCAATCCACGATGGCAGTGGATGAGTACATCAGGTCAAGGGACCAAGTGATAATTTATACTACTACTAATAATATAATAAGCATTTACTTCAGACATCAAGGTACATAATGATATACAATAAGTAAATTAAACATGTGCAAAGTTATACTACGGCTACCCAATAATGAGTTAAGCACAATTATAAAATATTGTATAATGCACCTATCCATGTTCTGTGTAATGCAGAAGTGGCATATGCATCATTGTTAAGAGAACATTGTACAATTAAATTAGTAGAAGTAGATAACCTGCTCAGTAAACTATAAAAATACTAAATGTATTTTCTAAAACGTGTTACGTCTATCTGGGACAACGATACAGTATCAGTGACAAAAACCAAGACAAGGAGATTCAAAGAAGAATCACTGCCGGCTGGATAGCATTCACCAAACACCGCGACTTCTTCATCTTCAAGGGTAACTTTGGAACCTGCTTGAAGAAACCAGTCTATAACTCACGCGTACTTCCAGCGATGACATACGGTGCAGAAACATGGGCATTCACCATCCAGGCAAACAACAAGCTAGTGGCCACACAAACAAAGATAGAAAGACGTATTTAAACATCATATATTGTGAGAAAAAAACACTCATTTGGTTAAGAGAGAAGTCAAAGGTCATAGACGTGATAGAACAAATCAGAAGACAGGGCACATCAGCAGACTACAAGATAACCGATTGACTTCGCGTATCACAACCTGAAGACCTTACAAAGGGAAACAATCTAGAGGAAGACCGGCAAGACGGTGAAGACGAACTAGACGAGTACTGGAAGGGAACCATCTGGCAGGGGTTAGCGCAAGACAGGCTGAAACGTGAGGCCTTTGCCCAACCAAGGGATACTACAGTTGCACAATGATGAAGATGATGATGACAACTGTCAACAAGTAAACATCACGCTTGCACTGCACTCATAAGCAGGTTACGTAAGACCCTGTATGCATTATAATAAGACACAATGCAATGCTGAAATTACAACTTTATATATTTAACCCATAATGAACATAAATATGCTTTGTTTTTACATTTATACACCTGCAAGTGCACCTCATGCAAACTTCAGCATAACGCTGCGTTCCAATGGGCTTATGTATATCTTGAATACAACTTCGTAGCACCTACTTGACCCAGTTGCATAATCTTACCAGCCACATACTTGGGTTGCTCCTGAACTCTCAAATTCAATAATTAAGTCATGTTTATGATACAAACAAGCCCATTGGAACGCAGCATTAGCCCCAGAAGCTGACAGGTTGGGTAGTCATTTCCCTGGGCACGGAATGCCTGCGGTCTTCATTTAGGTGTCAATGAACCAAGACAAGATGATGGCAGTGACATTGCCCTATTACAATGAGAGGAGATTGCAACTTCTCGACACAGACTCACTTGATTAACACCAAGATTCAGACATGTCTGGAAAACTGATGATGTGATTAGTAGATGTCTGTGATGCTTGTATTGATGTCACTCACTATAGAGAGTACGCATTTCCTCGGCTGCTGTCAAATCTGAATTATTCACACGTCCTCTCCGCAGTTGATAATTTTACAAATGACACACTCAAAAACCGATTCATATCTCCAGACGCTTCTATGTAGCAATGCTTCCACAGAATTGAGAACTGAAGCATAACATTATATATACATAAATATATTATATATATATATATATACCAAGATAGATTTAGGTTTACGGTTAATTACCAAATGTTGTAACTGCATTAAATATACTATATTAAATTCATGTTAAGTTGTAAAGATATGCGGAATAATAGGATAGAACACTCATTGTGTTTGCATACACAAAACTATGCTGAAACAAAAAGATCTGGTAGAATTTTATAAGTCCTATCCATAAACTGTATAGTTGATATTTTATTTTTACACAAACAATTTTATTATGGATTTGCAATTTAATGTCAAACCAAATCAGGTGCCGACTGGTCAGAGTACATTTTCTGCACATTTGTTTTTGGGGAAAATAAATTTTGTTTTGAAACACAATAGTAAACCATTGAGCCGTTTTACAACACAGCAGTTTACCAACTATACCATTGTCATGGTTTACCATTAACATTGCTATGGGTCTGCCGCAAACAATATAAATAGTTTTTGAAAAACCAACTAGGCCCTAGTATCATCACATTATTTATTTATAAATATTGTACTTAGTGGTATTTTTAAATCAACAGTGCTTGAATTCATTATATCAACAATGTTCATGTCATAAGTTTTTCTTTGTTGTACCAGTCAACCAAAAATAACTTAGCAAGTCAAACCATGACATCATTACCTTTACATCAAAGGCTGGTATCGATGTACAATTACCTACTTTAAAAATTTGATTACATGCAAAATTCTGTATCTGTAATTTATTAGTAAGTTTTTAATTATGCCATTAGTTATTGTAATTGTTTTCACTTTTGTCTTATATAAATTAAAATAACAAAACTATAAACTATCAAAATTCATCAACATACAAGCCATATAGTTAAATTTTTAAATACATTTTCTGAATAAACATATGCAATTGAAATGGGATAAGTATAAACTATTTTTAATATATAATTGAAATTAAAACCAAAATGTAATAATTATTATAATGGATTCTGTGTTTACTACTAGACAATAAGTCCAAGCGAAATCAGATACATGGTATTGTTTGTTAAGTGTACTTTAAGTAACATTAATTTGCTGAACATTTTAGCTGTGCTTTGAATGTTTTCACATATGATGAAGCATCTCCACCTTGTACAGACACATACAAAAATATACTGTAAAAGACAATGAGATTCTAAGATGGCAGATTGCGCCACATTGGAAGACATCTATATAGCCATGCTGCCATCTAGTGGACTAAATATTACTACCGATGTAACAAAGGGTAGAGCTCTATAAGGGTAGTGCCTGCCTGCTTTATCCTCGCAAGCCAGGGATGGTAACAAAGAACTATGCCCTTGGCAGATATCGTACACAATGTAAGGAGTGAATCAGTTGTACTTCATCTTAGTTGCTCTATTCACCAGTTGTGTTTGTGACAGTGGAAGCCATGCAGATCAGATGTCCACGACACATACCATTATCAACGGGAAATTATATGAAATCTCAATAAGATTGGCAAGTGGTAGTATGTTGGCAATCGATAGTACATTTTCTACTAAGTACTTCTACTTCCCGAACTTTATACATAACATCAGCCACAACTGGCCGAAACCCAAATTGGCTTAACTTGGCAGGGAATGAAATGATTGAATAGGTTCAGCCTTGACTTCCATGTTTCATTTTCGTGCTCTTTGATAAGTCATATCTTTGTTTGTTATGCAATTCTACCATAACTACAAGATCACTGTTTGTATGTTCAAGTAGCATTCAAACCAGCTAAAATATAATGTCAGGCCTCTAGTTTTGTGGCTTCCACAAGGCCATTGGCAGCAATGGCCCAGCAACTGGCCATCGTGGTATAATAAAATTAAATAATTTAGTTCACAGCCAAATATACCGTGCTCTATTTGATGCCCTTCCAAATCAGTATACACCAAGTCCAACTTGCCTTCCACTATGTTTCTTAATCATGTAATACGATACAACTAGTTCCCTTTCCCTATTTAAGAGAATCTTAACCTAAGAGATTCAGGCATAGGTACTCCCATCTTCCCATTTCCTGTACTGGCTCTAGGAAGGTCCACCCAATCGTCGTCAATAAGCCAGCTAGTTGTTGACCATATCGGTATGGGAGTAGGAACTACGTACTCTTGTCATTGGTATCGAATTAATTGGCGCGTTTTAACACTAATAATACACATTATATGTCCCAAATTCATAGCTATTGACAGACATACCAATGTCGGTTTTGGCGGGAAAGTGCCGCTTTCCTGACTCAATTGGCCGGGTTTTGCGCTACTCATAAATTCCCCGTTTTCAAATTATGCGTATATCGTGGTAAATTACATTATAACTACCAGTAAAGCAAAGGTGGCAGCAGAAACTTTCAAAATCTAATAAGCAGACGACTTTTGGTTTCGACTTTGTTTCAGACATCACTGTGACTTTGACCTAGAAATAGTATAGCTGCTGCTTCCCAAGCAAGGTCAGTTACTCTTGCATTAAGTTGTAACGAAACGGTAAAATATTTGGTACTAACCTTACGTCCTTTTACTTCCTTTCAAAAGTATAGCTACTTCTGAACTAGTTGCGATCTACCATAATTATGACAACAGTCTTGGCCTTGCCAGTGGAACACTCAAGCATCAACCTTCGTCATCTTCGTCAAGTCTTCTCAGACTCAGTCTCAGTTCCAGGTTCAAGCCACAAGCGAAACGCAATTGCTTTTTATAGGCGATTTCCCTGCATGCATTAGTGAGTGAATTTTGCGCCGAACTCCTAAAGGCATGCTGCCACACTTTTAGATAATATATTTTAGCCGTCAAAAGACAACACTCTAGAACTAGAACTAGAATTAGAACACAGTCAGTGAAAAGCTAAACAGCCAAGAGCGCAAGTATAAACGATGGCGCCATCTGGTGAATGTACTGGGCCCATTTAGATAATACTTTGACCACCTGATAGCGACACTTACTATAAATCCACCATTTCTGAACAAAATTGCAGCCACTCAACACTTGATATACCTGCCAACTCTCCTGGAATTTCCGGGAGTCTCCCGGATTTTGGGGGAATCTCCCGGTCTTCCGAAATACAGGCAAATCTCGCTGATTTTCGCTGAAAAATCTCCAACAGCATCCCTCCCCCGTCTTCTGGACAGCGCGACACGACAGGAGACGTGCTGGGAAGTGATGAACCGCTGGATTTCCAGCGAAAAATCTTCAACAGCACCCTCTTCGTCTTCCGATGTCAATATCCGAGACAGCGCGACGAGACAGGAAGCGTACTGAACTGCTGATTAATCTCTCGGATTTCAACAACAAAAACAAACGTTAATGCGAGAAACAACTGTGTGTGTGTATTTATATATACATCTATATATACATGTATATATATATATATGCATATAATTATTTATATTTATATATATATATATATATGTGTGTGTGTGTACACACACACACACACACCTACTCTTTGGACATGCTTTCTTTGTAACTTTTAGCTGAGCATCAACCTCATGTTACTTCTTTTTATCGTCGTATAATGTATGTATAACATAATTAGCATTATAGAATATCCACCCCCTATGATTATAACTGTGTTTAGACATAAGCCCTATGTGGTGTCTAAATAAATTTGATATTTGATTGTATTGAAAACACCACAGAATAAGAATTAACGTACACATTGCAGCAAGCAAGTTCCAACATAATCGCTTCTACGCGTCAAGAAACGTCTACCGCCAGACTGTCAATAACATCTGCATGAGGATTCCCAGGAAACCTATCCTCCATATCTGGACATTTTAAATAGCAAGCAGACTGTGTTGAATGTGCTATCTAGTATATTTGGTAACTAATGAATTACAACTAGATCACTACTCTCAATTGAACGTGGGCATTTTGCAAAATATAAACAGAGCTGGTCGAAATTAAATGATGACTGTTGTCGTTTGAACAATACTCTGCGCGAGAAACAACTTGAAAGCTCAAACACGTCCGCAAAAACGGAGTACGTCAAATATTAATAATAATCTTTATTTTATATAGCGCCATACCCACAACGTTCATAGCGCTTTACATAAAACTAAAATAAAAATAATAAAAATTAAATAAATTGAAATATAAGTCAACGTAAAACAATTTGTAAATGTCCAACGTACCAGTTGATATTCGCTATACTAATGACATTTCTTTTTGTTTCTTATACTGAGCTACACAGGTATTTGTACCGGTGCAACTGTACAACTTGCAACGGAACAAATACTTGTGTAGAGACCATTTTGTATGGGAAGGTTGGGACCCATGAGCCATTTTTCACGTTTACAGCTATAAACCAAAATACTAAAGTTCGTAACGTTAAAATTGCACTGTCACATAAACATGTACACCTTTAAGAGGTTCGTGAAATTCTTGAAGCTGGGTTATGTCAATTTCCATATAGGCAAATTGGTGGAAGCACGCGAACTGGCTCAAGGGACCTTAACCGTGGGGTTCCTTGAGCCATAACAACACGTTTACATTATACGATCAATAAATGTGATATGTGATTTTTATTACAATAAACATATGGTATGTGTTATTAGAGTTAAGAATTATTATTCGTAACTGCAATCAAGACACGATAGTCAGGCTTTCCAATGCCTGGGTATCACGCGTTACTACTCTTCCTTACGAAAATATGCCTCCACGAACGTTTACATAAGTGTCAGTTATATAAAACTAAGTGATAGTGTGAGTTAACCCACATACTATTTACTGTTTATTGTCACTTATATACTCCCAGATACTATTGATGCGTTCCACGTTTACAGGAACCTTTCAATCAATGCTGATAGCTCACATTCTGGTCTATAAGCACTAGTTAGCTTAACTAACGATTCTGACACATGGTACTACATGTCTTATGTAACCGGTTTTTCACGCATTACTCCTCTTCTTTGGGATATAGTTAAACAAATGTTTGCAATTATAATATAGTTAAACAAATGTTTGCAATTAATAGCAATTAATTTACAGAAAACCGTTTAATTTTGTATGCGCAACACTTAGACTGGAACGAGCATTTATTTCGTTTTATTTTTCACTTGACCCCAGTGTGGCCTCTCTCAATCACACGTGTAACCATATTATGGAATAACATTGCTATGATGAGCAGAAGGAAGGCCCGGCTCATAAAAACAGCTGTATTTCCAATTATAGTTTTCATTAAATTGTGAACATTGGACATTTTATCAAGCCAATGAGAAACGACAAAGGCATTTAAAATGAAATGCAATCAACAGTAGTCTCGTCTGGGTACAACTATGTATCAACCAAAGAGCGAGACAAATACTGAAACACTATCAACATGACGACAGGCTGATCTTTGTAATGTGACAACAGGTATCAAGATGGTATAGTCATTTTATTGGATCGTCTCTCATATAAATGGACCGATTTCAAGGAAACCTACCTATAGGGCTATTAGACGACGATAATAGAAAAACATCAAACAGTGACCTCATTATGTTTATATAAGCTGACACAAATGTACGTTAGAAGGATGAGGGTCCACTGGTGGTTGCGTAATGCGTCAAGACGACTGTTTAGAACTTTAGGTAATGGAAATACGTACAAACGCGCGTGCGCATGCACACACATGCACACACACACCCGCGCGCGCTCGCGCTCTCTCTCTCTCTCTCTCTCTCTCTCTCTCTCTCTCTCTCTTTTATTAGATTACATTTACAGAGTACTCTAGAGTCTGTCTAGGTGAGATATACTTTGAGTGTACTTAAGATAGAACAGCTTATGTGAACATGGTGTATACGTGGGTGATAATATGTGACCTTATTATGCTGATTCATGAGTTCAACTGCTATCACCCTTGTTTTCAGAGGTTATATGCCATACCTAATTATTATCAGATTAGAAAAATGAAAATAAATTTATTTATTAAAATTTCATGGAGAAAATGAATAATATTATTACAAAATACAATTTTATGGTTGCAAATACAATATAGAACAAAGATTTGTCAAATAACATAAGAATTTTTTGTATCGTGATTAGAATAGATGATCGAAAACCATCGAATAACTGATGAGCGAAGCTTTGAGGTTGTGGTACTACACAGAAATGGAGCCAGCATGAGGGAAATTGCAAGGAAATTATATTTGAGAATTTCCAAGAATACAGTTGCTTGCATTGTACAGAAGTACCGGACACACAGGCTCTGTGAAAGATCTTCCAGGGAGAGGCCGAAAGAAATCAACTTCAAAACGGCAAGATCGTCGACTCATCCGTACGTACTTGAATGACCGTCGCTTGACCTCCAGCGACTTAAAGAAACGTTGGCAAGATGACTTTGGAGTTAACGTTTCTAGTTGAACAGTTAGGAACATATTAAAAATGGCAGGATTAAGGGGGTGTGTTGCAGTTAAGAAGCCCCTGCTCTCTGCTAAGAACCGAAAGGCACGGTTGCAATGGGGAAGGAGGCACAGACATTGGTTTGATGATTACTGGCAACGTGTTTTTATGGTCAGATGAAAGCAGCATTGAAATGTTTAACTCTTCAAAGAGAGTTTGTGTGAGGAGGAGACAGGGAGAAAGAAATAGTAAACAATGCATCGTCCCAACTGTGAAGTTTGGTGGTGGTAAACACATGATATGGGGTTGCTTTAGTGTCCAAAGTGTTGGTTTCCTCTAGAGGGTCGACGGCACGTTGAAACAAGCACAGTACATCAAACTCCTTAAAAAGAGCATGTTGCCATCTGCAAATAATCTGCACGGTGGCAGAGATTTCATCTTTCAACAAAACAATGCGCCATGCCACAAAGCAAAGAAAGTCATGGACTATTTTTAAGAGAAAGACATCACAGTAATGGACTGGCCAGCCCAATCTCCAGACCTAAACCCCATCGAGAATCTGTGGCAAAACCTGAAAGTGCAGGTTCATAACTGCAAGCCAAGTTCCATGGATGACCTTTGGGAGAACCTAAATACTGCCTGACAGAGTATAACACAGGCCGAACTCTTAAAACTAATCCATTCAGTGCCTAAGCGTGTCAAGGCTGTTATTTCAGCCAGAGGAGGTGCTACTCGATATTAATATATGCCACAAATACAGAATGGGAAAAAACAATAGAATGACAATTTCTTAAATCCTTAACTTTATCTCATTGATAAAGCTAAAATGAAACAGATTATATTGCCTATTAACTGAAAAAACTATGTCTATTTATTGCAGAGTCGTGAATATTGCCTAACATAATCACTGTCCCAGTTATTTGTTTCCAGTACTGCATGCATATATATATATATATATATATATATATATATCAGACCTGGGGCCGAGTACATTTTCATGAGTACGAGTACGAGTACGAGTACTTTGACGATGGACGAGTACATTGCTAAAAGCTGAGTACGAGTACGAGTACATTCTCACGAGTACGAGTACGAGTACAAGTACATTTTTGTAAATATAAATATTAAATAATAACGTATTGCAAAATTATTAAAATGAATCTAATTTATATAACTCAGCACAAGTGAATATACAATGGCAGTTGATCAATTTTTTTATGAGGAAAATTGTAAAAAAAACATGTCTTTGTTTAGCATTTCTCTTATCTCTGCTCCCTCAGTGTGTGTTCTCTCTGACCTAGACTATCATGCCACATGGCTTCACTGGTGTCACACTAAGTTGGCACCGGATTATATTAGTGTAGGGTGACGTCTGACTTGAGCCACCTTACTTCTACAGAGGAAGACTGGCAGTTCTTGTTCTTAGCAGTTAGCACTGTCGGCCAGTGCCAAGTGGCATGGTCTCCAGACTACATTAAATGCATTCCCTGTCTAACAGGTGGGTTAACTGCTACTAGTAGTTGGCTCTTTATGGACATCCTCGTGGCTTGATTAAACAGTTTTATGGCCTGAACTGATAGCCTACAATTATTGTTTGCTTAACAGGGTGTTTCTGACTGGGGAAAGATGCTGCCTGTTGCCATGTTAGGATATCATAGTCATGGACTCATGGCTATCAGAGAATGAGGATGTACTATGTGTAGGGATGGCAAGGTGGCATTCTATGTGAAATAACAAAGTATTAAAAAAAATAGTTGAGCATTTAAATATTTCAGGAAAGTTTGATTTTATAACTGCAAATAAATTAATTGTTCCCAGTATATATTGAGAAAGTACTCATATGTACTCGTATTGTACTCGTAAAATCTGAGTACAATGAGTATGAGTACGAGTACGAGTACATGACCCATAAGTTTTATGAGTACGAGTACGAGTACTTCAAAAATGTACTCGAGTACACGAGTACCGAGTACTTCCGCCCCGGCTCTGATATATATATATATATATATGATTTATAGTGTTCATATCCATAATTTATTATTATTTTGGTAAAGCAAAACGTTGTCGTGTTTCTGAGGTCTTAGTACCCGGGTGGACTTTGGTTGGAGTTGCATTTTACTCTGATTTGCCACTTAATTGCAAGCGTTCAACTCATCGAATGAACGATTGTGACAAAAAGACGTGTCGATGACAATTAATTCAGCATTGTTTATGAAAAGGTTGTAGATATGCAAACTACGTACACGGTACCACGTTTTCTAGTCACCAACTGAATGCAGATTGTTAACAGATCGTCCATCTGTATGCACGGACGTGTCCTGAACACAATACGACGTCACAGCATCCGTTGCCAACCGGTTAACGAGAAAGTAATTGTAGCCCAACGGGAAGGCGAAGATAATAGACAGAGTCTGCGTTTGATTGTTATCTAGGTGCACAGCGTCGGATTTCGGTACAGCTGTAGTTGTAATCCTATAACACATTGGGTAATTGTTTACATTGCCCTTACCACGTTTAATCTTCCATTTGGCGGAATAAGGTATCTCCCGAGCAGAACACCTATTTGCGTCCGCTCCAACACAATTACTCTACACTATCAAGTGTTTCAATGCCATCATTTGGGAAGACACTAACAGAACATCCATATCTCGCAAGCGTCACATCACAACACAACCACAGACAGTTCCTCGTCAACAAGCGAGCCTGTTAGATAGGCAACAACGAAAACGTAAGCTCTATTAATAGTTGACCAAGTTGATCCATTATATGAAAGCAGACTGAGATGGGCATGACAAACAGAGATAACGAGTGAGGAAAGATGCCCAAAGAGAGCATGGAGAATAGAAGAATAGAAGATGATGGTAAACAGATTTATCCAAAATTTCATTTCACCTATTTTCTGGTTCTCGGGGGCTTAAGCGTTTAAGAATTTGCATTATTATGATGAGAATGTGAGAGATTTGGCTTGAAAATCAATAATTATTAGAACAACAATCATACTAGTTACAGAAAGAAGCACGTACTACACAACTTGGCTAACAATTTAAAAAAACGATCATGTCAATACAACTGGGAAAACGAGGATGTTCATATAATATTGAAGAGCAGACATGAGTAGACATACTCCTTAGTTTTGAGCTTTGCTCAGATAGGTAGTAAGCCATGGACATTCAAGAAAGTGGATGATGAACGCGTGTGCCCGCTATAACCAGAATGCGGCGAATGATTAACATATTGGTCAGAGATAAAGTAGTGGTTAAGGAAAATGTCTGCTACGTTCCCTCAAAAGAAGAGAGATTGCCTTTGGAAATGAAGTTCTGATATCCTGATACTTAGCAGCAAAGAAGGAGAACTACTAGAAAAAACCCGAAAGTATAGGAGACAAATAGGCCGGATTGAAAGCATCAAGCATTGGACAGATGGGAGAGGCCAAATGGATGGAGATACTGCAACGAGACGCGGACGGCTTAACTGAAACTATGGCTACACATCTTCATCAATGTAGTCATCTATACACAGGTGACGTTCCCACGTATATGTGCAATTTCTGTAGAGCAATAAGAGAACACGCCCTCGCGCCGTGTCTTGTGGGACATCAGATATACCATCAGTACTGCATGTCACGGCTCCATTAACTGGAACTGTGCAGTCTGGCGAGAGGCTCCTATGCAGTAGTGGGCGTTTAATGTTAATCCACAGAAGGTAAGTATTGACAGAACGCGCTGACGAGGGGACAGTCTCAATGCAGAAATGCAGCGGGTTTGCAACGATTTAGATCGTGTTGCCTATGGGTCATCCGGTCTACATCAGTCTGAATGAGGGATGACTAAAAGAAAAGTCCGCTATGATTCCATGCGGTGGATGATGATGTTGTGATCTTCGTCTTCCAGGACGATATGTATGTCCGATTAATCAAGTGATGACTTCGCATTCATTTGGAGAGGGGTCATACACCATACTCCTGGCAGAATTAGCGCTGTATGTATTTAAAATGTTGTTATAAATACACACAGCGCTAATTATGCCAGGGGTGTGGTGTATGAAAATCAACTTCTCCAAATGAATGTAAAGTCGTCACGTGTGTGTTTGTGTGTGTGTGCGTGTGTGCGTGTGTGCGTGCGTGCGTGTGTGCGTGCCTGTAAATAGACGCATAATCCTGGCATCAGCAGCCTTTGGTGGACATAGAAACATTATAATATTGTCTAACAGGGGTATTTCACCTAGAGGCCCGAGACATTATGGAGTCCTTATTCTGGCAGTAGCACCCTATGGTGTAAGACTTTGGACACTACGATCACAAGTGTCACAATTCCTTGACGCGTTTAAGATGCGTTGCCTGGGGGTCTACTGACTGTGGTTCCTGAACAGACACATTGCGAAATAGCCATACCAGAGTGGATCGAGTCATTCACCTCTGAATCCACTTGAGACGTCACCAGACAGTCCACCGAATAATTCGGTGGACTGGGCATGTTTGCCGTATACACAGATAAACCATCGTTAACCATGTTTTCTAGCGAAACTTCAAAGACAAAGAGAACGGCCACCGAAGAAGAAGAATGACCCAATCATTTATACAACATTGGGCTCCCGCTGTTAACAGCAGAGCGGTGTACTCTAAGCAGGACAAAGTGCATGGATGTAGCATCCAGCAGGACAACGAGAGGGACATTTGCAATGGTCTATGCATTTAAGACAACTTACGTCAGCCATGCCATGTAGAACAAACCAAACGCTTCACACTTCAAGTATATGCTCATTCGATTGTCTGCACACAGCATACAACTACATAACAAATATTACGCGAAAGTTATATGTTCGGTGTATGGTGTATGAAAATGCGCTAGGTGTCTTCCTCTCTGCCAACCTAACTGCGTACGTGAATACCTTCATATTTGGCTCTCTGTCTCCCTGTATGAATGTCTGCCTGCCTGCCTGCCCGCCCGCCCGCCCGCCCGCCCGCCCGCCCGCCCGCCCGCCCGCCCGCCCGCCCGCCCGCCCGCCCGCCCGCCCGCCCGCCCGCCCGCCCGCCCGCCCGGCTGTCTGGCTGTCGCCCCTCTCTCTATCTCGTTCTCTCTCTTTCTGTTTTTCTCTCTTTATGACATCTTTAACAACACTGCATATCGATTTCGAATTGTGATAGTGTAATACTATCTTGAACGTACGTCGTATGCAATATACGCTATGGATGATATTAATGCATTGCGTGTCTCGCAAATGGATCCGTCTTCTAGTCCTGAACTTAATGTAGACGTTGATAAAACCATGGACTGGGATTTATTATACATAATGTATGTATATGAACGTGACATTACGCAGAATGGTTTTAAGATTTTGCTATTTTGTGTAGTAAAATATCATCGTCAAGATGTATGATATTCTCTAAGTATTATCGTCGTAGCACATTCCCGACCACGTGTAATACAAGCCGCCACGTTAATACATATTCTCTAAGTATTATCGTCGTAGCACATTCCCGACCACGTGTAATACAAGCCGCCACATTAATACATATTATCTATGTGTTATCGTCGTAGCACATTCCCGACCACGTGTAATACAAGCCGCCACGGTAATACATATTCTCTAAGTATTATCGTCGTTGCACATTCCCGACCACGTGTAATACAAGCCGCCACATTAATACATATTCTTTATGTGTTATCGTCGTAGCACATTCCCGACCACGTGTAATACAAGCCGCCACATTAATACACATTCTCTATGTGTTATCGTCGTAGCACATTCCCGACCACGTGTAATACAAGCCGCCACATTAATACACATTCTCTATGTGTTATCGTCGTAGCACATTCCCGACCACGTGTAATACAAGCCGCCACGTTAATACACATTCTCTATGTGTTATCGTCATAGCACATTCCCGACCACGTGTAATACAAGCCGCCACGTTAATACACATTCTCTATGTGTTATCGTCGTAGCACATTCCCGACCACGTGTAATACAAGCCGCCACGTTAATACATATTCTCTATGTGTTATCGTCGTAGCACATTCCCGACCACGTGTAATACAAGCCGCCACGTTAGTACATATTCTCTAAGTATTATCGTCGTAGCACATTCCCGACCACGTGTAATACAAGCCGCCACATTAATACCTATTCTCTATGTGTTATCGTCGTAGCACATTCCCGACCACGTGTAATACAAGCCGCCACATTAATACATATTCTCTAAGTATTATCGTCGTAGCACATTCCCGACCACGTGTAATACAAGCCGCCACATTAATACAATTTCTCTAAGTATTATCGTCGTAGCACATTCCCGACCACGTGTAATACAATCCGCCACATTAATACATATTCTCTATGTGTTATCGTCGTAGCACATTCCCGACCACGTGTAATACAATCCGCCACATTAATACATATTCTCTATGTGTTATCGTCGTAGCACATTTCCGACCACGTGTAATACAAGCCGCCACGTTAATACACATTCTCTATGTGTTATCGTCGTAGCACATTCCCGACCACGTGTAATACAAGCCGCCACGTTAATACACATATCTATGTGTTATCGTCGTAGCACATTCCCGACCACGTGTAATACAAGCCGCCACGTTAATACATATTCTCTATGTGTTATCGTCGTAGCACATTCCCGACCACGTGTAATACAAGCCGCCACGTTAGTACATATTCTCTAAGTATTATCGTCGTAGCACATTCCCGACCACGTGTAATACAAGCCGCCACATTAATACCTATTCTCTATGTGTTATCGTCGTAGCACATTCCCGACCACGTGTAATACAAGCCGCCACATTAATACATATTCTCTAAGTATTATCGTCGTAGCACATTCCCGACCACGTGTAATACAATCCGCCACATTAATACATATTCTCTATGTGTTATCGTCGTAGCACATTCCCGACCACGTGTAATACAAGCCGCCACATTAATACACATTCTCTATGTGTTATCGTCGTAGCACATTTCCGACCACGTGTAATACAAGCCGCCACGTTAATACACATTCTCTATGTGTTATCGTCGTAGCACATTCCCGACCACGTGTAATACAAGCCGCCACGTTAATACACATTATCTATGTGTTATCGTCGTAGCACATTCCCGACCACGTGTAATACAAGCCGCCACGTTAATACACATTCTGTATGTGTTATCGTCGTAGCACATTCCCGACCACGTGTAATACAAGCCGCCACGTTAATACACATTCTCTATGTGTTATCGTCGTAGCACATTCTCGACCACGTGTAATACAAGCCGCCACGTTAATACACATTCTCTATGTGTTATCGTCGTAGCACATTCCCGACCACGTGTAATACAAGCCGCCACGTTAATACACATTCTCTATGTGTTATCGTCGTAGCACATTCCCGACCACGTGTAATACAAGCCGCCACGTTAATACACATTCTCTACGTGTTATCGTCGTAGCACATTCCCGACCACGTGTAATACAAGCCGCCACGTTAATACATACGAATGATATCGTCATTGACACAATACACGTAAGTAATATTGTCAATGTGATCCTAATTATGTTAATGTTGTGGTTAGCTACACCGCGATATACAGTAAACTCCTAAAGTAATATGGTTTCACAACTCTAAGGATCAGGAGAGTAATAGGATATCAGAACTGTGTTTTATCGCGTAAGAAAGACAGAATAACTAGGTCGTGATGTTGGTAAATGATCAGTGTAGAATTATATACCAGAATGTATTAATGACTATATAAATTAATGGAACAGATTACCTACTTTGACTGTATAAATACTAGCATCATGAAAATATATGTATAAACAGTATAGACAAATATTTCAAAAGTGCAAGATGCATATACATATATAACCATGTTCGTCTCTCAGTAAACCAAAGGCGTCCTTGTCCACTTGCCATTTGTGTTTTTGCTCCGGATGGCAATCTTGTTAAATCTCGTTAAATCACATCTCAAATGCGCATGCACATAAACCCATTAGCCAATCAGAAACAAGCGTGGTTGATGTTATTGCGACTGTATGAGAACTTGCAATTTGTTAATTTATGCGTACATGTCTTGATACCACACGACATAGTTATACTTGTTGTACAATAAAAAAAATTAAAATTGTTTAACTACAATTAGGGTTATATATATATAACAAATGTGATATCGAGCAATGTTGTAAATTGAGATTTCATAACAGATCATGTCGGTACCATATCTAAACGTTTATATTATAATTACCAACATGTGTGTTGGCAAAGTCACATTCGTATTAAAGAAAGTTGAGTTACCTTTATGAATCCCTATATATGCTCGTCGTTGCTTTCATGGCCGTCCCTGTCACTTCCTCAACGTCAACTGAACCTTTTCCGATGTCATGTGACCATAATGGTTGCCGTCACATGATAACAGTTCTGTGAAGACCTTCGCTGTGTTGAAGGTAACCTTTCCGGACTGTGATCAAACGTATGTGGGTGACACCGGCACCGATGTCACAAGAGGCCCGGCTCTGAGAGCCTGCCAAACTGAGTTCCTCTCATGGCTCTTGGAAACCGCCAAGACGACAGCGGACACAATGACACTGCCAAAGACGTGACAGTGTTTAGAAAACTAAAGAAACATCCAACGATGAGTAGAGTTGGGCGAGGTATATCCTTCTCACGATGTTCATAGAACTGTTACGACGGGACGACCACTAATACGATGCAATAATAACGAAGAACTGCATGGTCAGTTTGATTCCTAACGATCGTGAGGGTCACAAAATCTGCGTCTTGCATACAAAAACCCTTAGAAAATAATTTCACCTTCTTCGACATTTTCTAGCTACCCGACTTGATGAGTGTGTTTGCTAACTATTATAAAGAAGTATAAACATTAAACATCGAAAACTTTACGTATACATTCCAAAAAGCTTTCAAATTTTCATCATTGGCCATCACAACATACATTATCGAAACATACGTAATAAAATGAAATGTTTTTAATATAAGGCCAATGGGCGATAATTAAAACGTATTTAGTTTCTAGGTTAACACAATTTACTATCATCGGTGGCCTTAACTGGCAATAAAATAGTGAGTGACATGCCGGAGTTGGCAGATTCTAACAAATATTTTGCTAATGTTGGACTCGAGTTAACAAGCAGAATAAGCGCTTCCAAAACTTGCAAAGAGTATTTGCAACATAAATTATGAAATAATATTGTTATGACTAAAACCACACGCACATCGCTGATTGATGTTAATAATAAAACGAAACCAAGACCAAATGTCATCGCTCTTTGTGAGTGTGATTCGTTGTTTTGCAATCAATATTATCCTTTTATGAACGCGTCAAAACACGAAAAACACGAAGCACATACAGAGAAGGCAATTAATTTTGTTCGTGGATATTATTGGTTCTGAAGCCAGGACAACGAGCTGAAGTATAATAATTAAATATCATCATTTGATTGCGTCGAGGTTCCAGAAATATTGACTGTTAGGGTGTCCATAACGCTCGCCTACAAACAGTCTTTCTATTCATGTAATGTTTTCTTAATCCTCCTGATGTCACAGGCGAATTTCCTATAGTGGGAATTTGCGTGATTCGAAAACGGCGATATAGTAATCTCTAAAGTACGGGAAAATACATGGTACGTTTGTGAGGCTGGTGGTTGACGAGAATTCTCAAAGCGATAGAGATATAAATATTGGATTAGCAATATGTATGCTGGCTGTTTAGCGTGTCGTTTTGATCATTCTTACATCGAACACCAGATATATCAATTGTCTGTGTGTGGTTATTTTGAAAATATACTCTGATTTTTGTTGAAGATTAGTACTGGATAACACGTTGATGCTAGTAGTGCTTCATGTACACAAATACTACGTTAGTTTATGTTTTCTCAAACATCTTCTTCCCCTTGATTCCTTGTGGGATGGGAGCCATATCACCAGGTCCGATTTGCCGTCTCGATGGTACTCCTATACGTATCCAAGCGTCTTTCATCTTATTACGTGTAATACAAGCCGCCACATTAATATACATTATCTATGCACGCACGCACGCACGCACGCACGCACGCACGCACGCACGCACGCACGCACGCACTCTCTCTCGCTCTCGCTCTCTCTCTCTCTCTCTCTCTCTCTCTCTCTCTCTCTCTCTCTCTCTCTCTCTCTCTCTCTCTCTCTCTCTCTCTCTCTCGCTCTCTCCCCCCCTCTCTCTACCTATGTTGTTCATCCTTTCCCTTTCGATTCGCGAACAAACATCTAGTAGACCACTCTAAAATGTTCTAAGTGTCATACTATGCAGCGGTTGTAGTAGCGACACAAACAAGAGAACCGGTATCCGGGGTTGCGCCGTCGGAATCATGCTAAGATTAAAGGAGATAAAATTGCATGTTAAGCGGAAACAAGATAGGCGTGTAATCACACGTAGAATGTCAGCATCGAGAATCCCACAAGGCGTCTTTCCCCGCTCCCTTGGCGCCTTCAGGGCCGTACATTTGATCTCCCTCCGTTCGACCCATACGTCAGCTTATCAGACGCCGGATTACACCCACGAGATAGGATTATTGGCCAAATAAACAATGACGGATGTTGACAAGCCGCAGAACTAAGCCTGATGGCTCCATGTTGCCAGCGCTGCGACAACGCGACTCGCTGCCGACAAAGTGACGCGACATCGTGTGCGACAAATATCTCATCTCTGAGTGGTCTGACAGGCGAGTCGACAATGACACTAGTTTGTGTCACCAACCGGTTATTAGCAATCGATGAAAATACATTTTACTGGCAGGCGATAATGGATGCGTTTGTCTTTTTGAAAGGCGGAGGGCTTGCGCGTAAAATTATATGCCCGCGATGTGATAGAGGCGCGGATGAGCTCGCGGCTGTAGGGCGAGACACCGTCGAGTCTTATTGTCATAACTACGTCAAATAATTGCATTGAGTATCACTAGATAAAAAGGTATTAGGAAATTAATTAAATTTAATAAACGACCAATCTTCATACCAAACAAGGAGGAAAACATGCGTCGATTACGTGTATATGATTAATAACATAAGTTCATTAATATCCATATACATTGCCGTTCACACGCGTATTTGCTTATATATCCATATGTTGTCTATAATATATATAAATGGGTTATTCCTCAAATATCACCAGTCTTATACACATTTCAACGGAGACTAGTTGCGGTGGTTTGCGCAGCAGCAACGTAGGTATTTTCAGAGAGAAGAGATCAATAGAAGAGAAGGGAACGCTGAAACAACTGAAATGAAGGCAGACGGAAACCGATTGCGAAGAGCAAAACACATGCAAAGAATGGGTGAGGGGTGACTGACAGTGAGAACTTACAAAAGGGAAGAGGGAGATAGAGGGATAAGATGTGGACCAAAACAAATTGGAGAGTTGGGGTTAAGAGAGATCTCAAAAGGACAGGGCTGAACAGTCTATGGTGGGAGAGAATGTCAGAGGATTGCGATATATATAGAGACGACACGTCGAAATGACGGAAACAGTTTCAGTATTGAAGGTCCCATACTTAGACTTAGCGGCTCCCGCGTCTATAGACGCATGAGGCAGTCAAAACACGCCATCCAGATCTGTCGCTTGCTAGTGTTCTGACGTCGCTCCAACTTTTGTTTACCAGCTGCAAGTCGCGGTCGATTGTTTGGCGCTAGTTAATTCTTGGTCGTCCCCTCTTTCTCTGGCCAGCTGGTATCCACCATAGCGCTTGTTTGGCAGGTCTAGTAGGTAGGAGCCTTGTAACATGGCCGAGCCGGCTCATTCATCTTTTGCAGATAGTAGATGATGCCAGAGATTGTCCTGATCGTATCCGGACATCTATATTCGTCACATGGTCGCTCCAGTGTATGCCGAAGATTTTTCACAGGCATTTAGTGTCGAATGCATCAATTTTGTTTTCGTGGCTTGTTTTTAGTTGCCATTTTTCACATCCATATAGGAGGGTTGGTTTAACGTTTGAGTTCTAAAAGCGGAGTTTAGATTTCAAGGTAAATTTCTTGTTGTTCCAAATTTTCCTCCGCTGGTTGAAGGCTGCTGATGCTTTACCCACTCTGTAGTTTAGTTCAAGATCGGTGATTCCTTGGTTGTTGATGAAGCTGCTAAGGTAGGTGAAGTTTTCGATTGTTTCTACTTTTTTCTGGTTGATCAAAACACATGTGAGTGATTGGTGCTGCCCTGGCAGCATGGTTTTGTCTTCCTTTCACTGATGACAAGTCCCAAGCCACCAGCGTATTTGCTGTCTGATTCCACGAGACGTTGTAGTCCCTGTGTGGTGTCTGAGAGGGGAGCAATGTCATCAGCAAAGTCCAGGTTTGTTTCTCTCCATAGGTGTGTCTGTGAGTGTGTGTGTGTATGTGTGTGTATGTGTGTGTGTGCGCGCGCGTGTGCGTGCGTGCGTGTGTGTGTATTATCCGATCAGCCGAGCACAATTTGAAATTACATTTCTATATAATTATGCCACAATCAATAGTTCAATGTACAATCGGCGATAACTATCAATAGTTAAATTCACTATCAGTAGTACTCTATCGTCACGTCGACTGTGGCGATGTATCCAATCCTTGGATCAAGCCACACCCATAACGATGTGTGAAGGAAAACATGTCAAACAAAACAGAGTCCAATAATTTCGGTACCTTGAACGTATGTTTGATAACCGATGGAATAATATCACCAGATGTCAAATGAATCAAATGCACTCCCAGCTTTTGGTACAGTAATCCCAAGAATACAATATATAACTCAACTGGTTGCCGGAATTCTCACATAAAGCAGAATCATCTGCGACGTGTGCAAATATGTAAATCTGTGCATTTCGTAACAACGGACTAAGACACATACATGACATCGGTTGGCCTAATTTCATTAGAAACGCGTAGCTTCAACTGAAAACACGTACGGACGCAGTCGCCATATTAGTGACGTCACGATGAAGACGATCTGCATTGGACGTGAGGGTGGACAGCAAGGGCAGTGTGGCTAACAAAACAAATGAGGTCGCCACAAGTCCATGCGTGGACGGACAGTTTATGCGCGGCTCTCTTGAACAACAGCTGTGACAGGACGCTGCCCTGCACAGGACCCGCATGTAGGGTCTACATGTTGTAGGAAGAAGACAGAGAAGACACGATATATATTCCCTGAATGTACATATATACACAAATACACACATACACACATACATACATACATACATACATACATTGATACATACACATGTACATGCATACATATGTACTTACGTACATACATACATACGTACATACGTACATACGTAAATACGAACATACGTACATACGAACATAATTACATACGCACATACGCAAATACGCACACACACACACACACACACACACACACACACACACACACACACACACACACACACACACACACACACACACACACACACACACACACACACACACACACACACACACACACACACACACACACACACACACACACACACACAACACACACACACACACACACACGCACGCACTTTTATAGACAGTCGGCCAGACACAGACTGAAAATGTATCAGGATTTTTTTAAGTATCTTGTTTAGGTCGGGACGTTCGTTCCCAAAGCACCCTCTCTTCCCATAATTGATTCCCAATTGACGCTTCACATGATTAGATTATTACGCGCGTAGGGAACCGAATGTCAGTCAGCAGAAAAATGGAATCCCTTGTGCAACTATCGATCTCTCACATCCCCCAAGATGCACGTTGATATTCCCTATTGTCATAATTATGTGTACATTAGGTTGAATTATCAGATTTACGAGTGCATGAAACGGTCACGTAATAATCCGTCGACAGTAGGAGATATCAGAGGAAATGTTCCGCCTCGATTATTCAGTAATTGGGGCGGACTGAGTGACGCAAGAACAGCGCTGTATCCCTAGCGACACGCAATTGTGGCTCCACACAAGGCATGACGTCATAACGTGGAAAGTAGCTGCTAAATGTGGCGACAGATTGCAAGCACGTGACACGTTATTTAGAGCCATCAACGGAAAGTTTGCTGCCACCAGTGAGCTGTTGCATCGTGGATTTGGTTCGCTGGTTTTCTTTATATGGAAGACTTTGTAGGGACGAGAATACAATGTGGATATAGTGTCCAAATATATACCGTCTATACCGGAGGACACTACCCTTACATGTGGGTAGGGGTGTGCAGCCGAAGGTCACATATCCCTACCCTTGATAAGGGCACCCACTATCAAAAAGTATACCCTTGTTCTAGGGAGAACATGTGAAAAACAGACCATTGATCTAAGGAGCGTCGATAAAAAACGACCCTTGAAGTCGGCACAACCACATTACTGCTAGTATAGGCAGTGCCCCCCCCCCGGGACGTGAATGCTGCGATAAAAACCTAACGTTGTTCTAGGGAGATTTATCGAAATTATACCCTTGTCTAGGGAACTTCTGTTTCTTGTTGGTCCTTGTTCTAGGGAGAACATGTGACAAAACAGACCCTTGATCTAGGAGCCTCGGTAAAAACGATCACATTCCCGGGATCTAGACAGGCGAGAGCCGAGCAAATGCGTCTGCGATCGTCTGCTTATAGCATTTGCTAAATATTTGCTCTGCCCCAGAGTTAATAATTCAATGTCGACGTAGAAAAAAGGCGAAAAACGCCGCAGAAAGCATGCTATTTCGGTGGCTAGTGATGTGCTCTCTGAACTAGCATGATTACATATTAACCAGCTGTTTTGTTTAATATGCGTACTACTACTCCACCGTTTGAGCATACAAATGCTCTCATCAGAATGGAGGCTTGCATCAGTGAAGTTAAAACGTGGCTCTATGACAACGGACTGGTTCTCAACGAGAGCAAAACGGAAGCAATTGTTATACGTTCATCGAGCTTACGCAGACCAATACTCATTGATCATGTCGACATATGCGGACAATATGTAGCGACATCGACCATCGTCCGTGACCTTGGTGTTGCAATCGATGCTGATTTATCGATGGCGACGCAGGTTGCAAATGTATGTCGAAGTGCTTACTACCATCTCTCGAGAATTGCTCGTGTACGAGAGGCAATGACGACCAGTGTCTGCAAATGTCTTGTCCATGCACTTGTGACATCCATAATTGATTATGGAAATGCGATGCTGTTTGGTATACCTGACCGTCTGCTGCACCGTCTAGAGAGAGTCCAACAGTCAACCGCTCGTGTTGTGATGCAACTTCGACGAGGTGACCGACGATCTATCACTGCGGTCCTACAACAGCTACACTGGCTCCCAGTGAGAAAGCGCATCAAGTACAAGTTACTCATGGTTGTACACGCGGCACTGTATGCAGGCACGCCAGTGTATCTCGCGTCACTGCTACATCGTCACGCACCACGCAGGACCCTACGCTCTGGCGGTGGTCTGCTTCTGGATGTTCCACACGTGACCCTAGAACGTTATGGTCGCCGGGTGTTTGCATGTGCTGGGCCGACATTGTGGAACTCTCTGCCTCTGGAACTACGCGCGACTGAGAACACTAGACAGTTTAGAAAATTATTGAAGACATTTCTGTTCTCAAACTAATATAATCAGACATCATTTAACCTTTGCATTATTCATGCATATAGTTTTAATACAATTTTAGTCTTATTTATCTCAGAATCACATTTTAGTATGTAATCAAATTAATAATAATTTATTGTCTTATTTATTTCTCTTAAATGTGTTTTTATGCTTCTTAGATGATTGCCGATTTGTAAACACCCGTGAACGGGGGTCATTGGTCCCGGATTTGATGGTGTATAAATAAAGTTTATTATTATTATTATTATTACTACAAAGGCTATTGATCTACTGTATATATACACGTACGTATGCACACACACGTATACACACACACACACACACACACACACACATACACACACACACACACACACACACACACACACACACACACACACACACACACACATACACACACACAGAGCAAAAAGCACAATTGTTACTCTGTCAAAAGGCCATCTTATGGCAATGGTGACATAGCCTTATTAGAAGGCGTTACGTGACGATATATCATATCTTCTCATAGTTGGTATAAAGGATCATGAGAATGTTGTAAACGTAACATTGAGCAATAAACATAACAGTTGTTTCTTAGCTTTCTTTCTTGGCACAAAACGCAATGTCGAAGACGAGGTGAGGTGGTCTTGAAACACGTCGGTTTATCTTCACTGGATTTACTAACAGCACAGACTATTGCACCAATCACAAGTAAGAACAGTCTATATAAATGTGTCGTCGAATTATCGTACGACACAGCAAAGCTTCTCAAAACTACCAGCAACCATTATTATGACACCAGCAATAAGTGGCCAACGAGTTGAGCATCATTGTCAAAAGCGCGTCGCCAAGACCACATTCGGGCACATGTACGTGCTCGATTGACATGCCGAAGTCATGCGCACGGGTGCGTCTCGCGCAGAAGGGCACTTAGCGTGTACAATCTCAAGTTGTCGTTTTGCAAAGACCGAGCGAATGCCATTCAGTTGACACGAACAACTCGCCATGTTTGACACGGACCTTACTTGTGGCATCGCGGTCGCCCAAGGAGCCCGGGTCGTGGCAGTCTCACAAAACACACGTCAAAAATCGTCCGCGCAGCAATTCAATTTGCCGCCACCGAAATGAGATTTGCGCGTCACTAAAGGCTTCTGCTTGAAAGAGCGCGCATGATATTTATTCTTGGAGATATATCGACTAATATGATGCCTAATATAGCGATACGTTGCAGAGTCTGTCAGTACCATTAATTCGGTCATAGTCACAACTCGTTGACCTATCATTCGTGAGAGATTTATTCCTCGGACCAAGCGGTATACACATCATCGGATTTCATTGGTTGCATAAACCAGCATAGTCGCTGACACAGTAGGATACAACTTAAACTATTAATTTTAATTATGCAATAAGATATATGTGTTAAAATTGCCAAGCATTTGAAATTAATTACGACATATATTTTTACGCATTCGTTATTTGAATCATCGAATCGAGCTACATTTGTGAGATAGGGTGATCTCTAAACGACGCTTCTGATTGTACGATGCAGCGAATGGGTCTAAACCACATATCAATGGGTCACCTATGGGGCAGTTATATCACGACGAAGTCTACGGGATGGACTGAATCGACTTTATTCTGTATAACACCGTCTGCGTCACAGACTCTGTCAAATACCAAAACCGTCCCCATTCTGTCCACCGTTACAAAGCACGAGAATTCGTGAAATAACGTGAGTTGAGTAATTGCCAACAATAACCAAATTAACCAAATGTATAATATACACAATTGAAAATTCCAATGTTCATCAAAATGCGGTTGTTTAAACAATTCTTTTTGGAGAATCTGCGATCGCATCGTAATATTCGTTTTAAATTATAAAACCGTATAAAAACAAGTATTATCGCCCACCAGCTGGCTGCTGGTTCTCAAAAGCGGCTGTTCCAGTTGATAACGTTTATAGGGCCGAGCGTTGGCGGTATCGTCTGACAGGTTGTTAATGACATAGTACAGCGTTTTCCTTCTGTCATGTTTTCTATTGATTAAAATACATCATTATTGCGTCGTATCTGTTGAGGCATAAAGATAAAGCGAACACACATGAAAATACTCACTTTATGTTCGGAAGTCCTGGGCGGCATTCTGTAATCCTTTCCAGCACAACAGAGAAGTAATTGACAATTTAAATCGCGCATGCATACAGATATATACAGGAAACGTTTTCGTACATTTCTAACAAGACGATATCGCAATCCCACTCGTCACAATTCTAAAAAAATATGTTGGCAAAACATCGGAGGATAACTTGACGTGTTCTATATGCACCATGTGTTTGCTATAATTATTAACTTAATTCGTTGAAGATGCAACCGGCTGGCTTTCTGTATTATATATGTTGGATGTGGATGAAAAAATAAACGTAATACGTATGACGTGAAATTATTCAGATGTAAATTTAGTATAGGTTTTTTTCTCAAGATATTGTTGGTATAAAATAGAATATGTTCTTTCAAAAAACAAATTATTGAGTGCGAAGGAAAGTTAACGAGGGAGACGGAGTTGGTAATTGTTCTGTAATGGTTGACGGGTGATGATAGATGGAAGATTGGAAAATGAACAGACGGATGGACGGGTGGATGGATGGATAGATGGTGCAGAGTGAACTATGTAGATACGTCAGTGTGTCGTCAAAACAGATTGTTCCTCCCGAATTTGACATTCGAATATGTCGTCGACCTGGATTTTTCCTCCTCTAATTATATATTCCAGTTTGTCGTCAACACGGATTGTTCCAGCACTAAGCAGACATTCCAGTTTATCGTCAACATGGATTGTTCCTCCACTAAGTAGACATTCCAGTTTGTCGTCAACATGGATTGTTCCTCCACTAAGTAAATATTCCAGACTGTCGTCTACATGGATTTTTCCTCCACTAAGTAGATATTCAACACTGTCGTCAACACGGATTGTTCCTGCACTAGGCAGACATTCCAGTCAGTCGTCAACACGGATTATTCATCCACTAAGCATGCATTCCAGTCTGTCGACAACACAGATTGTTTATCTAGCCTAGAGACAAAATGCGTTCTTAATCTCGGATCCAAAAAAACGCAATACGTTATTGGGCAGGACATCATTGATGTCGAGCATAGAAACAATCTGTGTTTTTCTTTTGGGTTTAAAACAAAACACACGTATCTACTCGACTCCTGTACCATTTCCGTTATCAATCCTCACTTGATGACCCATACAAGTGCCACAATTCTTCACGAACTTCTCTTTGTCGCCTCCCATTTTATTACGGTGCATGCGAAGGTTTTCAAGCAGTCTCTTCTAAAACTTCAAGACATTGACCGTCGCCTTGTTGCCGTCTTAGTGGACATATACAAATAGCAAATATCTGACATTTCAAACGCACCGACCTTTTTGGCTAAATACAGTTACTCTGTGGCAAAGCAAATCCACTGGCATCTGATAACTTGCTATGTTTATGGTCTACATTACAAAATGTAAATGGGTGTTCTTATGTAGCGCGGTATGTAGTCATTGGGAATGCCCAGAACGCGTTACCCTGGCAGACTTGTGTAACAGAACACCATCTCAATTTATCTGGGAAACAATCAGTCATGTTGCAATTACTGTGCAAAGATTAGTTTGTAGACAGGTTTCATTTATACAGCTGAATTAACTTGACGCTACTTGGGATTAACGGAATTGCCTCAGTTTGGAAAGCGCAGCAAGGTGATTCGAAACTGGGTTATCTAGAATGAGGGCACGGCGTTCTAACTATTGGGCTCCCGCGCCCAACGGTCATTCGATAAATACGTTCTTCTCCTAGCACCGCCGGGAGACGTCCGGAAAATCAGTGCCTCGGGTTACTCGACCATCGAGTTTCGGCCGCAGCACCGCGATACATCGGGAGAGATGGTCGACGATAAGATTAATCCAGCCCGACGACTGACAGCAAACGTCCGGCGCCAGCAATGGTCTATCGCATGTTTGCAGAGATCAGAACAAATTGGTGAGACAACGGTGAATCAATGCATCAAGCGTCGCGAACCGATAACAAGCCGGGCCGACTTCAATTATCTACTACGATCATTGTCCTTGTGCGAGCAGACACGACGATGCACGTCGGCCGGGCGCGAGGTGTGGACGCCGTCAGCAACGCTCCCGCGACCGGCAGCAATGGCGTATGATACGGTTCCGTTTCCTCTGCTCGAGTTGTTGCGTTTGCTTTCAGCTGCTACTAACACCGCCTGCAGTAATTACCATCTCGCTTCGTATTAACGTCAACGTCGTCGCCGGAGAAGACGTCTCCACCGGTATATCCATGTAGCTCCAGTTGTCGCATCTGTTAAGCCACTGTGGGCATAAGACAGACAGGAGCGGTTCAGACAGTGAGAGATACACCGACGTATACTTCGTCTTTGATTCATGGCGGCTCACTCGAATCAGTTTCTGATATAACAATTCAAGGATAAAGCTATGGAGAACATTTCTTGAAAATGTGTT
>OZ023218.1:37702040-37720255 GCA_963995525.1 Escarpia spicata
GAAACTGTGGTCATCGTTGGTATAGCAACCGCCTCTGGCATAGAACATAATACCTATAGATCTGTCAGACAGAAGAGATGGTAGTTTCAACAGCACTATTGATGTCAGTGTCACCGTCGTATGTATTAATAACTTGTACGATCGAACTTGTCGATTGTCGTTGCACCAATGTAGATCTACGTCTGTTTGTTTCTTGCAATTAGTGGTTGAATATAAACGTACTTTACTAGCGGATTCGTTTCGCATTTAAAGTTGAGCAAAACATATCATATCATCGTAAGCCAGCTAGCGTCATATTCACAATGCGAGTGCAACAAGGGGTATATATTATGTCTACATATCCCGAAATGCATGGCGCATTGGCTAGGTTCCGGTTGTCACCAAAGTGTCCCACGGACATATAGAAATGGTGGCTTGCTTTTGGCTAAGACACCATCTAAGCTTAATTCGATGAACTTGCACATCGTGGCAATAGTAGGACAGAACGAATGTTCGTCTATTTGGATTTAACGATTTGCCTTTCGAAGAAATGTTGGTAGCCAAGTTTGGAAGATTTAAACGAAGTAAGCTGCGTGAACGGGAAGCTGCTTGCCAACTGATGAATAATGGCGATATTTGGAATACAGGAACACCGTTATTTCTACATTAGTTAAATTTATGCACGGATAAGCATACCTAGGTGCGAACTAGCCGTAGCTGAAAGTGAAAGGGCTCACATATATTAATAACCTGAGTATTCCTGCATACGTCTGTGGTAATACCAGAAATAATGGCAACATTGCTCCAATACATTATATTATTCAGAGTAGCATTGATGCATATATACATCCTTACCGTGATCCATGGCGCATTAAAGGAAGGAAGCATTATACACAGAATGCAACATCGGTTATCGTAACAAGATAATCCACATTACTTTGGTGTAGATTACACGTGATAATTACAAGGGGGACCATTAGTAGTATATATGTGTAATTCCTGGCACAAAAAATGCGTCGAAAGATCAAAGGATTTTGCCAATTTGATTGATAGTTCAAGCGCTGACATTTTGCCATGATTAGTGACATATTTTAATAATTAATACATTAGTTGACTAATTAACTAACTAACAAATTAGCTAGTTAAATAATTAGCTAATTTACTTATTAATAAAATATATATGAAAAACAAAAAAACAAAGACATTTTAAAAATATAGCATCGTTACCTTCGTCATCGGTTAAAGGTTCTGAGACAAGTGATGGAGAAACGTCTATACGAGTTGGTGGATACATACACACATACGTGTATACATACAGACACATAGTTACATATATACATATATAGTCGCATACATACATACATGCATACATGAATGCATGCATGCATACATACATACATGCATGCGTGCATACGTACGTACATACATGTTTGTACGCAACAATGTACATGCACACATATATGTAACTGTGTATGTATGTAAATAAGTATAAATGAAACCATACATGTTCGTATGTATTTAAGTATGTGTGTGTGTGTGTGTGTGTGTGTGTGCGTGTGTTTGTTTGTGTGTGTGTATGTGTGTGTGTGTATGTGTGTGTGTGTATGTGTGTGTGTGTATGTGTGTGTATGTGTGTGTGTGTGTGTGTGTGTGTGTGTGTGTGTGTGTGTGTGTGTGTGTGTGTGTGTGTGTGTGTGTGTGTGTGTGTGTGTGTGTGTGTGTGTGTGTGTGTGTGTGTGTGTGTGTGTGTGTGTGTGTGTGTGTGTGTGTGTGTGTGTGTGTGTGTATGTGTGTATGTGTATATGTATGTATGTATGTATGTATATGTGTATGTATTTAAATATATATTTATACATGTAACTATGTATGTATGTATGTAACTATGTATGAACGCAAGTATGTATGTATCCACCAACTCGTATAGGCGTTTCTCCATCACTTGCCTCAGAACGTTTAACCGATGACGCTATAATAACAAAAATAAAAAATCTTTTTTATAATATTTTTATTATTGTTCTATTTTTAAAATTAATTAGTTAATTAGTTGTAAAAAAATTGCGTATGTCTTTAATCATAGCAAATTGTCAGCGCATAAACTGTCAATCAAAATGGTAAAATCCTTTGATTTTTCGACGCGTTTCCAGTGCCAGGAATACACATACACTACTACCGTTCGTACGGAACGATGCAATTCTGAAAATAGGGTCTTTATCCACTGGAGGCAAGACGATAAACACATAGAATTCACCAATGTGCCACAGACAATCTCGTGTAAATCTCGCAGATTACCCCGTATGTACATAGACGTAGCGGAGATATTGCATTGAACTGCACTGCACTGCACTGCACTGCATATCACATGTTTGTATTTCCACTCGCCCTCGGCCTAACCGTTGGTCGAAGGTTCTGCCATCGGGGAACGCAGCGTAATACGTGGTGTTATTGATGATGGCGTGTCATTCTGACTGCACGTATACACGTCGGTGATAAACATCATATTTATGTACACGGGGGGATACAACGATATTGGAAATATCGACATAGCTGCACGCATCTGTCGGGGATGTTAGCCTGCTGATCATGGATATAATCTGGTTGTATCAATAAAACAAGAAATCAAGTTGTCTGTTAATACTCAGCAAAACAGTAACATTAATAACAGCACGGCTAAAACAGGCAACGTTAACAAATATGACTGAACAATTCTACTCACGTGTTGACGTCATCAACTCTTACCCTGTGGCGAAAGACCGTGTGATGTTTTTACTTAACTTCCGATCGGACTCACGACGTCCCTGTCCGGTCGCAATATGCAAAGCGTTCCCGAAGTTACGTCATTTCTATTTCGGCCGCTTATACGTCTTGTGTGTGCCGATAGTTTCCACAATGGTGACAGATTGGCAGGTCGTATTTGTCGCTGCGTTGTATTCCATGCAATCACGCTCGATGTTTGGTCACGGTGTGAAGCTATTACGAAGATGTGAACCAGCGGTCGATCCACGAGGCTTAATTAAACAGACCGGCCATCTGCGTTCAGGAATTGCAGCTGCTCTTTAGGATAGCAGACGCACGGAACAGTTGAAACGAAGACACAACGGTATGGCATAAACTGGGTGACGACAATGATGAGGGCTCTTCTGTGTACAAGCGACACACAGCAGACTGCGGAACCGAAGTTTTGCAGGGTGCTGCAGTTGGTCGCAATCACAACAGACGAGGCGATCGGCGACCATCAGCCGGGGGTCAATGTCAGCCTACAGACCAGAGGCTGACCGGACTAACACGCCGACCATGCCTCTGACCGCTGCACGTAATTGTCTGGCGACGGGAGATCGTCGACTCCTCAAGGCGATGAATGGTCGGCTCGGTGACAGATTAATGACATTTGTCACGTCACCCTAACCTTAGCGACTACAAATTGACGTCTTCTGTAGACACGGCCCGGAGCAGTGTGCTCTCAAGAAAGCGGACAACAAACGGAATCAAATCGAGGTTATATTGTGAAGTCCGGGTGGTATCACAATCGATATTCTACCGATGCGAAACCGCAACGGCTCTGGGGATTTAAGAAACGCTTCGCTTATTGAAACCTCTCCAAGAGACACGCTTCTTCGTGTACGCACAACGTGCCGTTTAATAACGGAACAAGTTGTTGTAATTGTGAACCCGACGTCACCGGTATACTGAACTAGACCGGGTGACGTCAGTGTGACTGAAATTTCACCACCGAAGGAGCATAACCGGCGGGGCAGACGCGCTTCCTGAATAATTAAGTTTTAGTTATTCGGCCAAGAGGATGGTTCCCACTTTACGTCTTTGTCACGCTGATTGCCTACAGTGTGTAGATATTAAGCACACGCACCATTCGCCGATGAAGTTAATGTCTGCGGCCCAGCTTGGATAACTACATTCAGCGTGTATTGCTTTTTAAGCAACAATTGTACTTTTCGCAGCCGCGGGAGATTAGTATGAGATTCCCGGTTCGTTGGTGTTTTCCTCGTATGCGGCGTTGGCCAATATGTGTAGATAACATCGGTTGCTGCAACGATCGTTGGATTATCTTGGGTCTATATTTGGTGTTGGTCGCTCTAGGGGGTGTAGTACCAGCATCGGCAATGATGGGCAGTTCATTCTAATTTAGAACCACACCTACGGCCATACTGAACATCTCATCGCGAGGAGATCACTCGTATCCGTCCAGTATGTACCGTAATCAGTGCCGCCTCTGAATACTCTCCGTGGACGTTGTCACGAACGTGTCCTGGAAAGACAATAACATATTTAGCACACCGTGTTCACGGCTTTATGATACGCGCGTACATTCACACGTTTCGATCGATAAACCGAAACCATACTCCATTCGTTACCAATCGCAATTATTCTACTAATGATCACCCGTAATGACGATATCGCGATCGTCCTTTCGACGTGTGTACAGTGCTATAGGCACCGGCAAGAAGTGTCGTTTTCACTGTGGTCATTCGCAGCCGGACGCGTCAAGACGTACTAAATCGACGCGGTTGTAGGCCAGTCTCTCCGCGTCTGGACGTCCTGTCTCTTTATCAGACAGCGGTCAAATATTCACACGAGTTGCATATATTAACGTTGTCGAAGCGGCAAAGGACGAAATCGGGTTTTCATTTCATTTATCTGTAGATCTCCTACATATAATACAAGAACAGTGCATTAACAATAGTGACTGGTTAAGTTGACCAGAGTGTCCAGTCAAACTAAACGCAACTGTTACTTTATTTAACAATCACCAAAGCAAACGTTAGGCCACTATTTTAATCACCTAGTATTGAAATTATGCTTTAAGTTGTACAAAGAATGATACGTACGATAAGCAATATTTGGTTTAATAGTCACCAAATCGAACATAATCATTAAGTGATATTAATCATAAGACTTATAAGTCACACTTTAATACAAATAATATTCAGAAAATTTGGTTCCGTATATATGCTATAACCGTTTTGAACTTTTAACTTATTACTAATTTAAGTCATTTTCTCTGGGACTACAACATCTACGCATTGCACCAAAATAATGATCTAGTTGTTATTATAAAAACGGCGATTTGTTCATGTATTTATGTTTAAAAGTTTCCTGAATATCTTTGCCACTCGTTACTGGCAATAAACCGTCGCAACTGATGTTATTCAACACGTGCGCTTTGTAGTTTGTTTTATGTTACAAAACAAAAGGAGCGACCAACTGTTAACTGTTGACGCAGTTGTTCAATACAACTTCTTCGTGAATTTGTAGTCGTCGTCGTCGTCGTCGTCGTTGTCGTTATTGTCGTAATGATAATCCTCATAATCAATGTTATCATAATAATAATAATCTTTATTGATACACAATGTTCAGCCTAGCACAGATGTAGCAGCAATATGAAACATGTATACATTACGTAACAATTGGAACAAAGCAACACACAGCCTGTGTTCCTTATTCATGTCATAGTTGGAATGTAAACTATAATTCGTGTCCAAAAAAAACATAATACATAAATATCTTCATAATAAACTAACTAATTATTTAATAGTGCATTATATTAGTAACGTAACACTGAACACCGGGTGCATCTTAACATGACAAAAATTCCATTAAAGCAGAATTTAGCTAGTGTTAGCTAATGTTTGCTCGAGTTAGACGCTTGGTCATTTGTTTGAACATATGAAGAGATGTACAATATTGTAAATAATTATTTGTAATAAATGTATTCCAGATATTTTAGGACCAAAATAAGCCAAAGACAGTTGTCTGCAATTAGTCTTGCAGTATGGTATTTTATGTGTTACTTCCTGCCTTGTATTATATTTATGTGTGGATATTTGAAGGATAAATACATCATGATATGTATCTGGCAACATACCCCTATTATACTTGTACATTAGAATACAGCATAAGTATTTATTGACGTCATAAATAGTCATTATTTGATAACATATAAATAAAGGCTGCGTATGATCAATAAATCCTACATGACTTATTACACGCAAAACTTTTTTTTTGAGTAAATAAATTTTAGCAAGGTATATATTCGGGGCCCTATCACTATCACCGCCATCTCCATCACCATCACCATCACCACAACCACCACCATCATTGTTATCGTCGTCGTCGCCGTAGTCGTCGTCTTTATTAACAACTAATAACAACAACAACAACAACATCATCATAAAAAACAACAACATGTTGGCACGTTTTAATCAACCGCTGCGTGAAATGTTTTCAAAATCCTCGCTACCCTTCACTTGATCTACTGTTTGGCTCAATCCATTCCACCGTCTTGTTTCTTGTTCTGTTCATTCCATATTTCATTAACTTCTCTAAAGAGAAACTACCACTTAATCATACAGTCTGGCTTGCTTGCGCTACGGTTCCGTTTCTCATGCGCAGTGTTAATTTCAGTAAATAGTATGCTCTATTTTTCAATACTTATTGTATTCCTGCCAACTGCTGTTTGTTATTAAGACATAAATACAGTTAGTTTTCCAATGTACAATTTGGCCTGCATGTCGTATCCTGACTTGTTGTGTCATCGTTTATTTAATATTAATAAAGTCAGAACAACTTATTATTGCTAAATGCTTTGCTCATTTCTGTTATTTAAATGCGTTCGCAGTTATGTGGGTTATGTCTTCATTTCATGTGAACCTTCAAACACAAAATTATGTGTATTTTAAAGTATATATAATGCAACTGGCAACATGGCATTCATTGGACATATGAAATATGATTTACTCTTGGCAGTACCAATTTAGAAGGAGTTATTTATAAGCGTATTCAAATGATGAGCCATTTCTAAGTGGTTAATGAGTCGGTCGTCACATAACGTGAACCCTCGTTGTGCTTAACCGGTGGCTTGGGGGATGAATCCCTCAATGTTTCGGTGGGGTGTTGGAGATAGAATTAGCCCCATCAATATTTAAAGCCTCAATGTAGTTGTTTGTGAGCCTCAAGAGGTGTGCGCAAATGTAGGTGTTTTTAAAGCTTCAAAGTAATTTGAGGTTTTTGTAGAGCCTCAAAGATTGTTTTGGGGAGCCTGAAGTGGAGGTGCAATTTGCGGTTTTTGTAGAGCCTCAAAGTGATTTGGCAAGCCTCAAGTGGGGTGTAATTTGAATGTTTTGGAGAGCCTCAGCACCCTCCCAATATTCACCGTGAGGTGGCGCCATTAATGCTCGCCTTGTCTCGTTTCGTCGACTCGCAAAAGGCCGAGAGTCTATCAAATGAGACGAAGTGTTTGATTTGCCTCTACCGAAAGGTCGTGACGAGGTTCTGTGAACAGGGCCGAATAACAAGGCATACTAGAATGTCCAATAGCACCAATATCTCGAGCATAGCCATGCCATGCACGTTTTGCTTAGCACACAACTGGAAAAATAAATTAATAACGTAATTTATATAGGCCATAGTGCGAAAAAATTGTGTTGAAAAAAACATCAAAAATCACCTTGATGAACATTTTCCCTAATGTCCAGAGGTGGTTTCTTTTTGTTTCAAGAGTTTTCTGATAAAATAACTATGACCATGTTCTCCTCCATAGACATCCGCGTTGCTCAATTGAATTTTAAAACAAGTACTTATGCGCCTTAGCTTGTTCTTCTATTAGCTGTACCGCTGGCAACTTCACGAAAACCGTTTATTTTCCAATATATCTGCACCTGTGCATCCTGCTCTAAATGTCAGCTTTGGTCCGAGACATGACATGCATTACGCTCACTTGGGACGTGCAAGTCTGGCAGAACAATTCATTTTGTTGGCCTACCTGTCCTATGAAGCACCATGCATGTTGTATTGTCCAATGTTAGTCTGGCATTGAAATTTACTGATTTTGCATATCACGATATCTACACACGGCCGCGGAAATGGAAGCAGCCAGCACAACAAACGGGGAGATGCGCAAAGATCAGATCTAGACGGCGCGTGGAATGTTATTTGTTGGCGAGCGCGCCTTGGTCAATTGTTGGTTGGGGACTTCATTATCTGAGCAACGCGACCTGTCGGCTTATGAAATATGCTCTGGTCTATTGACGGACACGTCTGCGAACGTAATTGCATTGCGCTAATCTGATTATACTATGGAGCGTGTACATAGCGTGTATACGTGTGCAGTGTTAACCTAACAAGGATACAGTTTATTGTGAAGTAATTTGGTCATTTGCGGAAATAAACTTAAGCTTTGCTTTGATGAATTGATTGTTAGCACCACTTTGTGCTTTAGTGTGCTTTATTAAGCTAGCCGCACTCCGCCCGATTGTCTACGCTGCGACGCATCTCGACCGTCGCAGCGTAGACAATCGGGCGGTGTGCGGCGGGCTTTACAGAAAGGCCACTGTTAATTCGCAAGAAGATTACAGTATACGGATCTGGGTATTTTATTGTTATTATTATTGTACGAGTATGTATTATACATGCCTTCTTCTGCCTACTAGATGTATTATACATGCCTTCTTCTGCCTACTAGATGTATGTTTCGGAAAATAATATTTTAGTGTAGGCCTTTACCGCCAGTCCTCAAAACATAACAATTATGTGTGTGCCTTTTCGTAACATTTATAATTAACATTATTCTCTATTGTCCTCCTCATCAAATGTAAAACAAATTATTTTATTAATGTTCATATGATAATATTTAGTTCATCTACATGTTGGTTTCAAGGAATTGTTTTATATATCATTCCAGTGATACGTTGAAATATGATACGTCACTGTCATGATCTCTTCCCATCAACCACCGGAAGGACCGCAGAAGATATACATAGGCAACGACTGGATAGGTAAGGTTGAGGATAAAATTAGGGTTAAGGTCGATGACAGTGTATTTATTATACGCATAGATGGCCGTGAATAAGTGCGGTTATTTAAATTAAATTGTTTTCGACCAGTATGCCATGTATTTATACGCATATGCATAACTGTTTTTGTAAATCCAGTCGTTCGCCCTTCCTTCCCTTCCTAAGCGCCTAGGTGGCACGGCGTGGAGAGAGTGTGCCACTACGACCAGACGATATCAACACCGGGAACCAGGCCAGTGTACAAGGCATCTCGGGAGATTCCAGTCGACAAGTACATACCTTTGTCCGTCTAGATCAGCTCAGCCGAGCTTGGCAAAGCTCTCTTGAGAGGCTGGATTTCTCTATAGAAATAACACCTACTTGGATAACACGCACGCACATTTACACATGTCTATCTACGCACTCACAAATATATAAAACATAAAATAACTTATTTTGCATCTAAATCTCAAGACAGAAGAGTTGGTCAGTTTCAATATCGACATTCAGTCTTAAAGTTGTCAATATGGATGGAGCTAAGGTGGATAAGCAAAGTTAAAAAGGTAAGTATATCCCAACCAAATAACAAACTGTGTGACAATAATAACACTTTCGATTTTCCCACGACCTGCTTGTTGTAGTACGAATACTCTTTGTAACAATGGAAGTACCGTGACTTGACGATGGACGTCACGTTACACGACAAGACAAAGCATGCGATGGCACAACGGAAGACGTAGACAAGACAATGTTGCACCGATTAGCATATATGGTGATCGCATAACATAGGTGGTACACATAGGGTTTGATTTTGTGTCATTACAATTGGGTTTACTTTTGGGGGCCCGTGGTATCTCAACGGCAAAACACCGGACTGTTGACAGAAATTGGGTTCGAATCCACCTGCTACTGCTTCGAAACGTGGACAGTTTCAGTCACGCCAGATTGCTCATATTTATCCGAAGGTACACAAAAAACACGCATCATTTCCACGTAATGTCAATACCAAGGGAAGTAAAATATACCGCACAGCGGGTAAATGTGTGACATGGCCAGGGTTCACTAAAACTCGCTACAACCCAGTTTAGCTGTGATCAGCTGTTTAGGCCTACACTGTCGCAAGCAACGCATCGCTTATCATCTTCTGTAGGGAATGCAGTTTATTACAATACTTAAGAAGACTGCAGTCTAAGCATGCAATCTCGTGGCATCGTAGAGAAAAACGATGCAATTGGCTAATTGGCAGTCCACACTATTTAATTTATCACCAGCTATAAATTAATTGTGTGTTTAAACATATTCGCCGTTCCTGGCATTTGCGAAGTTGGCAGATATGTGTTTCGCAATCACTTATATCGTGTCGCATAAGAACGACTATTGCAACTGGACTCTTTCTGATGCAATATAAAAAACCGGTCCGCGCTACGAAAGGAATTAAGAAACGTCAGCGCTAGAGGAATTTAAAAGTGCTCCACAAAGAATGTAAAATGTGAAACCTGACATGGATTTGCACGCGTTGACAACGTGGTCACTGACACCACACGTCGACAGAGACACTTGGGATTGAGTGAAAACGTAATAAATAAAACATGACATAATATGTATAATCCCACGCTTGTCACCGTCCGTTATTGCGCGAGAGGAGTCAGGCTTGCAGGCAGTGTATCAAGGTACCCTGTCAGAGTCGCGCTAACATGACGATGTGACATTGTGAAAGAACGTCGCTGCGAGTGCCGGGTGATGCAGTTGTCTAAAGTTGTCTTCACACAGGCATTTTGTACCGGTACAATTGGCAACGCTTTGCCTGTGTAAAACAGTCATGCTGTCTTTACACGGTCTTCTGTGTGGAAACAAGTGGCAAAGGTTTGCCTGTCTAAAAAGAAAATTAAGTTCTCCTTATACAGGCATTTGTACGGGACAACTTGCAACGGTTTGCTTGTGTAAAAGCCACCATTAAGCTCTTTTTACACGGGCATTTGTACGAGACAACTTGCAACGAGTTGCCTGTTTAAAGGTAATTAACCTCTCTTTACACGCGTGTATGGATACAGCTTGTAACAGTACAATTTGCAACAGTTCAAGTAATTATCTTTACATCGGAAAACCGTTGCAAGTAGCACCGGCACAAAAAACGTCTCCGAAGTGGGGCAAGTTGAGTCGATTGTTACAAGTTACACGTTGTCTTTACAAAGGCGTTACGTTTCCAGTTGTACCGTCGCTACGTGCAAAGGTACAAATGTCTGTGTAAAGAGCGCATTTTGAAGCCTTCCTTCTCTCACCTATTTTGAGAGGGTGCCTCCCGCTTCCTACCAATGCCTTCACGAGTGACAGTGACGGAAGGATCAAACAAAAGAGGAACCATCACACATAATCAAACCCTTCGTAGCGGGCCTCTCGACCTCACTGCTACGATCTGCTATTCAATAATCAGGCTATTGCGTTATCCCATAACCAATGATCGACTCTTGGTTTCGAGGACCGCCGATGACGACAATATACACATAATATCATCCATGCTCTTTTTATTATCATCATCATCGTCGTCGTCGTTGTTGTTGTCTTAAAGATCATCATTAATATCATCATCATCGTCGTCGTTGTCGCTTTAAACAACATCGTTAATATCATCAACATCATCGCCATCATCATCATCAATAATATCATCATCGTTATCACCATTATCATCATTCTCATCGTTGTCGTCATCGTCGTAACCACCGTCATCGTCATCGCCATCATCGTCACCATCATTATCGTCGTCGTCGTCATCGTTGTAACCGTCATCATTAATATTATCAACATCATCATCTTCGCCATCATCATAATTAATATCATCATCACCATCATCGCCATCAGCATAATCAGCGTGGTACCCATTCGTTACAACACCTCAAAGCGCTATACACAGCATCCCTGATAGACCTGGTCATCCCTACACCAACTCGACTTCTTGGGAAAGGATTCAGCCACGCAGTTATTAATACGCGGAAGTTAAATACGCATCACTGTATATAGCCAGGTACTCATTTACACAACTGAGTATACCCAGGCAACGTGGACTGAAAAAAATTGCCCTTACAACCATTGCAAGAGGAATCGAACTCCAGTCATACCGACTGTGCTGTGCCAATGCCTGTTTTATGACGAAGATGATAAATGGCGGCGGTTGATATGTTTGTGTTGTCTCCAAAAATAACAAATGACAATACGACATGACAACTGCTTCCCTGGAGACGCGTCTTGCAATGACAAACCTGATATACGACATCCAACTCACTCACGACATTCGCTTACTCCGTATATATATCCAGCAGCCCCGCGTCAAAACGTTACTGTGTCCTCGGCCGGCTTGAACGAGTCCACATCGACAATCTACACCCGGAGACTGCTTGTCTGCCTGCGACCAGAAGACAGACCCAACGCGACAATAGTACCGTACGGACAGCTGAAGACGAGCGAAGATCACCACCGTCCCGGCAGCGACGCTATCACACATGCAGTGCAGCAATCCCGGTCGCCGTCCGTCGCTACCACGGCCGGATGTTCCGGCGTGAAGACACGTCGGAGTATCGCCCTCTCGTTGTCGTCGCGTCACGCGCGCACGAACATGCACACGTGGGGCTCGCTCGATAATCTCAATCTTCTAGCTCGTTAGGAATCAATTCAGTTGATAACGCTCGCTAAATCGCCGCTTGAGTCCACGCCCAGCGAACCGCCAGGCATCAACAGGGAAGTGGACGCGATCAGCGAGAGTCGAGAGTGCTGGCGACCGCGTGTAGATTCAGGTCTGGCTGTGATTTCGCCTTCACGGGACAACACCTGTTGCAGTGCTTGCCGGCGCATCGACTGGGAAGGCGATCTGTTTGTTTGTGTTTTGGGGCTTTGATTGAAACGCGGGAACTGCAGTAGGTTTATGTACGCGCATGTACGCACGTATAGGCGCACGCACGGACGCACGTACACATGTACGCACGTACGCACGCACGCCAGACACACACACACACACACACACACACACACACACACACACACACACACACACACACACACACACACACACACACACACACACATATATATATATATATATATATATATATATCGGTATCTTTAATTATACATGTCGAGTTTTGTCAAGCATTAAACGTATCAGTTGACGATCACGATGGTACTAACTTTGTTACTGTGATATACACAACAATAATAACACGTTCAACAATGCAGCCAGTATCAAAGTACGTCTGAAGCAGATGTCATATTAGTTGCATCACAACTCTGGTTGGCGCTCGACTTCGTGAACCAGCTGGCCGGTCTAGCATATAGGTCGTGGAATTAATAAGCAGAACAATCCGAAGCCGCTGGCAATAGACACACGTTCTGGACGCATATCAAACAAGAATGTGACATATATGTTTTCCTCGACCACACGGATACGACACTGCAGTAATTGATGGTCTCCAAAGCACCAGACGGATGTCAGACGCGCCGGCCGACGGCATGAAACCATTTGTTTAGACGCTGATCCTTCGGTGGGGTTGATCGCGAATTAAGTGACAGTGCAGATAGATGTTGAATGGTAGCATGAGTCTATGACGACCGTCAGAGACGGCTTCAGCGCCACTGTCAGCCGAAAACCACAGCACAATGTGTAAACATATTCCGACCCAGGCCCCTACAAGGTGTTTGCTTATTGTTTTGCTTACTTGTTTGTTTGTTCTTGGTAGGACCCGTAGCTCAGTTTCGCGCGCACCGTATTTGTCAGGCAGGAGTGTCGGCAAGTGTTCATGGTCATTGGTCAATCGTGTCAAATGCTGGTGATAAAGCAAACATAAAACAGCATTGTACGAGTCTTGTCGAAAGCACCAGCGTTGTCATGCTGAGCACGCAATAGGGTAGTCTCCGTACTGTGAAACATCTTATAATAAAATTATGCTGGTTGATATTCTTCATTCAGTCCGTTCACCGTGAGATGGCCAAACAGTCGATGAACTGCAACTTTCTCTGGGACGTTGTTGGTGAATGCTATGTTGGTGAATGAATGAATGAATTAATGGTATTATACTGGTATGTAGTTTTTCTGCATGTCTATGTCGAGAGTTTCGGTTTTTACAAGTGGGTTTACAATTGTTGTTCATACGGTGTTCGAATTAGTCCTTGCTTGAACCAAATGGGGAATGTGGATATGTAGTGTTTTCTTCAAAAGATCAGTGGGGCAGGAATCCAGACTGCAAAGACACCGCCGCCGCAGGGTAAGCGTCATAAGTGCCTTGTCTGGGCGGGCATTAATGGTAGTAGTCTGCTTCTGTAGTATATATATAGAACAAAACTTCATGTTGGCTTATTTCCAGCAAGACACTTCGCACGCTTGATCTCCTGGTTTGTCCATTACTCTTTGAACGTCGTCGGTTGAAAAATAAATGAAAGAAAACGACAGAAGATCAAGGGAGATGGAGAACAGTTGTCGATGGGACGGGAATAATTCGTGGAGTGGTCCAGAATCCACAAGGAGTTAACAGGGGGTGAAGAAGATCCAGATGCTTGATGATTATTTTCGCATACTTTGTTACCGAGAGAGAAAGAAAGAAAGAGTTAGGTAGGTAGATATATAGATAGATCGACAGACAGACAGACAGACAGACAGACAGACAGACAGACAGACAGACAGACAGACAGAGAGACAAAAAGGCAGACAGACAGACAGACAAAGAGGAGAAAGAGTGAGTGAATGATGGGGGAGGGAGAGAGAGAGACAGAGACGGAGCGGGAGGGAGAGAGAGAGAGAGAGGGACGGAGAGAGAGAGAGAATGAATGAGGGAGAGAGAGAGAGAGTGAGGGAGAGAGAGTGAATGAGTGACAGCGAATAAGTGAGTGAGCGAGCGAGCGAGCGGGCGGGCGGGCGGGCGGGCGGGCGGGCGGGCGGGCGGGCGGGCGGGCGGGCGGGCGGGCGGGCGGGCGGGCGGGCGGGCGGGCGAGCGAGGGAGGGAGTGAGGGAGGGAGGCAGATAGACAGACATACATATATACAGACAGACGGGCAGGCAGGCAGGCATGCAGGCAGGCAGGCAGGCAGGCAGGCAGGCAGGCAGGCAGGCAGGCAGGCAGGCAGGCAGGCAGGCAGGCAGGCAGGCAGGCAGGCAGGCAGGCAGGCAGGCAGGCAGGCAGGCAGGCAGGCAGGAAGGCAGGCAGGCAGGCAGGCAGGAAGGCAGGCAGGCAGGAAGGCAGGCAGGCAGGCAGGCAGGCAGGCAGGAAGGCAGGCAGGCAGGAAGGCAGGCAGGCAGGCAGGCAGGCAGGCAGGCAGGCAGGCATGCAGGCAGGCAGGCAGGCAGGCAGGCAGGCAGGCAGGAAGGCAGGCAGGCAGGCAGGAAGGCAGGCAGGCAGGAAGGCAGGCAGGCAGGCAGGCAGGCAGGCAGGAAGGCAGGCAGGCAGGAAGGCAGGCAGGCAGGCAGGAAGGCAGGCAGGAAGGCAGGCAGGCACACAGGCACGCAGGCAGGCAGGCAGGCAGGCAGGAAGGCAGGCAGGCAGGCAGGAAGGCAGGCAGGCAGGCAGGCAGGCAGGCAGGAAGGCAGGCAGGCAGGAAGGCAGGCAGGCAGGCAGGCAGGCAGGCAGGCAGGCAGGCAGGCAGGCAGGCAGGCAGGCAGGAAGGCAGGCAGGCAGGAAGGCAGGCAGGCAGGCAGGCAGGAAGGCAGGCAGGCAGGAAGGCAGGCAGGCACGCAGGCACGCAGGCAGGCAGGCAGGCAGGCAGGCAGGAAGGCAGGCAGGCAGGCAGGCAGGCAGGCAGGAAGGCAGGCAGGCAGGCAGGCAGGCAGGCAGGAAGGCAGGCAGGCAGGAAGGCAGGCAGGCAGGCAGGCAGGCAGGAAGGCAGGCAGGCAGGCAGGCAGGCAGGCAGGCAGGAAGGCAGGCAGGCAGGCAGGCAGGCAGGAAGGCAGGCAGGCAGGCAGGCAGGAAGGCAGGCAGGCAGGCAGGCAGGCAGGCAGGCTTGTGTGTATGTGTCACACAGTCACAACATATGTACTCTCAACCGTTCAGACAGTTTCAATATACTTGGTTCTGGCTCACTTCGACTACGAACGCCTAGAATAGCGATATGTTTCTTTCCGCTAGCCACACTATCAATCTTCTGTCTGAAGGCTTCGTTTTAACCTTTCTCAACCTAAGGCAGTGTCCACCTGAACTGCATTTAATCATCTGTAACAACTATGAGAAATATGTTTCCACTAAACCAATACAAGTCATATTCAAACGTGGATATTGCATGTCCTTGTCTATTAGTCAGTAATCATTATTTTTCTTTTGCCTCACGTAACTCACACGCGCGTCTATCATAAGGTGTAATAATAAGCGATGCTGGTGTCACTCTCTCACATTAATTCGGTCTCAAGTACTCTTCAAACATGGGGTGCTAGTCGCTAAATCGTCCGTTTTTCCACACTATCTGAAAATGATGTAGGCAAGTCACTTGATAGCGGACAGGATGTCGAAGAGAGTAGAGACGGAGACCGTAGGAAAAAGGGCAGCCCACATATGAGATGGGAGGGCTGCCTAAAAGGGATTTAAAAAGATGGCGGAATGCAAAAGTTTGAGATATGGGACAACTGATACGAAACAATGGAAAGAAAGAATGGAATGAGCGTACAATACAGGAAACCTATACCTAAATCTCTCCTAATTCCCACATCAACAAGGAACTAGGGGGAAGAAAAAAAGCGCTAAGCAGAATCACTCTCCGTGTATCCTCAATTGGGTTATACTTCCTATTCTATGTGTTTATTTGTCCTGGTTATTCATACTTAGACACTAACTCATTGATGATGTGCCGCACGAAAGGTGGGTTATACAATATACTGCGAAGACTATCTCAAAGGATTTGTGACTGGGATCAGTACAAACAATATACCACAGAAACTGACGGAAACATTACTCTTTCTGGAATTATATAAACGAAACCTTCCTAATTTTTTCGACGAAAACAACGTTCAACGACAACCTCTAAAATAGAAACTATAACGAAACACGGTAAACTTAGCCGACGGATTAATAACTTCGTGTTTTCTCATTTGGATTAAATTTGGCAATAGAAATCACGTGGTGTGACAACGGAAGTCAGGTGACGTATTACAAATCTATATATATATATATATATATATAGATTTGTAGTACGTCACCTGACTTCCGTTGTATATATATGTGTATATATACATTATATATATATATATATATATACATACACACACACACACACACACACACACACACACACACACACACACACACACACACACACACACACACACACACACACACATATATATATATATATATATATTGAATCGCTGCCAATATGCTCTGTATATATCAGCCTTACATTACAGACACAATACTGGCATTGACCATCAATAGTACACAATTAAAAAACAATTTATAAAAATAACAGAAACAATGGACACATCACATATTACTTTCACATGCGACCTTTTTATGTCGTATCGTCCTAACATCGATCATACGACCATCATTGTTACACATTGAAACCCACACCTTGACTGTGACTCCCGCCACCCGCTCTTACTATGTGAACCAGCACATTGTATTTGTCCAGGAATGACTTCCTTCGTGCCATTAAGCCTCTGTATTGTGATACACGCAGCTGCAGGACATGCTTGGTCAATGCACCTGGAATCAAAACCTCGCCACAAATTGTTACATCACCCACTCTTTCTGTCTATATAGCGTCGGAACGTGCTCAACATTGGGAGGCTAAGCCGGAGCTAGAGCCGGAACCTCAGAACTTCGCAGCTGTTATCGGAAGAAGGAGGAGGTAGTGTTCGTGGTTCGTGGTTCGTGTGGGGGGGGGGGGGTAGTAATGGAAGTTCGACAGGGTAGGGTTGAAAATCTTTCGCGGTGCGAGGATGGTAGTGTTGGTGATTTTTGGCCATCATCCACTTGATGATATAGTTGCGGCTCAGACGTTGCAACTCGGATGACGAACGGGGAGGTGTTGCTGATTTGGTTGGAGTCTCTGACTGCACCACCTTTAACGCTCACCAAAGCATCAACAACATTCATTAAATATTGGGGGCTTAACCTCCCACTCTAAATATTCGGTGGCCTCAGCCCCCGACAGCTACGGTCGGACTCAACCGCACCATGTTTGAGTTTAGAGCCGTGGGGCCCTTACGCAGACGTTGTGATATAATTAAAACGATCGGTTAAAGATGCACGGCATGACAGTTGACCGTGGCGCAATAGTCCGTACGTTATATTATTTACCGGCACCGCTGAGCGACATTTAATGGTTAGTTAGCGGTGTGTGTGTGTGTGTGGGTGTGTGTGGGTGTGTGTGGGTGTGTGTGGGTGGGTGTGGGTGTGTGTGAGGGGTGTGGGTGTGTGTGGGTGTGTGTGGGTGTGTGTGGGTGTGTGTGGGTGTGTGGGGGTGTGTGTGTGGGTGTGTGTGGTG
>OZ023218.1:37720455-38229322 GCA_963995525.1 Escarpia spicata
TATTAGGAGAATTTGACGTGATTGATCTTGTATGGTTGCCGAGATGCAGGGGTTGCGGGCACGCAGTGACGGGTAGGACGTGCAAGACAGTGTAGTTATGTAGACGGCTGAGTCTGGAGAACGCGAAGTGATTTTAGTTGGACAACAGAGAGGGGATTTGATTCAGATGATAATATTTATGTTTGTAGATCGTGCAACATTAACCGAAGTTGTGCGCAGGAATGAAAGCAGAACGAATCGTCGCAGACAGATAATATTAAGTTAAAAGTGTAAGTACTGTATGTATAGGTTACGCATGGATACCTGGATTGGAGATAGCTGCCAGACCAGCATCAACGTGGGGCAGCCTTTGTTATTGTTGAACTGCGTAAATGTGTGTGTGTGTGTGTGTGTGTTTGTGCGTGCGTTCATGTGTGCGTTCGTGCGTACGCATGCCTACGTATGTGTGCGTGCGAGTGTTCGCGGGGAACCGAGCACGGACGGAAAGGACAACGTCAGTTCTGTAGAAGATTGGCAATAGCCGACAACAGATGCGTTAGACCAGCTGATGAAACTAGATGGCGCTAGATGTGGATGATGTAGACGCAAGGATGCAGACAAGAGATGCAAAACGTGTGACAGACGGCAGTGAAAATTGATAATGACTAAGGCAACAGGGGCAAATCGGCTTCACCCATTGTAGAGTACACTTACAGGAGGGCCATAAGCAATACAATACTGACACTGTAATGGTTCACTATCCGAAAACATGACGGCAATATCGGAAGCAACCTTTCCTAAATCTAGTTTTGTTCAACGATGTCACGTCACACGCAGGTGACACCCTGTCATCTACCACATTGCTAAACCTCCAACAAGCCAGTTCCTTCACTGCGAGGCGGTTTGTCAAGTATTTTCTTCAAGCAATGTTGTTACTTTTTCTCCTTGGAATATCTAACACTGACGACATACCCCTTCTGTGTAATGAGTGGCGGATTTTTTCGAGGTCTGTATCCAAATTAGTTACCAACTTTAATAGTTACGTCACTCAGCTGGGTAATATCTCGACCTCACCATCGCAACATGTCTGCTTGTTTTACTCCAGGGTAGTTGATAAGTGATCAATATGAATAAAGCAGGGACTCAGACCTTTACAACTAAAGCTCTTGTCATCGTTTAAATATTTGCAGTAAATTTAACATAAGTGTGAACATTTGTTAAAATCATCACGTCGATGTTGATCGTCAGATTCAGTAACTTTGATGGGAATCGATCAAACATTATTTAATGACTTCATGAAAACTAAATAAGTATTGTTACACACTCTGTGTGTGTGCGTGCGTGCGTGCGTGCGTGCGTGCGTGCGTGCGTGCATAGATGCATGCATGCTTGTGTGTATGTGTGTGTTTGCGTGAGCACAATAATTCACATACAGGTACAAAGAGTGTACAAAACAAGTTGGATCACAATAACATAATGACAAAGCTAGGCAACATAAACCAAAATGCATGACAATACCAATTTATTTATTATGTTAAAGACACTGACAATTATTGTTCTTGCTATGCAATCTTTTTAACGCAACAATTGGGCACGTTATTCAAATCCAACAGCAGTGTGCCAGTATATCACAGTAATGTATATCTACGAGACATTCTCTGTACACATTTGCACATTCATGCATACACAGGTAAAACTGTATATGTGTGTCATTCTGTATAAACCTTTTTGCATCAGTCACAACACAAACGTACCTTGACAGTGAAGTCGCACTTGGATAGTAAAGATCATGACTTAGGGCCATGATCTTTAGACCATTATATCTTCACAGTTCCACTAAAATTCATGATGACAAATGGCAGTCCTATTACCACACACCTATTACCAACAGTGTAATGTGTTAAATGTACTGCAGGAATCTACTTCACCTCACTGTAAATGTTTACACATTTACATTACTAGGGAGGTGAACATCTCTCAGATTAACCTTTGCCACATACCAACAACTTTGTCCTTTTAGTTCTTCAGGTTGAGTAATTTTATTGACAGAATTTATTTTAAACATATCTAAATGACTGCAATTACCTTTCATATAAGCTTTCGCATCTTTTCCAGTAGGCTTTTTCAGTACATATGACATCTCGGTCAGATGACGTCAGCTTATATAATTATATAATTGGACACGGACAACACCTACTGAAGACTACAACTTTGGTAATTACAATTGTTTAGCTATATTCAAAAAAAATTATTCAATACCTTTGCCCTATGTTTATGTTGACAAATAAATTATGGTCGACATATTCTGCAAGTAAGGGAGCAGAGATTAGTAAAAAAAGGATGGGAAAATGAAGTGTACAAATACCAGAGAATGGGAGAAAACGGCAAAAGATCAAGGGTAAATGTAGATAAATTTGTAAGAAGGTGGTGGAGAATTTGTAAATGTGCCACTGACTCCATGAGAGACTGGAAGTGGAAGAAAAAGAAACAATGGACATGAAATGACTAACATGCAAATAAATTATATCTATTGTATGTAACACATCTATCTCAATGATACGCGTTACCTTTATTTGTAGACTTGGAAGTATCTTGTTTTGAGCTTAAAGGTTAAAACAAATAATGCAGGCCCTGTGTTTGCCTACCACAAATGATGTATCATCTGTATAACGCTGCAGTATGATTAATAATTCTTCTGATCATTGGAATGCACAATTCACAGTTGTGGCACACATGTGTCCTAATATTGTTTTTAAATTTCAAACATCAAATTATGCTTGTCAAACAATATTTCTTCAGACATAGAAAATACACAGATGTAGAAAAGATGTAGACATTATTGCAAAACATGATAACTTTATTTTATAAACATCAGTTTCTTTAAAAAATAAAATAATGTAGCTTAAGGTATTACTCATAAACCAACTGTGATTTTTATACTTACGACATTATATGCCACACTGAAACAGGCTACTTCTGTGCAACTTTATAAGCTAATATGTACACCAGACATTGCAAACTAAAACCCACTAACTGCAACCAAGTCAAAATTAATTGTGCATTTTCTTTATACTTATTAATACAGTAAAATTATATACCTGGGTAATAACTGAATTATTAATAACATAAACTACTTACTAGTGAACAGCCGACATATAGATGTCTAAATAAAACACATTCGCAACAAACAAGCAAAGTGCTAATGATTGGTCAATATTATAATCCGTGCCACACGGTAACAAAAATAAGTGTGACATATCAAACTGATGAACGTTGTAGTAAATACATCTGGATTCTGGACCTTCACGTATTCAACTAATTCCACCAATGAAGTGGTTATATATATATATATAATAAGTACTTATTATAAGAGATTATGACACTCTACATAGATGGCGATACTGTACAATGAGAATGACATACACATGATTTATGCGCAATATTTGACACTTAAATTTAATTGACAGCATATCTGTCAAAATATGGGGGCGCTGTTCTGCTGGTGACTGATGGTCTCATGTAGGCTCTGACAGTTTTACGTGTTTATCATTATTTTATTAACAGGCCACAAGACAAAGTTCTCTTTTGAGAAATTCAACAAAGTATCTTGTATCTTGTATATCTAAATAATTCTGACAGTGACCAATTTGTACAAAGCAGGACATTAACACACTTAAAGCGACACTGGTTGATGAGCAGATTAATTAAAAGCAACCATATATTATTAACACAACTGTACCATGTTTTGAGCAATAACAATAATTAAAAGGTTGAAAATAGTGAGCATTTTAATGACTTGCAAACATCGATTTCTAAAAGCAATTACTTATGATAATTTCGTCCAGAAAACTTGACACAAGTTATGATATTATTTTCAATTATCAATTATATGTAAACAAAATCATATACCCTGTGAAGCAAAAATGAATACTTACCATATAATGATCACTTTATCAAACAACGAGACAGATATGCATCCAGAAAGGTTACGTTACAAATATAAATACTTCATGTGTAATGTCTGGCAACTCAGCAACCAGTATCACCTTAAAACGCTTTACAACTCTTGATAAATGACCAGACTAACATGATGATGCCTCTACATTACATTGCTAGGGCAATATGTCTGCATCAGGGACATTACTTGTTCACGAGGAACTGATGAACAAATTTTACTTTCTTCTTCTCTTCCTCTAACATTCTCTCCATCCAATCTTCGCCCGAGAAGCGGCCATCTTTGCCCCGCTGTGTGGGTCGTCGTAGCAACAACACGCCAAACAGGTTCGCTGCAGATGAGAGAGACATGGATGAATGGACAACTAAACAGCCAGTGAATTTCAGATAAATCTTTGATTTATTATCTAGGTCTGCAAAATAAAGATAAAAGTTATCACACACAGCGCAGCATCCAGTTTTAGAACTGTTTACAAGCACTTTACCCTCCAACCCTGTTCATTCGAACTCCAGCTCAACTTCTCTGGAAAGCATTCAGCCATGCTGCAGTTACTTCACAAAGACTATTCGTTTACATATCTGGCCATATATCAGCCATATATCAGCCAATCTCTGTAGGCAGTGCACATTTAGACAACTAAGTGAACTGGAGCAATGTAAAGTACACAAACTTGTCCACAGTTTGAAATGCCAGCAAAAGGATTTGAAACCCACAATATCTCAACTGATATCTCAACTGATATCTCAACTGATATCTCAACTGATATCCACTCCTCGTTTATTTATAAACATTTATTTACATATTGTTCTTAATACTAGCAGTTAATAAGCCCAAAACAGTATATGCAATGGGAAATTTGCACCTGCAAAATTGACAGATTGTAAACATGACATTCAATTTGTAAATAGCTGCTATTAGCATTTATTACTTTGAAGTTGGCTTGTTCCCACACGCCTGACCAAACTGGGACCAAAATAAATTGATTCCTCCTCATAATTAGTGGAACAGACAAGCTTTCTCTAAAACAGCACCGAGACAACACAAGTTGATGACAACTTCATGGTCGAGAAGTTACTGTACAAGGGATTTGTCATCCGACATCTTTTTTCGCGGCATATTTTTGTTAAGATGTCATATGCTTGAAACTTGAGTGCATGAAATCGATAAGAAAGCGACGTATCAGTGTCAACCCCTGACATTTCTATTGTGCTCGAGTCAAAAAGATGTGCATGCTTTGCTGCAGTCGTGCTCTCGCAGATTACCAAATTGACTGGAAGAGCAGCTGTGTTTTGTGTTGTATTCAGGTGTCAGACAATGGTCTGGGGCTTAGCCAGAGACCTGTCTGCCTGTTTTCAAGACTGGCAGATGACTGACCAACATGGGTACAACTAATGAGACTGGTGGAATCTACAGGGGGCCTGCTAGATTAACTAACAGTTCCAAGTCTAGGGGCCCACATTAATGATTATCACTGGCATAACTGGAAGTCACTAAGTGAAACAAATCGAGTGGATCAGTATTAATTAAATAAATGGCTAAAATGACACTGGTTTGTCATTGAAATAAGGTAAACTGGCCAATAATGGCCGTGATTGATGTGAATGGCTCCAAACAAAACCATTCATGCACCAAAAGGCACTTTTGATTGATAAATTAAAGACTGACAAAATATTATTTCTGGCTATGGGCCTGACGATGGCTTCTGTACATTCCTAACACACGCAAAGGACATCACGCTAACCTGGGTTGGGATCAGTAGGCCTAATTACTTGTTCTATTAAGTGAAGTGTACATGCCTAACTAGCATACATCCTTCTTTTAGCAGCATCTGACACTGACAGCCATCTCCAATGCCAACCATGACTGTTGAGTCCATCATTGCAATCACAGTCTTACCAATGTCACACTAGATGCAAAGCACAACGACGACAAGAATATTCAAAGGTCCACTTAAATGATCAAACTTTACAGTCTACTGGTATCCTTTTACTCAGATATGTGACGCCTAAATCACTTGCCAGTCATGTCTGCTCAGATGGTTTTACCCAGGAACTCCTGGAGCCTAAGAAAATGGGTGCACACCCCTGTACACTTACTGGAATGCAAAATTTTACATATTTTCATGTCTGAAATATTTGTTATACAGGTGTGATCCTGATTATGCGCCCTTTGTGAATGATGTGTTTTGTGATAACGAGTTCAGGGCAATAGTTTGTGGGCTTCTTCCAATGGCCATTTTTTGAGACCAGCTGTTATGAATACTCGTGTAAACAATGGTTGTTTCCCCAAAAAGTAGGCAGTGGTCAATGACCAGGTCAGCGTATATTTCAAACACTGGCATGCATGCGCGCGCGCCCAAATAGGAGGTACTAAACCGCAGAAAACTAATATCTCAGCACAGCATGACCTGTTCTTAATTAAATCACGCCTAAATTAGAACAAATGCCAGCAAAATCCCAAGAGATGGGAAACTTAATTAGTAATAGGCACTGATGAGTGAGCAGCTTCGTTGAGTCACCAAAGATGTCTCTAAATGAGAGAAACACCAGTGTACATATGCAGCCTGTCACAGCTAAGTGGGTAATAAGTAGCAACATTGTGAAACAGAGTTTCGTACCTTTTTGATTCGACAAATCATGAGCTTTAAAATGATACCTCATTTGTTGAAATATCATTAGTAGTTTTTGATTTATTACTAAACTTTAAGCACCGTTTTAAAACGCAGTGTTCTGAGAAACAAAGTATTCTTTACTCGTATTTCCTATTGTGTTTTTAATATACAGTTTTGAATTGATGGTAGAGGAAAATAAAGTGCACAATGAAAGAAGAGGTTATAAGGTTATAAGGTAAGTATTTCTGCAAAAATTACAAAATTCATACAATTGACCTAGATATATATTTTTGGAACATGTTCAGAACAACTTAATGCCTGGTTCACTGTGATAGGTTACACATTTAATTTACTACCCACACCAAAGACGTTTGTCTAATTGAGAGAAATGCCACTGTACATATTTGAGTTGTTTTGTCTAATCTTGTCTAATTGAAACAATGTTGCCCTATAATTATATTGTTCATGTAGTCAGTAAATAAACTTATCATAACAGCATTTGTGTGTGGAAATCACCAATAAATAATCGCATCATAATGCCATCTCTCTTCACAAATCTTATTGTTATGCAGTTAAATACTTTCCAAGAGACTGATTAGATTCACAAAATTTCTTATTTAATTTCTTCAGCACATTTGCTTAACCCCACTGCTAAATCCTTGCTGCTAGCCACTATGTGTAAAATAAAATGTTCAAATGTTGAGTTATTTTCACGTAGCAAGAGTATCGCGTATATGAAATTCCACAATGCAAATTATTTGGCAGCAAAATGTGTGGAAGTGTTATCAGTATGATATCCTTGTCACTTGATAAAGCCAACACAACTCCTGGGCTAGACCTGATAAAGTAATCATTCTGATAGCCTTATTACCAGAAGCTAATCGCCTTAGAATATCATATCCGTAACCACATCAACGAAGCCTTGGCTGGAGTGAAGAAATTCTATAAGTGTTGAGAAGGCACAAACTGCAATGGTTTGACCATGAAATGAGATTGTCAAGCCTCTCGAAAACACTGAAAAGGACATCACTTATTTGGTCACACATAATATACACCACATTAAGAGACATTCTGCAGACAACAAGTGCAATTATTGAGATCCTTTGGAATCCCCTCGGCGCTTTTGTTAAGGACCATCTGGAGCACAATTACGTGGTAAGCCAAAGTGAACAAATCTGGTCATAATTTTATGAACAAAATATAATAGCACGTTACAGGGCAAAGTGCTGTGAATGCATAACATATATAATGATTTTGGTATACATATTTATATCTTATTTTTAACACACTAATTCTATATTCGCAAGATTGTTATATAATCTACTTCAGTTTACTACATTCACAACAGGAAATTCTAAGACACAATACTCAATATACCTGAACAAAATGTTCTACATTTTCTGCAGGAAATATAGTATTGATAGAAGGATTGAGTACAACTTGGTAAACTTTGGAAGACATTATTTTGTACAGAATAGTTGCCGATGTTTACAATTGTCAAAGGAAACATAAAGAAACTGAGCTGAATGAAATCACCATGTAGGAGGCAGTTTATCACTGAATATTCACAGAATGGTGAGCACAGAAGCCTAATTGCTGATGTACAGACCCTGGGTGCAAATAAAACAGACACTGCAACTGTATCTATGGTAGTCTGGATATGTTTACGAGGGTTTTTATGAGACCCCTGGGTTGAATTTTACATTTGATTGTGGGAGTTATCTGATATGGAATGTTTATTTAGTCATACTTAGCCCACCATTCTTGTTCTTCCTGTATCTCTGTTGCTAGAATGACAGCTAGTCAGTAAGTCAGTAAGTCAGTAAGTCAGTAAGTCAGTATGTATTCAGTCAGATAGTCAGGTATATTGTGTGTTATATAATCAGTCACTTGGCCAGTCAGTCTGATAATTGGTCAAACCAACTTTGGTCAGCTGGTCATTCAGTCTTTCTCCACAACCTTGCTGTAGGTTGAATCTATGTCTGTCTCTCACTCTCCCTCTCTCTCTCTCTCTCTCTTTCTGCCCCCTTTCTCTATCTCACTAGCTCTCGCTCCTCATCTCTCTCCCTCTCCCTCTCTCTCCTTCTCTCCCTCTCTCCATCCCTCCCACCCTCCCTCCCTCCCTCACTCCCTCACTCCCTCCTTCCCCCATTCCCTCTCTCTCTCTTCTCTCTCTTGCTTGCTTTCTCCTACCCTCCCACCCTTTTATGCTCTCTCCCCCTCACTGCCTTTCTTCCCTTCTTCTCCCCTTGTCCCCTCCATCCCTCCCTCCCCCTTCCCCGCCTACCCCCCCTCTCTCTTTCACATATTCATCTAGTGTCCATATTTATCCACCACTTACACTTACAGTCAGTGCACACAAACGACTACACAGGACTGGGTCATAAACACCACTCATCAGGCGGCTTTCACATAATGAGAAATGTTTTTAGTGGAACAGAGACCATCTCCTCCCATACATCTTGGCCTGGCCAGGGTTCCTTAATCATTCATGACATCACCTCTCCTGTGGCCTGTATGCATTTGGCCAAAGTGAAATACCTCAAACCCTCTATGGGCAACCAGTTCAATTTGACATTAATCTTTCCCAAAACGGAAGAGTTCTAATTCTGAGAAAATTGATATTCTCCATTGTATACTTAGAACTAAATACACAACAAGCTTTAAGGGGAGCCTTCGGAAAGCTGCTTCATAACATTGGCACAATGGCAGATAGTGTTTGAATAAACCTACGGTGAGTACAATGGTGTTGAAATGTTTATAACAAATATTTTGAAACTTATGCACAAACAAATAAATCCATCCCTACCAGGGTTCGCAAAACTGGCAATGTTTGAACTTTAAATATTCAAATGAATTTTCATTGACTTGTTAATATGGTTAGAACAAAATTGTCAAGAGGAAAAAGAAGATGAAGAAGAAGATGATCAAGAGGAAAAAGAAGATGATCAAGATGATCAAGAAAAAAAATGGGCCATGAAGCCCTGAAGTCCTTTGTACCAGATTGTGAGTTTATGATTATTAATCAAATGGTTTCTGGTTAATCACAGTTGACATGTTTAGTGGCGACGATATGCATGCCAGTGAAGATACACCTGGAAATAAAATAGTCGAGTAGACCGTTTCGTGAAGATTGCATATATTACTTTGCGTTATTAAAAATATTGTAGAATTTTATCCCGGTCCTCTGCTATTTAGGCCAATTTCCAGTGGTTGTAGAAATGTTGCAGGAGAGTTGCTGAGTTGCAATCTCGCATTTAGCACAGTTAAAGGTTGTTTAATAAAACTGAAGCAAATGCAGATTTTTTTTTGATTAGTGGCACTACCACAGAAATGTCTATGCAGAATCAGACAAAAAGTTATGAAGTGTTTTTTTTAAATAGGCAAAGCTTGAAAATTTACCAGTTTGGGGGATCTGGACCTTTGGCACAAAGCACTAAAAATTTTCGTTTTATCCTGCTACTAGATAATTACTGAGTGGATGTATCCCCACATTCAGTGAGACAAATGTAGCTACACATGTTAACTACCAAATAATGTCAAAATTAATCAAATCCGTTGAAAACTTTTAGTTTTATAATTTTTTTCCGATATATAAATAGGCTGATTCTAGCAGCCCGCCTGATCACTGTCGCTTTTGCTATCAGCATACAGCCACGGCGCCGCTCGGACAAACGTCACACTGCCAAGTTGTTGAATTTTCACCTCAAAAAGCACCCAAAGTCGTTCTAACTATCTGAACTAGTATAATAACCTTATTCATGAATACTTTCAGGCATTTTGTAACTTGAGATAATCCGAAGTAAAGTTTCTAAGTGAACAAGTCTCCACAACGATGTCCGTCATTTTGTTGTCTACTACAGCTCCGGAGGGCCGGGGTGTCTGAAATGCTTTGTTCTGATTCGCTTAATTATCATAGCGTCACATGTTTTGTTAGCTAGGCAGTCACTAGCTGTCAATCTATCTCCTCATGAATAAATATACACCATCTTGAAAAAATATGCAAGAGTAGCCCTTAGAATGATTCAATCAAATACAGATTCCTTGTATCTAGTGGCGCTACCACATGAAATGTCTACAGAAAATCAGAGAAAAAGTTACTGAAGAGTTTTTGAAAAAAAATAGGCAAAATGTGAAAATTACCAGTTTGGGGGGCCCTGGGGGGTTAGAATGATTATATCAAATACAGATTTCTTGTGCATAGTGGCAGTACCCTAAGATATATACATGCAAAATTAGAAAAAAAGTTGCTGAACGGTTTCTGAGATGTGGCAGCTAATGGCAGACAGCGGATGGCAGATGCAGAATGATGGCATAAGTCCGTTGGACCTTTGGCTCAAAGCACTAAAAAGGAGATGAAGATGATGATCAAGTAGAAAAAGAAGATGAAGATGATCAAGAGAAAAAAGAGATGAAAAAGAAGATGGACATGACGATCAAGAAAAAAATAAGATGAAGAAGATGATGATGATCAAGTGAAAAAAAGAAGATGAAGAAGAAGAAGATGATCAAGAGGAAAAAGAAGATGATGAAGAAGATGGTCAAGAGGAAAAAGATGAAGGTGTAAAAGAAGAACATGTAGATCTGTATCTGTATATTACGTTGACTGATCAATCTTGATAATTAAACAACGGTTGGTTTATTGTTGGAGGAAACAAAAAAAAAGAGAAGAAAAAGAAAATATACAAAAGACCAAAAGTATAAGAGAAAAGAGAGAGAAAAAAATATAAAATTGTCGTAGTCTGTTTCAGGTATCAGGTCTAGGCCAATTCGGCAACCGTAGCAGTTCCCGGATATAAACCCGGCTGACACAGCCCGAGTCCCTCATTTACCCTACTTCGGACAAGGACAAAGTCAAATAAATCAAAAGGAAAGCTGGACAAGCTCCCTTTCGAAAACACCCAAACTGGGAGCCTCAGCAACACGTGCTGGCAAGGAGTTCCACACAGGAATGACTCTGGGGAAAAAACTGTATTTAAATACATCTGTGCGTGCGGGAAGCTGACGGAACTTAAGGGAATGATTGGATCTAGTTCTTGATGAAGCAGGGCAGAGGTAAGGCTGGGATTCGATATCAACATAGTTGTGGATGATCTTGAAGAGCATGGTCAGTTGTGTCGTGGTGCGTCTTGATGCCAGAGACTCCCACTGTAGATGGTCTAGCATGGATGTTACACTGCTGGTGTTATGATATCTGTTGGTGACATATCTCGCGGCCTTCCTTTGCACAGCTTCAACTTTATTTACTTGAAGTAGACAATGATGACGAAGAAAAAATGAAGAACTGATGAACAAGGTGAACAGAGACTTCATTATGATGACACTAATTACTGATAATTTGCGAACACTGACAGCATTATGACAATACTATTTAAAGCAAGCGTAAACAACACAATTACAGATCTGCATAGGTTTACTGAGAGCATCACTAAATGGCTGATGAAATATCCTACTGATGCACTTAGTATCATCAAGGCTACTCTAATGGCCGAGGTGTGCAAATGCGGAACAAACAATGTCTTCTGATGTGTCCGTCATTACATAAGGTGATCATTGTCACCCTCAACTGGAAATAACAACAACAGGAGATCACAGCAAACTTTTGAAGTACATAAATAATGTATCAGACAAGCAAACCAAATATCCAGCCTTCAAAACCCTAATATCCAGCCTCCAAAAACCAATCGCAGCCCATCTCCACATGTAAATATCTGCCATAAATTGTTGATGCTTAATTTCGGCGAATGCAGCAGATAGTTTTTGGGACTTGCACAAATGCAACCAGATAAAAATTATGCCAAATAATCTACGGGATGAATTAGAGAGTAATGGGTAAAAAAGAGATCGGATGCCCTCATGGTGGTGGCTAGGAGAGGAAGACCACGACTGAGATGGGAAGAGGGTGTGAAGAGAGATTTGGTGTGATTTGGGAGAGGAGTGGAGACCAAGAGTTAGGGGGAGTGGAGACAGGTGGTGAAGATAGCAATGTGGGATCATTGATGGGAAAAGAAGGGAATAGAAAGAGAGGACCAAGTCTCGCCGTGAACTATGGGAGAAGAAGAAAACAGCTTCATTAATATACTGATAACCCTTCTACCTAATAATCAAGGTTAGAATTCTCAGGTACTGGTAGAAAGCCAAATGGGAAACAGAAGTAGCAGGTTGATCAACAGACAATCTGTTCTGTATCAATCACTCAGAATATGAATCCATAATCAATGTCCCAATTAAAGTGGTCCTAATTAATGTTTTAGTGATTCTCATTTGGAGTGTGGCTCGGTACGGATACTCTAGAAGGGGAAGAGAAACATATGTTTGTTCAATATAATGTAGAAAAAACTTCCTAAAGAAGATTGCCATTTTAAATGTAGGTGGCTCCTACAATAGTGGCCTTTTAATAGCAGAAGTTTTCTGTTCCACAGCAAACACTGGTTATTGTTTACGTGTGTACTGCTAATTCTGTGATGCTTCTTTATCGATTGTTTTTACATTTTCAATTTAACAAAATTGTATTTAATCATGTGTTTCTGTATAAATTATGCTGTTGTCAATGTGAATCTGGCAGACTTGTTCAATCGAACACCATCTCGAAGTCTATTTGTACATAAATATCCACCACTGCCTATAGCCAGGTAGTCATTCATACAGGTGAGTGAACTGAAGCAATGTAGAGTGAACAAACTTATCCAAGATTAAAAATGGCAGCAGTGGATTCAAACCGAGGTTCTGTCGATTCATGGTCCAACACTCTATCCACTGTGCCAAGTGGTACGTTCTCAAAAATAATGAGAGTACAGTGAAGAACGCTAAAAAATAAGCTGAACCTAGAGAAAGACTAATGTTTGGATGACAGAAAAAGTAGGGAATAATGAAGAAGGTTTGCTATGTTCCATCACAGGAAGAAAGATGACTACATACGACTATTGGAAAAATGACCTGATGCCCTGGAACTTAGCAGCATAGACGGAGAACCAGCAGGAAAACAGAGAAGAGAAATGAGACAGACTAACATCAGCTTGGGACAATTGGTGAAATGGAATTGGCTCGAGATTGTAAGAAGCTGACACAAATCTACCTGAGGCTACGGCCACACAGCATCTTCAATTCCTGCCGCAGTCACGATTAAATACATTTTATCTGTATGAATGTACTCTCAGTATGGGTGTAGTTTATTTTTTCAACAGCAAAATCTGGTTAGAGATTGTTAAATCCCTTCTTATTTGTATGAATTGTTAAATTCATCACGAATAAATGATACCTAAATATAATTTAAAAGAAAACATATTGAGCTTGGTTTCTAAGGATTTAGGCGCAACAAAAGTTAACTTATTATTATTACTATAGGTGTATGAAGACATTTCTTGTGCTGTATTGTGGAGACACTGATTTATATGGGAGAATAGTGCTACACTGCCTTTGTTTCTGAAACCTGGTGGTAGCAGCATATCGCAGATCTAGGAGGGTGGGGAAGGAACAAATGTAGCCATGTTAGGTCAGTATTCCATGCTAAATGTTACTAGTGCAAGAGGTTATACAGGGAAAATAAAAACAATGAAAGCCAAAGGGGGGGCATAGTCAAATTCAATGCCACTGTCTAGAAATGTGACAGGCCAAATTATCATTCAGGAAGGATGGAAGATCAATTTGTTTTTGTTCTTGCATTTTCAAAATCGTGTTTATAAATTAAAAATGGTAGATTTACTACTGCAATTAAGATTTTAAACTTGAAGTATAATATTATTAATTTAGAATCAGACCTAATTTGAGACTAATAAACAGATTTGTGTGATCAGTGATTATTATTATTATTATTACATAAGGTATCATACAGAGAACATTTATTCAGGGTACATTTTTATGATTATTAAAGTTGCTATTCTTTACTTCAGTTTACATTTTATCCTGATAACGTTAAGTGTTTTTATTTTTTCTTGTCTCATGTCAAATCATTTTTGCAAAATGTAAACCCACTTAATGTCAGGAATCTGGAGAATTTACTTAGTGTAACATGTTAGCACATTTCTTGTATGCCTGTAGTGTTGGTATTCTTATAATCAGACAAATGATTAGCTTATTGAACTCTGGACTCTGTGAATCGATTAGAGTGATTCTCAAAACTGGAACCTTCATGTGAAAACACAACAATCATGTGTACATGTTTCTGCATTGATACTGTCAATTCTGCTTACTCTCTCAAAAACCATGTGACTGACAAATTCAGTGGGTTGTCGGCTAAATGTCGGCCTGGCAGTTGGCTTCAGCAAAGTGCAACGACCACAATTCTTTCAACTATTTAAATAAATGCAGGCCTCGACATTAAGACTGGCCTGCTAGCTCGGTGCCTTTTTTTAGGCTATGGTGGGCCAGTTTGGGCCACCAGTTTTCACATTTTACCGGCCTGCCAGGCCACTGAAGCAATGTAGAGTGAACAAACTTATCCAAGATTAAAAATGGCAGCAGTGGATTCAAACCGAGGTTCTGTCGATTGATGGTCCAACACTCTATCCACTGTGCCAAGTGGTACGTTCTCCAAAATAATGAGAGTACAGTGAAGAACGCTCACAAATAAGCTGAACCTAGAGAAAGACTAATGTTTGGATGACAGAAAAAGTAGGGAATAATGAAGAAGGTTTGCTATGTTCCATCAAAGAAAGAAAGATGACTACATACGACTATTGGAAAAATGACCTGATGCCCTGGAACTTAGCAGCATAGATGGAGAACCAGAAGGAAAACAGAGAAGAGAAATGAGACAGACTGACATCAGCTTGGGACAATTGGTGAAATGGAATTGGCTCGAGATTGTAAGAAGCTGACACAAATCTACCTGAGGCAACGGCCACACAGCATCTTCAATTCCTGCCACAGTCACGATTAAATACATTTTATCTGTATGAATGTACTCTCAGTATGGGTGTAGTTTATTTTTTCAACAGCAAAATCTGTTTAGAGATTGTTAAATCCTTTCTTATCTGTATGAATTGTAAAATTCGTCACGAATAAATGATACCTAAATCTAATTTAAAAGAAAACATATTGAGCTTGGTTTCTAAGGATTTAGGCGCAACAAAAGTTACCTTATTATTATTACTATAGGTGTATGAAGACATTTCTTGTGCTGTATAGTGGAGACACTGATTTATATGGGAGAATAGTGCTACACTGCCTTTGTTTCTGAAATCTGGTGGTAGCAGCATATCGCAGATCTAGGAGGGTGGGGAAGGAACAAATGTAGCCATGTTAGGTCAGTATTCCATGCTAAATGTTACTGGTGCAAGAGGTTATACAGGGAAATTAAAAACAATGAAAGCCAAAGAGGGGGCATAGTCAAATTCAATGCCACTGTCTAGAAAAGTGACAGGCCAAATTATCTGATATCAGCACTAACCTTTAGACACAGACTTACATGCTTGGATCGCACATGCAACATCGAGTGAATGTGATTGGTAATTGCGGTGATGCCAAACACGGCGCCACCTGTTGAGAAAGTGAGTAGTGTGGTGGTGGAAAGGATGTTAGTATGCTTTCTCTGCTTGCTGGCCCACCCACTAGAACTGTCACTGCATTAGTTGGTGACTAAATCACACAGTTGGGTAGCGAATCCGTTACAAATGGCACCCTGGGGTTCTCGCAGTCTACACATCCAATAGTTATTTGTTGGCCCGCTGAGACCTCTGCTAAATGGAAATGCGCAGGCTGCCATTAATATTCCTGCTGGCCACATGTGAAAGATGATTCCAGACAATTCTCAGTGGGCATTTCTGTCAGTCTTTATATGCGCGACACGGACAGAAATTTCACCCGGAATACAAAACGTCTTATGGCTTCGGCCATGAGTTGGATTAAAGATGCTGTCACTTACGAAACTGCGAATGGGAAACAATTCGCAAGAAGAAAGACAGATGAGCAGCAGGATTTCTAGGAGTGTTTTATATTGTTAGTGTAAATAAACTGCCCCTGGTGGGAACATGATTACTCTCTGGTGACAAATGATCCCAGGATTTTATGTGCACTGATTTAATCTCTCTTCTTGTCAACGCCATCTATACAGGAAAACAAATGTCTGTCTTAAAGGCAAAGTACGCCAATTGTCATTGGCTGATTTATTGGCATGTGAAGAACCACAGTACAACGGTGTTTACATGTTATAAAACTGGATTATTCAGTTTCTTTGCAAATTTATGTATTTTTGAATATACATGTATATGTATATATATATACACATATGAAAGATCACAGTAGTAAAATTTGTTTGCATACATATAACTGACATTTTTTAATGCTAATATAAATCAGTGTCGCAATGTTTGATCATAAAACAGTGGCACTCGAACTAAAAAGATGACATCATTCAGGAAGGATGGAAGATCAGTTTGTTTTTGTTCTTGCATTTTCAAAATTGTGTTTATAAATAAAAAATGGTAGATTTACTACTGCAATTAAGATTTTAAACTTGAAGTATAATATTATTAATTTAGAATCAGATCTAATTTGAGACTAATAAACAGATTTGTGTGATCAGTGATTATTATTATTATTATTACATAAGGTATCATACAGAGAACATTTATTCAGGGTACATTTTTATGATTATTAAAGTTGCTATTCTTTACTTCAGTTTACATTTTATCCTGATAACGTTAAGTGTTTTTATTTTTTTTCGTCACATGTCAAATCATTTTTGCAAAATGTAAACCCACTTAATGTCAGGAATCTGGAAAATTTACTTAGTGTAACATGTTAGCACATTTCTTGTATGCCTGTAGTGTTGGTATTCTTATAATCAGACAAATGATTAGCTTATTGAACTCTGGACTCTGTGAATCGATTAGAGTGATTCTCAAAACTGGAACCTTCATGTGAAAACACAACAATCATGTGTACATGTTTCTGCATTGATACTGTCAATTCTGCTTACTCTCTCAAAAACCATGTGACTGACAAATTCAGTGGGTTGTCGGGTAAATGTCGGCCTGGCAGTTGGCTTCGGCAAAGTGCAACGACTACAATTCTTTCAACTATTTAAATAAATGCAGGCCTCAACATTAACACTGGCCTGCTGGCTCGGTGCCTTTTTTGAGGATGTGGTGGGCCAGTTTGGGCCACCAGTTTTCACATTTTACTGGCCTGCCAGGCCACTGGTTTCAATCCAATAGACCACCATCCTGTTTCCGGTAACCCGACCCTATCTAGAAAAATAGGACAACCCTAAAGCCTAATCTTTTTATTTGATATTTAAATCACTGTTTGTTTTGTTACATTTTTGTCATAACTAATTAAATAACAGCAACTAATACTCAGCCATGCATGTACAATGACATGTATGCACTGCCAAACTCATTTGTATACTCCTGCTGATTGGCGAATGGTGGGGGGGGGGGGTCATTAATTATTCATCCAATAAGCAGTCTTGTTACACATTGGCTAAGGATGGCAGACAATCTCAACTGTCGTCTGCATGATAAAACGCTAGTGCATATTATAATATTCCATAATGGCTGCTGCAGTGGATCTTGTGATACAGCTGTCCCTTGGGCGGAACGCGAGCAAGGTCGGTCAGGATTCTGGACAGCGTTCACATTGTCACACACCAAAGTTTGTTTACATCAGCATCAGTCATAATGATAAAGTGATACACATGGTATCAGTGTTCAGATGCACATTTATCATGGTATAATCTGCCTGATCCTGGCAATACTGGCCTTAGCATTGAGCTTCAGGCACAGCCCAAAACCAAGAAATGTTTTTGATGTGCTGAGGACATCCAGCTAAAGTATCAATCCCCGAGCTGAAAATAAATCAGTGATGTCTCAGACTTTGCATTAATAACAGACTGCAGAGTGATACCACGATTAAAAATCTTCATTTAACTTTGCATTGTGGACTTCTTGTGATGCGACCAACAAGCACCTCGGTATGAATATATATTTTACCAAATCTGGGCCAGTAACCTTTTTGGACGGGCCAGTAGCTTTTCAAATCTACTGGCCTCCTCAGCCAGCGGATACAAAATCTTAATACCAAGGCCTTAAATGTATGCACTTTTCTATTAAACCAATTATGGACATAATTTATAATGTTAATACACTACATATTTATACATCAACGAACCAGATTTGCGATGTGCTAAACCAGTTGAGAAAGTGGCTACAATTCTACAAATTGCAGTGTTTTAGTTCTTACTGTTCTTTCAGGTGATCGACACAATCCTACATCACACCATCGAGTTATAATCCTGTCACTCCTGGGTGCAAAACTTGACAGCTACATCTATAAGCTTTGGCGAATTCCTCAAGTCATCAATTTCTTAATTCACTCCGCTGAATAATGAGCACATGGCTCTCGTTTCAGAGATGTGGCTTAACCTTCAAAACTGTCATCAAGTCAAAGACTCCATTTTGTGTAGTTGCGAATAAATGCTGATTTAAAGACCTATCGTTACGGATGTTAGTACTGATTACTTTTCAAGACTGATGTATTTACCCAGCTAACTGAATGCATGTTATGATGTTATTTGTCTGTTAACATTATTTATTTATCACAAGTGTACATGGGAAAAAAGCATACATGTAACATGTATATGAAATGTTATCCTTTCGATTTGACCATGCGTCATAACTTATATGCCAGGATCCTGTTCATTGACTTCAGCTCAGCATTTAACACTATCATCCCATTCAAGCTGTTCGATAAACTTTCATTGTTGAATGTACATCCTGCCATACGTCACTGGATCCTTAACTTTCTTCTTCACAGGCCTCAATCTGTCAGAGTCAACAACTCTATCTCCAGACCTCTTATCCTAAATACAGGTGCCCCACAAGGTTGTGTGCTATCCCCCTTCCTGTTTACTATCTTCACAAATGACTGTGTCTCCGTGGACCAATCGGTCCTTGTGATCAAGTTTTCCGATGACACCACTGTGGAGGGCTGCATTGAGAATGCGGATGAGACGCCATACAGGGAGGAAGTTCAGAGAATGGTTGGCTGGTGTGCGGATAACAATCTCGAATTGAACGTTTCAAAGACTAAAGAAATGATTGTTGATTTTCATAAAAAGAAGACTCCCAACCACCACTTTTGATAAATGGCGTGGAGGTCGAGCAGGTTGAATCTTTTAGATTCCTTGGAACAACAATTTCAAACGATCTCAGCTGGTGCACAAACACACTGTGCATTACAAAAAAGGCACAACAACGCCTGTTCTTCCTGAGGCAGCTCAGGAGATTCGGCATTGCTCAGGAGATTATGATACGATTCTACCGCGCAATCATTGAAAGTATCCTCACTTTCTCGATTGTAGTGTGGTTTGGCCGCGCGAGTCAGGAGGAGAAACAACGGCTAGAAGTTATCGTGAAGGGCGCATCTAGAATCATTGGGCGCGAGTTGCCATCCATTGAATCTATTTACCATGCTCGTTGTGCGTGAAAATCCAAGAGCATAGTATGCAATACTACCCACCCAGCCAACCATCTCTTTGAACTTCTTCCCTCTGCCTCTATAGAAGCGCTATATAAGTATTAAGACAAGGACCATTAGATTTTAAAATAGTTTTTATCCGCAGGTTGTGAGTCACTTGAGCCACGAGATACCATGATACTGTTTTCAGTCGGTTTTATGTCGCCATGCTAAATTATTTTTTAAATATTTTTTTTAGTTATTTATTTTTAATTAATAAATTGTTTTATTTTTTATTTACTAACTTGACTACATGTATGTACATACCTTTTAACTGTCAGCTTAGTTTTTATATCGTCTGCTAATTTATTTATTCATTTATTTATTATTTATTTAACTACATGTACATGTATACTTTTTAACTTTTAGGTAATGTTCAGACGGTATCAATATTATATTACCAAGTTCACTTTATGTCAACAGATGTACGACTGTCTTAAAATAAATTGGCAGTTGGCCTTGGTTTAAATATATACCAGTTTTAGCATAGTTTCATAATGTGTCTGATTGTATATTCTGCGTGTGCATGATGGGGGCAGGGGAGACAAGCATGTATGTATGTTGACGCCACAACGCCAAGAGTTCCTCGTACATTTTAATTGCTACTTGGTAATAAACAATCTGAATCAGAATAATTTATTTAGCTTATTTATTTCACTAATAAATTTATACATAATTTGTATGAGACACATGTCATGTTTTAACAAATTTATTACTATTTATTTAGTGAGTTAATTTAATAATTTTATATATACCCAGTATATATATTCTGTGTGTTTATATATATATATATATGTGTGTGTGTGTGTACATATCATCATCATTATCATTGTGCAGCCGTAGTGCCCCGTGGTTGGGCAAAGGTCTCAGCATGTCGTTTCCAAATCTGCCTGTCTTGTGCTATCCTCTGCCAGATGGTGCCCTTTCAGTACTCGTCTAGTTTGTCTCTCCATCGTCTTGCCAGTCTTGTTTCCCTTCAACTTTCAACGTTCTCTATCTGTGTGGTATTGGTATATATTGGTGTGTCATTTTATAGCATCACTTTTATCTTCAAAATGTTCAACTTCTGACCTTGTTTTTCACTTTCATCAGTTATCTCCTGCAGCATTTTTTGTAGTTAATAATAAACATTGTTTATTCACGATACTTATAAAATATACATTTTATCTTCCTAAGGATCATGATTATAAAATATTAGAGTACAAGTAAATGTTATAGAAATGCTAAACAAATTATTTAAATAAAATAGTATATTGCATAATGTAGTTAAGATATACTTAAATACATATTAAAATTTAGAAATTAGAATTGCACAAATAATATTTGTAAAATATGTAGCACCAATAAATAAAATAAAAAACTCTGTGTTAAAATGTTCATTACATTGTTTGTCCCTGTTGTCAAATTTATCACGTTCTGCAAATTGGCTCTCTTAAACGCGTTTAGACAGCTGCATTTTCTTATTTCTGGATTTAAAGTATTCCATATTTGTGCGCCATTAACAGCTATAGAGTTCTTGAAGATGTTGGTCCATGCTCTTGGAACATACATGTCCCCTCTTGCATTTGACCGTGTTGTTCTTGTCAAAACGTTCCAGACAGATTTGAATAGCGCACACATGTAGTCAGGAGCCAGTCCCTTTACTGCCTTGAACACCAATTGATATTGTCTGTATTTCATGCGCTCTGGTAGTGGCAGCCAGTTTAGTTGTTTCAATAGTGGAGCACTTGGAGCTCTGTATTCAGAGTCTGTTATGATTCTGGCAGCACGTCTTTGTAGTTTGTAGATGTGTTCTGATGAATCTGCATTGCCCCAGAGTATGCTGCAATAGTCCATGTGTGGTAGAACGTAGCTGTTGTAGAATGTCTTCCGTGCTTGGTATGGAAGGTATTTCTTTATTTTGCAGAGAAGTGCGAGGTTTCCGGCAATCGTGTTGTGTGTCTTGTGCACATGGGCGTTCCATGTGAGGAAATTATCTACCTGAAGCCCGAGTAGCCTCTCACTTTCGACCACTTGAAGCTTGTCTCCCTTTATGCATATCTCGATATCAGTTTTATTAAGATGTTGCCACATTTGTCGGGTCGTGATGATCTTCCTTTTTTCAGCATTAATAACCGTAATGTTTTCGTCACACCACTTGGAGATTTCCTGAAGATCATTGTTTAGGCTCTGTTCGATTGTCTGAACAGACTTCCCGTGGCACTGATGGTGGAATCATCAGCATACATGTCCACAGAGTTTATCGTTCTTGTGCTTAGGGGCATGTCGTTCATGAACACAATAAAAAACAGTGGTCCCAGTATAGAGCCTTGGGGAACTTCCGTTGTGATCTCAGCTTGTCCAGACAGTTTGCCCTTGAACTGGACAAACTGTTGGAGCTCTGACAGATACGAAGAGAACCATTGCATTGAATGTTGTGAGCATCCATAGATGGCCAATTTCTGCAGCAAGACTGTATGGTTCACAAGGTCGAAAGCCTTTCGCAGATCTAGCAACACTACACCATTCACTAGTCCATTGTCAATAGCCGTCGCCCACTTATGCACCATGTGGTTCAGTGCTGTCTCACATGAGTGCTTGGCACGGAAACCCGATTGGCCGTCATGTAGCATGTTATGAGACATGAGATAGGCATACAGACTGTTGTGTACGTGTCGCTCCAATATCTTGCTAAGAACACACAAGACTGATATTGGTTGGTAGTTGCCTTTGTCGTCAGTAGGCCCCTTCTTGTGAATTGGAGTAACCTTTGCAAGCTTCCACAGCATTGGAAATTTGCCACTCGCAATGCTGTTGTTTATGAGTGCTGTGACAGACACTATGATGGCAGGCGCAGCTGCCTTCAGCAGCCTAGCACTGATTTTGTCGGCTCCTGTGGATTTGTCAGGACGGAGAGCCATGAGTGCTCTGTTCACCGTTTGCTCTGTGATTTTTGGGATCGAGTACGCTGTATCGAGCTTGTCACTGACAAAGTGTTTGAGCTGTGTGTGATGTTGTTGTATGTCTTGACTGACACTAGTGTTTTGGTTGGCTATGTTTGTGAAGTATTCGTTGAAGGTGTTTGCAATGTTTTCTGGTTCTGTGATTTCCTGTTCACCATCTCTGATGCTATGTGGCGTTTGTGTTATATCTCGTGGACACAGGTCACGAAAATGTGCCCACAGCTGACGTGGGTTTCTGGTGTCCTCTTCGATGACATGTTGGCAGAAGGAAGTTTTTGCAGTCTGGATCATTTTAGTCACCTTGTTTCGCCAAACCTTGTAGTTTTCCCACCTCTCTTGTGACTTGTGTCTATCTCTCTCTTGCATAGCACCAACAATATCTCCTGTGAGCCAGTCTAACAAACCTTGTCATCCATGCATCCTGCGCATCATCTACAACAGCATGCTTGCCAACATCTACCAGTGGACCTGTCTCTTCGCTCGAGGTTGTAGCTGTCGATGGCCACAGAGCTATGACTGTAAGTCGCATTTAGCCAGCTTTCTGTGATGCCCAGCACGTCAGCCTCACGTTTTGAGTCACTCATTATCAGTCGCAGCTCATCTAACTTGGGATACACACTGCGGGCGTTCCACTGGACAAACTGTAAACCGCTAGGCAGGTCCCCGCCAAATTTAGAGTTCTTGCACACAGTTCCGCAAATGTTTGTGTTGACAGCAGCCATATTGACTTGTTCAATATTGTGTCAATGTGTCTCTGTTTGTTTATATCATCTCTGGGGGTCAGCCGCATTGTCTGGCGTGACATTGTTCCACCTCGCTGACTCCTTCTGGTTGGCTGCATTCTGGAAATGCCATTCACTGTCAGAATGTTCCACAGTGGCCTACTGACCGACTTTCCCAGCACAGCGCTGGCCAACTTGTAGAGAGCCATGGCTGAATACTGCATCTTGGTCGTCATGCGATTGCGTAATCCAGTAATGGTAAATGGCGTTCCGCTTGATGGTCTCTACCCGGCTGAGCAAACCCGGCTTAGGTAAAAGTCATTAAAAGTTCATCCCAAATCGAGAAACCATGTAGATAAAATTAAAAGACTATAATGTATATGACAACGATGACCTTACACATAACTCCGATAAAATGTTCTACAGTCCAGTACGTAGAATACGTCCAAAATGATTAATTTTAGGCATCTATCCTGGGAGTTGCTAACAAGCGCTGCACCACACACGCTGTTAGTTGTGGTGTAGTAGCACATATGAGTATGCCATTGGCGAAGCGAAGATGACTGAGATATTCTCCATTTATCCTCATGCCTGTGGTTTCCCAGGTCAGTGTTCGGAATATGCTTTCGAGTGTTGCCGTAAACAGCTTGGGCGATATGGTGTCACCCTCTCGTACTCCTCTCTTGATGTTGATTTTGTTGCTCTTTTTATGTAGGTGGACTGTCACCGAGCTGTTGGTGTAGATGTCTTTCAGGAGTTTGATGTACATATCTTCTATCCCCTGTTCTTGAAGGGAGGTCAGTATTGCTTGAGTTTGTACCGACTCGAAAGCCTTCTCGCAGTTGACGAAAGTGATGCAGAGCGGGATATTATATTCTTGGCACTTCTCTTTCAGTTCGTTTACAACATGTGTGTGGTCTGTCATTGAGTACCTGCTTCTGAATCCTGCTTGCTCTCGTGGTTGATTTTCGTACGGTGACTTCTCTAGCCTATTCGTGTCTTTGGGAGTAATTTGTAGATGCTTCATAACAGACATATTGGTCTGTAGTTCTTTAAGTCTTTCTTATTTCTGTTCTTGAAGATTATCACCATCTTTGCGTTCTTCCATGCAGTGGGTATTCGTCTTTCTGATAAGCACTTAGTATACAACTTAGCCAATGTCTTCGAGATGGTATATTTGTCTGCTTTTAATGTTTCAATGTTTACATGGTTGTTGCCTGATGTCTTCCCATTCTTCATATCTCTTAGTGCTGCTTCCACCTCCCATGGTGTTATCTCTGGTACCTCTTTCAGGTCGGTATCAATTATGGTACTCTGTTCACTGTCATATAGCTCGGTGTAGAATTCCTCTATTCATTCCATGATCATATCTTGGTCTTGTATTTTTCTACCCTGCTTGTCTAGAAGTGTTATCAGTCTGTCTCGGCCTAGTGCCTGCGTTCTTCTTGCTTTCTTCAGGCTCTTTGATGCCATAATCTTTTCTCGTATGATCTCTTGTTTGTACTTCCTGATGTCCTCCTTCGCTTTCTTTCTGATGGTCTTGCATGTTTCTACATACTCTACTTGTTTTTTACAGTTGCCATTATCCACCATTTCTCGTTGTGTCTTCATTAATGCTCGTGTTGGTGACGATATTCTCGTCACTACATGTCTGTTGATTGCTTTGGCTACACTTGTCGCACTTAGTTGGATCATCTCAGTGATGTTTTCGCTAATGGCGTTGATGTCGTCTAGTTCTTGTAGTGTCTCGAATCCATTTCGCAGTTCGAGTTGGAATTCAGTCTGTTTTCTTTCTATTCGTGTGGTATCTACACTTGGTGGTGTCTTGTTTAGCAACTTCTTCCTTTCAGCCTTGACGTCCAGTTTGATGTTGCTCTTTACCATTCTGTGGTCACTTCTGATGTTGACTTGGTTGATGACAGTTATGTCAGTGACCATGTCTGGCCTGTTTGTCAGGATATAGTCAATTTCGTTATTCGTTTCTCCATTTGGGCTTTTCCACGTCCATCTCCTCCCTGCTTTCTTCTGGAACATGGTATTCATGATTTTGTACTTTCTTGATGTTGCCCATTCTACCAAGGTGTCACCTCTTTCGTTAATCACACCTAAGCCAAATTTGCCTGTGGCCGTTTCCGAAATGTTTGTTCGTTTCCCTATTTGTGCATTTGATGGTCTCATTCACGTCATTGTAGAAGATGTTTGTGTCTTCTTATGTACATATATTACTCTGCATATTATATATGCACCATGTTTTAACCAATTTATTATATAATTAACTAACTTATTTTAGCACTTATATATTTTGTGTGTCCCTAAATGGCCTTTGTCTAGATACACAATGCTACAAAAATGTACTTATTAATACTACAACAAAACAAACAGAATCTATCCAATTTGTACCATGTCATCTTATGTCTCACTTATTTCATGAATGTTATTTCCTGGAAATACAAAAGCAATTTGGACGTCTGACACCATGTTTCATGATCCATGGTTAGGAAATAAAAAACTGACTACTCGCAATAACAACACGTTTGTTTTTTAGAAGACTCTCCCAGCCCAGAGCTCTTCAATCACGCCTCAAAAGGATATTAATTGAAATGGAAAATTGAACGAAATGAGCCAAGGGCCTGGTTGTCAAAGCATGGCAGGGAATATATTGAAAATCTCCAGCGTGGCATATTAATCAATGGTGGATTTGAAAAAACGGCCTGTTTTTACGATGAACTTTTTAAACGAGGAGAGGGAAGTAACAGTAGGGGGGAGTGAATTGTGGGTAATTCTGGATTATTGCAATCACTCTTATAGGGCCCAGAGACTGCAACAAGTAAGCTGTTCCTATTACAACTCACTAACAGGAGAGGCCACCCTTTCTGTAGTGAGGGAACTTATAAAATGAGGACGATTGTACATATCAGTCCTCTCCGTTTGGTGCCCGCAATATACTGCTTTAAGGGTGGTCGCATCATTTTGAAAAGTAAAAGCCAAATCGTGAGAGACCTGGAGCAACACGGGGTGAACTAAATTGACAAATGACAGCAAGATGATTCAAAACAACTTGACAGTTGGACACTGATTAAAAATAAATAAAGACAAAACAACTTAGATGAACACAGGCTACTGATGGTACTAAGACAACTGTAACGCAACAGTGGAGTTACATTTGAGTATACATTTGATAGACATAAAAGGTACCAAAAAAACAACTCTAGTTGGAGCAGTTCATATAGTGGAACCTGATACCATCTTCATAACAGTCAAATAACAATATCTATCAAACATTCCTCGCAGCTAAATCTGGCTGAAACCTGACCAGGAACTGTTCATGATTGCCTAGCCAATACTTCCTCCACTGTGCCTCCCCTGGACACAAGTTACAACATGACTGATGACATATCAGACCTTGAATTTGGCTAACTTAAGTTCACGGTCAATTGGCTTTGACATTGATTTTGGGGAGCACCTTCATATGGCATGGCCAATTTGACCAGGAACCTGAATGCCAGGGCATTGTGGCAAATGAACAACTGATCAAGGCAACCAACATCACGCTACGGGAAAGGACTAACTGGTCATGGGAAATGAAATAAAGAAGAGGAGGTGGTGAATTGGTCTCATGTTTAGAAAACACCAACAGGCATCACCAACAATCCCTCATAGTAAATAAAGGTAACTTATATTGCATCTAAATCCTTGGCAACCAAGTTTACAGGTGCATCAAGACAAAAGGGTTGTTTGAAGATTTTTCGCCGTAGCTTCACCACCATGTTGGTGTTGCTATCATACTGCCGGTCATGACACTGAAAGACAGGAAGGTGAGACAGTGTTTGTAAATGTGTTGCAGTGTCAATCACAATTTTGGAAGTTCACAAAAAACCTCCAATTGCACCCCCTTTAGATTCACGAAAACGGGGGCGCATTCCAAAGGTCTCAGGTGCACAACACGCTAACGCAGGCACAACTCGACCAAATTCCAAAGGTCTACGAGGAGCACATGCCTTCCAGGTCCCCTTGAGCTGCATATGCAGACAATATCCCCTCTTGTGGCTCCCCGTGGACATAAGCCATGCATGAGACATGAGACGTGACCAGGTGGGAGTCAGATGCCATCAACGTCAACTGCGTGTTGATGGCAATCGTGTGAAGACATCACGACTCAATCACAATACAGAAGACAAGACAACCGGTCTGAGACAGTCGGAGAGATATAAAAACGAATGGACATGCCAAATAGGATCAATAAAAGCACATGCTCAAGCTGTCTGCGATCATTCACATCACAAAAACATGGACAAAAATAAACCATCCCACATGTATGACAAGATTAAACAAGATTGCCATCAAGTCTGGAAACACCAAAAAGACAAGTACACAACAAAGCCGTCGGATTACTAAGAGTCAATATTTTTAGAACCTATATGAACACGCACTTCTCATGTTTTTGTTGATTACAAGTGTCTTTAAATGCAATGCCACTGGTACCATTGACACAATCAGTAGGAAGTATATTCCAGTCATTTCTAGTCTTCTGTAAGAATGAATACTTTCTTATATCTAATCTCGACTGTTCCTTCACTAATGTTATATCATGTCCTGTAGTTGTTTTTCATGTGCAAATTAAAATACTTGTATCAACGTTTTTCATGACCACTCAATATTTTAAACACTTCTATCTTCTAGATTTATTTGTCTATTGGATGAATATATTCGGTATTTGTTTTCATCACTAGTCTTTCAGTTCTGGGATCATTTTAGTTCCTACTCTGCAAGTAGTGATATTGGTGTACAGGATATGTGCAGAGTACCTGAACAAGTCAAAGAAACGCTGACATAACACATTAAAGGTGCTTTCTCAAGTGCTTCAGCTCATCATGAATTTGGTTCTTTGATGTCCAAATATGTAGTGTGGATCAATAGTTTATATAACATCCACCATCAGTTTAACAAATAGATGCATACATTTGTTGAAATGGTCAAAATAATTGACTTCGATCATTATATCTGATAACCTGCCAAAGCAAAGTTACTTGGGCTGATAGTTAGCCTCTGACCCACTAAATCTGTCAGTCACATGGCTTTCTGATGGAGCCAGGAAAATCAAAGTTAACACAAAAACAGTCATATCATGCATTCATGTCAAGATTATTTTTTTTTAATGGCTTGAAATCATTCTAGAGACAGAAATAAATAACTTAATAGTTTGACAATTTTACAAAAATTACATTCAAAAATTTTCATAAACGAACTGGCATGTTCTAGTAAGTGGACATGAAGCAGGTTTGTTTTATCGCAAAATGAATTTGAAATGAGACAAACAAAAAAGAACTGAAGAAGCACTCTTAACAATGATTTCCTTTAATCGGAATTCTAAGAGGAATGCTGCATAACAGGGAAACTGGTGAGATGCCGGATAAGATGGGCAGGCCACGTGGCAAAGATGGATGCACGCAAACTTGGAAAGAGAGCAGAGGCAGAACAACACCAAAGGACGACTGAGATGGGAGGACTGTGTAAGGAGGGACATGAGACGAGCAGGTGAGGATGAAAATGGAAAGAGGCTTAAGTTAAGTGGTTCGACAGTTCTATATCTGACGTCACCCCTGTACAGGGAAGAAGGAGGAAGAACAAGACTAAAAGGAATACCTTTTGTTTGTTCTAAATGATTCCAGACATCCGTGCAACAATTTAATTTGGTTCCATCCGAGCCTGGAGACTGTGCAAGGCGTATTTCTCATTGATGTAACCATTAGTGACATCTGCTGGACAAATTGATTCACGTGCACAAACAACGAACCGTTGCACTGTCACTGCTTCTGACATATCTTGGGTCGATTCTGTGGTGATATTTCTGGGAACCAAACAAGTGTGGTGCAGTCGTTGAGTGGTTAGAGTGATGGGCTGTCGTTTGGAGGAAGTAGGGTTTGAACCCTGGTATGGGCAGTGGTTCGGTACTGGTTTGGCTGCTGTGTCGAAACTTGAGCAATTTCATTCAACCTACAACAGCTGTGTCATTCGGAAGATACACTATAAGCCGCTGGACCTCTTCTATCTGGTATCTATGCCAGGGGAAGTAAAAGACCCCACACAGGGAAATGGAAAACCTGACATGGACTCATTGTCCGGAGGTCTCATTCTCAAAAAACTATGACAGAATCGTCAACAAAATGATATTAGAGGAATGGAAGAAGATGAAGTTGCCAAGTTACACAGATCTAGAGTCAACCACCAAACCTAAGGGCAAGAGTAGACATTCACTTACACCCACCCTTGGGACAAAAGACAGCTGTTATCATCATTACTCTAATTTGTTCTTTTCTTTTAAAACTTGTTCCCACAGTGGCGCCACCTGGAGGAGAGTGGTTCACCACTGAATTGTTCAAGGTAGGAGAAAAACCTTCCGGGAAGCAGAGCATAACAAAAAAATACAAGTAAACTAACTAAAAACACTCAAAATAACTATTTTTTAAATGCATAGCAGACATTGCAATTGAATGTTGAAAGAGGTGATTGGACTTGAATCTTGCTTTACGCTCATCCCGGTAATACAGCCACCTCGCAATTAAAGTCACCCTGGGATAGTCCTAAATCGTTTTTATAACAGAAAAGTATGGGAAATTAGTCCCACTAATATGGTCACCTCGCTATTCAGGTCACATTCGCCAAGTCACAAAGGCGCCTTAATAGTGATGCTCTACTGTATAATGTTTAATACTGAATGCTTGATTTGTAGACCTATTTCATACAAAGATCTTGTAAATTTATCTTTATATACTTATACATCCAGTTATGTTCCTGTGTAATGAATTCTATAACTTCACACCATAAGTAGAAATGTACATTGACTTTATCTTGGTACAAACAACCTACCTACTAGTACTAGAGGTATCTTTCTACATAGAGTTTACATAGACAGAATGTCAGGGCAGCTCAAGGGAACAAACAAAAGATGGTGCACATTTTTGTTTAACCCCAGCAACACTGCAGAATACACCCTATGGAATTCGACAACATTGTGGCAGTTTGGTCGCAGTGACTGTCACATTAGCCAGCAGAGGAAGCTCATTAGTGTGCTCGCCTTACAGTAGGTGGACGACATCGAATAATCATTTGTGGTCACAAACCAGAAGTAGCGAGCGTCTGAGCCAGGCACTCCCTGTCCCAATGGAAGATGGATACGAGAAATAATGGGATTACCGCACCGAGATACAGCCAACTGGACGTGATGTTTTGTGTCCATTAGTCGCTTGGCCTCTCGATGGCGGTGCCAAATCAGGAGCATCGTGGGATTATAAGGTGCGACATTAAGGCAGCGTGTCCAAATGGATTCCGATTGAATCGTGCATAAATGTTCCAAACATGTAGACTTTGTTGAGCACTCCAGTGTCGCTCTCTCGCCATTAGTGCTATAAGGTCATGACCATCATTGAGTTACATAGCATGCACTGACTGGATACTTGGACGGGTCAATGACTCTGTTAACATTTTTATTTACTATCTATACTCACATATCCAGAATAAGACTGTACAGAAGTGCCTATACAGGCTGTATTTGGCTAAAATGTTAAGGCTTAAATATTGATTATACAACTACTAAGAATTACAAATTAATACTAAAGACAGTGACTTGTAAAAAGACTAAACAGTTAGAAGACTTGGCAAAATTGAGTAAACAACATAAAATGCGCATAGAAAGTACATACAATAAAGTGCAGTAATAGTTCAGAAGAAAATATATGTGACGTACACAACAAGACATTAAATGTGTGCTTAAAACAGTGAGCTGAAATAATTGTTCTGCACTTATTTAATTACTGTCAGAGATTAAGTTACTGTTACCAAGGTACACTTTTTGTGGGAGCGTGCATGCATGTGAGCATTGCTACATGCAGCACGACGTGTAAGTAGAATATTTACATATAAATAATAAATTATGTACAGTACGTACAGAACTAAAAAGGGGTACACTGAACAAATGCTGAACAAAGTGTGTATGGCTTTTACACTGGTGTGTACGTAGCTACACACACACACACATATGAAGACACACACAACACGCACGCTCGCACACGCAAGCACGCACGCTCGCACACGCACGCACGCTCACACACACACACATGCATGCACCTCGCACACGCACACCCATAGACCTTTGTTTCAGCAATACACTTATTATTTTAAATTTAAATGACTGATGGACATCAGAATTCATTGCTGCGCTGTCCACAAACGTTGGTTGTAGATGGGAGGGAGAGAGAGCTCACTTACCAAGGATTGTTGCATCAAGGTTATTTTTGTGTGAGTGTCGCAGAACTTCGCGTAGGAATGCACAGACGTAGTAGAAGACCTTCTGGTGACTCTTTGGCAACTCCATCAACACCTGATAACATTAGAAATTAGGTGTAATCATTTTAATAATTATAGTAAAAAAGTAACAAAGGAAAGGTAAGTTCTTAAATATAGTACAACATCCAGTCCTCGGGACTGCTCAAAGTGCTTTATACTTTACTCCCTGGCAGAACTGTTCAGTTGAACACCATCCCAATGTCTCTGGGAAGCATTCAGCCATGCTACAATTAATGGGTGGAGGCTATTCACACACACAAATATCTACCACTTTCTCTAGCCAGGTACTCATTCATACAGCTGAGTGCAACGGAGCAATGCTGAATGAACAAACTTGCCCAAGGTTTGACACGGCAGCATAGGATTTGAACCTGGGTTCTCTCGACTGAGAGCCCAACACTCTACCCACTGTGCTACTGCACATAATAATTATTAAAAGATACATATTACTAGTATTACAAACTGTTTAAAAAGTAATGGTAAGTTTTTATATAGCATGCAGGGATCGCTCTGGAAAAAGACATGCATGTGCTCTTCGGACACATCAGAGATAAAACTATGTGCCTTTTTAAAATGTTATGTGCCCCAAATCAGTTGATTACAATTTTAATAATTAATTTGCATTATAGTTTGATCGTTTAAATAACTGGGTAAGTGTAAACAATACGTTATTAATATTAGGCATGTGATTATGTTATTATTTAACTTGTTTAAATTCTATTCAGGACTGCCTACGTGACATATTTCTGGGTACATAATATATAATCATCAATATCAACATGCTCAGAATTTTGTTCTTAAAAATCTGTAATGTTACAAAACTAAATACAGTCTGAGTAGGTGTGCCCTATTTTTCGTGGACTGATCCTGCTGCTACAGTCTACTGCTGCTGCAGTCTACTGCTGCACGGATAGGGCGGCTCTTACTGAGAAATACGATGCAGCAGTTTGTGACATTGGGGTACAACGATTCACTCATGAGATAATACCACCTAAAATATTCAAAGAACGATGTTGATTAAACATTAAAAAACTCATTTATACACCGATGCACATATGTATGGAATAGCCTCACTCAGTCTGTGGTTGAGACTCAATCGGTTCAGTGTTTCGAGAGGAAATTAGATTATAAGTTGTAGAAAAATCACCCAATTAAATTATACTATACACAGTAAGACTATTACATGTACGACTAGAATGTAGCAATGTCTTTTTTCAAAGTTTATGACCCTGGGTGACAGGGTCATTTGTAATGAATGTACTATGAGCCTTGGTGATGGAGGCAAGATTTATAAACATGCTTTAAAAAAATGTTTTTTTTTTTCATTTAGAAAGTACTCCAATTGTTATATTTAGCAAACATAGATGCATTTAAAACATGCATATAGTGTAGATGTATGGGTGGATATTATTTGTATAGATACTGAATGGATTGCATTTTGTTCAGCAAGACTTGAAAGTTAATGATGGGCGATAATATAGTATTGGCGGCAACAAACGCTGTTCACGGTGCCCATCTAAAGCCTATAAACAATGTCAACGACAGGGAAGGCACAATGATATTGATTAGACTCTTCTCAATGTAAGATGTGATTTAAATAATTCATATTCCGGCCATTGTTCAGTATGTTGCCCGTGCAGCCATTGTCTGTGTTCGAGCGCAGACTGAAGCAAACCGGAGTGCTATAGGGCCTCAAAATGCACTAAGGCACAGTATTTTTATAGCGAAAATATGCCTGTGATAATGTGAAATGATTTAATTATCGCATCGATGTGTAAATTTAGGCAAAACTAACAGGAAAATTGACGTGGGCCTGGATTCTACATAAGTACCCCTCAATTTCTCAGATTTCTCAGACACGTTTTTGTATGCGTCTTTGGTATACGGCAGAAGAGAATGCAGCATTTCAGTGTACAATGTGTCATTGATGCGTTTCCGCATTCCAAGGGAATCCCTGAGCATGGTGTCTCATCCTTCAAACTGCACAAAGTGCTTGAAATGTCACCACCAGGCAGATATAGGCAGATATATTCATTCTAAATTTGAACACCATCTCGACTTCTCTGGGAAGCATTCAGCAATATACTGCAATTACTGCATAACAACTATTCATTCACAACTATCCACCCCTCTCTGTGCTCCGCCACTCATTTATACATATGTGTGAACTAATGCAACAGGGAGTGAACTAGAGTGAGCTCCGAAAAGGCAGCAAAAGCATCCAAACCTGAATTCTCCTGACTGAGAGTCTGCTGTGCTAAACAGTATGCCACATGGATGTCCTAAATACTACATATCAAATATTACAAACCAACTTACAAATAATGTACATACAATAAAATTATTAAAATATTTTCCAATTTTATTGTGTACATTATTTATAAATGCAGGGATATCGTCACATGCACCAGGTGGCAACACACGCATGGCCTCGATTAATGAGGAAAATACGGCGTTACTTGGCCGAGCATGCATCTCTATACAATGATCATTACAATGACAGCGAAATTAACCAACACGTCATTACGACATTCCGCCTCCTGTCTGTCATTACATCAGCCAGATAATTCTGTTGCTTGCATTAGCAGTAATTAATCTCATCATAATGCTATGTCTGTTTACAAACCGCGTTTCTAAACAGATCCCAAGAATGTTGAGCTCACGGAAATATTACACAAACTCTAATCTAAACGTTGTTTAATGGTATACAAATTAGATGACTGTAGTAGGAAATCATTGCCTAAATGCCAGATTAAGCTGTTTATAAATCAACACCGTCATCAGCAAGATATGCTAAACCTCTTACTCAATGTACATCTAAATCTCATTAATCCTCGACAAATCTAATCTATAGTGACTGGTGCTAACTGTTGATATTGTACTAAATCTACATCAAATGTCCTCATCAACTTTCATGCGTGCCCATTGGTAAAAGTTCGCTCTATCGATTTTGCAATGTTAGCAAGTAACATCTAATTAAACTGCTTTTTGCATATTAAAACATTTAAAAAAATAATCATAATTTTTAAAGGTACATTTTTTATTAATTGGTTTTTAATAACAAATTGTTTTAATACACAAAAAGCAGTTTAAATAGATGTTAGTTGCTAACATCACAAAATCAATAGAGCTAACATTTACCACAAGGCACGCATGAAAGTTGATGAGGACATTTGACTTTAACTGATGGGTTTCCCTCCGAGGAACAAAGAGGTTGCATAAAACTAGAATAAGTGACCAGAGAGAAGAGATCAGGATGCAGTTTAGCTTCACGGGAAGATAAAAGTAAAAAGGTAAGTTCTTATATAGCCCAGTATCCAGTCCTTAGGACTATTCAAAGTACTTTACACTTGACTCCCTGGCAGACCTGTTCAATGGAACATCTTGTCTTCTCTGGGAAGCATTTAGCCACAACGCAATTAATGCCTGAACACTATTCGTACACAAATATCTACCACTGTCCACAGACAGACAGGCAGACACAGACAGACAGACAGACAGACAGACAGACAGACAGACAGACAGACAGACAGACAGACAGACAGACAGACAGACAGACAGACAGACAGACAGACAGACAGACAGACAGACAGACAGACAGACAGACAGACAGACAGACAGACAGACAGACAGACAGAGAGACAGACAGACTGACAGACAGACAGACAGACAGACAGACAGACTGACAGACTGACATACACAGACAGACAGACACAGACAGACAGACAGACAGACAGACAGACAGACAGACAGACAGACAGACAGACAGACAGACAGACAGACAGACAGACAGACAGACAGACAGACAGACACAGATAGAATAAACACAGACACTGTACCTGTCTAGAGAGCTGTAGGTCGTTGCACACGGCGAGACACTTGGCTGTGAACTTGGTGGGAACCACGGGCTCAGCCGTTGACTCCAGGAAGAGACACAAGGCCTCTGCGATGGAATCCACACTGCCCGCTACACACGCAGTCAAGGACAACACTCCCTTCTCTCCCCCTCTCTCTCTCACACACACGCAACTCAGCCAAACAATGAGCAATCAGGAAACGAAGATACCCGCAACTCAGCCAAACAATGAGCAATCAGGAAACGAAGATACACGTGGCAAAACCAACATGTGCCATAAAGCTTTAACATTCTTACCATCAAATCGAGTTCTATAATAATAAATATAAACTATACATATTTTAATATACTGCCTGCCCAAATGTGTTTCATAGAAATTCAATGGTTTGAGATATGTTCCCCATTATTATGTTCAATTCAAACCAACTTGTAAATATAAAATACAGCAGACACTCTATGAAGACCACCGAATAGTACCATAATTACCTATGTTTTGGGACACCCTAAAAATCCAGAAGAATAATAATGTTTTGGGACACCTTTGTAATTATAATTATTGTTTGTCCCTATGTATTGGGACACCAATTATTCATATTTCTGACGAGCGAGTACACACTTTTTCACCGATACCAACGCATAAATAAAAGAACAGTTTACCAATAAAACGTATTACAATGACAGCTGCTCTGATGTAAACAACAAAAACTTGTAATAATGTAGCAGCAGCAATTTCATCCTTCTCTGTGACGTTATCTCAGATACCAGATACAAAACAGAAAACAAAAATACACAAATTTCACCATGTTACCAGAAAATAACTGAGTTGCTAAATGTGACTACCGGTACCAGCACCAGCTGGTTCAGTGCAGTTGTGTCAGCTGTGTTGACTTCAAAGGTGTTTGATTGACAGCTGGTAATAACAATGTAATAATATTAATCTCGCGCACGATGAGAACGGATGTAAGTTGTATTTTGATCTATTTCTTGGAGAGTTCCAGACCGTTGGCCGGCCACTTGCACAGTTGAGCAGGGAAGTAGGATTATAAATCTGTATCTTGTACCAGGGCAAGTACAATTTACTCCAGTGCAAAAAGGCATTTGTAATGGAGTTGTTTTGACAATCTAGTGAAGCCTGGCTTCAGTAAAGCCAGGGTGTGAACATCAACACTTAAACCCATGAGCAAACTTCTGAACAATGCAGACAGTTGTTACAGCTGATGTCTGTTAGTGTGGGACAGTTGCCAAGAACGGCTGATACCATCATATTCAAAGATGTTTGCACGCGGCCACGGTCCGCGATGCCGATGGCCTTGACACGGATATGCAGGATGATGCCGCCTTGCCGTTCCAGGCAGCGTTCGTTGATAGCGATAACGAAAGTGACTTTGGATGATTTTAATTGTGAAATGGATGATGACATCATATTTGAAGAAGTTTGCCCAGTGCGCGCGGCACGGATACATGGAATGACACCGCCGGCATGGCATGGCATTCTTCAACGGTGACCATGAAAGTGACTTCAATGGATGTTAATTTTCCATGTTTTGATCTTTGTTTCTGAACACTTGATGGACACAGCCTCACAGTCACAGGTTTTTATGTGTTACGTAGTGATTTGTTTTGTATCCATGGCAACTGTAATGTAATGTTTTATTGATACATCCAACGTTTTTTTCGGTAAGTTTTTCACTTATCATAAATGTTACTACTAACAACAGAGTGAGCCAACTTTCACAATGTTTTCAGCAAGTTACTGAATTTAAAGCCGCACCCCAACTTTGCCGTCATCATCATCAATTAGGTGACACATTATTGTAACTGAAGCTGTGGTTACAAATACAGGATTTACAGTACATGATGTTTTGTTGCATTTCAGCAAGTTTATCTTCTAAAGTTCTATATTTTGATAAGAAATGTGTTTGTGTATGTGGTCGAGATGAGGTGGGGTGGTAATGCTGGTATGAAAAGGGTACTGCGATTAAATACAGTACAATCTGTCACTCAATTGTAATAAATTGGGGGTGATATGACGTCAGGATTCATTCGTGTCTGTAAGTTTTTGGACAGTAAATCTGATAATTATTTTGTGCACCTTAGGTTTTGGGACAGCTGAAAATTTTATTACTTTTAAATGTCCCAAAACGTACGATAATTACGGTATTGACATGAGGAACATCTACCTAAAAGAAACAACTCAAATTTATCTTTTCTGACTGGCAATATGTTGTGTATTTGAAGATATGAGGAACAGGTAGATCAAGTCCCTACAAGTTTCTGTAGGAACTAGATACGTGTTAAAATAACCATTTTATTGCATTGCACTAGGAAGGCATTGTATGCTAACAAATATATTTTTGATGTGATTTCTTTCATGTTTTGTAGTGAAATCTCTGTGTCTGACAATAACAAGATTTCCTGCAAAGATATCTCCTCTGCCTACTGATACAACATATTCTATGTAGATCCACACATCGATTTACTCTTTACTAGGTGGGCAGCCTTCTTGTTTTACACCCTGCTGTTGGCAGACAATTTGTAGATGGCGACCAACTGTGAATTCTACTGTGTGTTGCTTGCATTAAAATTAGGATATCATGACAACCGATGCATGAAATTACACAAAATTAATTACACTCTACTTAGAAATGAATGGAGGAATACAATATGCTGTTGAAATTGATGTAGGGCAATCAATAACGTTTCAGATCTTGAAGCGAAGTTCAACATTTACGAAGAAAAAACTAAATGTCAACTTCACCATTCACAGCACCATAAGTGATCGCGCTGTGGGTACATGGGTGGCGGATTGGGGAGCCCTCCTTTGGGGGGTTGCACATGAATAATACGGAATCGCGTGCCGCGGACCAACGTACTATAGGAAAATGGAAAACTCTGACTCCAAACCCGGGTAGATGGAGCTCGTCAGCCTTGGAAGGCAGTCCACCTAGGAGAAGGAAATCTCTGATTCAAAACCCGGGTAGCTGGAACTCGTCAGCCTTGGATGACATTCCCGCTAGGAGAAGGAAAACTCTGACTCCAAATCTCCGCTGCCTTGCGGCTATACCGGATCTCATGAAAGGCTTCGGGAGTAAACCCCGAGGAGTAATCCGGAGCTGGAGTCCCTAAGGCAGTTCGTCGTTGACTTCAACATCGTTCTGGCAACTCCTGCGACGGCACCGGTGCCAAGCCGTATGGGCTCTTGCTCTTCCCTTGGATTACATCAGTGACCTGGAGAGGGGGGACCTGCTGCATGGGCAACAGCTTGTCTTCCATATCACGCCCTGGAGAGGACACTCCAGCGCCGCTGGAAAGCGACGACACAACACGAGAAGTGGCAGTTACCGGTGATAAGTCTCAGTACTCCACTGGCATAGAGTTGAGGTGCCAGGGGTCACTTCTGACAGTGGGAGAGGTCATCGTGCCTCATTGGATAGCTACCGCCCGCTTTAAACTGGGCAGCCCCCGGTCAATAAGGTGCTATCCCGCCACAGTTCGTCTGCCTTACTGGGTGTGTGGGGCTTAGGGCTGCGAAAAGCCTGACAAGTGGACTGTAAAACCCAAGCACCAGGCAAGCAACACAAGAAACAAGCCAGCACTAAAAGTAGGATGCTGGAACGTAAGGACCATGACCACCGGCCTATCAACGGACCTGCAGGACATGAGCGACGCACGAAAGACGGCAGTGATCAACAACGAACTGCTGAGACTGCAAGTGGATATCGCAGCACTACAAGAGACCCGCCTTGCCGAAACCAGCTCTCTTCGAGAAAAGGATTTCACCTTCTTCTGGCGTGGAAAAGCTGCAGACGAGACCAGAGAGTACGGCGTTGGATTTGCTGTGAAGAACTCACTGCTGAACATGATAGAACCTGGTGAGGTAGGAACAGAGAGGATTCTCACCCTACGTCTCCACACAACAAACGGGCCTGTCAGCCTCATCAGCGTCTATGCCCCCAGCCTCCACTCTACCCAGGAGGCAAAAGACGAGTTCTACGACCAGCTGCAGTCAGTCATCCAGAAAATCCCAACCACTGAAAGCCTGCTTCTACTCGGCGACTTCAATGCACGAGTCGGCGCCGACCATGCCTCCTGGCCGCGATGCCTGGGACGATTTGGAATCGGCAGCATGAACGAGAATGGGCAACGACTACTCGAGCTATGCACACTCCATGATCTGTGCATTACTAACACCTTTTTTCAGACGAAACCACAGCACAAAGTATCATGGCGACATCCCCGCTCCAAACGATGGCACCAGTTGGACCTGATTCTCATGCGACACTGTCAACTGAGAAGCGTCCTCACCACACGTTCCTATCACAGCGCTGATTGCGACACAGATCATTCGCTGGTCTGCTGTAAGATCAAGATTCAACCCAAGAAGCTTCATCCCGCCAAACCGTCAGGGAAGCCACGTATCGACACCAGCAAGGCAAAGGACCCAGGGAAGGTGGAGATGCTTGTGAAGAGCCTGGAAGACGCCCTGCAGGCGAAGCCCCCAGAGGGAGACACAAAGCAGAGATGGGATCACCTCAGGGACACGATCCACGGCAATCTCTGTCTTCGGCAGGAAGCAGGGGAGGACTCAGGATTGGTTCGAGCCAAATGCCACTGAAATCAACACTGTGATTGAGGAAAAGCGTGCCGCATTGCTGGAACACATGCGACAGCCAACACAATTAACACTGCAAGCTCTTAGAGAAGCTAGGGGTAAAGTGCAGCGCACAGCCAGAAGATGTGCCAATGACTATTGGATACAACTCTGTGAGAGTATTCAGTTGGCAGCTGACACAGGAATCATCAGGGGTCTCTACGACGGTATCAAGAAGGCCATCGGACCAACATACAGCAAGACAGCTCCACTCAAATCAACTACTGGTGAAATCATCACAGACAAGAGCAAGCAAATGGAGAGGTGAGTGGAGCATTACTTGGACTTGTACGGCAGGGAGAACACCATCTCAGACGCCACACTGGAAGATGTGGAGCGCTTGCCTGTCATGGAGAAGCTAGACGAGACGCCAAGCCTGGAGGAGCTCAGCAAAGCCATAGATGGCCTGCCCACAGGAAAAGCGCCAGGGCTGGATGGAATCCCAGCAGAAGTCATCAAAAGTGCAAAGGGACCACTCCTTGAACACCTGCACGCTCTGCTCTGTCAGTGCTGGGTGGAAGGGGAAGTTCCCCAGGACATGAGAGACTGTAATATCATCACCCTGTACAAGAACAAAGGAGATCGCAGTGACTGCAATAACTACAGGGGGATCTCCTTGCTGAGCATCGTCGGTAAAGTATTCGCCGGCTGACAGAAGCTGGCTGACAGGGTATACCCAGAGTCACAATGCGGCTTCAGGTCGGAACGCTCCACGATCGACATGATATTCTCCCTGTGACAGCTCCAGGAGAAATGCAGAGAGCAGAAGCAGTCACTCTACATAGCATTCATAGACCTGACAAAGGCCTTTGATCTCGTGAGCCTCTTCAAAGTCCTCGCAAGGATTGGATGTCCACTAAAACTTCTGAGCGTGATTCAGTCATTCCACAGAGGTATGAGAGGAGTCGTCCAGGTCGACGGGTCATCATCAACTCCATTCGACGTGAAAAGTGGAGTCAAGCAGGGTTGCGTGCTTGCCCCCACCCTCTTTGGCATCTACTTTGCAGTCATGCTAAAGCATGCCTTCAGAACATCAACTGACGGAATCTACCTCCACACTAGGTCAGATGGCAAACTTTACAGCTTGTCCAGATTGAAAGCAAAGACCAAGATCCGTGAGGTTCTCATCAGAGACATGCTGTTCGCAGATGATGCTGCCTTGACAGCTCACGAGGAGCAACATCTTCAAAATCTTATGGATTGCTTCTCCCAAGCCTGCGAGGACATCAGACTGACAATCAGTCTAAAGAAGACAAATATCATGAGCCAGGACACCGAAAGCCTGCCAGCCATCACCATAAACAACTACCAGCTGGATGTGGTGAAGGAATTCACATATCTCGGCTCAACAATGACCGACAACCTCTCCATGGACTCCGAAATCAGCGGACGGATTGGCCGAGCCACATCAACGCTTGCCAGGTTCTCAAAGAGGGTCTGGGACAACGCCAAACTGACCCTGAACACCAAGATGACTGTCTACAGAGCCTGTGTCTTCAGTGCCCTCTTATATGGCAGCGAGTCATGGACTCCGTACTCGAGGCAAGAAAGGAGGCTCAACACTTTCCACATGCGCAGCCTGAGGCGGATTCTGGGCATCAAATGGTCGGACCGCATAACAAATAATGAGGTCTTCCGACGTGCTGCCACACCCAGCATCTATACTCTGCTGCGACAACGTCGCCTTCGCTGGCTGGGACACGTCTACAGGATGCAGGACGGCAGGATCCCCAAGGACCTACTATATGGCGAGCTCGCAACAGGGAAGAGAGCTCGGGGCCGCCCCCAACTCCGATTCAAAGATGTCTGTAAAAGAGACATGAAGGCCCTTGACATGGACATTGACGGATGGGAAGACCTTGCCCAGGATCGCTCCCGCTGGAGACAGGAACTGAATCGCAGCCTGCGCAGAGGAGAAAAGAAGTTGCAACTTGCGTCAGACGAACGGAGAGCGAGACGCATAAACGGCCAGCAAGCTCCACCTGCAGACAATGCTTTCAAGTGCAACCGCTGCGACAGGGACTGTCACTCCCGCATCGGCCTGCACAGCCACAACAGGCGCTGTTCCAGTGCCAACTGACTTTTCAGGGCACAGAACCATGGCCACTTGTGACCGACGGATGCCACTAAAGTGATCCAATGAAGAAAATGTACCGTTGTGTGTCAGTTTTTCTCTAATAAAACATTCATCAAAATCTGATGGTTATTATTTGAATTACTTTTTTATCAATGTCACAGTGACATCAACATCAGTCCATTTTGTTGAATGCAATGTAACTTCCTTCCAAATAAACTCTCCTTGTTCACAATCACAATTCCTTTTATAAGATGATGAAAGCACATGCATCCTTAACCTTTACATAGCCTAGATCACCAGGTTCGACTGGTTAGCTAGGTTAGTAAGGAGGATTTGACCAAGGTATATAAAAGGCCTAAGAGCAACGAGTTTAGTAGGCGGTTTTGGCTCATTTGCGTATACCAGGGGATGGGTGGTTTTGGCTTGATTGCGCAAGCTTATTTTGAGTACTTACATGGTTCCCAATAAATATATTACAAAAATAGATAGTTTATAGAACACCTTTCTAGCAACATATAAAATCCACAAAATCAACCAGTCGACCACTCGACTTCACGTTTGGCCTGTATCTAAACATGAGTGCGGGAGCAATGGAACTCATTTTATGGTGGAGGGTTACATTCTGTGAAACCGTGCAAGGATACGCAACATAACGGGTGATCCGGTGTCAAGGGCATCTCGGATAAGGAGAATGTCGGTGTGTAGTCCCTGCTGTTGAAACAACGAGTCCTGAAAGACACGAGACGTGAATAATAATGGTGATAGTTATATATTAATAATTAAATATATGCACTTGCTGTGTCCTGGGGTGGTAGTATTATTATCATAATCTGTAGTTTAATTCCTACAACAATTTTATTACAGCAAAATAAAACCTTTTATGTAAACAGAACACATTTTATTACGACAAAATAAAATACCATTTCTAACTTGTAAAATGTGTTGGAAAGAGAACGAAAAGAAACGTGACATTTATCTTTACACGATGACTTGCATTTTCTTGTCATCCTTTTATATTAAATGTAATCTGTATTTAGAGTTTATGTATGTACCTGTTTACATGAATAAATTAATCAATAAAAACAACCATCTGTACGAAGAACTATCCAGCCCAAGTTACTAAAATGGCATTCTAAGATCGTCCATCTTTTAACAAAATTTTTTCGGTGAATCAATATGTCCAGTACATTATATCACTTTCCTTAAAACAATATATATATATATATGTGTAATTTGATTAAACAGCACAACAAATTAAAATTTATATCCATATGTCATACGTTTCCTATTCTGCTGGACGGACATGGCGAGCGGTAATTTTGCAAAAGTATAATTTAATGAATAACAACATAGAAGGTTAACTTATAATGCAACTTCAATAGTTTCTAATGCTCGCCACTTTCAAGTCTGTTGCATGTCATCATGCTGGGAGATAAAGTAGTATAAAACAACCCACCAGGTGGCGCCATTATCAACACATACAATGCTGGATTGTAGTTTGTTGGTTTCATAGAATTTGAAATATGTACGTGACATTTCTGGCTGGTTTGGTTTCCACTGAAAAAATATATTGTGGATCTTGGTCATATTTATGTGACAGAATATAGTTTTAGCATAGTCATATTATGGTACATCTCTTTCACAATTCCTGGAACTTGATAGGCAAAAGCACTTTATGTTGTACAATGGTGACTCCATGTTATTTATTAAGATTTATTTATTTAGTACTTATTTACACTGATTTATATTTGTACTTATATATTTTAACTTATTAATATTCCAAAATTATTATAGTATTTTAAACTTTTTATATATTTTAAAACATTTGTTATTCATGTTGTATGTTTTTCACATAGATTTTAAATATTATTTATATCTGCTACCTTTTTAAATATATTCAGCATAACAATATTATTAACACATTGATATTTTTAACTTATTCATACATTTTAAAACACATTTATTTCTAATGCTGTAATCTCGAAGCACTGACTGAAGAGGACGGCACCATTTGTGAAGGAGACAGGCGTTCCCGTCTAGAGTGATCAATGAAGAAGATTTCAAATGCATATTTTATGTACCTGTATGCGTTTTAAACCTGAAATAAAAGTACTGGTACAGGTGACCGATGCCTCACCTGGTCCATTCCATATTTGACGAGATGGTCAATTAGTCGCCACAGTTCCTTTGGAATGTCAAACGGATGATTTTTCCTCGCGGTGGTGCCTCCGTCAGTCACACCCTGTCAACAGAAGAAACTTTTACGTAATTTCACGTCAGCTGCGTCAAAAACTGCACCGACATTACTGAAGCAGTAAGATGTGGCTATGACTTGTGGAATCGGATGTACTTCGGGTAATGCAATTCGGGTGATGACTAGTGTCGCCATCTACTCGGCACTGTTGCATTCCCACCATCATTGTGACATCTTGGCAGAACGTTCAGCTTTGCCGGTGCGAGGCATGCCAGTTTCAGTTTTGGTTTAATCTTGATTTCTTTGCTAGACATACCAGTTTCTGTGTGAGGCATGTCCATTTCGGTTACACCTTGAATCCTGTGTGAGCCATGCCAGTTTCACGTTAATAGTTACTTCTGTGTTAGGCATGCTGGTTTGTTTCACCTTGAATATTCTGTGTGAGGCATGCCAGTTTCAGTTCAGGGTTCTGTTTAATGTCAGATTTTCCATATGAGCCCACCATATTACTGAAACTGTTCCTTTGCTCAAGAATAACTCTCAGGAATGCAGCCACAGTACTCACCAAATCAATGAGAGATGCAGTCGCAACGTCACGAACTGGACCAAACACCCAGATCAGGTCTTCAATTGAGGACCCAAAACAGCTGGGAAGGAAATTGCCTGACACAGAGATCTGGATGAAAAGTTAAGGTTATACAAGTTCACAAAATGAACAATAATGCAATAAGAAGTACATTTGTATGTCAACAAACTAAAAGTGTCAGTCTGAGTTCATTACTGATTAAAGAAAAAAATCATGATTCTAATCATAAATACAGAATATACACACTCAAGACAGACAAAAAGAAATCTACTACATTTATGAATCAAAATTCAACTTAATAAATGAATAACGCAAAAAAAATGAAAATGCTGATTTGATGACTTACAGGGGTAATCACACCTTCAGAGCACTATAAATCCATAAATACCAAATGCCTGACAGTTGACATAATCACACACATCAGGGTTACACCAACTACCAAACAGAACAACGCGAATCTAACTTCATTTTACCTTTTACAATAACAGCAGGGAAACATAAATTTTCTTTTGGGGTCTATATATCTAAAATAGTTAACAAAATGTAAACATTAATAACTACAATCAAAAATATTATGCCAGCAGTTTACTAGAATAACCTTGTTGAAGAGACATAATTTAAATTGCCTGGACAACGCCATTGTGATAGAAAGCTTGACGTCACCAATTCTTACTCTTCCCAATTCGCCAGTTGCCAAACTGAGAATTTGCATTGCCAGATTTGGTTTGGCGCTCACTGTATCTACTAACAATGCTACGTCCACTTGGTGCCAGATTTGGTTTGGTGCTCACTGTATCTACTAACAATGCTACGTCCACTTGGTGTCAGATTTGGTTTGACGCTCACTGTATCTACTAACAATGCTATGTCCACTTGGTGCGAGATTTGGTTTGGCGCTCAATGTATCTACTAAGAATGCTACGTACACTTGGTGCCAGATTTGGTTTGCGCTCACTGTATCTACTAACAATGCTACGTCCACTTGGTGCCAGATTTGGTTTGATGCTCACTGTATCTACTAACAATGTTACGTCCACTTGGCGTCAGATTTTATTAGAATCTCCCATTTTAAAATAAATTCTGAGTTAACCATAGGCGTTGATTGTAGACGCAAATGGTTAGATTGTATCAACTCCTTCAAGCTCACACAATTGGCTTTAACAAAAACAACACATTAGTTTTTAACACATCGCCATCATTTCCTGACAATGTTTTTGGAGGATACAAAGAGATCTTTGCCTCCCTTCAAGTGCATGATGAGGACATCTTCGATCTGGTCTTCCTTTGAGTTGAGACTGGGCGCAGTGTCGTAGTCAACATACACCTCCAGTGATATCTTGGCTGTCGCACCTATAAAAAAACAGTCACACTTCAACTCTTCAAGTGCCGTATTCGTTCTATTAAGCATATTTGTCCTAATTAGCATTTTTTAGAAACTTCTGACACGGTGACAGCGATTTCCAAGACCAATTGTGTGGATATGCGAACTTCAGCAATAAGAAATGTCTTCCAAAACCAGAGCCGCTGGATTCAACTGACATGGCTGACAAGACAATACCGACCACACTGTCCCATTCTAATATCCAAAATAGCACATTAAAATGCCATTAATGTATATTCCATTCGATAGGGGGTGCCACTGTAGCAATTTATTCCCCCCGTGATACGTAATGAGATTCAACCCATTAAGCAACCAAACATAATACATTATTGGGAACTTTGCAAAGTGAAACGACCAATTGTACGCAAGCAGCCGGGTCCATGACAAACACATGCATGGCATGCATGCGCGCACGTATCCGCACGTGCACACACACTCACCGATGTGCACTATGGCAGATGATGGCTCCACCTTCAGCCATGGCTTACAGAATGTCTCCTCGTTCAGTTTGTTGATGAATTGAAACTTCACTGGCACCTGCAAGTGAAGCTTCAGCTACAGCATCACAGCATAGGGGTAGGCCTTTAGCCAAAATAACTTTCTGCCAGTCTTGAAAACTTGGAACTACTAGTCAATCTAGTGGCCAGCTGGACCCCTCTAAATTCTACCGTCTTATCAGTTGTTACCCATCTTGGTCTGTCACCGGCCAGTCTTGAAGATGGGCAGAGGGCTCTCTGGCTAAGCCCCTATCATGACAGCATAGCTGTAATTTTATTGCGATACTATTGCGATAGTTTCATGACTATTGCAATAGTATCAATGAAGCTAAATATACTTATGTTCCAATTTTATTTGATGTGCATTAAGCTACATATTGCATGGACCCTACCAAAACTTACGGGTGGCACCATCGCTTAGTGTTGGTGACAGTTGCTTCATACTGGCGATCCATGAGTGATGCTGATTTGATCGACAATTGTTGACATACGATTCACTGCGCTATCACTGATAACTATCGATAGTTAAATTTACTATAACTGGTATTGCAATGCGACATCAACTATTGTGATGCCGTGTAAAGACAATCTGCATTGGTTCAAACCCCCCCCACCAGTACATTTTGTGGGACTTGCATTTTTTTATTCAGCGAACAAACCTTCACCTTTCACACGTCACTTTACACTAACATGTTCCTCTTGCAAGGTGAGATACTGTAGCAATTTATTATCTTGGGGAAACAATGTGATAACCAAACACCTCCCCCATATAGTGTTTTAAATACTTTGGGACTTTGCATACACGTGCAAGAACCCTTTAAGGAAGCCAGTAGAAATGAGACTTTACCTGGCCCGTGTTTGTGACTGTTACTTGGCGACTCTGTCGTTCTCGGAACTTGACATTGGAAAAGCAGATCTACAAAGAAGATGTGTTTGTGAATATCCATTTTATATAAGATGGCGTTTCAAAAGATCCTATCTGAAACAATCAACAGCAGCTCAGTTGAATAACAACAACTAAACGATGAGTCTTCTGTGAATAGTCGATGGATATAGAAAAAAGTAATGTTGTCTTCAAAATTAGAGAGTCAGAATAACGTTATATTGATGACAATGACAATCATACATATAGTAGTACTAATGATATATCAGGTTCAGCAAACAATACATTGTACCAACAATAAAGCTTAAATAATATTTTTGGTTTGGTTTTATCACCAAGTTTATAATTTTACACGTGACCTACCACATCAAAGTGACAAATTGTGAAACAGAGCTTATACCTTCTTGGATCTGACAGATCATGATATTAAATAATACATAATTTAGGTACTATCTGAAGTAATTTGTTTAGTCATTGCCAAAATTGAAACAAACCTTAAAGCAACATTTTGAGAAACAAGGCCATTTGGACTAATGTTGTCTATTGCTTTTTAATCAATGGATTTATAAATGCATATACGTAACTTATTAGCTTGGACTATTTGTTCAGGAAAATAAACTGAACAATGAAAGATTATAAGGTTGTATTTCTGTCAAAATCACAAAATTGACATATCAAGACCTAGACAGCTATTTTGGCGCGTGTGCAGAATAGGCCTGCTCGACTTATTACCCTGGATCACATATTTATACACAGTTATTGTAAAAAACTCACTTCCATGAGGTTGAGGGAAACTTTGGGAAGAAACTCATTCTCCAATCGATCTGCCTGTTTCATGACGTCTTCGTAAACTTTCTTTTGTAGATCTGGTTTCACAATCATCACCTAGCAGGATTAGAGACACAGAATCGGTCATTAAATGTAGTCAACAGATTAGCATATGTAGCCTGTACATGACATCTCATGTTCAAACCACGTATGAAGAGTAACCTTCAAGAAACTTTCAGTCGTTTCTTTATTTCATTTGGACATTAATTCTTGGGAACCTAACTCACAGACGCATCAAGACAAAAGGATTGGTCAATCTCAAATTTAATACGCAGTATTGAAGTTGTCAACAGATGAATGGATACGCCGGTGAGCTAAGGTGGATAAGCAAGGTTATAAAGGTAAGTTTTTAAATGATAATAATAATAATAAGGTAACTTCTATTGCGCCTAAATCCTTGGAATCCAAGCTCAGAGGCGCATCAAAACAAAAGGGTTGGTCAATCTCAAAATCCATAAGTAGTTTTCCAGTTGTCAAAATTGTGTAATATTTTCAACTGAGCTAACAATAAGAGGGAGCATATTCTAAAGAGTTGGTGCAGCAACAGAAAAAGCCCTAGTTCCAATGTTAGTGTTGACTCTTAAGTAAGTCTGAACTAGATGACTGAAGCTGAATAGGTTTTCTTACAGGAATAACACTGAATGTATACAGGTTGTTTGGATGAAAGAGCTTGATAGGTAATTGTATAGATCTTAAAAATAATGTGATATCGCACAGGCAGCTAATGCAGTGTTTTTTCGATTTATAAACATATAAATTATGCAAAACCTATGAATTTGCTACAAACATTTCTAGTTTTGAGATGTACCCCTGTGTCAAAGACTTGTTTTGAGACATACCCCGGGGTCAAAGACACGTTTTGAGACTTACCCCGGTGTCAAAGACATGTTTTGAGACACACCCTGGTGTAAAAGACCGGTTTTGACATTTACCCCATGCAAAGACAGGTTTTGAGATGTACCTCTGTATCAAAGACACGTTTTGAGAAGTACCTTGGTGTCAAAGACAAGTTTTGAGACATACCCTGGTGTCAAACACAGGTTTTGGGACGTACCCTGGTATCAAAGATAGGGTTTGAAACTTACCCCGGTGTCAAAGATCGAGCTGACAGGCTTATGGTCACTCAGCTTGAGGGAGGGGTGACTGCGATAGACGACCTGCGAGACGTGTGGACCACGCCAAAGTATACGATCACACCATGCGGGAGCCCGGCACTTCTCACTGCAGGTGAAACCAGTAACAACCAGTGGTTATTTTGCCCTTTTACAAAACAGTTTGGGTACTGCAGAGGTGCCAAGTCTTTTTCTTCTTTTTCATATCAGGGATAATCTCACTATTCTATCAGAATTTCAAGGTTTTCATAATTACTCTCTTGAACACACCTTTACGTAGCCTAAGTAACATTTCACATGAAAAATGCACCAAAATAAGTAAATATACAACAAAATTGAACAATCATCTGGCCATGTAGCAATTCGCCTCCCAATGCACTCCCCTTGTGACTGCAGCGTGAGGCTCGTGGTTACCTCATCTACCACCATCACATCATCCAAAATTATAGATCTACCGCTTTTTACACAATATTACCATACATTTCTGTGTATAATATGCATTTTTTCCTTAACTTTTTATTCACAAGTCCGGTGCTTATTATAGATGGTGCTAAGGCAAACAACATTTTCTATGACCAATTTATGAATGTTTGCAGACCAGGATAATGCTGCCAGAAAACTATATACACTCTAGTAATATTATCAAAGTTGGTGTGATGTCACAACCACATAAACCACAAACGAAAGGCAAGAATCGCACTCCCGTAACCGCCTCTCTAGCCCTAAACTAGCAGCGAGAAATGACAAAGATGAGTGCCCATATGTCTGACATCACAAATAAGACCAACGAGTGGGAAGCGCACGAGACTGGCAGCAATGCCATAACTTGCGTAGGTGACATGTTTACGATTCTGAGATGGATTCATGGGTTCAAGCAAAATATTAGAAGCGGGAAAATTGTGGATTTATGTCAAAAGTCGGGGTGTGCGTATTATACATGGTGATATAGAACTTCTATCAAACTTTAGCAAAACACAGGGTGTGTATTATACATGAGAGCGTATTATACACGGAAATGTACGGTACTTCGCACCTCTGGTACTGGATGGGTTAATTTTATGCAAAACAAAAGGAGCAATAAATTGATCTGATGAGGGACATTTAACCTAAGACTATAATTATTGAGATGTACAACTCGCTGTATGGAGAAAGGCATTTACGTTATTGATTGATTGCAGCAACCTCTAGTGGTTGGTATCAACTTGCTCAACAAGTTGTGTTGTCTAGAGAGATAGAACATCACTGAACAAGTGAAGAAAACATGATATCACTGATAATGCAACAAGATTTTAAATATTAGCATGTAAATTGCTTCCGGACTTGGTTACATTCATACTTTTGAAAATATGGTAAGTTACTTTCCGAGTCCTGTGTTGCTCTGAACGGAGCTTTCGACGTCTTCACAACGTGTTCATCAGCGTTGATCTGCGCCACTCTTGGTTGTCATGTGACTGTGTTGGTAACTGTCACACAACACAGTCACATGACGACTGAGAGTGGCGCAGACCTATGCTGATGAAGACGTCGAAGCTCCGTTCAGAGCAACATAGGACTCGGAAAGTAATTTACCATATTTTCAAAAGATTTTACATGTTTTATGACAGAAGAGTAAAGACTGTGGAAAGAAAACGTGACAATATCCCTAACACTGCAGCAAAAGCAAAGCAGATTTATTTTACGTATTAATATCAGAATATCAATGACTCTAAACTGACAACAACAAAAAATGCCAATGTATACATCACAAACACAAGAAACTACAATAAAAGTTTGTTTACAAAACACATGATAATCGTGCATGGGGAAATGGCACTCCTCTTTCCCCACCTTGTATCCCAGATGTCTGTGCCTGTGTTATATTTGTAGGTTGGGATGAACGTGATCTTTCCCTCGTTGTAGTCGAGGAAGACTTTGTTTGCAGCTTTCTGGCGGTGAAGCTAGATTCAAAGAAATACACAAGAAATAACGTTGAGAGAGAACAGAAAAAGTTATTGAAGAGGTTTTAAAAAAATATACAAAATGTGAAAATTTACCAGTTTTGGGGTCCTTTTTGGGGGCCATTAGGTGCCCTTAGAATGATTCAATCAAATACAGATTTCTTGTGCATAGTGGCAGTGCCCTAAGATATGTCTATGCAAAATTTCAGAAAAAGTTGCTGAACGGTTTCTGAGATACTAACTAACGGCGGACACAGAGTGATGGCAATAGTCCATTGGACCTTCGGCCCAAAGGACTAAAAAGGCACACAATAAATTGAAAAAAAATTAATAATTCTAAACTACCAATAGCACTGGAAGAGTGAAATATAATTATTGATTAATAAATCAAGCAGATATTGTTGACGGGAAATGCAAGAGTCATAAAGTTATAGATTGTATTCCTTAAATACAAACATGCACTTATTCCACATATAAATAACACAACAATATGTCATATTTTGAAGTACCCAAAATGATCATAAAAATATATAAATATGTACATCCCTATATATAATTAGTATATTTCAGTACCTGGTCAAACTCAACAAGCTTGTCTATTTGTCCCTTCTGAATGAGATGTTTTGCTGCATCGCCGTCGATATCGCTCAGTCGATAGTTTAAATCTCCAATCCAGAACACGATACTACAAAAAAGTATCAAATTTATGCCGCGGTTATTTAATGATTGTCGTATAAAAACAAACGTAAGTTCTTGTACTGCACAGTTTGCAGTCCTTACCACTGCTTAAACTACTTCCTCTGACAGACCTGTTCATTCAAACACCACCTTGACTTCTCTGGGAAGTATTCAGCCACACAACAATTACTGCATGAAGACAAATTGGTCACATAAATAATCAATTGGCTGTAGCCAGGTACTCATTTATACAGCTGAGTGAACTGAAGCAATGTAGATTGAACAAAATTGCTGAAGCTTCAAAAATGCGGCAAAAGGATTGAAATGCAGATTCTATCAATTGAGATTCTGATGATATACCTCTATGCAAAACCACTCCATTGTAATTAATTAATTATTTGTGAATCCGATATGATGTGAAACAATATTTTCTGAGATAACGCCCACGACACTGTGAGTTCACATATTCACTCCCTTGTTTACTCTGACAAGGATACCAGGGAAAAGGGTACTGCAGCTGCTGAAAGTTTTTAAACATCGATATGATGATATCAATACATTAACAGTATAGGTCTGAAGCATAAAATATTGATGTCTGATGCCAGATGAAACTGCCTGTGACCCCCGAAATGAAAAAAATGTTGTCTGATATTAGGCATGGGCATCATGAGATGATCCCTAATTGAGTCAGCAAGTTGTACATATTTTTGTTGAGGCTGGCTTTGTGGGTCACTGACCAAAGATTTCTGGTAACAGTTTGAAGGAGGCTTATTTTGAGACTTTCCCTGTAGTCAAGTACAGACTTGTGGTAATTCGGTTTGAAGGAAAACCATTTTGTGACTTGCTCCCGAGTTAAAGAGAGACGTGACATGTTTGTGTAACTCAGTAAAGTTTGTGGTAATTCATTTTGAAAGCGTGGCATTCAATTTACACATTTGGTGATTAGAAACTTTCCCAAGTTATACCAGCGATGAGATGATGAGATCAGCACTTACTCGTGACTTGATATAGTCCGGGGCGGGGAAGTATTTCCAAGGTTCAGTTTCGAGCTGATGTCCCGGAAATCCTGCAAAATAAAAATTAAAGGTAACTTTGTATATAGCGCAGTCTTTGGGGCTGCTCAGAGCACTTTACACTTTACTCTCTGGCAGACCTGTTCAATCTAACACCATCTTGACTTCTCTGGGAATCATTCTGCCATGCTGCAATTAATGTTTGAATACAATTCGTACACAAATATCGACCACTGTCTATAGCCAGGTACTCATTTACACAGCTGAGTGAACTGGAGCAATGTAGAGTGAACAAGCTTGCTCAAGCTTTGACATGGCAGCACAGAATTCAAATCCGGGTTTTCTCGATTGAGAGTCCGATGCTCCAGCTACTGTGCCACTGTGCTCTATTTGTCATCTAACTATAATCGAGCTAGCGTATATATGATATCGTATGTATGTACATTTGTATGTTACGCCACTCATCCTAGATGGGTTGCATCTGAGGCTGTTTCTAGGGATGGGACTAAACGTTTGAAGATAGTTCGCAAGTGAATATTCAAAATTATGTAAACTGTCTCCAACTGCTGAATTTACAGTTTCCGTAGCTTTGGAACAATCGCAGATAACATATACAGCATTATAAAGAACTGTTCCGTGTCACGTAATCTTTATGAAATGTCTGGTAAGAATACTTCATGAAACCATCCCCTGTGTCTGCGTGTGTAGTGCCTTAATGGCTCTTGATATTAAATAAAGGTTGTTATTTGGTTTCCGACCTTAATTATGAATAACAAAATAACTTATGGCTACTTACGATCTACCAAGTTATTTCTTTTAAAGGATGAGTATTATTGTAGTATCTGTCAATCGTGCTATCAGGTTTCATTAGAGTCATATAAGAGATATTTGGAATTGTGTTACTGTCACCGTGTGTCACTGTCACCGTGTGTCACTGTCACTGTGTGTTACTGTCATCCTGTGGCATTGTCACCCTGTGTCATTGTTACCCTGTGTCACTGTCACCCTGTGTCACCCTGTGTCACTGTCACTGTGTGTCACCTGGTTGCGTCGTTCGTACTCCTCCGTGTGAGCGGCGAGGTGAGAGTTGACAAAACAAAGGGTCGTGTCGTGGAGTTGGAAGCGCACTGCCACGCCTCCCTTGTTACCCTGAAACACACCAACCAATCAGCAGTCAGCCCTCAGCTCTAGTAAGACTACTGTAACTCCCCCCGGACCTCCCCACATCACCTCACCTTGGGCCAATATTTCCACCAAAAGGTCAGGACCAGGGGTTTAGCCACCAGAGACCCATCTGCCGATCTTCAAAGACTGGCAGATGACTGTCCAAGACGGGTAATTCCAACTGATAAGACTGGTGGAATTTAGAGGGAGCCAGCTGGCCACTTGATTAACTAATAGTTCCAAGTCTAGGGGCCCACATTAATTACCATCTTTGGCACAACTGGTAGTGAAACAAATCAACTGGATCAGTATTAATTAAACAAATGGCTTAAAAGACACTGGTTTGTCACCGAAAAAAATTAACTGGCCAATAATGGCTGTGATTGAAATGAATGGCTTCCATGCAAGTCATTCACGTGCTAAAACGCATACTTATGATTAATTCAAGACTAGCAAAAAATTGTTTCTTGCTAAGGGTATGGGCAGAACCAAGGCAATGCGAGTATGAACAATTCAAAACTTTTTGATTGACCAATTAATTCTACACTGTCAGGAGTATCTATGGGTGTTACTTTCTCCCCGACATTTGATGACATTTTGAACTAACAATGAGTATTGGAGCACATACATGATGCTGTTATCTCTGACTACACTTTAAAATTCCAGTGATTGTTTTGTCATGCACTGAAACAACTGCCAATGTTTACAGCATATGAAAGTATTCAAACATCATAACCAAACATTCTTGATAAACTCAATGACAAATGTAATCACAAAATGTGTTGGTTTTCAGATAACCTGGTGGAGACTTACTCCGAGATTCATACACCTACCATCATTCCCATGATGCCTGTGCCAATGGTTCCTGCTCGCACGCCGCGGATGTTCTTGCGTATATTTGTTCGCGCAAACACTACAAGCATCATCCCAACCAGTCGAACCAGCTTCAACTGCAAACACCAACAAACACAACACAGGTTACACATACTTGCAAAAATGCCAATCCCCTGACAGGATGACTTGGTAGTGGATATGTGACAGTCATGATAGTAATATTTACCAAATGTTAAAAACACTCATTACATAAAGACCATAATACGCTCTAGTCGTCCATTCTATCTGGTGTTTACACCAGGGGAAGTAAAAGATGAAAAATAAGGGGTAAATGTGTAACCTGAAGTGGTTGAACCTAACTCAGAGAATGATACTCTGAAATAAACCCTCAGCGCAATATCCTGGTAGGACTTTGTTGAGTTATAATCCATTTCCAGTTAAACCACATTCTGGTAGACGATTTTTCACAACTGCATATTTTGGTTCTAGAATCAGTATAGTTAAAAGAGCTGCATCTATAACTGAGATAACTGACCCGTATGTACTCTGCCTTGCTGTGAAGTGAGGCTCGTATCTTCTTATACCACTCGTCCTCCCGAACTGAATCAGTGAAGATGTACGCATTCTTGCTGAGGTCCAGTTCCTGGAACCTGTCAAACCAACAAAATTACTACAACAGTTGACCTGCCACAGCGAACCAGGTAATTCTGTGAGAATCTTAAATCTCTATAATATACACATTTAATCATTAGTCCTGTTAATATGACTAATTCATGTTATTCTGTGAAATATTTTATTAGAATTATGACATTGTGTCAATATAATTACTCTGCTAATGTGCAGTCTCCGGTTTGCGCCAACATTCTCGATCCATATAAGACAATCTCACGAATATTTGGTACCGCCCGTCAGACGTTGGTTACCGCCACCGAGTTTTATGGGGCAAAAAACATTCATCCGCTGTTTATTTTAAGGGTTCAACAATAAAAAAAGGAAAGGGAAATTGACAATCTATGGAATAAATGGAGAGTGATATAGCGGCACCACATGAACTTATACCAGGCTGCATAATGAATTATTCTCTGTAAACACAATTATTTATCAGCCATTCTGTACACATCAGACCACAATTATGCATAGATGTAAGAAATAAGTGGCGGAGTACTTATGGGAGAATATAATGCTTTGATACAGAACATCTTGAATGAATTATTATCTTACAAAGAATTGCTTTAAGTTGCACAGGCTATTCTGAATGAAAGCCAAAAATAGCTTGTCTCATAAATGTTATGATTTTGGCAGAAATGCATGTCTTATAATCTCATCTTTCAATGTCCATTTTATTTTCCTCAACAAATAATCCAAAACTAATGAAGCACTGGATGTATGACTGCAATGGGTATTGGTTTTTCAACACAGCCCAATGTTTAAGCCTACTTTTTCTCAAAGCACTGCTTTTAAAAGTTTGCATCACTTTTAGCAATAAATAACAAACTACTGAATATATTTTGACTAATCATTTAATTTTTTTAATCTGTTGAGTTCCAAAAGTATGAAACTCTATTTGTCAATTTAGCAATTTAATACCTATTTTGTCGTAGCTGGTCGAGTCTGTGCTCTACGGAGCCACACTGTTCACAATTTTACAATGTAATATCTGTTAGAAAAAAGCTCAGTGTAAGTAACCAGCAAAGCAAGCATGATCTGTATACAATGTATGCAATTAAGTGAACTGTTGTAATTTCCATGTGCTTCATGTTAGGTAATTAAGGTAAGATAACTACGATTGGTATTGAAATAAGATTTACAGAGATTGTGGTCTAACGAACTGCAATATTCATAGGGAGAAGTGTCATGTGCCATAAAGACTGAGATGGCCGGACACACAGAGAGGAGTGATGACAGACTGACAATGAGAACGTGTCAACAGAAGAAGGTGGCAGAAGAAGAAGAGGATGATCAAAGCTAAGATGGGGCACAGTGTGAAAGTGAGATCTTAAAAGGGGATTTCCAAGTCTCAAGTATTCGTTAAGCGAACTGTGCACTCAGTAGAAGAATACGGTCAGCGTGGTAGCTCCAACCTGACAAGGGTTGGTGGGGTATGAAGCGAGAGAATCCTACTGCCATCACTCACCCGATGATGTAGATGTCTGGCGGATCCATGTCCTCTCTGGGCTGCAGCCAGTCATGTAGACGCCCAGTTGGAGGCTGGCCATTCACGTTCCACGTCCCACAAAACACCCTGTTAAAGGAAAAATATATTTTACATAGTACGGAGGAAGATGGTGTGGACAAAGGGTATGTCAAATTTATAGTTGTCATAATAAAAAAAATATTTTAAACTATTTATCATATGTTTAGTGGTGTGCATTTTTTTACAAAGTCGCATTTACTAAGGGATCATCTCAGAATGTTGATATCTGATATCTGACCAAATTACTTTCATTCAGGGAGGCGGTCAGAGACAGTTTTGAACATCTGGTGTCGTACATCAATATTTTATGCTTCGGACCAATACTGTTAATACACTGAAATCATCATATCAATGTTTACAAACTTTTGTCTGGGAGGTGAGGGGCTGAGGCCAGATGAAAGTAATTTCATCTGATATCGGACATCAACATTCTGAGATGATCCATAAGAATGTTTTAATAACGGTTCCATCGATCTTAACTGTATGAAGATAAGAATAGCTGGCAGCGAACCTGTAAGTGTTGATCTCTGTGAATTCCTCTTCTCGTGCCTTCATTATCAACTGCACGAGAGTTTCCCGGTCGGTCAGTTCGGCACTAGGCGAGGGCAACATGCTTCGACTAGCGAACTCTGAGTCACCAATGTCATCAAGGTTCTTCTCGTAACTCCTGCGAAACCACGACAGGTGACACTCACAGAACTAAAATGTTTCTCATACGAAAAACTCAAAAAATGCTTGGTGTAAACAACTCAAACAATAACTTTGCAAATTCCACACTACAACTGTCAGTACATACCGTTTGATAGCATCCTCTATTTCTGACATTCTTGTCAGGCCACACCCATCAGAGAATGAGCCAGAATCAGAGAAATCCTGCAGTGATTTACTCCGAGCCATGCTGTTGTCACCTGGATAGGAACACACCTGGGGACTTTAATAATAAACATTATTTATAAACTGATATCTGCAGCAGAACTCTGTTCAGGAGTGTTTACAATTTACCAAAATTATAAAACATAGATAATAATAAAAATAAAGATTAAATGTTGCTACGACAGAAAAAGCATAACATACAAAATACCACTGATAATTAAGAAAATACATTATCTACTCATCTACTGTCAGTAGGTTCATTCAAATAAGAAATAACATAAAATTTTGATAAATTAATAAGTAAAAAGTGATTATAATAAGCAATCACATTTATATTACTTAAAAAATTAAATAATAGTAGTAGTCTTTCATTGGCCGAGGAAGACATTGCATAAATCTTAGTACAAGTACAGCTTTATCATTGTCTTTTACAAGTGTAACACCGGAAAACATATCAGAGTAACATGATTTAAAACTGTCAACAATATCATATACCAAACAAAACATACGGTATCGTGTATGTATCACATATTTTACACGGTATATGGTATAGAGCTGCAGTCCCCATAGTCCAAACATAACATCACATGTGCGTGTGTGTGGTTTAAATTTGCACGCATCATCGGCTCTGCTTGACCAAATTTATAGAATTCCTTGTATTTGACAATATACAGCTTTGCTATCTGTGCTTTCTTTGTTAAACTGCTATTGAATAACACTCCTGGATTGCACAGGGACAACTTTACCACTGTATTTGTATGGATGTGGACCCAGCCCCATAAATGTTCTGTGCTATTGTGCTCCATGATGTTCTAACCTCCGTGTTACTGAGCTCCACAATGTTCTAACCACTGTGCTACTGTGCTCCATGATGTTCCATCACTGTGCTAATGTGCTCCATGATGGTATAACCACTGTCCTACTGTGTTCCATAATGTGCTAATCACTGTGCTACTGTGCTCCATGATGTTCTAACCACTGTGTTACTGTGCTCCATGATGTTCTAACCACTGTGCTAATGTGCTCCATGATGTTATAAACACTGTCCCACTGTGCTCCATGATGTTCTAACCACTGTGCTACTGTGCTCCATGGTGTTCTAAGCACCGTGTTACTGTGCTCTGAAAGATGTTCTAAGTACAGAGCTGTTGTGTTCCATGATGTTCTAACCACAGTGTTGCCGTGCTCTTGGATGTTCTATCAACTGTGCTACTGTGCTCCATGATGTTCTATTCACTGTGCTACTGTGCTCCATGATGCTCTAACCATTGTGCTCTACAATGTTCTATCCACTGTGCTCCAAGATGTTCTAACCACTGTGCTTAGGGTGCTCTCAGAGGTGTTCTAACCACTGTGCTCTATGGGACTTTCTAACACTATTTATGCTACTGTGCCTCATAAAGGCTTCTCCAACTCACCCATCAATGCATCTCGTTTACCAGCAGCGAAGGGGTCAAAGATATCGTCCTGAAATGGGTTGACCGCTACCGCTGGGGTCACTTCAGTGTATTTATCCAACCATGCAGAACTTGATACAATACCAAATCCAGCATTCTGTGACTCCACTGTCAGGGCAAGGAAAGTGTGTCGTCAAACATTCAAACTCGACAACAAGTTTCTTTCTCGTATATGGCAAGATTGTTATAAAGATGTTCGCGGATATGATATAATAGTTTCTCAACTTGAAAAGGTTTTGCAGAACAAACATTCGTGGAGAAGTAACTTTCATGGAAACCACACTCCTGATGATTAAATGATGACATATATATAAACAAACACACAGACTATTTACCCACGATAGTTCAGATTTCACAATCACGCACATTGCTTATGACCATAACTATTTTGTTACATTGTGAAGCAGTCGCACTCACAGCATTCACATTTCAATTGTTTTAAACCCACATGACAATCAGCTGCAGCTAACCCTAACCCAGTCTCAATGATGTGTTTGAATTGGTTAAATTTAATCAACAGGAGTGTGAAATAAATATCAATTGATATCTATGCGACATGCATTCCACTACTGTACCCGGTGGAGCCACATTAAAACATAGTGGGACGTGGCTTGTGGCCGTGTCCAATTATATATATTACTGAGCCATTGTATAATTCAATTACAGCTTCATGCAATTTGCAAAGGTACCATTTGATATAACAATGAGGCGATACGTTACATAGCATTCTAAAATAATTGTTGGAAGCAACCTGGAGGTGTTCACTGTATGCATATACAAATTAAAACAGATTTTTAATAATATTATATAACTTTATCCTTAGAGAAGGCATTTTATGCAAACAAAATTATGTCAAGCATGTGCCCATGGGCTATTAAAATGTCTCACCTTGAGCAATTCTCTTGAGTTCTGCAAAGAATGCCCCAACTTTGTCGCTCTTTGCCAATTCAACGATGCTGGACAAATCACTCGAAGAGAATCGAACGCTAACGAGTGGTATGTCACCTACAGTAGAAACAATTGACTAAACCTAAGCAAACTTTGTTTTATGAAATTAACGGTATTAACCCTTTAGACCTCAGCTGTTTTTTTTAAAGTCCCTGTTTCCCCACTTACTGGAACTATAACATGTGATATCCACACATAAAAAAACATCGTTTCTAACGTGTTTTCAAAACTATCCATAAGATAGCGCCAACACACAATACAGCTTTATGTGGTATTTTGGGCTGGGTTTGGCTGAATTGAAGTGTCAGTCTTTGAGCGTGTTTGGTCGACTTGAGGTCTAATGGGTTAACAATATTAATTATTCCATACTATACAATATTAAAACATCCACAAGAACTTCATGGTATAAGATTACTATGCAACAAAAAGTTTTGAGAAAGCAAAATGTTTACAAGTCATGCAATTATTCAGAAAACTTATCGGGAATTAGCATAACTGCTACAATTATAATCACGACAATATTTTAAGCGATTATGATGATGACTCAGAAAGGACCAAAAATTTACAACATGGCAAATAGTGTTGTACAATAAAATATGGCATTTGCTGGATGGACTAGAATTCTAGATGTCAAGCGTGTAAAATACAGTAAGAAAAAAGAAGCTAACAAACAGGTTTTACGACTGCACAACATCAATGGATGTAGGAACATCAAGGTCTATAAAGGACAGCTGAAAACTAATAATAATTCTCTGAGCACTCGAATAAGTCGAGTGCTCAGAGAATTATTATTAGTTCTGCTTCCATGACTTCACAGTCATGGAAGCAGACTATTCCAGGACAATAATTTTCACCAACCACACCCATTCATTAACTTTCCTTGCGATCCAGCTACAAATTACAAGAATTATGCTTGCAACAGCATATCATTACTATGTGGTTCATTATATTATATTGGTTTTTGAGCACTCCCTTAACCAGAATAGAATGCAATTCAAAACCAACCTGGCGTTGTAGCACCCGGCTGAGAAACTGAAAGAGAAACGACAAAATAAATATAATTAACATTACAAATTATATAACACACAAGAATTAAACATTAATGTGTAAATGTTATGATCGCTGAGGTAAAATGAAAATATAAACAACCTATTTGTTCAGATATTAGATGAAATAGAAAATTAAAGATAAAAATAACCTTAATTTTTTATTATCTCTCTTGCTTCCAAGAACATTTCAATGTGGAACACAGTCGTGGTGTGGTTGCTGCATCAGACTCTCGATTGAGAGACTCAGGGTTCAACTTATTGTAGTTTCAACCCTTCACTAGGTTTGCTTATTCCACTTTGCTCCAATTCACTCAGCTGTATGAATGACTACCTTGTTAAGTTGTTCTAGCAGTGGATACACTGTGTACATGTATATGTAGGAATAGTCTTTGTGCGATCTGTATCTGCACAGCACAGAGAATACCAGTAGACCTGTAGCAGGTAGAAGTTTAAACAAGGTTGTTGAACACTTGTTGATATTACCTATTTTAAAGATGAACAGTGGGTTGACTGGAAGCGTTACTTTCAGTGTAAGTCCATCGGCCCCATTAGACGATGATAGCAGTTTCTTGTTGACGTATATAAAAAGGCTACAACACAGAATAGTTGTATTCAACAATATCTGGAAGTTTATGGGCATGATGAGAAATATGGATCATTGCACAATGAAGGACAATGAACAGGAGATGCAGTTGTAATACTGAAAGAAATCAAATGAAGTGAAACAATGTTCACTGTCATTTATAACAGGCACAACTGACAACTAATACATGCTCAAAGTAATCAATGTGGAAAGAAAATAATAAATATACTGTTAATATATATTTAAACTTAATATATATAATATATAAACTTACGGTGTCTCACTGTGGAGAAACCCCAAAACAGTGCTAAAAATGACACGACTGCATCAAATTATAAGTCGAGAACTAATGCAGAAAGAAGAAGAGAAACAAACTGTTAAAAAACCATCTTTAAACAAGATGAAAACAAAACAGGAAGTAAATAAATTAGAAACTTTCATTTTTCATATCCAAGAATCATGTTAAATTATCTGGTAATAAAAAACAGGAAGTAACACATACCCATGTTCCCCTTGCCCTCCCTCCACTAGGGCAAGCACCCCTTCTTCCCGATGCTCTTCACGCAACAGGAAACACTGGACGCACTGGTACAGGTTAAGGATAAAACTGCTCCACTGCCCTGAATATAATAGATCATTATCACCTATACCGTATTTGTTCTATTAAGCACACATCCTAATTAGCGTGCACCCCTTTTCCAGCAGCATCTGACATCGATCTACGACTAAAACTGATCATCCGATCCTTCATTTATTGTAATTAATTCCCTGTCAACCAGTCGTAACTTGAGAGTTTCACCTCCATCTGCAGCGTTTGTGGTGTTCCTTTGACCACAAAATCACCTTCGTGTGGATGTATAAATCATTTCCAGTCAACTTACGTCATGGTTACACTTGAAATAGTACAACTACATGCAAGGTCGCACCACTGTTACTTTCACACTGGTGAAACCATAACATGTTGTCTTAAGCGTACTGCATACTTAATAGAATGAATACAATATATATATATATATTATATAAAATATATATGTACATAGCAGCGACCCCTGGAGTGTGAGAATGAAGGCAACTGCCACTTCCCAAAGGAGGCAGGCTTTGGGGCAAGGAAGTCGGAGGGTTGCCATGGGTCGACCTGTTAATATCAAGTGGACTGCGGAACATGACTTCACAAAGGAGTCAAAAAGACGAAATCCAGCTCCACACAGCCTGGTGTATGCTGTAGATATCAACATGTCTCTTGGCACAAAACATTAAAACATTTACATCCACAACAACACTGCACACCAACGTTACACCGTAGAATTATTACTAACAAAATACTCATCATTATCAGTCAATACTTTCACTTATATGCATGGGCATCGTAGAAGTTACCGGGGTATAGACTTAATATATAATGATGACCTAATTATTCTCCTCTCCTCGTCCATTTTGAAAATATTGTAATGTGTAGGTACATTGTTGTGTAATATAACACCATAAGACATATAGGTTTGTTGTAAAGTATTTCATGTTACAAATGGTGTAAGGCAAGGTGGAATACTTTCTCCATATATGTTTATATCATTGATTAATTAAGTAATGCACTATCAAAATGTTGCACTGTCTGCAATATAGGTGACGTGACAATTAATCGCCTAATGTGTGCCGATGACCTGAGGGAGTTGTTATCAGTTTGTGAAAGTTATGGTCACCCACGTATTCACGTATTCTATGGTGGAATTAAACATTACATACATTACGTGTGTCATGTCATATTTTCACACTGTTTCTTAGTGTAATTAAATGCAAGAAAGCTTATTCTTGGCAATAGCAGGGAGAGAGAGAGACAGGAAGGTCAGTAATGATGGACCAGAAGGAGAGGGTCAACAATTTCAAATACTATTATTGATAAGAAACTGACTTTTAGTGAACATGCTGACATAATGCACAAGAAATCACAGCAACATCTGAATGCTGCACTCAACTAATGAGTTAGAAGAGCTGCATTTTGTTGGTGTGGGTGGTGGTGGAGAATGTACACGCATTTTTATAGTATGTCATTATCATTTAATAGTTTATTCTGCATGTATCAAGTATTAGTTACATAATTTCTTATCACTGTATATTTTTGACAATGCATACATTGTAGTACTAGTGCCCTTCTCTGATGTGTATGCAATAATATTGTGTTTTATTTTTTATTGACAAAGCTAATTATTTAATTATGTAATCAATGGATAACCCTTTCTGTTTTAAATGTAATTTAAGACAGACAATAAAGTGCTGCCAATCTGTGACAAGGAACTTTACATACATCGCTTAATGCATAGACTTGATTGTTCAGTTAATTATATCATAATGGATATACTTGTGATATTCATGCAGAATACGTAAATGCTGGAACAAGTTAGCATATCTGAATATTTGACAGACAACTATAAAATGTATACATCTGTACATGATTATATGTTACATGTACAATCTAATGTATGATGGACAACAATATATCGACTGGAATAAAACTATTGAATTGAATTAATAATGTGTTTGTTTTCTTTTTCTCTGCATGGACAAACCACTATGTCCATGACAATGTCGAGTACCCTAGTCGCCACGCCGGTTTCATTCTGTTAATGTTACAAACTACAAGGTTATAATGAATACTCTTCAGATAAAGCATAATAACCTTATGTAATAGTTAATTCTTATTTTATACATGATAGCTAAAATATGCAGTTTGTGATGCTACAAAAATTAATTCACAATAAATCACTTAAGTTGCCCTTAAATTACATTACAGATCCATCATCAAAACTTTATAAACTTTAATTCATACAACGAATATGTCCACAGAGTGTTTGACTACTGGGTTCATCCAACTACTATAGGTCTGTCATTGCTATTATGCACTATAACAAAAACTATGCTTTGTACAACAAAATAAAAACGCTCTTTGCCCTAGCAACCAATCAGGAGCACACTGGGTGTGGCTTAAAAGTGCGTGTTAGTTTTTCATCAGTGAATCGCAAAGACGGGATCTGTAAGTTCGCATTGCACATAACACGAAAATGGGTTGGCGAGTGTTCGTTCCGGGGCAGTGCACGAATTGTACAGGAATTCTACCAGGCCTGGAAAAGAGCGCGAACGCGAAGGGAGTTTGATGAGTGTGTCGGTCGGCGAATTTACCAACAAAAATATAACGAATGCAATAAAATTGTTTAAAAAAATGTATCTTCAAACACAAGCGTAAAACCGTATGGTTTTCCTACTACACCCGTAGTTTTCATTTTATCAATAAAACTGTAGTGATTACGGATAAACCGTAGTACTTGACAGGTATGGTCATAAACAATGCAACAATAACATACCTAACACAGGGTTCAATCTAGGATCTTGGACAAGTAATAATAACAATAATAATATACTTTATTTATACACTCGTATCCAGGGTAGAACTCTGTTCAAGAGTGTCAAGTGGTTCAAAGGCCCATGTAGGTTGTAAAAGGGGGCCTTTTTAAACATTGCACCTATGGCAGGGACTGAAAATCCCTCCAGCAACTGACTAATTAAACATTACTATTAGTCCAATAGACCCCCTCCAAGCCCCAGCTTGGAAACGGGCAACTCAATCAGTCTGCTTTTTCTAGATATGCACAGCATTATATGTGGACAGTCTCTGATTGGGCCACCCCTTTAATCACTTAACAAGTTGCAGTGGACTGCACCTTGATCACAACTCATTTAAGTGGCCTCTTGACAGGGATTCTACAGTACAGGAACTATTTTATACAAATGCACTACAATGTCGGATAATCGTTTACTTTACTGGCCTAAATTATTAGCAGCATCCACCTTGTATGTACTGCCCTGGAGTGAGACATAGGGATACTTGGGTTAAGGTCAGTAGGATGGCAACTGATTTGGGCCATTTAACTAAAAGATTACCCAATACAGTGTACTGGACGTAAGATAACAACACACACTCATTGTATCATTGACAATTATCAATCCAAATCCAAAATCTTTTTGCCCTCTGCTTCTTCACCTTTTGAGACACAATACCGTTTCCTTAATAATTAGTTGTTCTAATAATTTAATATTCACAATGAAAAGCACTACATAACATTTCTTCAAAGTTCTATTGCTACAACATGCAACTGAAAAAAACATGTTTAGTAAATTTATTTGTGTGTGCATTTAATTGTGTACATTCAAATCGTAATAGTCAAGTTTCATGACTAGAAATTCTCCTGATATATCCGTCTACCACAGGAGTTCACAACTAGCTCCAAGCAATAGTTTACTCAAGTTCACAAGCTGTCTCTATTAACTGAGCAGTCAATCAGAGTAGGGGTAGTTACATCTGCCACAAAGTAATTAAAATAGTGCTTATGTGTGCAAAAATATAAATTATTACTGAAGTAACTTATGCATGGCATGTTTTCCCAACTAAACTACAGTGATTGACTAGACTATAATTTGGTAGCGACACCCCACGGACTTGGATGAAGTTAATCTTTTGCTTTGCGTAGGACTAGGAGCTAGCAAAAAAATAGTATTGGTAAAGTTTTATTTTTGTATGGAGATGACCCGTATACTACAGTGGACATGAGGAGAATTTGTGGCGAAGTGCCGAAATTGGTGAGTGTATGGGGCCTACGTAAAGAAAAAATTTAATTTAATTTAAAAAGTGCTGTCCGGTTCTGCTTGGTACCCAGATTCATTATTGCCTATATTATTATCAGTAATAATTTTAATTTCCAATGAATGTTTACGTGTAATTATACTAGTACCTTTCAGTTGTATCCGTGGCCTTTTGCCCCACATGTCTGGGAGTGATTTTTGCGTTTTACTTCACTTCATGATTCTTTCTAGCAGACACACATCATGCGTGCTCTGGCAGATATTTTACACCTTGGTAAACACAGAGTATGTGCTCTGGCGGATAATTGTACGCCTAGCAGATTTGTGTGGAATTAGCAGTAGGTAGCGTGGTGCACTACATCATCGACATGAACGATGACATAATAATTACTTGCTATTGTGTCTTGGCTATCTTGCACACAATTTCCGGATACCTACAAAATATTGAATATATTAAGGGAATCCCTTGTCAATTAATGTAGACTTATTTTTAAGGCGAATGAATGTGTGTGCGCCAGATGCCACATTTGTGCGACCTTCGGGCACATTCATGAACTGTTGGTGGGTCATTTGTTAAAATATTGTGTCAACGGTGCGGCCTGGATTGAACCCTGCTAATGTGTAAAAAAAAAAACTTTGATGTCTAACATTTAAATTAAAAATTATGAACTAAGAAACATATTTAATTACAAAATAATAAATGAATGTTATTAAAGACAAAACCAAAGGATACGGATGTGCACTTGTCACCGCGATACAGCAACTGTTGGACTTTCTTCTGACAATCCAACGTCAACGACATTGCTGGCGTTGTCGACATCGTCGGCTCGTTCTAGCAGATACCAGCCATTCGCAAACACATTCGTTTCAGAAGGAAACAACTCGTTCGATTATGCTAAAAACGCATAACTAGTGTCCCGTCCCCTAAAACGGTAACGCCCACGCAAAATTAGCAGATAACCTGGACTTATTTATTTCCTGTTATTGCCATTGGTACTAGTCTAGTAGTAGACACTCACAGTTGTTTATAACATTTGCCGTGACCATAAGGCCCAGTGTAGTCGCATGTCTTAGTTCATATTATCATCGTTTACTCTAATGAGAAAACAGATCAAACGCTGACCATTTTAGAATGTTTCATTCCTGCTAACCCGCTTTACAGTCAATTCTGGGGCACCACCGGATCTTTCAGGTCTTTTATCGCCCACACATATGGTATCTTGTTAGATTTACGGTACCGTTTCGCATTGGGAGTGATAAATACACATATTATATTAATACTTTCAATTCATTCATTAATAAATAAGTTGTAATGTTCACTATTATTATATTCCAGGGGATGTTTTATATTAACTCTGTAACAGTTGAAAAAGTACGAATTGTGCATGTCAACCATATTGACAACGGCGACTGACTCTGTCCGGTATGTAAACATTTGATAGAGCGCCAGGTGTCCGATGGTGCAAATGTTGTGTATGGTATGACGTAACTTCGCCGATTATCTCACGCACAATGAATATCTGACAAATTTGGACTACACGTCGGGCATTTAAAAACCCAGGTAAAATGTTATGTATCATGAAGTATATCAAACATATGTCATAAATAATTCGATCAGACATGACATGTGATCAGTGTCAGTGATGTGATATGGATCCACCCGTAGGAAAGGTCCGATGATCTCGCCCATATCCCATTATCCATAGTAATGGATTACAAGAACACTTGCGTATTAAAAATAGACTCATATAAGTTATATACCGCGCTGCAGTCCCATATGCTGGGGGTGCGATGGGTAGATAGGCCCGGCCTACGTACGCACCCCTTCCAAAATTAGGGAAATTGCATAGGCGGACCCAGAAGGGCCTAGGGGCACTTGCCCCTTAGACCTTTGGGATTTGGTGTGCTCCTATACCTGTTTGAATGGGCCCCCATACCCGTACGTGCCCCCTAGACCTTTGGAACGTACGTGCCCCTGTTTAGGTTACACAATTTTCAGCACCTCCCCCCCCCCCCCCCGTTCCCTCCGTCGTCCAGTGTCATGATTGATCCGACAGCGCGACAGTGGAGTATGAATTTGCGTCGGCCGCCAGACTGCCCTCTCCGAGCTGTGCGCATTTTCGGGTGGAGTTGTTTTGTTGGGGCTGGAGACAGCCATAGGAGTAGCCCCCAATATTTAGGGCAGGGTGTTCATTTTTAGGTGCAATTTAATGTTTTGGGTGAGCCTGAAGTTGTTACGGCGAGCATCAAGGGGGTGCAAATCGAGGTTTTTAAAGAGCGAGAAGGTAGGTTTTTGGCAAGCCTCTGAAAAAGAGGGTGCAAGTTGAGGTTTTTAGAGTGCTCCAAGGTGGATTCTTTGGAGAATCTCAAGACGGGTGCAATTGGAGGTTTCTGGTGTGCTTAAAAATGGAACGTCACCGCGAAAATATTTGAAAAACACCCCTCCCCCGGCCGTCTTCTGATGTTATGATCCAACAGCTGAATGGTGCTGAAGCTCTGGCTCTCAGTCCACCCAAATATTAGTTTCATTCCGGCACGTATGCATGGTGTTTTGTGATGAAACTGTAACATCACTTGCACATTGCTAACGGTAAGATCACACAGTAGGTTGATATTAGACGTAAAAGTACTCGCGGTCATAAACAATAATTATTATATGCAGAACGTTTCTTGTGCTTCGTTACGGATACATGTAAACGGTATGTCGTGGAAAACACGTATTCATAACTGTGTAGGAAGTGCAAAAAGGCGTTTAGATTTGCGATACTACGCCGACACCACCAACATCACGCACGCAGGTATCGTCACAATGGGCGACTTCAACAAGATGAAGGATTCTCACTTGAAACGAAATCACGACTTGAAACAGATTGTCGACCAACCAACAAGAGGAAACGTGATATTGAATAAGGTCGACATCAACTTACCTAACTTTCAGGCCTCTCAGATCATAAGGTGGTCGAATTATACCACACCAGTGGTCTCAAGCTCACATTCGTGCAGTCACAAACCATGTGACCCCGCCTGTTTTGCGGCAGCGCTTCGAGCTATCATCTCATGGGAAACGCTATTCCGTCTACCAACCTGCGAAGACCAACTGCATTTCTTCAACTTTAGTATAAGAGCGTTACTTGATTTGCATCTTCCAGAGCGCCAAATCAGACGATGCTCAAGTGACAGACCTTGGATAGATGATAATTGCATTAATTCGCTGCGGCGGCGGCGGCGGCCGTCGCCGCCGCCAGAGTGCACTTCATGGTAGAAACCAACTATGTAGAAACAAACTCAACCGCGAGAGAAAGTTATTGCAACGGAGATACTACGAACGGAAAATCCAGGCTCTTGAGAAAGACCACCCGAAACGATGGTGGAACAACGTTAAAGACGTTGCTGGTGTCAAAGTCAACCACGATAATCTGCAGGGACTCGCTAACTCGCATCGCTCCGGGAATCTAGACGTTCTCGCCAACAACGTGTGCGATTTCTTCCAGTCAGTGACGAACGATCTAACTCCGCTGTCACCAAACGATACATTCCTTCCGTCCCAGATACCTACATCATCAGCGTCGCAGAAGTAGCCAATTCTCTATCACGGATTAGAACAAACAAAGCTGTCGGCCCCGACGAAATACCTAACTGGATTCTACACGACTACACTACCATATACTTGCTCCCCACGTGTGCGCGATCTTCAACAGCAGCCTGCGGGAAGGGACTGTACCACCGCTTTGGAAATGCGCTGATATCACACCTATACCCAAAGTACGACCGCCGAAGCTCATCCATAAAGACCTGCGCCAATATCACTCACGCCGGTATTGTCCAAGTGCCTGGAGCAATTCATTTGTGGCTGGATAACGACCATCGCTGGAGACCAAGTTCACCCTCAACAAAATGGTTCAGTAAAGGGAACATCCACAGTGCACGCACTAATCGAGCTAGTGCACAGGTGGAAATCAGCGCTCGATTCCGCCGGAACCATGATCCGCGTACTACTCGTTGACTTCAGCAAAGCGTTTGATAGAGCAGACCACCACACTCTGCTAACTAAATGCGATTGCACAATATGCGAATTATGTTCACCTTCAGGCCCCGATAGTTCGCTCCAAACAGCGGCAGGCGAAGTTGCACAGTGGACTGCCACCAACAAAATGGCATTGAACCCTGAAAAAAACCGAAGGAAATGTGCATATGCTTCAAGAAAAAAACAACACCAGACATCCAGCCTATAATGATCAACGACAGACAGATAGAACAAGTAAACTGCACTCGCCTACTAGGTTTCACACTATCACATGATCTTACGTGGCAGCTTCACATCGACGAAATCACAGCTAAAGCGTCGCAAAGACAATATTTCATAATCCTGCTCAAGCGAGCAGGAGTCGACCCCCATCATCAATATATATATATACAACACTAATCCGATCGATCCTTGATTGTGCCTGCCAGATACGAGCTATGCGGATAATATTCCACGACGTGTGCTACGACGAAGCCATCGCCACAGCGAGACTACCGACGCTGGAAGACCGGAGGGAGACGTTGTGTAGAACTTTATTCACGAACATACAACAACCTAACCACAAACTGCACCATCTTCTGCCTCCCCTCGAATACCCCCATACGCAATCCGAAACGCACGTGTGTACAGTGCTCCTCGGTGTAGGACCGAACGCTTTAAGAACTCATAACTTATGGACTGTATCACTGGCAGTAACCGGACATTTTTTATTTCCTACGAATTATTCGCAAATTATACATTTTAATTAGTTGTAATTTAACTTATTTATGTTGTATATATAATCTACTTTATTTAATTGTTTTATAAATTTTAATGTACGTACTATATTTTTCAGCCTCTATGGCTGCCAAAGAAAAAACATATTATGTTATTATTATTGTAGTCCCTACTGGGGCGTTAGACTGACTAACGCCCTCGCATCACAGTGTCAGTGAGGCTGATCAATATGTATACAGCTATAGGTGTGACACGCCGACAAATGTCACCGTTGTCAAAATGTCAAACACACAACTACAGTATCGATGACATGCACTGTCAGGTACAACGGCCAATATCACGTGATAACAATAACAAATGGTGCCCAGGCGGTACAACAGTGATACCCATGCTAGGCACAACCTTTGCGAATTGTATGCAGCTGGACAAGACAGTGGCGGTGTAGTACAAATAACAGGACACGGCTGTGTAATCCGCGTCCTATTGTTTGGACTATTGTGTGATAGTACATCGATGAGTTTCTCCGAGACAGCGCACCAAACTTTTGGGAATAATCTACAACCCGTCTGAAGAAAAACACAACACCTTTATTTTAACGCAATTCTCGGTGTTCTAGTTCATTGCACGTTATGGTCGGAGATTAATCGATTGTTCTCTATGTTACGCGTGTTTCTTGCGATGTTCTTCCGAGGTCCGTCGAACAGTTGGGCACTTTTACGTAACCTGCTCCGATTTCCGCCGTAACAAATGTCATACATACATATTTAGGGAAACGTTTTCTTCGTCTGTATGCACGTATTACCTACCGGGTAGACCCCTATATTTTGGAAGTTTACGCAATGTTTGTTAAACGTCAGATACGACTAATTCGGGAAACCGTCTTCTATGCATATGTACATGTAGAACTGTTGTTTGTAATAATAACAGAGCCTAATAAAAATAGTATTACGTTTTAACAACTGGTATCACGTTTAAAATCTGAAACAACAGTTCTTGTAATCTGCGTTATTGTCTATTGTGAATCTACATGTACGTTTAATCCTTTTTAATAATTTGAGAGACCAAACGGAAAAGTGTAACTTAAAATGTGTCCAAGATTTTCACCGACGTTTCCTCCTATGTTTCTTCCAATGCCGCTGTAATAGTAGGCCTACTGTTAAATGAATTTGCCGCCCGTACAGACAGGCGAATTTCATCGCAATAGTCATCACTTTTTCGGATACTCTCACTTTCGTTTACTTTCGAAAGAAACATCATTTTATTCTACAAGAAAAAGCTGTGTCATTGATTCCCAGAAATGTCCAATGAGGTGATATGTTTGTTTAACAAACATGACGACGCAGAGTGAACTACAAACGGTGTGCATTTGACATAATAATTAATTATTAACTGTAACTACAAACATTACGGCGCTGACATACGCACGCTGATTAAGGCCGTGATACACCGACACTTTTCGCCCCAACAGACCCCGAGTGCAGTTTATCCACTACACCGACTGATACTGGCTGCTCGAAACCGGTGGGACGTCATCATCACGTAAACTTGACAATTTTCGAATACGTCAGGGATAGTCGGTGTCAGTCTAACATATTCGAAAGTTTTCTTGTTTAGTTAAAATACTCATGTGTGTGGATGTTATATTTGTTTTACTGTGATTATCTGCGTTTTATGTAGGCCTGCTTTCATAACGGACACATGCCAAAGTTCTCTTTTGAGAAATTCAATAAAGTATCTTGTATCTCGTACGCACAATTGTATCTCGTACACACACTAGTCATTATCTTCGGTTTGTGCTTGGATCACTCTATAGACGCTGGTCTATTCCACCGACCTTGCTGTACACCGCCAATCCCGCTCACTGATGTGTATGTTACACAGCGCCTTTAATTCGAGCTTCGTCTGTCACAACGCGTAATTATTGTCTCGCCGTCTCCGTTTCTTTTTCCAGAAAACGGGTTCTCTTTCTAGCAAATTGAAATTTCGTTCCTTGCCAATCCGCCGGGATCGTTTCACAAACAGTCAGTGGGTTCCTTTAACTGACCTGTCAAGAAAGAGGTAATTTGTTTTTGAGAAGGATGTGATTACAGATTGGAGTGTCTGGATGATTGTTGCAGACCGTAATGAACAATGGAGCTAATATGTTTCCTTGGCAGTAATATAAAGACCGCACTGAGTGAGCCTTGCATGTAAAGCCGGAATACACTGGCAATTTTTGCCCGACCAAACCAGACCAAAGCAAACCAGACTCTCCCTCTCCCTCTCCCTCTCGCTATCCCTCTCCTCTCCCTCTCTCCTCTCTCCTCTCCCTCTCCCTCTCCCTCCTCCCCTCTTCCCTCTCCCTCTCCTCTCCTCCCTCTCCCTCTCCCTCTCCTCTCCCTCTGCCTCTGCCTCTGCCTCTACATCTCCCCCTCCCTCTCCACATGTATAAGGCGGCCTCATAAATAGATAAAGTGTTGGAATGTCTTCTCTATCCCGTAACCTTGCGGTCGTTGGGGCACGACTGATGACGTCCTGACACCTCCCGCATCTCTGGGGCCATATGGGAGATGCCGAAGGTCAAACCAATCCACTCCTGGATGTTGTCTTCCCACCTTTTCTTCTGTCTGCCTCTCTTTCTTCCCGCTAGCACAGTGCCATGCAGGGTGGTCTTTGCAAGGCCAGTTGATCTTGTAACACTTCCCATACCACTTTAGCTTCCGTTTCTTGACTATCATCAAGGGCTTCTCATGTCCAATTGCCATCTAGAGCTACTACCTTGGGGTGGCAGTTTTGTTAGTTCTTGTTTATCCCGCCTTGTTAAGTCCCACCTGCGAAACACTGTGATGTTGTCCCATGTGACACTGATATATCTCAGTAGAACAAACAGTACGTATTAAGACAGTCCCAAATGTGTTCCTTACACAGTAAGGTATAAAACATTAGAGAGAGAGAGAGAGAGAGAGAGAGAGAGAGAGAGAGAGAGAGAGAGAGAGAGAGAGGGAGAGAGAGAGAGAGAGAGAGAGAGAGAGAGAGAGAGAGAGGGAGAGGGAGAGGGAGAGAAGGAGAGGAGAGGGAGAGGGAGAGAGACTATTGTTATTAATAGTCAATTATAACAACTTGCGATCTGTACACTGGCGCATTTCTTAATTATGGTTCTCAGGGAAATAATCTGCCAACAACAGGTCAGGTCCGTCAAGCTTTTGCTCCCGTTAGAAATTGACTTATCCATCACGTGACCTGTTGCCTAGCACACCAAATCCGTCAAAACCATCACAAATGGATACCGAATACGTGGTAGATTTGCACACTGGATACATCAATTGATGTAGCCAGTACGTCGCGTTTGCCTATGTCACAATCGAATTTTTGCGCGTGTCCTCCGTCAAGCTTTGCCTTTGCCAACAATGTTGATAACGGTTATATAGGTGACTTACATTACTATTGCAGCATGACATCTCAGAAATCAAACAGTTCCGCATACAGTTGTCACTTTAAAAAAACTCTGCCTTATGTTTTTGACACAAAGAAATACTTTTATGACCAGAATTTCAACAAGATATACGACGGAATGTCCGAACCATGTGTTTTCTAATGGCTTGATGGAGGTTTCGCTAGGCAACAGGCCAAATGATGGATAGGTCTATTGATGTATCCAGTATGTCGCGGTTTGCCTACGTCACAATTGCGCGTGACTTCTGTCAAGCTTTGCCTTTGCCAATAATGTTGATAATGGTTATGTATGTGAATTATGTTACAATTGCTGCATGACATCTCATAAATCAAAATTCCCGCATACAGTTATCACTTTAAAAACTTTGCCTTGTGTTTTTGTCATAAATAACACTTTTGTGACCAGAATTTCAACAAAGCATACGACGGAATGTCCCAATCCATCATGTGTTTTACTAATGGCTTGACGGGGGTTTTGCTATGCAAGAGGCCGTGTGATGGATAGGTAAATTAATGTGTCCAGTACGTCACCATTTAAATTTTGCGCGAGATTACCCCCATCACGCTTTGTCTTTGCTATCAATGTTGATACATTACTATTGCTGCATGACATCTCCCAAATAAAACATTCCCGCACACAGTTGTCACTTTAAAACACTTTGTCTTATGTTTTTGTCATAAAGAGAAACCTTTGTAGCCAGAATTTCAGCAAAATATACGACGGAATGCACGAACGCTTTTTTTCGGCGTCCATTTTTGATGGCTTGACGATGCTTTTGCTACGCAAAAAATCACGTGATGGATATATCAATTCATGTTACATTAGAACTCCTGTCAGACTGGTAAGATATCAGCTCACTGCATTCCGGGTGTTTCGAGCACCATTTTGTTTTTAAAACGAACTTATCTGTTCCAATACCCAGAATCACGATATCAAAGGAGGGGTGGTAACGCTGTGAACAGAAAATTCGCTGACTCGGTTCTACGTCGTACCACTTGTAGTTTTGGTTGTTGGAAAAATCAACTTCAAAATATAACTACAGTAACTTGCGGTTAGCCTCACCTGCCTCCGCAATATTGCCAATAGCTGGTCTGTATTGGTTTGCTAAGAACATTGTATAACAGATATGAGAGTAAAGCTTCTTTTGTAACACGTACGGGCCTTCAACTTGGTTTCTTTCCACTCATATCATGCGCTGTGCCATATATACACTGAAACCACTTCGTAGTCTCATCATATGACTTTGCAGTCTCAGTGTATTCTTTCTGGTAACGTCTGCAATTGATATGATCTTGATTTCCCCGTAGATGCCTGTTCCATTTGGCGACACTCTGTATCGATCGTTCGTGTCTACAACGTTGATTAGAGTTTTTAATCTCACTGTCCAGCATGCACTGCCTAAGAGGAAGATAATAGGTCTTCTAGTTGTGTGTAAGACATGTTAGGCACCATTTTGTCATACAACAATCAGTGCAATTGTATACACCCTACACTTTGTACGTGATAAAAATTGTTGTTAATCTCTTTCACCATGGTTCCATATTCATTGATACGTTGCCTACGCGGATTATCTTTGCTAATAATCTGGTGACTGTTCTGTATTGTCCTACAGCATATTCTGTATTGGAAACCGTACGTGCATAGAGATTTTCGACGAGTCACGTCAATGGAGTCTCAACAGCCACAAGGACATGTTCTACACTTTACAGTGTACAGGTGTGGGGAGATATGTTCCCGTACTCAAACCAACGGATAATCCTATAATTAGTAATCGTAATTCTCTCGTATCACTCTAAGTTAATTGAACATATAATTTACTGATTTTGTAACTGCTCGTAGTGTAAGTATTTTAAAAAAGTAGAACAATATTTCACAATAGTGGTGTTAACATGGATAAGAACAGACCCGTAGTCCGGAGGTGCAATGTGTCATACGCACCTTCTTACCGCTGTAACAAATTTGTTTCGCTGTAGGAAAAGAGTTCCATTCGAGAAGGGAGTGCAATTGCAGTTTTTTGGCCTCAAGGGGTCCTGAAACCACCGAGAAATACATTGCATTACTTCGGACTAATTTATAGTCGTTCTAATTATGAACTGTTACATTACCAATCTCTACCATTCACGTCCGTACGTCCCTTAGCAAAACAACCTTGTTGCAATAATTTATACATTTCTATAGCAGTGTACATAACAGAGTAAAATACATTACGAACAATTTCCGTAAAGATCCTAAATATACAGGATAAGCTGTAACATTATTATATTAATATATAGAGGTCTTTGCTAAGTGGTACATTGTAACAGCGTCAACAGTATCGTGCAAATCCATATCGTATGTTGGCCTACTTCGCTACTACTTAGCGACATCGTTCAGCGCAACCTAAGACAAACGAACATTTATTAATAAGTCTCGCACAAGTTATTAACGGAACAGGAAGTATCGCGTAGAGCAGGCGACGGACGCGACTGATCGGGCAGCGAAGGTGCTGTGGTCACCCCACGTGGCGTCTACAATTGCAGCGCAACTTAGTGGGGGATAGATTATAGTAAGGAGACACGATGCGTCGTGATTCTGGCACGGTGGACATTTTGTTAGAAACGGGGTCAGGTTTTAAGAAGGTTGATGACTGGTGAATTTGTTTACCCGTTTCTGGACGTTGCAGATTTGGCGGATTGTTTAGAGAGAGCGCGTTCGGTTGCTAATTTCCCCACTCGCCAGACTTCCTCTCTCATCCATTCCTCCACGTCCTTCTCCCATTGTCTCGTAGATCTTCCTCTGCTTCTGTTCCCTACAACTTTGTCTTCCATTATTACTCTCTCTAGAGACTGACACCGTTTCGCATGGCCAAAATAACCAAGTTTATATTTCTTTACATATATCAATAAGATGCTGGTTACAGTATCAAGTTCATCTGCGATGGATTAGTTAGTTCGATGTTCAGTCCATGCGATTCGTAGTAATTTTTTTTAAACACTTGTTTTCGAATACAATGAGAGCTGGAGACAGATGGTTGGAGCCAGTAGAGTTACAATTGGCAATGGGGGACAGAGGAGTCTGGAGACAGCTGGTTGGAGTCAGTAGAGTTACAAGTGGCAATGACGGACAAAGGAGTCTGGAGACAGCTGGTTGGAGTTAGTAGAGTTACAAGTGGCAATGAGGGACAAAGGAGTCTGGAGACAGATCGATGGAGTCAGTAGAGTTACAAGTGGCAACGAAGGACAGAGGAGTCTGGAGACAGATGGTTGGAGCCAATAGAGTTACAAGTGGCAATGAGGGACAGGGGAGTCTGGAGACAGATGGTTGGAGTCAGTAGAGTTACAAGTGGCAATGACGGACAGAGGAGCCTGAAGACAGATGGTTGGAGCCAATAGAGTTACAAGTGGCACTGAGGGACAGAGGAGTCTGGAGACAGGTGGTTAGAGTCAGTGGAGCTACAGGTGGCAATGAGGGACAGATGGGTCTGGAGACAGATGGTTGGAGTCAGTAGAGTTACAAGTGGCAATGAGGGACAGAGGAGTCTGGAGACAGCTCGATGGAGTCAGTAGAGTTACAAGTGGCAATGAGGGACAGAGGAGTCTGGGGACAGATGGTTGGAGTCAGTAGAATTGCAAGTGGCAATGAGGGGCAGTGGAGTCTGGAGACATGGTTGGAACCAGTAGAGTTACAAAGTGGCAATCAGGGACAGAGGAGTCTGGAGACAGATGATTGGAGTCAGTAGAGTTACAAATGGCAACGAGCGACAGAGGAGTCTGGAGACAGCTGGTTGGATTCAGTAGAGTTGCAAGTGGCAATGAGGGACAGAGGAGGCTGGAGACAGTTGGTTGGAGTCAGTAGAGTTACAAGAGGCAATGACGGACAGAGGAGCCTGAAGACAGATGGTTGGAGCCAATATAGTTACAAGTGGCAATGAGGGACAGAGGAGTCTGGATACAGGTGGTTAGAGTCAGTGGAGCTACAGGTGGCAATGAGGACAGAGGAGTCTGGAGACAGATGGTTGGAGTCAGTAGAATTGCAAGTGGCAATGAGGGGCAGAGGAGTCTGGAGACATGGTTGGAGCCAGTAGAGTTACAAAGTGGCAATGAGGGACAGAGGAGTCTGGAGACAGATGGTTGGAGCCAGTAGAGTTACAAGTGGCGATGAGGGACAAATGAGGCTGGAGACAGATGGTTGGAGCCAGTAGAGTTACGAGTGGCAATGAGGGACAGAGGAGTCTGGGAACAGATGGTTGGAGTCAGTGTAGTTGCAAGAGGCAATGAGGGACAGAGGAGTCTGGAGACAGATGGTTGGAGCCAGTAGAGGTATACGTGGCAATGAGGGACAGAGGAGTCTGGATACATATGGTTGGAGTCAGTAGAGTTGCAAGTGGCAACGAGGGATACAAGAGTCTGGAGACAGATGGTTGGAGCCAGTGGAGTTACACGTGGCAATGAGGGACAGAGGAGTCTGTAGACAGACGGTTGGAGCCAGTTGAGTTACAAGTGATAACGAGGAAAAAAGGAGGCTGGAGACAGATGGTTGGTGCCAGTAAGGTTACAAGTGATAACGAAGAACAATGGAGGCTGGAGACAGATGGTTGGAGCCAGTAGGGTTACAAGTGATAACGAGGAACAAAGGAGGCTGGAGACATATGGTTGGAGCCAGTAAAGTTACAAGTGGCAACGAGGGACAGATGAGTTTAGGGACAGATGGTTGGAGTCAGTAGAGTTGCAAGTGGCAGTGAGGGACAGAGGGGTCTGGAGACATATGGTTGGAGCCGGTTGGAGTCAGTAGAGTTGCAAGTGATAACGAGGGACAACGGAGGCTGGAGACAGACGGTTGGAGTCAGTAGAGTTACAAGATGATAACGAGTGACAACGGAGGCTGGAGACAGACGGTTGGAGCCAGTAGAGTTACAAGTGGCAATGACGAACAGAGGAGCCTGAAGACAGATGGTTGGAGCCAATAGAGTTACAAGTGGCAATGAGGGACAGAGGAGTCTGGAGACAGGTGGTTAGAGTCAGTGGAGCCACAGGTGGCAATGAGGGACAGAGGAGTCTGGAGACAGATGGTTAGCGTCAGTATAGTTACAAGTGGCAACGAGGGACACAGGAGTCTGGGAACAGATGGTTGGAGTCAGTAGAGTTACAAGTGACAATGAGGGACAGAGGAGTCTGGAGACAGATGGTTGGAGCCAGTAGAGTTACAAGTGGCAATGAGGGACAAATGAGGTTGGAGACAGATGGTTGGAGCCAGTAGAGTTACGAGTGGCAATGAGGGACAGAGGAGTCTGGGGACAGATGGTTGGAGCCAGTAGAGTTACAAGTGATAACGAAGGACAAAGGAGACTGGAGACAGATGGTTGGAGTCAGCAGAGTTCAACCCAGTGACCTGCATGAGAAAGCGAGTGGCCGTGGACTTATGAAGTGGATATTCATTAGCTGGTCCGCAGGTCAATGCCAAAGACGAGGCAATCATTATTATCCATACCGCGTCTGCCTAATTAAAGGTAAACTATATCTGACAAATCATTGCCGTTAACAAATGGACTCGTGTCCACGAGGTTGTCTTTCCGACGGACAGCTGGGGAAAGAGTTGGTGTGTGTGTGTGTGTGTGTGTGTGTGTGTGTGTGTGTGTGTGTGTGTGTGTGTGTGTGTGTGTGTGTGTGTGTGTGTGTGTGTGTGTGTGTGTGTGCGTGTTTGTGTGTGTTTGCGTATGTGTGTGCGTGTGTATATGTGCGTGCGTGCGTGCGTGCGAGTGTGTAAGTGTCTATGTGTGTTTGCGCATATTTATGCGCGCGAACACACGCGCGCAGACACATATCACACACACACACACACACACACACACACACACACACACACACACACACACACACACACACACACACACACACACACACACACACACACACACACACACTCGTCCTCGTTATCACTTGTAACTCTACTGACTCCCACACATTGATATTATGTCTTAGCAGTTCATGTCACGTCTTTGATCGAGTCAAATGACATCAGTGCAGTTGCATAGAAACTGGATTTGTTAATTAGTTGAGTTTGTCGAACTAATAACTATATGACCTGTGAGCGGTCAATGTATTGAGGAGAGGTCATTGACGCTATGCATGTTGTCCGCCAATGACAAATTGGCCTTGCAGTGAATGATGTCGTTGGTCAGGAAACCATTCGTCGGGACTTCTGCTGAAGCATGAATGTCACAGGATATCTTATTCTATACAGCTGCCCGCGCTGTGTCGTTCTATTAAGAGATCAGTGTTACATGGGTAGGTTATTTTCTTTAACAGGGCGGTGCTTGTGACGCTAGATTCAGGATATGTGATAATTATACTCTTTAGACGCACGAATCCGTTATTGCGGTTCCGCTGTGTTCGGTGTGCAGTGGCTTCCTACAATTTATGTAATGTAGTATTAAAAGGCAGGGTGGCTGGAAGATAAACGGTTTGATATAGAAAACAACCGAACTGTTCTCAAATAAGCTTGGTTGCATAATTAGATAATTAATAATTGTATTTGTTAAATATCAACTTTGTAGTAAGAAAAGCTCTACGGCCATTACATTTACACAAGTAATATTAATATTGTTGAGAACTAGCCTAAGGAACAGGGTCGACATGTTCCGTTTTGGATCCTTTAACAGTCCTTTTTAAAAACCTTTAAGTCTCTTTGCCGGTAATTTTTTTCCTGGCCATAATTCGAATGACGATAATTAAATGAACGTTGATGATAATACAGGTTATTTATATTTTTAAAGAGAAATGCTTGTCATCCTCAAAACGTATGCTAGAACGTTGAGACATAGTTTAAGGGAACTACATTGTGTCGCGTTAAGACCGGGATTCACTGACACTTTCCGCCGACCAGACCAGACCAGACTCACCCCGACTGCCATGCATACACTACACCGACTTACACGGACTGTGGTATACTGGAAGCCGGTTTGACGTCATAATCACGTAAACTTTAAAACTTTCGACTACGTCGGGGCTAGCCGGTGCCAGTTTGGGAAAACAAAGCCACGTTATGGTCCAACACAGGCTCATAGTATCAAAAAATTAAAAGTCCTGTTATCCAAACACCAAAAGACTCGTTATTATAAAAAAAACCGTTGCGATTTTCCAAAAACCTGTTCCAATAGCGGGACAACGGGTCTCTGGCTAAGGGCCTGCTCCCAGATATACTCGGCAAACTAAAGAGCCGATTGGGAAGAACGGGTGCGCCATCTACTGAGTGGGTTTCGAGCTAGGAGACCAGCTAGTCGACCCCACTTGTTTTGTCTGGTACATGACAGTGTCGTGGGAGGAGAGTGGTCGTTTCGCAGGCCTGATGTAACCAGCCGTGAAATAAATACCTCGGCGTCATTACTTGGCATTGTCGAAAATCAATGACGTCTCCGTCTAGTCGATTGCGCCGTTTTACAATCTGCTTACCGCAAGATTAATAAGACTAAAGCGGCGGTTCTTAACCCCCTGAGTTGCAACACCAAATTGGGTCGCCGAGCAATCGGAGTGGGTTGCCAAGAGTTTGCAATGACCGTATGACGTGCCTTTATTGTCTGCACCAGATGCATAAAACACGGATCATTTTATGTTAGATATTGCTTGAATTTTGATGCGGCGTGTGCTGTGATCACACTTTTTCTTCAAATTTAAGCGACATTCTGCTAATTTGTTTTGTCTCGCACAGCGATCTACACCGGGGATGGGCAAGTCATATTATGCAAGACGCCGCGCAGTCGGGGAAAGTTGGGGCTGTTTTCGAATCAATCCATATCGAATCCTTCAGAGTATATGCTCACAGACAACTATCGTTTTAATTGGCATAACCATGCAATATAATATATTATCCATCGGATAGTTTGCCTCCTTGTAACCACCAGCATGATGTAAATTAGCATGCTATCCTTCCAAGATTGTCAAGACATACGATCTTCCCAACTCCGTCTGCCATATTTGTTTTCAATGTTCTCATTTGACATGTATTTGTGTTGTGCTTATTTAGCTATGGGACATGAAGTAACGGTAGTGATGGAACAATGCAGGTGAGATGAGAACACGTATTATCTCACTCAGGGGATTGATTGCAAATGAATGGAACACATTAAATAAATGCTCAACAATAAATGAAAGGAATATATTAATTATTGCGCGAATAGTGTTCGCGTATTAATTGCAGCACGACTGAATGTTTCCCAGAGAAGTCGAGATGGTGTTCAATTGGACAGATCCGCTAGGGAGGATAGTGTAAAGCGCTTTGAGCAGTCCAAAAGATTGGATATTGCACTATATAAGAACTTACCTTTTTACATGTAATTGCTGATTGTGTCAACGATAACAACGTATGTGTAAAATCGAATTTGGCAAATACTTCAGAAGGGTGGGTTTAAAAATACATAGTTGGACTTTCGATAATCTTCCTTGTCCACTTGTCATCTGGGATTCATGCTCTGGTGGCAATCTTGTTAAATCTGCTGTCTTGCTTGTTCCGGAAGTCATGGATTAATGTGTTGATGATTCTGGCCTTGGTCCTGTCTCTATACATATATCCAGTTCTTTGTTCTGCTGCCCACCGAATGCACAATGCCCGATTTCCCTAGACTTGGTATCTTGCTACGTTACAACAAATGACGGTTTCTTATGCTCATGTCTACATGGTACTAGGTCTCTTGATACGTTGCAACAAATGACGGTTTCTTATGCTCATATCTACATAGTACTAGGTCTCTTGATACGTTGCAACAAATGACAGTTTCTTATACTCATATCTACATGGTACTATGTCTCTTGATACGTTGCAACTTATGGCAGTTTCTTATACTCATATCTACATGGTACTAGGTCTCTTGATATGTTGCAACCAGTGACGGTTTCTTATGTTTTATAGGGTACATCAGACCTGGCGTCATTCTACACACCGGCGCATCATGGCAGAGAAGGATTCGGGAGCGGCCCCGGAATCGGACAACAACCAGAACGCCCAGACGCGACCCCCGGGCCCCATTACTCAGCTCATGGAAGCGAAACGGTACATGGTGGAGAACAGCATCCCGCAGATGTTCGAGTGCCTGATGGCGTCGCTTATGCTGGAGAGACCGGATGATTACGTGACGTTCCTCGACAAGAAATTGGACGCCATCAAGGAGGTGGGCACCGACCAAGTCAACTGGGAGTCGTTCATCAAACCACTGCACCCCCATCGCGACCCCGTGAGACGAGCTCTCTTCGGGGAGGTTCAGACGACTGTTCCAGATACCAAGAGTTTCACTCGTGAGGACACCGCGTCGCGAAGGCCAGCGGAACTGTTCCACCTCACGGAAGCGCAGGAGTAGTCTGAACCATATCCTATGGCCAATAATCGCATCACGTACGTCGAACAGAGAGGTTGTTTTGGCTAGCAGGGCGTGGATAGGGGCGGTCGGATAAAGTAGCACTGTCCCAGCATTACGTCGTAATATATCGCGGGGAGAATATATTGCTACAGTGGCACAACCTAGCGTGTGAACATGTTAATGCAAATAACAATTATGGATAGTGAATACCGCAAGTTCCACACGACGTATTGGCACAACGTTTTTGGATTCTGCGAACTTATGAAAGCATCCCTTAGCCTCGAGTGTCGTTTCACCAAAGCCCTACGAGGCCACAGAAGGCAGCAGCATAGCTTATCCCAGTTCTGAGAATTCAATTAGTCGTGACAGAGCACATTGGCTATTAGTGAAATTACCATAGCTAACACTGTTTTTGAAAGGGTTTAACAAAGAAGTTTGCACTATTTCAGTGATACAGAGAATTGAACCCACAGCGTCTTCATCCAACGTCATTTCTTTCCCGTTTATTATTTTGATGTTCTTAATATCAGAACAAATATGCTGAAGGTCTATGCCCGCCAAATTGTGGTTGATAAACCGGAAACTCTGTTCGCAGTTTGAATGTCGCTCCCACAACGAAACGTTAAAATTGTGTACACAAAATTCAAATTATGACCACACTCTAACAGTATTGCGGAGGCAGGCGGGGCTAATCGCAAGTTCGTGGAATTGCTATTTTATGTTCGTCGCTTTCACTTGGTTCCCACACCATCAAAACCTCAGATAGGATGGCGTACAACTGAATCGGCTATTTGCTAGGATGATTCCGGCCAACGAAACAGACAAGGTCGCTGTAAGCTGTCCGGTAATGCGGGTACTGGTTACTAAAAAGGAGGCAGTCTATTTATAGTTTTTTCATTAATTAATTAATATAATCTTCTTAAGACAGTACTAACTATGTTGAAAGTGCCAAATTGTTAACTATGTTGAAAGTGCCAAATTGTTTTTAGTAGGCTCATAGCAACGTTAGCAATTTGGACGATACGACCCCGTAGCATGTTCAAATCGTAAGCAAAACATCCAATTTCAAAACAAGCTTTATTGGCAAATTTCTGTCTCTCTCTCTCTCTCTCTCTCTCTCTCTCTCTCTCTCTCTCTCTCTCTCTCTCTCTCTCTCTCTCTCTCTCTCTCTCTCTCTCTCTCTCTCTCTCTCTCTCTCTCTCTCTCTCTCTCTCTCTCTCTCTCTCTCTCTCTCTCTCTCTCTCTCTCTCTCTCTCTCTCTCTCTCTCTCTCTCTCTCTCTCTCTCTCTCTCTCTCTCTCCCTCCCCCCTCTCTCTCTCTCTCTCTCGATGAATATGCACACGTGTTTTCAGGGGCATAACTGTACTACTGCTCAAGAGGACATAAGATCATGCCGGTTTCAGTTGTGAGTGCGTGTCAAATTGTGAGTTTGAATGAAACGTACTTATTATGTTAATTATGAGCGCTAATTGCGGTCGTATTCTACTAAGACTTAACAACGATATCACAAACTATTGTGTACTGATGTGATATTACTTTTGTCTCTGCGATTTAGATGCAGCATGTGGATGTTATGCAAGTATGGTTGATAATAAATAATAACCTTTTTTATAAAGCACTATATACGAGTAAGACGTTCGTAAAGACGCACTCACGCGCGTACATATGTTGCGAATGACGTAGTAGCAATTGTCCACATGTCATCGTCTTCACGGCTGTCTGAACGGCGATGGTCTCAGGTGATGAGAATGACTAAATCATATGCTTATAGCGTATGGTCGATCTGTAGTTACTTAACGGGTGAGGATGAAAGAGAGACAGGAGACTACATTGCGTATCATATCCCAGGAACTATATAAAGCAGGGGTCGGCAACCTGCGGCCCGCGGGCCAAACTGAGCCCCGCGAAGCTATTTCAAGCGGCCCGCGGACTAAAACCTAGATTGTACACAGTGCTGCCCGCGGGATGACAATGTGTACATTTGCATGGTGCACCTTCCGTGGGAGGAAGAACAAATGGGGTTGTTTCGCTGACTGGAAAGGTTCGACACGATGCAGATTCCACTCTGCGAATCTCTCCAGGCCCACTGCATCATCTGTCTCACAAGAAAGCCTGTGAAGCAAATCTTTGAAAAGTGAAAACGTAATAAATCTCCAGCAGACCAAGCGCCTTCTGGCAGAGAAGAATGCGCAAAATCAAGACCTCCTATACTACTGCGAAATGCGCTGGCTGAGTCGAGGTGCCTCGCAGGGTATGAGATGAGCTGAGACATGAAATTAACTTGTTCATGGAGCAGACGTTTCCAGAGGTAAGGCCTATAGGATATCGCTGACCCCCAGGTGCGTTTGCTACTTTCAGTTCTTGTCGACATCGTGGCGCATCTCAATCTGCTGAATGTTCAACTCAAGGGATGAGAACATCTAACCAACGAACTCTTCTAATTCGTTTCAGCTTTCGAGATCAAGTTGCAGCACAGCCAATACGTTCAATGTTGATAAATCAAACATTCGACAGACAGGTTAAACATTATATTTTATACATTATACCTTTAACACTGTACGCTACAATTTATGTATTATATTGTTTACCTTATACTCATGCCTTACCCACTATGCACTATACTTTGTACCTTATAGCTTACACGTTATACACAATACCTTACACATTATACCTTATAGTTATACATTATACTTTGTTCCTTTCACAATATGCACAGTATACTATACCTTATACAGTTTACTACATGCTTTACACACTATACCTTATATCTTATACATTATACCTTATAAATTATACATTGTTATATTTACCACGCTCACGAACCAAAATGTTAAGACCTTACGACTCTCACGCATTAAAGTAGGAACATTTTACAAATCTACCGTGTTGAAAGGCTAAAATGTTAGGAAATTACCGCGTTCACGCATTAAAATATAAAAATGATACAATGTTACCACACCAAAACACTAAATATGTTACGAAGTTATAACGTTAACGTACTAAAATACGTAAATGATACAAGGTTACCGCGCTGAAACACTAACATGTTAAGAAATTACCTAAGTGATGCACTAAAATACTATCACTCTAACGCGATGAAATGTTAAAAGTGTTACGAAGTTATCGCGTTGACGCACTAAAATACGAAAATGATACAAGGCTACCGTGCTGAAAAGCTAAAATGTTTGGAAATTACCTCGGCGATGCACTAAATTACTAAAACACTACTACTCTACCGTGTTGAAACGCTAAAAATGTTATGAAGATACTGCGTTGACGCATTAAACTATGAAAATGTTACAAGGCTACCGCGCTGAAACGCTAAAATGTAAGAAAATTACCTCGGTAATGTACTAAATTACTAAAACCACTCTACCACTCTAACGTGATGAAACGTTAAATGAGATACGAAGATAACACGCTGATGCACTAAACTTTGAAAAGTATACAAGACTACTGCGCTGAAACACTAAAATGCAGGGAACTTCCCTCGGTGCTGCACTAAAATACTGCCACACTAACGCGATGAAACGTTAAAAAAGTGACGAAGTTACCTAATTGACGCACAACAATAAAAAATGATACAAGTCTACCGTGCTGAAATGTTATGATGTTACCACGTTGATACACTAAAATATGAAAAGTTTACCCCAATAACACGCTGAAACGCTAGAATGTTAAGAAGTTACCGCGTTGACACATTGAAGTATAGCATTTTTACGAGGCTACCGTGCTGAAACGCTAAAATGTTGTTACGTTACCACGCTGATGCACTAAGATACGAATATGATACAAGTCTACAGCGATGAAACTTTTAAAATGTTACGAAGTTACCGCATTAACGCACTAAAATACGAAAATGATACAAGTCTACCGCACTGAAACGCTAAAATTCGAAGAAGTTACCAGGGTGATGTATTAAACTGGCACGAAGTTATGACGCTAAAGTACTAAAATAGGGAGCTGTACCCCACTAACACGTTGAAACTCCAAAATATTTGGAAGTTACCACGCCAATGGACTAAACCAGGAAACATAAATAGAAATAACGGTTTATTTTACAACGTCATTGACCTATTTCTACAATTCACCACATTAGGGTAGCGAATTTATGCATTATCATAAGAACAAAACATTAGGGGAGCGAATTTAAGCGCTACCGTAACAAAGAACATAATTGCTCATGCGCAATGACCTATTCCATGACATAATTGACCTATTTCACGACGTCATCGACCTAGTTATATAGTTCATCGTTTAACCAAAAGGTGGCGCTGATTAACCTGTTTTCATAGATCACCATTTAGTCAACAGGAGGCGCTTCAACAGATGTGACGTCATGATCACATTACCAAATAGTTCATCATCTTGCCTCCGTCGGAAACAAGCATCAATACGCACATGTAATGGTTTATTTAATGACGTCATCGACCTATTTTTATAATTCAAAGCATAAGGGTAGCGAATTTAAGAGCTACCGTAAGAAAAACCATAATTGCGCACGCGCAATTACCTTCTTTCCACCAGAGGGCGCTTGTCGACCTATTTACATAGTTAATTACCTATCCACCAGGGGGCGCTATTTGCCACTTGACCTTTGAACCTCCACCGGAGGTGATGTCATTCCGCAACTCATTCCACCTTCCGCCCTTAATGCGTAACATCCCTGGTAAACTACATATATTACTACTAATAACAATAAATTTAGATTCCTTTTTGGTTTCACAGCAAGCCATTTTATTAGTGATGGTGTGACACACTTGAAATCTACAGTTTTCCTTTCCACTTCCACTCCAAAAACATTTTTAATTACATATTGTTTTTGAAATGTTCGTCAAGGAAGTGCTAAATCGTGAACTAAAGATGTCAATAGCCACAAATAAAAGGTTGTCTCATCATTAAACCAGCCAGAGCAGGTGACGATCCTATGACGAATGGAAGCTGTACGAAACACAGGATTGTTATTCTTCAGAGTATGGGTGGATACGTGTTGCCGGTGTTCGTTTACAATGGTGTCATGATAAGATGGTTGATGTGCCAGCGGTGGAGCGCGCCATTCGCTTTAGCAAAGGAGAGGAACCAAGACGGTGGAATCAGGCCCGTAGAGTGGTTTGGTTTTTTGGAAATGCGCATTTATTAACTTGCAACTGCATCCCTTTTGAAACTAAAAAAACTGCATCTTCACCTCACACTTCTGATACTTTAAAACCTTCACGTACACACCCCTTTGGGCGCATGACAAACACCTAACTGCATATATACCCTTGTCTTGGCGTCCGAAAGAAGTCTCTAAAGGGCTAGGAACGATACATACGTTGTATTTGGCGCTGACAAAAAGAACAACAACAGCAGCAGCAACAAAACAGCAGCAGCAACAACAACAACAACAACAACAGCAGCAACAACAACAACAGCATCAACAGCAATAACAACAGCAACAACAGCAACAACAGCAACAACAGCAACAACAGCAACAACAGCAGAAGCTGCCAATTTGTTAGAACTATTGGGTTCGAAGAATCACAAGAACAATGAGGGTGGACAGAAGACGGATGGCCAGGGGATAGAAGTTGTGATGGAACATGAGACGAGTTGGTGATGATGAAAGATGGAGAGAGGAAGCTGCTAACGGGTAGGTATGGCGAGAACGAACAGGACGAGTGGTTCAACAATACTGTACTTGATCACAACCACGTACAGAGAACACAGAGGACGAACGCACAATTGGTTGCCGACGTAATACCGCGGTGTGACCAGACCAGTTTCTTACGACAGCCAAAGGTTTTGGTAGCGTTCTGTATTCGGTTGAACATTTCAGCATCAATCGTATTTCCCAGGTGACTGCGCTGCCCAGATATCTGAAGTAACTTATTCAAAGGTCGGAACAGAAAGAGAAAATATTTATTTGGCCAAAGACAAAAAACATTAATGTAAGTCAATTGTATTGTGTAGCATGAAACTAAAAAAATGGTGTTTCACATAAGCAGTTATAAATGTTATCTTTGTACTTGATTTCTAACATTGGTTAATTTGTACAATAAGAACAACCTCCATAGTAGTCACACGACCATCACCTCTGACCCATTCGTAAACAGAGCTCTTGCTTGAGGTGGGGGCCTCTGCAAACCTCGGAACGAGGCGGAACCGATGTGAAATCTCTCTAGCATTCGATGTGTGCTTCGCATGAGAGTGATACTTCATGATTTGTTAAATATTAATATATAGATTAGTGTATATTTTATGCAATGGAACGTTGCGGAACGACAGTAAAATTTCGCTCATGATTACCGGTACCGCCAGTAGGTGTCAGTCGTCCCATCGAAGTTCCGTCTCATAAACGAGAAAGTTAATATACATATTATGTCTTTATATTTTCCTACATGTTGTATTGCATCAATATTTAACTATGCTTGAAGAATGAGACTGATGCGAAGTATACACCAAATGCTACAGAGAGAGATTTTATATTTTAAAGGCCTGTTGTCTCGTTATTGGAACGGGTTTTTGTAAATCGTATTTTTTTCTTTTTAAAATAACGTGTCTTTTTGGTCTTTGGATTTTTTTGGATACCATGTTGTTGTGTTGGATCGTAACGTGGTTTTATTTTCTCAATAACAATGTCAAAACAGAGCTTACATTGTCATAAAACGAGCATGAAAGCGGATGCTGGAGTGTATTTGAAGTTTGTATATTTTGCGAGCCCCAACCTGTGCAGTTTCAGGTTTTCGAAGAGACTTCAAGGGCGTGCATTTGGAGATTTTTGGAGAGCCTCAGCAGACGTTATTAACCAGTGCATGTGCAATGGGGTTTTTCATGTGCACAACGGGAAATTATTAATGAGAACGGGTGAATTGGACAATTTCGCAATCTATGCTAAGATCCTGACTGTACGCGTGTGGTACGCTATACTGGGAGGAACCACGGGAGGCTGACACGTTTCTTGAGTTCGCCTTCTTCAAGATGAGTTATTAGACACTGCTTGACAGACACATTCGCCCTTTTTGTTTACCCATAAGCTGGGAGCTTAGTGAATGTCCTGACTTGTCACCAACCGTGTGGCTTGCTTGCTCGTAGGGACTCTGATCTGTTCCCGGAAGGGATTAGCCTGGGAACACTGGGTGTTCATTATCCGCGATCTACCTCCGGGAGGTTAAATGCGGGTATTATCTGACGACAGGCTTTGTATCAGCAGGGAGACTTGCGTACTCGTGTCCCCATTTCATTACAGGGAGAGCTAGCTGGCGGCTAAAGCAATAAGCGAATAGCATGAAGCGTGTGCTTTTCAAAATACACTACTGCACTAGACGCAACATACAAATTTGTTTTAATTTACCACACCACATATACGCACATACAAGCACGCCGCACACACACACGCTGGGACACACGCAATTATATGCATACGTGCTTACACGCACACACGAACACCCGCATACATCTATACATGCATAGGCCTACTTACATTCACACACTCACGCACTCACGCACGCACGCACTCACTCACTCACTCACTCACTCACTCACTCACTCACTCACTCACTCACTCACTCACTCACTCACTCACTCACTCACTCACTCACTCACTCACTCACTCACTCACTCACGCACGCACTCACGCACTCACGCATTCACGCACTCACGCACTTAAGCACTCACGCACACACATACATACATATATACACATGCAAATACGCACACACGCACGCACACCCATGCGTGTGTCTGTGTATGTGTGTGCAAGCACACATACACAGACGCACATTCTGATAGACATACACACACGCGCGCGCGCAGGCTAGTTCTATACCATACACATGAAAGTTGCTTCTGCCCGGGGTTTGTACAAACAGATATAGATCATTGGTGATATGAGGATAGACATTAAACTTAACTGGTCTCTTCTTCAGTTAATAATACCAAGTTCTTGACTCTAGAGTAAATGTGTTAATGGCACCGTACTCGCAAAATTGCGATTACTAAGCTAGAAACGTTGTTTGCAATTTCAGTGTTACGCCCACGAAACTTTAATATTATATATAAAATATTCTAGTAATGAACACAAATGTTGCGAAGGCAAGCGTTGCCAACCGGAAGTCCCCACAATTGCTCTTAAAACTGGACGCGACCGACATGGCTACCGCAATGACGACTGCAGTCGGGACGATGTACAACGGATTCTGCTAAATTAGTACCACCCCCTGGCTTGAAATAATGATTAATAACAGAAGGTCGCTTTAATGCAGACGAAAATACATAAGTTATTTTCAGCACCTTCAAGATGTCACCCCGCCCTGGCATTGATATACAGTGACAGTAAATGACAAAAATCAGACAGATCATGATCACAACAGAACGATGCTCTTTATGTTTTATTTTGTGTTTATTGAACATGTCTCGTCGGCGATGTGCAGAACAATTATGACGCACAAGTCCAACAAAGATAAGTCCCGATGAAGTTTGATCTTATTCCGCATCGGGTACAACGCAAACCACACCGTCTAGAGAAAGTAACACCATTTAATTTAATATGAACGCTTGGACACAAAAGCCAGTTAATACCATTATCAAACAACATAAACCATAACACATTATCCAAACCGTATTTCAGATTGCTTAACGTAACAATAGTTCTACACGACCGTATATCACATAGTGACCGGTATTTCTACAGTCCAGATTGAAGATAATTTACCTTGTAGGGAGATATTCGAAGCAACGCATTTTGACGCATTTGTATCAACCGGCAGTCTATTTTGCCAACGGCATCACGATCAGCATCATATCATTCACATTTGCCTGCACGCATGGCTATATATGACACGCAAAACAATGGACATGGTGAAAACTACGTATAACGTGTTGTCCTGTCATGTATTGGCGAGACTTCAAGTTCGAGGTTCTCAAACTTATATTCTTCACGGCCCATCTGTTGTTACACATGCAGTTGATTCTGACTATGAAGAACACATTTGGATTTGGTCGACCTTTTCCCTATCCGATATCCCTTCCGTTAATCGGTACCGAGAGGCAATGGTAAACTTGTTATTTTACGTGGATTATTAAATATCCTGAACAGTGTTCAATCACGCAATTTTAAGCAGATGTTCCTAACACCGGGAATCTTTATTGTGATTAGTCACTGTACTGTACTGTACTGTACTGTACTGTACTGTACTGTACTGTACTGTACTGTACTGTACTGTACTGTACTGTACTGTACTGTACTGTACTGTACTGTACTGTACTCTTTAAGCATTCGTCTGCGTCTTGCTCCTCCTGTCCGCCAAGCCTCAACTTACTGAGTACACAGGCGGGCGAACAGGATCTATGTGCTTATATACAGAGAGCAATACAAAACAATGACACAGATAACATATGAATACACATAAATACGTACACAAAAACTTCTGGTCTCTAGAATCTCGGATAACGCAACGTCTGGATCTTTTTTAATGTATCCAGGTAACAATGTGTAGATGGATGGATAAAAAATGTAGATTTTGACATATCGATCGACCGCATGTATTCGGTCTAATGCGGAGACGCGCGTAATTTAAATCCCATAAAATCTTGCAAACCGACATATTCGAAAGGTTACCGGACGATGTGCGTCATCGTAGTTGGCAATACTAATAATCATTAACAACATAACTAATGCAACAGAATAACAGTGAGATTCAGCCAGCAAATTATTACTTTGGAATCCATGGGGCACTCATAGAAGAGGTCGCCCAAACACAACCCTTCGCAGGATCATTGCGAAGAATACTGTACTCAATTGTGCAAATTGTGTACAAGTCATAAAAGCCAAACCACTGGAAGGAATTAATCATGTCGCCACGGGATACACTGACACTTTACGCCAAACCCGACCAGACCAAACCAAATCACGTCAGACCACATCAGACCACATCAGACCACACCAGACTGCAGTGTATCCACTATACCGACCGGCACCGATTGTGTCATACTTGAAGCCAGCGTGACGTCATAGTCACGTAAACGTGAACACTTTTCATTACGTCGATTGCAATCGGTGTTGATCTGACGTGGTCTGATGTGGGCTGACGTGGTTTGGTCTGGTCTGGTCAGGTCGGGCGAAAAGTACCAGTGTAGTGTGCCTTAAAAGGACGACGTAAGGAAGTTAACGTCTCAAGTCAAGATTCGGTGTCAATTTACTCTACGTAAGTCGTTACTTCTGCGTAGGCATAACTTGATCGCAAACCATCATTGATATCAACGTAACGTCACAACTGAGTGAATTGGGACGAAATAATTCACCAGACGCAAGTACGGTGCAAGGACACGGTGGTTTATATATAGACATAAGTCGCCGTGAACATCAGAGTGCGGGAGAAAACAACGGGAACTGGAAGAAAGGATTGGGAGGAGAGGGTGGACCAAACAAACACCTTAAACGGAGCCAGTCTGTTCCTCTACATTGAATTAGCCAGCGTAGTAATTTGTAACAGGAAGTATGTTGTGTTGAACGTGGAAAAATGGGACATCGTTGAACATCAAAGAGTATTGCAGTTAACTCAGTCCGCCTCGACAGCATTGCCATTAAGCTTGTTTTGAAACTGGGTGTTTTGTTTATCATTTGAATAGTCTACAGGGTCGTATCTTTCAAAATGCGTAATTTGTTATTGGCTTACTAAACACAGTTTGGTGGGCAATATACCTTCAACATAGTTATTATAGTCTTAAGAACATTATATTAAATAATAAATGAAAAATCAGGAACAGCTATTAGTTGGGAGAAGATCTAACTAGAATCGCCGTCCAATGCAGCGGAGATTGTTGCAGCCAAGGACCATGAACGCTTCAAAATAAATTCAATGTCTTCCTGGTTCTTCCAGGGTGCCAGGCGTTGGCGCCCAATGCAGATGCTGTCGCTGCCTCATTGGCGAACACCACATAGAAATAACAGCAACAAGTTCCAGGGGACATCTGGATGGCATTGACTTAATCAACTGACAACGAGGTTGGTGACGTTTCTCCCCTATGTTTATTTTATCGCATGGCCTCGTTCATAAATGCCGATATTGTCAGACAATTATATTATGCCTATGTATTTCCCCATCCTAATTATGGGATTGAATTATATGGATCAGCATGTAAGACTAACTTAACCAAAATACAAGTTCTGCCAAATCTGTTATTGAAAACATTAGCAAAAAGTAACCGTCGTGACAGTGCCACAGCCTTGCATCGGGAACTTAATAGTCTTAAAATTCAGGAACTATTTAAATTAAATGTTCTAATATTTGTGTATAAACAGCGTACGAATCAACTTCCTAGTCTATTCCATCAATTTTACAAATGCAATAGTGAGTTCATGACCAGAAGTTCCAGATAGGAGAACAATTTATATATACCTAGATGTAATTATAGAACTGGCGAGAACTCCCTGAAAGTAATAGGGGTTCGACTTTGGAGTAAACTACCTGTAGACATTAAACATTCGAAAACGCTAAATATTGTTAAGCATAAAGACACGGACTTTATAATTGGCAGTAATTAAAGTTTAAATCTAATGATATATTGTAAGGAATTCGCTTGTGAATTATCTTATATTGGTACAACATCTCTAGCTTTAATTTACTGAAGTCGTTAACCTGAAACTATTGCAATTGAATGCACTGTATAACCGTTATATACGTAATATTGTGTACGTGGGAGTACACTATATGAGTTTGATTTAATTGGCTACCAGCTCGATAAGTTATACGTCTCTGGTAGCCACCTCATCTGTACTAAATTACTCTTGAATTACATTGTATATTATCTGGATGAGGAAATAAATTTACTTACGTACACACAGCTCGGCTCTATCAGAGTTGTTTATTTTAATTTTATGCATATTAACATAATGGGTATATGTATAACGTAGGCTATCGACATGACTGATGACGTCAGTGGACGGGACGAGTACAGGGAATGGACGATGAGATGTTGGCAAATAGCACAGGGCAAGCAGAAGAGGATTGCAGATGAAGGTGACGGTGCCTGCATTATTCATTTTAAATGCTTTATTTACAATTGAACAAAGTAAAAAGGCGGTTACACAGAATATTGGATCACTGATGTGTGATTTAGACAGATCAGACTAAGCTAAATCGAGGGAATATACGTCTCATTTTAAATATAACGTTTTGTTTCTATGACACTAATGAATAAGCTGACTGCTGTATACTACCGGCCAAATTGCGTTTAACAAACCCGAAACCGTGATCGCTATGTGAATATTGCGTCTGCGAAATACTAAAATTGTAAACAAAACATTCATATCGTAAACACTCTTCGTGGGTAGTACTGCAGAAACTGGTCTGGCTATCTGCAATGGTCCTTTGACCGGGGCATTCGTCTGGTTCCCACACAAAGTAGATCTGATTCATTGAATTTCCTGCTAATGATTACCACCATGGTACGGGAAGATGATTCCGGGTAACGGAAGAGACAACTACCGAGATCACGGTGGACGAAAACTGGAATGGTACCATCGGTACTACCGGGAGAGGATGTTGAAAACAAGAAACCAATGAGAACAGCACATTCTAACAAAGGACGAAGAGGCTGATTGTCTGTTAGTCCACCATAGGTTATACATTTATCTCCTGTGTGGGATCTTTTACTTCCCCTGGACATCGAAAGACATAGGCAACGCGAGATGAACAAAATAGTTGGGATTGTCAGTGTGGTCAGTCGACTGATTGTAGCGGCAGACATAGTTTGCTGCGATCAGCCGCCTGGTATAACGATCTATTGTTCGGACGAGCTCACTTCTTTCAGGCACTGTGCTCATTACTACGAATACCACGGATGAGCATCTTGGTCACTATATGAAGCATAAGCACATATCAGACAATTTAGCTATACAAGGCACTGAACAACATCCGTTAGTTTAGCCAAACATCCTATGTTTGGAATCGCAACAATAGCTACATATTGCCGTAGACTGGCAATGGTGCAATAGATGCGGACGACATGATTTTATTGAATTAAAATAGCTAAACTTGCATCTTATATATATATATATATATATATATATATATATATATATGCGTGGCCTAGAGCGAATGCTGCTGGATTGCTGGAATAATATCTTATACACAATTGCAGCGAATTATGTATGTAGCAATGGTTCGCACTAAAGAGTTAAACCTAACGAGTGTGGACAAATCATTTCCTGAAGACAGCAACCGAAGATTGTTGAAACGTAGAATATAGGTTATCTTTAAAGATGCGTCAAGAAGAAAATTAATAATCATTCGATTCCCAACATGACGCTTATTTTCACCAGACAATTCTAATGTAGGACGTACACGTTTCCATCAATATGTGAAGTTATCGACACGTGTCACCCACAGCAAAGGCAACACGATTCAGTGATCAGACTCAAGCGTGGTTTTATCGGTAACGATAGCGGCGCGCGGTTCCAGGATACTGTCCGAGTTCATGTCTCGTTTAAGTCTCGGCAGATCGTTACTGCCGGGTCGCCCGGGAGACAACGAGTGTCCGATCTCGACGAAGGAGAGCCGTTCCGTCGTTGTCGGGACCCGCAACGACCCTCGGCAGTGGCGCTGTGTGCACGGCAAGTTCCCGCAGAGGATGTCGCGGAAGCGCTTGCGACACACGAAATAGATGACAAAGTTGACGGACGAATTAAGCACCTCGAGACAGTTTGACACGTGGAACAGAACAAACCGGACAGTCTTGCAATGTTGAAGCTGCCAGCTCGTCGCCATCTGCGTGACGCGCGCCGGAGCGAGGCACACCATGAACACGACAATGACGATCACCATCACCAGCGTGATGTTGTTCTCGTTCGCCAGGCGGCGCGTCGTCATTCGCCGCCGGCGGCGCTGCGTACGCCGGAAGGCGATTACAATGCGCGCGTTCATGTAGGCGAGTAGCGCGAGCGGGACGAAGAACGTCACGATCTGATAAAGCACGTTGTGGTAAACGAACTGGTATGTGGCGTTGCTCTGCATGCGCGTTGTTTCCCACTTGCCGCCGGTGACGTAACGCTCGAAGAAACGCGGTGCGTTGTAGACGACGGAGAACGCGATGACGGCAACGACTTCCTTGTGCGTGTGTGTGCCCGTTGACAAACTGCGAACAAAACATAAGAGAGTAATCGTTTATAACAATAATAACTTTATTTGTCTATAAAATGGAAATATATTTTGTACTGAGGAGGGTGCACGCCATAAGAACATGATATTAAAATCACATTGAAGTCTGTAGTTACACAATACCATCAAGTAGTTAGTAAGTAGTTCTGAGTGTTGTACAGAATTAATAATAGAATCATGAACGTCATACGGGCACTGTGTACAATTCCGGCCTACTCGATTTCGTCGTTGTACTATTTCCCCGTTAAAAACTATATTTTTGACTAAATTTGATACATCAAATGCGTTAATTCAATAGTTCCATATAATTCCAGGGATATTTACATTCTACAAATGTTGTGGTTTAGCGCATTTTGAAGCCCAAAGAGCGCCCCGGTCTGTGCCGGCCAGCTCCTCTGCGGCCGTGCGTTACTGCGCTGCGTGCTTGAAGTGATCGATACAGTGAGGTACAACTTGTATGTCAGAAATAGGCCTACAGGCTGTAGACCTATATTTTGCATACAAGTTGTACGTCGGTGCGGTAATTCCATCATTTCGCATCATCCCAGGCATATATGAGTTATGAAAATATTGTGTCTTGGCACAGTTATCGCACTTTTGAGGCTTAAAAGACGGTAGGTTTACAACAAGAAACACCAAGTTTATCGCTCATTTCAAGCGCGCGGCGTAGTAACGCACGGCCGCAGCGGAGCAGACCGGAGCGCTCTTTAGGCCTCAAAATTCGCTAAAACACATCCTCGCAAGCCAGGGTTGTTTGCCATGCAAAACTAGCCCTGGCAGATCTTCTACGCGAAGTGCGGAAGTTAGCTGAGTCAAACCAGTAATAATTATTGACTTCGCCAATCGCGACAGCATCACCCGTGAGAACAGCGCAAATACCCGCCCCAATTTGAAGACGGATAAACGACTTCCCAATATAGAATGACCCGTTCGCCCATTAGCACGAGCAGCTGAGCGGTATTGTGTATTCGAATAATTGCTTCTACATCCTAAACATTGCATGTGACACGAGCCACGGTTGGTTGATATTACTTAATTAGTTTTATTATGACCACCTGACTTGCTGCCAACCACAATCCACAGTGAGCGATTTCATACGTAGAACTTAAATTCAGAGTTTCGCAAAGCGATCAGCCAGGGGTACTGCTGGCTGGGACTGACGTAATCAGCAGCAGCGACCCATAGCGCGCGAGGATGCCAAAACGCAACATTTGTGGAATGTAAATATGCCTGGAATGGTGTGGAACTATTGAATTAACGCATTTGACGTATCAAGTTTAGTCACAAATATAGTTTTAACGGCAAAATGGACCCGGATTTTACACAATTGCCGATTTATTTAAATTATTTACGGCACTAAACAATATTCTACCTCGTGTGTCTATACGCCAATGCGTTCGATCCATTTCAACACATCGGTTAATGCGCAAAAATGATTAAACAGTGCCCTTTATGGCTTGTTTTGCTGTAACAATGTCCATAGTGTAGCGAGAATTGTTGAGCAATAATGTAACATGATTTAGCAAGATTGACACCCAGATAATTAACTCTAGATGGCAGGTGGACAAGGAAACCTTTTGGCTTATCGAGAGTCCAACCATTTTTTATCTACGTGTATCCCGCCCTTCTGAGGTATGTGTCGATTTTATGTTTAAACATATTCACACTACTAGCACCCACACAATCATCAGATAATCTGTTCCATTCATTTACAGTCCTTTGTGAAAATTAAAACTTTCTTATATCTAATCTACACTGCTCCTTTACTAATGTAATTTCATGTTCTCTAGTCCTTCTATCTTTCTCAACTGAGAACAAATATTTCTATGAATATTTTTATAACTATTCCATATTTTAGACACTTCTATCTGATCTCCTCTCAATCTCCTTGTCTCCAGTGTTATTAAACCACATTCTTTCGCCTCCTTGTCCTGCCTTTGCTTGTCCGGAGTATAGGAATTTTCCTTCTGCGTGTGGTGTAAAATGACCTTGTCCCGCCCATCTGTGTTCTGCTATTCCTAGGACACTTATATTGTTTTGTTTCGCTTCTTCTATAACATTGTCCATTTGTCGAGCCGCCATGCTGCGGACATTCCAAGTTGTAATTCTCGGTTTGTTTTTAGCCATCCACTGAACTTCTTTCCCTTCTCCGCACAGTCGAGCACATTGCCTTCATCAGCTTGAGTAGTACTCCCGGTTGCTTCTGTCTCTTCCCCAATAGCCGTTAGGGACTCTTCTGGCTTGGGGGACTCACCACCGAGTCCCATATCGATTCTCTTTGCTATCATGGTTTCATTTGGGTTTTTGGCAGTGTACATTCCAGTAGTTTGCCATTGCTTTCTGGACGGTTCTGGCCGCTTATCATTCTACATCCCTGATGCGCCCTTGGCCCGACACCAGGCCTTTCCATCTCTAGCCTCTAGGGAGGAAGGAGGGAGAAAAGAAGGACAAGATTAGGGAAGGAAAGAAGGAAGGAGGGAGGGAGGAAGGAAGCGATTAGGGAAAGAAGGGAGGGAGGAAGGAGGGAAGGAGGACGGAAGGGATTAAGGAAGGGTGGAAGGAGGGAGGAAGGAAGGAGGGAGGGTGGAAGGAGGAGGGAGGATGGAATGGATTAGGGAAGGAAGGAAGGGATTAGGGTAGGAAGGAAGGAAGGAGGGAGGGAGGGAGTAAGGAGTGAGGTAGGAAGGAAGGGTGAGGGAGGGGAGGGGGAGGGAGGAGGGAGGAAGGAAGGGATTAGGGAAGGAAGGAAGGGATTAGGAAAGGAAGGAAGGAAGGAGGGGGAGGGAGGGAGGAAGGAAGGAAGGAAGGAAGGAGGGAGGGAAGAATGAAGGAGGGAGGGTGGAAGGAGGGAGGGAGGATGGAAGGGATTAGGGAAGGAAGGAAGGAAGGGAGGGAGGGATGAAGGAAGGGATTAGGGTAGGAAGGAAGGAAGGAGGGAGGGAGGGAGGAAGAAAGGGAGGAGGGAGGGAGGGAGAAAAGAGGGAGGAAGGAAGGGATTGGGGAAGGAAGGAAGGAGGGAGGGAGAAGGGAGGGAGGGAGGAAGGAAGGGATTAGGGAAGGAAGGAACGAAGGAGGGAGGAAATGAGAGAGGTAGGGAGGGAGGGAGGGAGAGAAGGAAGGAAGGAAGGGTGGAAAGAAGGAAGGAAGGAATTAAGAAAGGAAGGAAGGGAGGAAGGAGGGGAAAGGAAGGAAGAAAGAAAGAAAAAAAGGGAGGGAGGGCGGAAAGAAGGAAGGAACGACCGAACAAACGAAGGGACAAAGGAACGAAGGACGACAACTTACTGATAATGAATATACATTCACGATGGCAAACATAGTAATATCGAAATGTACAATTCCAAGAACAATGCTAGCGGTACCTGTGGGCGCGGTAAGGGAGACACACGGCCGTGAAGCGGTTGAGTGCGACAGCGACGGTCAGCCAGATGGTCTGGGTCTGCGCCATGTAGAGCAGGGGGAAGGTGTACACCCGCAGGTACAACAGCACGGTCTTGATGGATCCCGGAAGTTGGTCGAGACTGCCGGTCGAGTGGACGGGGTAGTGGCCGAGCCACAGAAACAGGAAGGCATTGTCGGCGACGGCAAGAGCCTGCAACACAGCCTCCTCGGTAAGTAATACTAATCATATTTCAGACAGGTATTATGTCCATATTGGGAAAAAGTACATCGATAAAAACATCATATAAAATGGAAACAGAAATAAATAAAGATAAGAAATAAATATGTTAATAAAAAAGAAGATATTTAAAAATTATACAAAGCCTTCACCGACTGATGCCGCAACTGCACGCGACATACTGTATATGTCGCTAATAACAATACTCTAAATAATTGTGTTAACAGACCTGTTAAACAGACCTGTTAATCCTCGTGATTAAGCTAAATATAGTTGTTCTGATAACACATTTACATGATTTTATATTCACTATAGCAAACATGTGGCTAGCGCTACATCTTATCGGTAGATTGTTCAATATTCTGTAAGAATTGTTATAGGCAACAATAAATTGCTGAAAATTTGCTTTTCTAAAATTAAGCCATAGCGCACACATATAAATATTACTGAAATATGCAGCAAACAGCTTATTCTTTACAGCAGTAGAGCAAAAATTTAATTGTTGCTGTAAGTAAGTAAGTAAGTAATATTAATATACTTCATTTTAACATTCATATCAAGGGAACAACTCTGTTCAATGGTGTTGACAATAAAATGCTGATACTTATATAACGATTAATATAGCTACTAAAAGTGCGAGTAATAAAATAAATGTGCTAAACAAATCTCTACTAAGCAAACCTAAGCTAAGATTATACAAGTATACGTACAAAAGATTGTATAATAAAATTTTTTTAAACAAATATACAATAACATATTAAATAATTGAAATTATATACTAGTATAATGGTAGATAATTAAAATAATAGTAATAATAAATATTGGGGATTGAATGAGAGGTCTAAGAGTCATATTGAACTAGACATTAAAAGCAAGTTTGATATAATACGACGCGCTTTAAAAGTGATTTTCATAAGATTTAACAAGATTGCCATCTCGAGCATAAAGCCCAATATGGGAATTGGACGGGGAGGCCTGTTACTTGTTGAGAGTGCAACATTAAAAAATTACATATGTGAAACGCGTTCTTTTGAGATATATTTCAATTTATTTTTAAACATACAATTATTCTTATATTCACGCTATTAGTATTTACAGTAGATCATACATTCCACTCATTGACAGTTATCAGTGAGAATGTATGCTTTATTATATATGATACACACTGTTCCTTTACTAATGTTATTTTGTGACCACTTGTCCTGTCTGTCATACATATTTCTCATTTCAACATTGTCATACCTGTTCAACATCTTAAAGGGAAACAAAATGCATTTTGTGGCATCTACATATAAAAGGGTTGATATAAAATAAATATTGGCAAAAACAGTCAATAATATCACGCCAGTGGTTTACTTGGAATGTGTTTTCAAAGTGGTATATTCTGGTGAAATGTCTTAGTTCCGGACGGCTGACATGTTGAAACAGGCCGCCCGTGATTGACCCGTAAGCGCCAGAATAATTTTTGGCGCAGGCGTGTTCGTTAGGCGTGAAAGTTGCAAACTGCTCCAGTGATAACATCTAGATATTGCATTCCTCTATTCCATACGCTAACAAATAAACAATTCGCCGAAATATATCGATTACCGATCAACGCAAATTTGTCTAGTGCTTCCTGTTCAGCGACCGGCGAACTGGGAAGAAAACATCTTCTTGACATCAGGCTCTCTCTCACTATGGCGATGTGAGTGCACTATAAATTCCCTATGTTTAATCAGGTTATATTAGTAAACTATTGCATCATAATTTTGATTATAGTTGCAAATGGTTAAATATATTTATGTATATACAGTTGTCGATGAAAAACTGTGTATTTCATAGTTTATATTGGCGAAAAGTTAAATGTATACACCTGATTGGTGGTAACAAATTGCTTTGCAGTATGTTGTGACCAAGTACGTGAGACTATAAGATGATTAGCAAATAAATAGTTGATTTAGAGCATACTGTGTGACGTTTTATCATTTCCCGCCATTTTCTCGATTTAAGGGGTAGGTCTACATATATTATGATGTCTTCATTAATATTGAATATTTCTCGCCAGTTGTTTTTCCAAGTACTAGTACGTGAATATTGGAACGTACTGATATGAAAATATCGGGTCAATATACCATGGGTATGAGTGTGGAACAGACGGAAGCACTACGCTTATAGATTTTACTGAAAAAAGTGAGACAATTTTACACAAAATTATCGAACGTATCATATTAATGATTGCAATTTAAACATTTTATATTACAGTGCTGTTGTACATTCACTTATGTATCTACCTGTGAATTTATAATGAGATTCAACTAAAATTATTTTATTTATGGCATATTTTGTGATTTTAGCTATTCCTGAAAATGTTTGCCAATCACTCGTGATAAATGTCGTTTTTCTCATAGAACGGACACCTTAATGTTTTTTAATGTTTGGAAATTATTAGTTTATAGTTCTATTAAAAAGGAAATATCAAGAAACCTATGTTGGCGGGGGGGTGCAACGAAATCCTAAATTTCCAGAACAGCACCAGGACTATTATTAACAAGGCACTTTTGATATAGTAAATGACCGCATGCTAAGCTGGCATTTTCCAGCATTTAATTTTGCCGTTTTTGGAAGCATTACCTATTGTATTGTTTTGTAGATCTGTATAATTTTATTCTTATAATGTTTTTATTTTATACTTACAATATGTGATAATAAAATGTGCTTTTCTTCAGTTGATGTATACAACTCCATTGCAATTGTAATGCTTTCGATACATGTAATTCAGAACGATTAATTATTGAACATCGATACATGTTGTAGTTGGTCTACAAACAGCATTATGCACCCCCAGTTAGTTAATACAACACGGGTGTATAATTATTCCTCACCAGACATTGATGGACGTATGCGGCCACCCAGTGCGTGCACAATAATTGCATGGCAAATTACTACTTACAAGGACATTATGTCAGAATGTGAAATGTAAATCATTATAATCGATCTACATGAAACCGAAGTATATAAACAGTGTGCCTGGAGGCACACACATAAACAAAAATGTACGCACGCCGGACACACACACACGAATGCACGCACTCACACACACACACACACGCGCGCGCGCGCGCGCACCAAGTTAAGACTTCCCGCACAACGCTACCCACCTGTAGAATGAACGAGGCGGCGGGCGAACTCTTGTCTCTCCGAAACACGATGAACGAGATGACGTTACCAACGAAGCCGACCAGACAGAGCACGAAACAGACAATCCCGTACAGCACAAACCGGAAGAGGACACACTGCTCCGCGCCGGGCCGATTCTCCACGACGTGCGCACTGTCACTGCCAACTTCAGCTAGCCTCGAGGTGCTGTCGTTCGGCAATACGCCGCTGAAGACGCTGGTCTCATTGTAGAAGACAATCTCAGCGCCATGGCAGGCGCTGCCGGCAACGCACCCGCTCAAATAGCCAACGGTCTCCGTCATAACGTTCGCTTGGTCCTTTTTATTTACACTTGTGTAAATGTGTCTCCGCGTTCTTCCCACAACTCCCCCCAACTTGAGTCTGACTACGGCGTCTTATGTGTCCTAACCACAAACCAGCGCAATGGTGTTACTAATATCTACACGTTCTTTCGTTTTGCGACTCCCACCAACTTGCCGAATCAGACGACGGCGAGTGATACGAGCAGACCAGTTGTCCCCCGGCTGTCGTCCTGCGCACTGGGTGTCTATGATTCCGATTCCGCCGCTGTTGTCTAGACCCAACTCCGGTCCCTGTCCGTCCACGTCGAGCTCCGCAATCGACTGCAAGCGAGAACACGTTATTTCACGCGCACGTCCGTTTTTCAACGCCTCTCGGCTGACAGCGAAGATATCCGACAAGAAAAAATCGATAACGCGACACAGGTGTGGAAAACTTGTTTTCTCGTTCGACGCGAACGGTCGTCACCAGTAGGCGGGAACGCGACAACGACGCATTTCTGCTTAATTACGACAGCTGGCACGAAAACCATCGCAAGGTATCACATATTTCTTCCCGGGCATTTATTTGATAAATTAAATTTACCGGTGGCACAGAACGCAGAGTACAAACACGTCTAATTTATAAACACTTAATAAATGTACAGGAAGGTGGATTAAAGTAGGAAGAATATTTGTGAATTTTGCTACCGACGTTGTCACGTGTAGTTTATATGTCGTTTTATGATGTACGCTGTAGCACGTACGCATATATGTTTACTTGGTATCCCGATAGTACATTTTCCCTTCACAAGGTTTTACACAAATGGACAATGTGCCACGTTTCCTAATGATTTGACCCTGAACGGAAAACAACATTTTAATCTTACAATGCCACTGTCGAAACTAAAGTCGTGGAACCATTTACTTTATAATTATTCACCCAGATATACACGTTCACAATGCGCAATAATGGTATGTGAGTACACGGTCTGTCTTGCCACTGAACTTTGCCACGCTGGGCTAAATAAAGGTCCACGGCCCTTGTGTCTGTTTATGTAAATGCGTCTAGACCAAAAAAAATGTGCACCATATAAACAACCCCTTTAAGGACGCACTAAGTCCTTTAGCCGAATATGATGTAACAATGCTGAGGTTTCGAAATAAATCAACATCCGCTAGAGAACCACCGATTAATAATGTGAGGGTTGTTTGTTGGGTGCTTGGAAGAAAAATTACGATATTTGGGGTTTTACGTTTGTAGATGGCGCCATACATTAATGTATCATACTTAATACTGTAGATGATGTTCTAAACTTCATGTCCTTATGTTTCGACGTTATTGTATTGTCACCGTGTTCGTCCTGAATCACTTAGAGGAACATTGTCAAAATCACGACGATAACATCGAAGATGAACATAGGTCGAAACCTGATTTAAGTGAAACAAAGATATATCATAAGAGTGATACGAATGCACAGTTGTTAATCCGGCAGTGTACTTGACGGCTGTATGAGGGACACTGTCAACGACATAATTATGACGATAGTAACGACGACTTGCTGTACGCAATCGAGTCATACCAGGCCTACGTGCCACGCGGTAACTCGAAGTGAATGCACCGTTCGTGTGTAAGCAATCTAGGATTCCATATACACGGAAACAGCATTCGGATGCGGAAAAACAGCGAACATAGTGGAAATGTTCCTCTTGTGACGTAGTGCATCACCCGACTGAGCTTCTACCAATTAGTCTAGGGTCTTCGCCTTCTGGATGAATATATGTATTTATTAGTCTAAATCCAGGTGCTCGGTAAAAAAAACTATGTAAGGCAGCGCAACAAATAAGCCGACATATTAATGCGTTATTAAAATTTAGACGACCGAAATATTTTCGGGACACTTTCTTAGCTACTGGCTTTTTTTTTTTTTTCAATCAATTACACGGTATTATAAATGTCTTCTTATATGAATAAAGTGATATTTTCTGTATACATTATAAACTTTATACCCTTCTAACAAATGTCATATATTGACAGTCCAAATGTATTTAATGACCAATAACCTTTTTTTCGACCTCGCCGTTCTTTGCATTCACGCAGAGTTCCTGTCAATGTCAAATATCAAAGTGTATTTGGTTCAGGCAAGTACGTGATGTGCCTACCATTAAAGCTGCGTTCTCAACTGGTTTATGCAATCGCGATTCCGGTTCTTTCATATCGAAATCGGTTTGAATAGTTTTAATAATGTCTGCAGTCGGTTTAATACAAAAAGTGCATATAGTTGTTTACATGGTCGAAAGAAAATGTTGGCTCTGGCCGTTACGTCTTGTAACAAGTCAAGGCAAGTTATCGTTCTAACAATTAGCTTTCAACCGACATACATTCATTTTCCATACATGTTTAAAACAAAACTAAGGATGAATTTCCTTTAAAATTTGCCATCTTCGATCCACCCAATGGCCCGCTAGATCGCACAATTTTTTTTAGATATATGCATGCGAAACTAACGGAGATATGGATTCACAGACAAACAGAGAACCGTATTGTTTAATAATAATTATATAAGTTGTTAGATCATGATCACCCAGATTACACGCACCTTTTGCTTTGTTCACAAATGTACTGTCTACCAGTACAAGTACAAGTTCGAAACATTTACCTTAGTACAAAGGTACTTAAGTACAACGTACAGTGTCACAGCCTTGAGTAACTGGATTGGTATCATGCCCACTGACCAATAAAAGATGGCGTATGATTCGGAATAGCCCCCGCTGGATTACATCCTAGGAACCGTTTAAAAGTAAAACAGGTACTTACACAGCACGTATCCAGTGAACGAACTTGTCCAAGGTTCGACACCGCAACAGGGGATTCAATCCTGGGTTCTCTCGATCGAGAGTCCGAAGTTCTAGTCACTGCAGCACTGCGCTCCACAAACAGTTTAGCGATCACATATATATAAATTACCATTTTATATGCAAATAAACTCATGCAGTTGTCATATACATAATAGCGCACTTAGTTAGGTGCACGTAGTCCTGGAAGCATTTTGCTGCATGCTTCTACGATTGGATCACGAACCTTAATTGGTCAACGTCACTTTCCTAGAGGCAGCGCCGCCAGCAAGCAAACCGACAGATTTGATTGACATACTTACCGCGTTAATGTAAGTTACACCTTTTGTGTCGGTTACCCGGAAAGCGAAGCATTCATGTAGCGAAGTGTTCCCGAATAGGCCCTAACGTATATTTGCCAACTCTCCCGGAAAAGAATAACATCTCCCGGATTTTATTAAACACGAAAGACTCTCGGAAAGGAAGGCAATAGTTCGGATTTTCTCCAAGAGCACCCCCCGCCCGCCTTCCGATGTCACAAGTTGAGCCGATGACATCAGTCGAGCCGACAGCGGAGAGCGGAGTGGTGGTCAAGCTACGGTTCAGCCCCTTTAATTATAATTAAATTCGGGCGCCTATGCTTCCAGATTTTGAAACTCAGATTGGCAGTTACACTAACGTATGTTGCATCACACATACGCCAAGGGGAGTTTATGTTTGTCCACTTTCTAGCATTGAACCATGTATCATATTTTCTTCTGTCTGCCATCCCCCAAACCGATTAGCTAACCAGATTAATAACGGTACAAGATATGTATCGAATGTTTACATAGAACACACAATTAAAACTAGGTATTATCTCTATGTAAAAGCTCCATGTTTCCTCTAGTGATTATAATTACACTAATGACTGTACAGCTAATAGCATCAGTTCTTACTAGAGAGTTGTCCATGGCTACAATTAACCATTTAATGGAGGTGGTGTGTTCTTAGTTTTTCATTAATTAATTAATATCATGTTCTTAATAATATATTACCCGTTATATTGTGTTTAGTAAGCCCGCAATAACGGTCGCAATTTGAAGGTACGAACACGGGAACATGTTCAAGTAGTAAACAAAACATCCAGTTTCAAAACGGCCTAGTCGGGCTGAGGTAGGTGCTATACCCTTTGATGTTCAGTTTTTTCATTTAAAACAAACAGCTAAGTGCAAGTTTAGATAATAGAAGAGACGGTTATACAAGCAATAACTAAGTAAATCTTCTGAAATAGCAACTAGGTTGTACTCGACTGGTTTGAATTGACGTAAGTGTGGTATTCATACAAAAGCGTACTTCCTGCAACTATGCTCGGTAAGTTCAACTATCGATCGTATTCTGGAAATATTCAGGGTTTTATTGAGATGGGAAATTCAAGGCCTCCAGGGAAAGATGACATTTGGCGGATGTATACGTTTCTAGAACTAGTATTGGTACTAAATCTATTTACATCAGGGTCTTGATCCCATAACAGATACGCATATCTACAGGAATTATCTCCTCTAAGCAGAGCATCCAGGTACATTATACTGAAAACAAAAACAAACAATGGGAAGATCACTAAATGAATGCTCATTGCATTTGCAGAATCGGCAAGGCGAAAGAACTGTGCCTAATGGTTGGTTTCATTGTCTGAGTGCACTGTTGATCTGCTATAGCCTTGCACGCATAGTCACCATACAGTTAATTATACACTGTCATCGTAATAATTGTGCACGATCCCATGTAAATATCATATGACGTTTACATTTAACTCCAAACAGACCTCGGTAGTGCTAACAAAGACTTCATCTGAATAAAATGGTGTACGACATGTTTCGCCGTCGCGCCGCCTAACTTCAACTTCTCCGCTGTCTCAGCTCGAATGGTGACATCGGAAGACGGAGTTGGGGAGTGTTGAGATTGTTTCCTCGCTGCACTGCCTTAACTTCAGCAACGGGGGACATATTTAAATACACTGTAGGTCAGGCATAACACGGCCAAATTCCACAAGTTTACGGGGGCATGTGCCCCCAGGGCCCACTAGATCGACCCACATATGGCAAGATTCTAAAGTGATTACAAAATCAAATTAGAGTGAGACCACACCGCAGACAGAAGAAATTGCAGTGCGATTAGGCAACCACGTTTGGAGCGCAATCACACAAAAGTATGGCCACACGATAAATAGAAGAGACGGTTATACAAGTTGATGAGAACAACAAGACGATGCTGCCGTGCCGGTATCCGAGTGATGTCATATAACACCGCTGGGATATGATTAACACAACTAAACTCATATAAGCGCCGGAACGACATTAATATTGGATGGGCTGAACCGGGGCTTGAGCAGCACTCCGCTGTCCGCTGTCGGCTCTAAGCAGGGCATTCAGGTACATTATACTGAAAGCAATAACAAGCAATGGGAGGATCACCAAATGAATGCTCACGGCATTTCAAAATCGGCAAGGCTCCATGGTTGGTTTCATTGTCTGAGTGCACTGTTGATCTGCCATAGCCTTGCACGCATAGTCATCATACGGTTCATTATACACTGTCATCGTAATAATTGTGCACGATCCCATGTAAACATCATATGAGTTTTTACATTTAGCTCCAAACAGTTCCCGGTAATACTAACAAAGAGTGGTTCATTTTCAAGAGTTTTCCTTCTTTAAAGTCACTGAATCAACGACACTGTGATGTAACATCCCATCAAGTATCTATCCAACAAATCCTCTCTCTTGTTGCTTCTTCCTATTCATCCATTGCCAGCTATATTGTATCCCTGATCTCATCCATCTTATGTGAGGAGTTCCTCTCATCCGCTTGCCCGAAAATATTGTTAAAAGTCTTAGTCTTTCTAACCTGTCTTCCTCTACTTGCACGATAGCTTCTTTTCTAAGATTAGTACATGTGGGTTGGCTTGAATGACTTCTTCACGGACATATTCGGGTTGTTTTCTTTGCCGTCCATAGAACACATTTTCGAAACTGTGGATTTGTTACCTTTCCAGGCCCTTCTCTAATGCATAACCCAGAATATATGATCGCAGGACAATACTAGAAGAACGGCTGTACTCCTTATCTTGGAAGATCATTTATTCCCTCTGGGAACAGACTAATCCATAACCCAGAATATATGATCACAGGACGATACTAGAAGAAATGTTGTACTCCATATCTTGGAGGATCATTTCTTCCCTTTGGGTACAGACTAATCCATCAATGGGACCGTGCTTACGTTGCAATAAGATTATTATTCCCAATGGACAAATACGATAGATTTCATTACGATAGGTGGGTAATTACGATTTCTATCAATGTGCAATTTATGTGTAAGCAATATGTAAAAAGTCGTATTGATTCGAGTGCTAAGGTTATGATAGAACATTAGGTTTTATGATCATATATTTATACTATTTTAATTTATATCTAATTAGTGTGGATCTGTTTAGTAGATCGTTTAGTCAGGCTTATAATTGTTTGCTGTATCACATCAAATTGTTGCATCGCTGTGAATTATAGGCATGGTGATCTGCGTTGTTTTGTGCGAGTAAACAACTGTCATGACGTTGGTTATATATTCATGCCAAGTGTTGCAACGAACTGCAAAGCAAAGAGGCCAGGTATGTTTCTTCAGCTAATAAAACAACCAACTTTATGAGACGATCGATTCAATCAACGACGGAGTACACGTGAGTTATAACGGAAACCGTAATAATTGACGTGTCTTGTTGTCTGCGCCGTTGTTTGAACAAATCCAATATTTTAAGGCGAGTCTATACAATTTGTTGCCTTGTCAGTTAAAGCCAAGTAGTCCCTGATCGTTCATAAAACGAGACCAACGCGGTATGTATAAATATATTAGCTATCATGGTTGTGTGGCCCATCACTTTGTCCGTGTATCCTTTACTCATTCTACATATTAGTAACATATTAAATATTGTTTTAATATGCAATAGCACACAAATGAAATATTTTATGATGCGTATTGTCAAAGGTAAAGAGCAATAATTATACACATCTCATAATAATTTATACCGCGCCGCGCGCGCGCACACACACACACACACACACACACACAAACATTATGCGTTTTTGCTAAATTTTCTGCAACTCCGATTCATAACGGAAACATTGTGGTCTATCGATACAATGACTTCCTCGTTACCGACCTGAAGGTAGTTATTCTGCAACGTGTCAAGTGTTGTTAGATGAAGACCCTCAGTCATTTGTGTTATGGCTACGTTCATAGCCCATCTGTACATTTTGCGTCACCATTGAAGAGAGATAACGTCCGTATGTAATCCACTTATCTTGTGTATTCGAAACATACTTGATGGCTTGCCAATTGTTAAGAGCCTGCGGTTCAGTACGATTTCATTAGCGATTGGAAAACCGCATTCAGCATTTAATGAACAGCACGACATTAGTAATCACTACGCCGATGAGCAACTCTCCAGCGTGGACAAGGCAAACCGTGGGATTAAGTCTGGTCTTCCTCACTGTGCGGTCGAGTGAGCAGACAAAACGCAGACATAAATGGCTGCAATCGATTGGTCAGACCGCTGTAGCACGCGGTGCACCCGGTCTGCTTATTTAGCATTTGTTTGACCCAGCGGTACTGCGCACGCAACAATCCGGTGTTGCACGAATTGCTTGTCCAGTTTGGGAGGGTGTCACGCGGTTCAAGATGGCGACGTTAGTAGACTATAGAATAGAACACAAGTTTGCATTTATTCTAGTGAATTTATTTTCGTGATAACAACAAGTTGACATAATAAAAGTATAAAAATATAATGCTTTGTCACATACTGCTTTGTACATCACTCCTTTTAAAACACTTGCACATTTAGGGTTTACAAGATGAAAAGTTCTAGGTTACCATATAACTAGCCACAATAATCTATTTTCAGTTGCTTTTAGGAAGCCAATCATCAAAACATTAAAGCAACAACGGTTATTTATATCACCGTGTTTAGAAAAATAGATTCTGCTACTTGGATGTTTTTTACTTTAAAAAACATTTTAGTGCTTGAACACCTGGGCAATGGAATAAAAATGAAATAAAACTGCCTGCCATTGAAGAATATAAAGAATAAAACAAAGTTCATACGAATTGTCTATAAATTTGCATTATCAAACTAACGGATGTAATGTAGAGGGGGTGACCAGTAGTAATGATCACGCTCAAACCTCTGATTACAGGTTGTTTGTGATGTTAATCCTCTTGATTCTTCCATCAAGTCGACGATTGTTTGGGATCACAACATTTCCTACAGGCTTCATCACAACCTGATTGACATTGTCATTCTCAACATCATCATGGTCATAGTCCACAAAGTCTTTCTTTTTCTGTCCACCTACCAAACACACCTGTACCGCGACCCGATCTCTCCTCGATTGACAAATAGACCGATCACGTAATAGGGTGAAGTCGGGATATCTCGCAGGTCCAACTCAGGCTTTACCAATCGAGTGCAGCCAAAGCCATAGAGACCATGCACAACTGTCCGAAATGGTAATTATACAGTGTCGTATTCGTCGTAAAGACACCGTTTATGCATCACCGTATGGTATCTTTTATAGAGCACAAAAACGTCACTGTGACCGATGCAAGAAACACACAATATAATTCACAGGTGATCGCCATCTACACATTGTCTGCCCACGGTAGGGTGTAAAACAAGAAGGCTGCCCACTTAGTAAATTAGTCTGCCCACGGTAGGGTGTAAAACAAGAAGGTTGCCCACTTAGTAAATAGTTAAATGATGTGTGAGTCAACATATAATTTGTAGTATCAGTTGGCAAACGATTATCTTTGCCAGAAAACTTGTTATTGTCAGGCATGGAGATTTCACAAGAAAACGTACAAGAAATCACATTTATGAATCATCATTTAGTTCCTACATAAACAGGTAAAGACTTGATCCACAAATTCCAAAATATATTCAGGTACACAACACGTTGCAAGTAAGACAAGATACATTAGAGTGTTGCTTCTTTTAGGTAGATGTTCCTTATGTCGATATTATTCAGTGGTCTTTAAAGTGTGTCTACAGTATTTTATATTTACAAGTTGGGTTGAATTGCTATAATTCTTAAGCAGGTCTTCTCCAACCTACTTGACCTATCATGTTACATAGTAAACTTATCATCTGATCAAGGATATGTTCCCGATCAACTAAAATAGCTGATATAATCACCATTTTTTAAATGGCGGTACATTAATCAGCAATTACAGGCCGATTTCTATCTTGCCTGTATTTCCAAAGGTTTTTGAAAGATTAATATATAATAGATTAATAAATTATATAACAAAACACAAAATCATGTCTAATTTTCAATTTGGATTTAGGAAAGGATACTCCACTGATGTGGCTATTTTAGTGCTAATAGATAACATTGGTAAGGCTATTGACAACAAAGACCACGTAATTGGGGTATTTCTGGATTTCGATAAAGCGTTTTATACTGTTAATCATTATATCTAATTGAGAAAATTAGCACATTATGAAATCAGAGGAAACGTACTCAGATGGATTCATTACTTAAGTAACAGACAACAACGAGTAAAATTTAACGGAACAAAATCTGCCCTTAACAATATAACATGTGGTGTTCCACAGGGTTCAATTTTGGGACCGTTTATTCTTTCTTATCTACATAAATGATTTGACTAGTTTATCAGACACAACGTTTACCATCATGTTTGCTGATGACACGAGCATTTTTATACAAAGCAACAATATACATGAAATGGAAAATGCTCTGAAATCTGAAATAAAAAGACTATCCCTATGGCTTAACATTAATAGACTTTCTCTAAATAAGCAGAATCTCACACAGTGACCTTTAGTAATACGAAGAGTATGAGAGAGAGAGAGGAGAGAGAGAGAGAGAGAGAGAGAGAGAGAGAGAGAGAGAGAGAGAGAGAGAGAGAGAGAGAGAGAGAGAGAGAGAGAGAGAGAGAGAGAGAGAGAGAGAGAGAGAGAGAGAGAGAGAGAGAGAGAGAGAGAGAGAGAGAGAGAGAGAGAGAGAGAGAGAGAGAGAGAGAGAGAGAGAGAGAGAGAGAGAGAGAGAGAGAGAGAGAGAGAGAGAGAGAGAGAGAGAGAGAGAGAGGGATAATAATATTTACATAGACGGCATAAAAGTTTACACTGTATACCAAATAAAGTTGTTGGGTCTACTTATAAATAATATTGAAATGGAGCACTCACCTTAAATAAACAAAATTGAAATAGAATATCTAAGAATATTGGTATTATTAAAAAAGTTACGAACAAATTAGGGAAAAGGCTATTGTTAAATCTATATTATATGATTATCTACCCATATAGTACCTACTGTAATATTGTTTGGGGAAGGACCCCGAATATATACCTAACTAAGATATACTTCGAAAAAGAATTTTGCGGATAATTAGTCATGTAGGATTTTTTGATCACATAGAACCTCTATTTATATCTTATAAGATAATTAGAATTTATCAGTTAAATAAATATTTATGCTGAATTTTAATGTTCAAACATAATAACGGTATGTTACCAGATATATTTAATGATGCATTTGTTTTGCAAATATCCACACATAAATATAGTACAAGACAGGAAGCAGCATATAAAATACCATATTGCAAGACAAACTACAGACAATTATCTTTGGCCTATGTAGGTCCGAAAATCTGGAATTCTTTCATCATGAATAATTTTCTATAATGATGTGCGAGTTTACATATCTTTAAAAAACGAGTCAACTGTCTACTTTTGTATAATCAATAGCTTAGATTATAGTTTCTGTTCCTACTTTTAATGTAATTGTTGTGTTATGGTGCATCTTTGTTATATCCGGATTATTCAATTATCATGTGCATCAAATATGTATTTTTATGGTACACTTATAATGTACTATTAATTAAATTGTTAGAATATCATGGTGGCATATGATACTTTGCACGACTTACGATTTACTTACAACATGAACAATAAGGAATACAAACAAATGTTTTGCTTAATTCCATTTGTTTCACAACGTATATTTGCTATCTATTTTTGTCGCTGCACCGTACTCTACTGAGCATTATGCAGCAGTAAAAGTTATTAGTATTATTATTTTAATGGGGAATACATCTCAAACCATTGAATTTCTTTGAAACACATTTGGGCAGGCAGCATATTAAAATATGTATAGTTTATATTTATTATTATAGAGCTCGATTTGATGATTTTATTGTAAGAACGTTAAAGATTTATGTCTCTAAGCGGCACATGTTGGTTTTGCCACGTGTATCGTTTTTTCATGATTGCTCATTGTATGGCTGAGTTGTGAGAGAGAGAGAGGTTGTCCTTGACTGTGTGAGAGAGGGGGGAGGGGTGTTGTCCTTGACTGCGTGTATAGCGGGCAGTGTGGATTCCATCGCAGAGGCCTTGTGTCTCTTCCTTGGAGTCAACGGCTGAGCCCGTGGTTCCACCAAGTTCACCGCCAAGTGTCTTGCAGTGTGCAACGACCTACATGTCTCTTGTCAGGTACAATGTTTGTGTGTTTATTCTATATGTGTCTGTCTGTCTGTCTGTCTGTCTGTCTGTCTGTCTGTGTGTATGTATGTCTATCTGTGTCTGTCGTTCTAGTTTCATAGTATCTAGGATAGGACACGTCTAGAGGCAGAATAACTATAGAGGTGCCATGCATGTACGACTCTGCGGAGATGAATGGCCCATTTGAATTCAGAATCCCTGCAGATTACTTAGTATGTCATTCGTTTTGTGACATGCGTACTGTCTGCGTTGACGTTGCTGCTGTCCACCGGCAGATTAATGTAAACGTAATTAACATCAGCAGTCATCACTCAAAGTTGTTATTTATTAAGTGTACGTTGTTTACACAATGTGTACGTTTCGTTGCTGCAACATTCAAATTGCGAACGATGAGTATGGTTTACCAAACGTGTTTTGTGTTTCATTGGCATATAAATCTGGGATATTGCTTCTCCCTTCCGGGAGATCGGGAGATGGGGTAGATTTCTGGGAGACTTCCGGTGAATCCGGGAGATCCCACAAGCCACGTGCTTCATCACTGCAGTTATAAGATAAAATGTTACTAAACAGTGAAACAGAAAGCAAAAATATACAGATAAATATACTTCGTTAAAAGTAAAAGTATTTCCAGACAAATGTATTTCGTTGCAAGTACATTAAAAAAATATACTTAATTAAATGTACTTCGTTACATACTGGCACTAAACTGGACTAACATAATTATATACTCGCACACACGTACACTCGTACACACGTTACGCTTGCACACACACCTTTTGCTGGCCAACATTCATTAGTTAAGATAACGTTTTGGCAGGTGAAAAGGGGAGGGAGGAATAGACAATTGACAGTTGACTGCGTACAATGGCAGGGAATGAAAGGCTAATCATTCTGGTACGCCAGAATGGAAGGGGAACCCAATACAATAGACCGACCACTGGTGGTTTCTGGGATGATAATCTGGTGGATAATTACAGCTATCAGTGTACCACTAATCACTCTCTCCCTGGCTGTAAATATGTAGAGCTGGCATTGCTAATGTTTACTCTCCCCAATGAGCTGCCACCCCCACATTTTCAAAAGAGTACGTTGTGAAAGTGGATTCACAGGTCAGACAATGATTCTATAATCTGCTCACTATAGAGAACGTTTTCAAAGAGCACGTGAAGGTTGATTTATAGTCAGACAATGATTTCATAATCTGCTGAGGATCCTGCTCACTACACAGCACTTTTTTCCAAAGACATGCTGTGAACTTGTGAAAGTGAATCTAACAATAATAATTATTCAAAGAATTATCCATGTATTTGATTCGCATTTTATTGTGCATTTATCAAATCAATGTTTATGGAACGCATTCAAATTCAAATGTTTAAGGTATGCATTCACATGCAAAAGCATTTACAATTTTACGGAGGCAATTTAATCCGCATTCAAATGTTCAACATTCAAATGCGCATTCAAATGCATTTGCATTTGTTGACAAGCCTGATTTGCACCCCTTACCATCCTGGATGACAAAGACATTGACCTTAACTTATACTGACCAAAACATTCAACAAAATATTGACCGACGCAGCCAGCGAGATCCTCGGCAAACATCGTCAGACAAAGATACCGTGGGTCATAGCAGACATCCTCGATCTTTGCGACAAAAAAAGAGAACTGAAAAAGAGGAAATGTGATCCTGAAGGAGCAGCACAATAAAGAGAAGTCAACAGGAAGATCAGGAAAGATATGAGAGGGGCAAAAGATGACTGAATTGTAGAACAATGTAGTGAAATTGAAGACAGTCCGAGCAAGAACAACAACAAGAAGGCCTACCAAGTTTTATGAAAGACCTGATATCAGTGGAGAAAAGGATAACCACCACCACCCAAAACACATAAGGGAAATGCCTTACAGAAGAACAACATATTTTCACCCGATGGACAGAATACTGCTCAGAACTGTACAACTATATGACCAACGGAGAGCCAGTGATACTAAATTGTCCACAGACTTCCAAAGTGCCAAAAAAATTATAGAACAGTCAGCCTCATCAGTCACCCGAGCAAAGTCAAACCCCCGGCGGAAAAGATAATCGCAGAAGAACAGGCGGATTTTCGAACAGGACGGAGCACCAGGAAAAGATCTGCAACCTTAGAATCCTTTGCGAGAAACACCCTCAAAACCAGCAAAGCCTGTACCATGTCTTCATATACTCCAAGAAGGCCTTTGATGCGGCAGTCATCTTCAATGGCAGCATAGGAGACTGGTTTCAACAACAGTGGGAGTTCGACAAGGAAGCCTACTATCACCCACCCTCTTCAGCATCTTTCTGGAAAGGTCCATTTATGATGTCTTCGAAAACCATCAAGGCAGTATCAGCACTGGAGGCAGGACAATCACCAGCCTTCGCTTCGCTGATGACATCGACAGCCTAGCAAGAGAAGAACAAACACTAGACAATTTGGTGGAGTGCCTCGACAAAACCTCTACAGCATACGGCATGGAGATCGGCGTTGAAAAGACCAAACTGATGACAAATAACACACAAGACATCAACACACAGGTCACAGTTAACGGACAGAGACTTGAAACAGTAACAAGCTTCAAGTATTTGGGATCAATAATCACAGAGGAGGGTTCCAAGCCTGATATACTTGCCAGGATTGCATAGACAACGGCAGCACTTACAAAGTTGAAACCCATTTGGAACGACTGTAACATCGATGTCAGTTCGAAAATAAGGCTGATGCGCCCCCTTATGATATTTTTATACGCTTGTGAAACATGGACCCTCTCAGCAGATCTACAGAAGAGAATACAAGGCATGGAAATGGGGTGCTTTCGGAAGATGTTGTACATATCACACAAAGGTCATGTTATTAACGAAGACATTCGCAACGAGATCAAACAAGCCATCGGACCATACGAAGACCACCAACAACGGTCAAGAAGCGCAAACTGAAGTGGTACGGCCACGTCTCACGATCATTTGGCCTTGCAAAGACCATCTTGCAAGGTACCGTGAGAGAGGGTGAAAAAAGAGATAGACAGAAAAAGAGGTGGGAAGACAACATCAAAGAGTGGACAGGACTGGAATTCGCCGACTCCCACAGCGCTGTGGAGAACAGGAAAACGTGGAGAGAGCTGGTTAAAAAGTCGTCAGTGGTGCCCCAACGATCTTTACGGGTTATGGGAAAGTGAAGTGAATTGAAGATGACTAAATGCTCCCCCCATTATTCTCGTAATAATTCTGGTGGATTTCGCTTTTCCTTTTGTCACGGCCTATATGAAAGACTGTCTGTCTCTACTGCACGTGTCCATGCGTCGGCACGGATTTCATTTGCATAAACAAATTTTTCGGTTGCTAGTAATATTAGTCCATGTCTTGTTATTAGTTTTATGACACTCCTGTTTCTATTATTACGACACGAGACGACGTGTGACATATTGCTTTGAAATTGCTTTTGAAATATGTGCTTCAGGAAAAGAAACGAAAATCAACCAAAAGCACCACAAAGAGAAATATCGGAGAGAGAGAGGGGGGAGACCGACAGACAGACAGACAGACAGACAGACAGACAGACAGACAGACAGACAGACAGACAGACAGACAGACAGACAGACAGACAGACAGACAGACAGACAGACAGACAGACAGGCAGACAGACATACAAAGAAACAGAGACAGAGACAGAGAGAGAGACCGAGAGAGAGATAATGAAAAAAAACCTTCAGGGATAATACTATTTTTATTATGTCGAAAGTGCAGTATCAAATCTTAAAAGAAATGTTAATGTGACGTCACGGCGTCCGGATAATGTAACCGTGTGCCTGCTCTTCACCGCTCTGAGAGGTCATTAAAGGTGTATACATCCCGTCAAGCCCCGTTACGTGAGAGCATGAAAAGGTCAAATGGCCTGAATGGGTTATAAATGCAGATGGACTAGACGCAGAAAAACTACTTATTTTAACATATCACGAATTACGAGACGCAAAAAGTGTAGTTTAACTCGAGCAAATTATGCAGTGAGTTACCGAAAGTGTGCGCTCTACAGCCAGTGAAATGGCAAGATACCGTATGTACGCAACACGTACGCACGCAAGAACGTACATTGCCACGCCTACACGTGTACTTGTGCGCAGATGTTGCTTTGTGTTTAGCAGGAACGCTCATTCAACAAGTATGTGAGACCTAATGTCAAAGATGCAGATAGACACCGGGTCATTAGCAGTACACAGACGTAAATATATTTATAGACGTGGCAGAGTGACATGTGCACTGATACGTGAGCAAAGTATGAGGATAATGACTCGTTTCATTTATAGTCCTGCGGCTTAGGGCAACATTTTGATAATACTCAAGGACTTATCGACAAAATCATAAAATGTTGCGCGTATAGGTTGCCTAGAGTTTATGTAGAGGGTGGCCGTGCTGGGTGCCATAGATCAATGTCATTTGAAGGTCAAATGAAACAACGCGGTATTAGGTGGATAACTACATCGGAGAACGTGTTATAGGTTGCTTAGATACCGTCAACGATTACCACGCTATGTGTACTAGCAAAATACCGCAGGAAATGTTGCTTTCCGTGGAGGGTTACCATTACCGCATGGGTGTGTACTAGGGCCTTTATCTTCATTGATGTTTATCAACAACATCTTACACTCTGGAAATGTTTGTTCATGTTGTCGTTTCTTTCACGATAATTTACTGTACACATTATTTTTTAAATGGAATTCGGGGAATAAGTAATAAATGGTTTGCCAGTTATTTATCAAATCGAAAACAATATACTGAGATACATAAATGTCAATCATCGCAAAAACATTATAAGTGGAGTATCCCAATGTTCCATATTTGGACCAGTCTTATTCCTAATTTATATCAATGATATAACTAACTCTACGACTTTGAATTTATTGTCTTTTGCGGATGACACAACTGTATATCAATCAGGTCCTCACGTTGACACTTTAATAAACAGTATAAACCAAGAATTGATATATTTGTACGACTGGCCTTTGCCAATAAATTGTCCTTAAATATAAAAAAGACATACTTTTGCATATTCAGTCCACCAAACAGCAAATACCAGGTAAATAATTGTATTAAAATAAACAGGGAAGTTATTAATAATGTTGGTAAACATAACAAAGAAGAAACAGCGAAGTTGTTGGGAATACATATTGATAAATATTAAACATGGAATAAATATATTTATTTAATTAGTTCTAAAATATATAAAGCAATTTTTGCAATTAATAGAATGAAATGTTCTGCCACATAATGCTTTAAAAACCCTCTATTTTACCTTAATTCAAAGTCATTTAACTTACGATGTACAAGTATGGGGAAATGGAAATACTGTAATGAAGTTAGACATTTTACAAAAACGCGCTATACGAATCATTAATAAAAAAGATACAGAAGTCACACCGATCCTATTTTTTAATCTTAAAATATACTTAAATTTGGTGATATATACAGGGGTGTAGGGTAAGGAGGGTAAGGGATAGTACCTCACGGTGAATGACAGCCACGTCCCACACAGGACGGTCAGGATCCGATTTGGTTCCCCCTCCTTGTCTAGCTCACATATGGCTCCTAGTGCATGCATGGAAAAAATATAAGCTTTTTTATACTAATTTGCAAGGTGAAATAGACGAATCCAAGAAATCGGACATCACCATTGTCATGGGTGATTTTAACGCCAAAGTAGGACAAAGACAAGACGAGATAGAACGAGGAACAATCGGAAAATTGGGATTAGGAGAGAGAAACGAAAGGGGAGAACGATTTGTTGAGTTCGCCATCGCTAATAACCTCACAATCGTAAATACCAATTTCTCAAATCACCCTAGAAGAATATACACGTGGACATCGCCAGATGGAAAGACCAGAAATCAGATAGACTACATCATGATATAAAATAGATGGATATCAGCAATAAGAGGTGCAAGACCACTACCAGGAGCGGACTGTGGATCTGATCATGAACTACTGATGGCAGAGATTAAACTTAAGTTGAATGTGAAAAAAGGAGTGACAATAACACAGAGATATGGTGTAGAAAATCTGACAGACGAATACACAGTATCTGTAAAGGATCGATTTTCAACGTTACTGACAATGACAGAAGAAAAAGAACCAGAAGAAATTGCAAATGATATCAAGACAATTTTCCGAGAAGAAGCGGAAAAACACCTACGGACGAGAGAGAGGAAACACCAACCCTGGATCAGTATAGATACCTTAAAGAAAATAGCAGAAAGGAAAGAGCTTACAAAAACGAGGAATCGATCAGATTAAGGTATAATGAGATGAACAAATTAATCAAAAAAATCTGCAAATGGGACAAACAAAAGTATATAGAAGCCAAGTGTAAGAAAATAGAGGACTGTATGGCAGAAAACAGAAATCAAGAAATTTTTAAAGAAATAAAGAATAGGTCAATTCCAGCCCAGACTCGGTGTCATCAAAGTAAAAATTGGAAAACTCTGACTGATGCAGAAGACATAACCAAAAGATGGAAAGAATATTGTGAAAAAATGTACGCACGAAATGGAGACAACAACGACACCGAACGATCTCGAACCAATAAGAGATGAGGTGAAATGGGCCATTAATAGTATAAAAGATGGGAAAAGCCCTGAGTGCGACAACATACAGGCAGAACTGATAAAAGCAGCGGAAGAAGAAGGAATAGACATATACCATGCACTGTGTAAGAAAATATGGAAGAGTGGAAAATGGCCAGACGACTGGAAGAAATCAACATTACATCCCATTACCAAAGAAAAGAAACCTACAGCGATGCTCCAACTACAGAACCATATCACTCATTAGCTACGCAATCAAAATATTGCTGAAAATCATAATGAAAAGAATGCAAGATAAAATGGAAATGGAAGTGAGCAGTACACAGGCAGGCTTCAGAAAAAACAGAGGCACAAGGGACCACATATTCAATCTGAGAATGTTGATTCAGAAATTCAGAGAGATAACTACTGATCTAAGAATATGCTTCACCGACTATTCCAAGGCTATCGACTGTGTGAATCACCAGATGATGTGGAAAACGCTCAGCGACATGAACTTCCACCCAAAGAAAATCGCCCTCTTGAAATCACTTTATAGCAACCAACAAGCAGTAGTCAGGCTGGAAAACACAGCTACAGAAACTTTTACAGTGGGAAAAGGAGTAAGACAAGGATGTATTTTATCACCATACCTATTCAATCTCTACACAGAAGACATAATGACAGATGTAGAATTAGATAATAGAAGTACAAAATACGATGAAGTGAATATTCATGGACATAGAATCAGAGACCTACGATACGCAGACGATACCGCACTCCTGTCCACTACAACAATCGGCCTAACAAACCTAATCATGTCTGTAAAAGAACACAGTGAGAAAAAGGGCTTGTTACTTAATGTGAAGAAAACAAAGCTCATGGACACTGACAAATGCATTGACAAAACAGAAATTACAATAAACGGGGAGCAAGTTGAAAATGTGAACCACTACGAATACCTTGGAGCAAGACTACAAGGAGACGGGAAGACATCATCAGAGATCAGAAGAAGAATAGCCATAGCAACGCAGAAACTAAATAATCTGAAAAATGTATGGAAAGGACAAAACATACCAACAAAGATAAAAATAAAAATAAACTTGCGTCTTCCCAACAGCTCTATACGGGAGCGAAACGTGGACACTGAACAAAGAAGACACGAGAAGAATACAAGCGTTTGAGATGAAATGTTACAGAAAAGTCCTAAGAGTGCCATGGATAACAAAAACAACCAATGCAGATATTCTTTAAAAATTAGACATAAAGAACTGTCAACTAGTGAATAGAATAATAGGACTAAAACTTATTTTGGCCACATCAAAAGACATAATTCCTTAGAGAAACCAGTCCTAGAAGGCAAGGTGGAGGGAAAGAGAGGAAGGGGAAGACCAAGGAGAAGATGGGAGCAGGACATCAGCGACTGGTTGGAAGACGACATCGTGAGAGCAGGGAGACGAACGGCAGACAGAGCAGCGTATCGTGGGATCATCTGGGCAGCTACGTCTCGCAGAGATACGCTGAACTGAAGAAGATACAGGTTGAACGTCTTACTTTTTATGTATGATTATAAACATAACACACTGCATAAATCCCTTAAAGATGATATACCAAAAAGAACTTAGCCACTAATACCAGACTTACCAGACATTATAACCTCTTACATACAGAGAAACCCAGAACACATTTTTCATCTAGGTTACCTAAACATAACTTCATAAAAATATGGAACAGTTTTGATTGTAAGATACAAAACACTAAATGTAGACCAACATTAAACGTTTTATTATGCAAACAATATATAGACAGCTATCTCAACTATGTACATTGCCTAAATCCCAGATGTGTGGAATGCAGTTAGAGGTGTTTTATATCTACGTTGGATCCGGATAAATCTCATACCATTATTTTCTATATGTGTTTTATTATTATTCATTCCATCGTACCCCCAGTCCGCTGTTACACGGTTATCGTTGTAATATAGTTTTCGTACACGTGTATATGTGTGTCGTAAATTTATCCTTGTAGGGTCACAGGAAGACGGCATCTAACATGTCACGTGACCCCATGCAACACAACATTACTTTTTTAAACGATTGTTTTGTGTATTCGAGTATGTTGCTGTTTGTTGTTGTTGCAAAATAAAATTTAATTTGATGTAAGTACATTTCCATTCTGTTAAAAAGAACAGCGTCTATTATCTTCGAAAATATGTTCGATAGACATACTGGCAGACATAGACATACAGATGGGCTATGAACGTAGCCATAACACGAATGACTGAGGGTCTTCATCTAACAACACTTGCGGAATAACAAGCTTCAGATCGCTAACGAGTAAGTCATTGCATCGATAGACCCCGATGTTTCCGTTATGAATCGGTGTTGCGGAAAAGGTGTTAAGGATGCGTTTGATCGTAATGACTATAACGAAAGAGATCAACACGTCCCAGCTCGCTGAAGACGTAATCAAATTAGTGAAGTGTACTCAACTAATTGGACTAGGCGGCGCATGTCGACAAATCTAGATACGTTATTAAGCACGGCAAGCTTGTATGGCAAGGAAAATGTGTACGCGGCATGTTGATTGGAAATTTGCATTTAAAAGATGGATGATCTCAGAGTACAACTTTAATAGTATTTGAAGCCGGAGAAACGCGCGAGATTCACTCGGAATGCGTGACACCATTGCAGGTTATGGCGCTTTACGAGTGAATCTCGCGCGTTTCTCCGGCTTCAAATACTATTAAGGTTGCATTCTGAGGTAATGAGCAGTATTTACTCATCTGATAATAATTTATATCGCGCTAGCACATACACACATGTGTGTGTATATATTGATAAATTATGCGTTTTTGCAAAATTTTCTGCAACACCCATTCATAACGGAAACATTGTGGTCTATCGATACAACGAATTTCTTGTTAGCGACCTGAAGCTTGTTATTCTGAAGTCTTGTTAGATGAAGATTCACTCGTAACCCGCATTGGTGTCACGCATTACGAGTGAATCTCGCGCGTTTCTCAGATTTCAAATACTAAATACAAATTTCCAATCAACATGCAGCGTACACATTTTCCGCAACGTAGCATGCACTTTGTTCAATATAATATGCCATTTTGTAAAAAAGACGAAAAATTATATCTGTGTGCCATTCGTTTATAATTCGCTTACCGGACTTGGCGACCGGTGATTTTGCAAAACGCATAATTTATCGAATAACACAGCACATGTCAAAAGAGATGTATGTATATGAGGTATAAATTATAATCAGATTAGTAAATATTGATCATTACAAAATACATATAATACAATATTTAATTATTGTGCTATTGCAAAAGTTTACATAAAAATTAAAACATTATTTAACATGTTAATATAATGTAGAAGGAGTAAAGGAAACACGGACAAAGTGATGGGCCACACAACCATGATAGCTAATATATTTATACATACCGCGTTGGTGTCGTTTTATGAAGATCAGGAACTACTAAACTTTAATTGGCAACGGAACAGATTGTATACACTCGCCTTGAAATATTGGATATGTCCAAACAAAGGCGCAGACAACAAGACACGTGAATTATTACTGTTTCCGTTATAACTCACGTGTACTCCGTCGTTTATTGAATCGATCGTCTCATAAAGTTGGTTGTTTTATTAGCTGACGAAACATACCTGGCCTCTTTGCTTTACAGTTTGCTGCAACATTTGGCATGAATATATAACCAACGTCGTGTCAGTTGTTTACTCGCACAAAACAACGTAGATCACCATGCCTACAATTCACAGCGATGCCAAAATTTGATGTGACACGGCAAACAATTATAAGCCTGACTAAACGATCTACTAAACAGATCCACACTAATTAGATATAATATAACATAGTATAAATATAATATTAGGTTTTATGATCATATTATGATCATAAAACCTAATTTTCTATCAAAACCTTAGCACCCGAATCAATACGACGTTTTACATATTGCATACACATAAATTGCACATTGATAGAAATAGTAATTACCCACCTAACGTAATGAAATATATCGTAATTGTTGTCCATTGGGAATAATAATCTTATTGTAACGTAAGCACGGTCCCATTTATGGATTAGTCTGTACCCAAAGGGAAGAAATGATCCTCCAAGATATGGAGTACAACCTTTCTCCTAGTATCGTCCTGCGATCATATATTCTGGGTAATGGATTAGTCTGTACCCAAAGGGAAGAAATGATCCTCCAAGATATGGAGTACAACATTTTTTCTAGTATCATCCTGCGATCATATATTCTGGGTTATGGATTAGTCTGTACCCAAAGGGAAGAAATGATCCTCCAAGATATGGAGTACAACATTTCTTCTAGTATCATCCTGCGATCATATATTCTGGGTTATGCATTAGAGAAGGGCCTGGAAAGGTAACGAATTCACAGTTTCGAAAATGTGTTCTATGGACGGCAAAGAAAACAACCCGAATATGTCCGTGAAGAAGTCATTCAAGCCAACCCACATGTACTAATCTTAGAAAAGAAGGTACCGTATTTCAATCGCATCATACAAGTAGAAGAAGGTTAGAAAGACTAATAATGATCACAATAGTTTAAGGCGAGCGGATGAGAGGAACACTACACATAATATGGATGAGACCAGGGATACAATTATGCAATATACCTGACTATGGATGATTTGGAAAAACAACAGGTGAGACGATTTGTTGGATACATACTTGATGGGATATTACATCACATCATTTAAGTCAGGACTTCGAGTACGTGGTTTTGAAATGACCAATATGTCGTTCCTTGGGTGCCCGAACTGGGGTCCTTGGTGGTTGCTTCTTTTTCGTCGTCGATCACTTATAGGGGGGCGCCTGTCGCCCTCACGAATGATGCCGTCGTCCTCAAAACCTCCATATTTCCATGTAGTTTTTCATTTAGACTGGACCCCCAATATTCGAGGAGGGGGCTGGAGATAGGATTTGCCCCCGAGTATTGACGGAAGGGTTGTGTATATTCTGGTGTAATCTTTGTTGCGGGGGGGGGGCTGGATATAGGATTAGCCCCCAATATTTGTTGGTGCAATTAGAGGTTTTTTGGAGAGCCTAAAGATGGGTTTTGTTTGCGAGTCTCGGAGGGGGTGCAAATCGAGGTGTTTGGATAGCCTGAAAAGCTAACAAAATTGTGAACGTCACGGCGAAAATTCAATCTTCAAAAGCACCCCCTCCTCCTGTCTTCCAATGTCACCAGTCGAACCGACAGCGGACAGCGGAGTGCTGCTCAAGCCCCGGTTCAGCCCATCCAATATTAATGTCGTTCCGGCGCTTATATGGGTTTAGTTGTGTTGATCACATTCCAGCGGTGTTATTTGACATACCGGCATATCGGCACGGCAGCATCGTCTTGGTGAGAGGTGTTGTTCGCATCAACTTGTAAAACTGTCTTTTCTTTTTATCGTGTGGCCAACATTTGTGTGTGATTGCACTCCAAATGTGGTTGTTTAATTGTACTGCAATTTCTTTTATTTGCGGTGTGGTCACACTGTAATTTGATTTTGTAATCACATTAGAATCTTGCCATACGTGGGTCGGTCTAGTGGGGCCTGGGGGCATGTGCCCCATCAACTTTTGGAATTTGACCGCGTTATGCCTGAGCTACAGTGGCGTGCCCCTCTAGACCTTTTATATATGCCACCGTTACTGAAGTTACGGGGGCGCAGCGGCGAAACATTCTCAACAGCCCCCCCCCCCCCCACTCCGTCTTCCGATGTCATCATTCGAGCTGAGACAGCGGATAAGCTGACGTTAGGCGGCGCGACGGCGAAACATGTTGTATACCATTTGATTCGGCGGCCAGTGGAGGTTTTTTGAGCCCCCCCCCCACCAGACTACCTTCTCTGGACCCGCACCTGTTTGCTGTGCGATATCATCAAATTCTAGTTTGGCCGTAACATCCGACTGCGAATTAACTGTTTGAGACTGCGTTATAAAGTATATGCGTGATCGCATTCCAGTTACCTTTGGAATCTCCTTTCAGTTTGTTTTTGATCTTATTCGGAGTTTTCCAAAAGTTGTCATCAAGACGTTTGCCGAGACGCTCTTTGGCCTTTCTGTTTCTTAGGAATATTAGTATGAGCGCTTCCGGCATTATCGAGTACCGACCTTGCTTAAATTACATCATGGGGCTCTGTAGCTAGATAAAAAGTAAAACAATACACAATTGTTTCGAGTTAATAACATTACAAAGATATTTAGTTTCAACTAATTGAATTCAGAATATAACATTATTATCAACAATGTCGGTTGGCATGTCTCTAAAATGACGGTAGATCGGGAGTAAGTGTTACTGTTATGTTGCCTCCAATGTTATTGCTAGAACACTTTTGTTTGGAAGAGACACTAAAGGCCGTTGGTCTTTCCTACAAATCTATACCATGGAGTGTAGAATATCCCACACAGGAAAATTGTCGTTGATTCAGTGACTTTAAAAAAGGAAAACTCTTGAAAATGAACCACTCTTTGTTAGCACTACCGAGGACTGTTTGGAGCTAAATGTAAAAGTCAGATGAGGTTTACATGGGATCGTGCACAATTATTACGATGACAGTGTATAATGAACTGTATGATGACTATGCGTGCAAGGCTATGGCAGATCAACAGTGCACTCGGACAATGAAACCAACCATTAGGTACAGTGCTTTCGCCGTGCCGATTCTGCAAATGCCGTGAGCATTCATTTAGTGATCCTCCCATTGTTTGTTATTGCTTTCAGTATAATGTACCTGGATGCTCTGCTTAGAGGAGATAATTCCTCTAGATACGCGTATCTGTGATAAGATCAAGACCCTGATGTAAATGGACTTAGTACCAACACTAGATCTAGAACCGTATGCAAACGCCAAATGTCGTCTTTTCCCGGAGGCCTTGAATTTCACATCAGAACAAAACCCTGGATACTCCCAGAATACGATCGATGATTGAACTTACCGAGCATAGTTGCAGGAAGTACGCTTTTATATGAATACCACACATACGTCGATTCAAACCAGTCGAGTACAACCTAGTTGCTATTTCAGAAGATTTACTTAGTTATTGCTGTATGTAAACTTGCACCTAGCTATTTGTTTTAAAGGAACCACCCAGTCTGTTCGTTTACCTGGAATTAGCGGGCGTAGTATTTTTTAACAGGAGGTATGTAGTGTTGAGCGTGGGAAAGCCGTACATCAAAGGGTATAGCAGCTAACTCAGCCCGACTCGGCCGTTTTAAAACTGGATGTTTTGTTTACTACTTGAACATGTTCCCGTTGTCGCACCTTCAAATTGCGACCGTCGTTACGGATTTTCTAAACACAATATAACGGGTAATATAGTATTAAGAACATTATATTAATAAATGAAAAACTAAGAACAGACCACCTCCTTTAAATGGTTAATTATAGCCATGGACAACTCTCTTGTAAGAACTGATGCTATTAGCTGTAGTCATTAGTGCAATTATAATCACTAGAGGAAACATGGAGCTTTTACATAGAGATAATACCTAGTTTAACTTTACAAGGTGTGTTCGATGTAAATATTCGACACATACCCTGTACTGTTATTAAACTGGTTAGCTCGCCGGTTTTGGGGAAGGCAGACAAAAGAAAATATTTTACATGGTTCAATGCTTCTGCTAGAAAGTGATCAATCATAAACTCCCCTTGGCGTATGTGTGATGCAACATACGTTAGTATAGTGAAAGGGCCTTACAATAAAAACTTTCACAAAGCATCAGCCGTCTTGGGGATTCACTTCGAAGGAAATGACGGAAAGGGAAATGTTTTCTATACACAAGCTTTTGCAGCCACAATGGAATTTTTTTAAGTCATGGATGGAAAGAAGGCTCCAGTAAATCTACAGATAGACCGCGCTCTTCAAGAACGGGTGCTAGCAAACAGAACACAATTGATGCCTATCGTCAAAACCATCATATTTTTGTGGGAGACAGAATATACCTCTACGGGGACATCGTGGTGATGGCAAACACGTGACAGCACCGGGTCATAATCCAGGAACCTTCCCGGCTGTACTCTAGTTCAGAGTAGACGCAAGTGACGAAACACGTAAACACCGTTTTACTACTGCTGGTTCACGTGCTACTGTGTGGTGACTTCATTCGTGATATCAGCTGACGATAGGGCGAATCACGAGCAAGTGACATTAGTACTGCGTTTCTGCGATGCAAGTGATGAGATCAGGGAAGAGTTTGTAGAGTATGTGGCTTGTCCGTCTACGACGGGTGAAGCCTTAGCTGAAACGGCGCGGGAAATATGGCCGACTCACAGAGGGGAACAGCAGCAAGAATACGGGAGAAGAGTGCAAAAAGCCATGTACACCCACTATTCTAGCCACAAATCGAATATTGTTTTAGTTATAGCAATGAGTATTACCGCCGTTGGGAACATGATGGACACTGCAGACAAGCTGATCAGATTCTACAATTGTTCGCCGAAGAGGCAATGCAATCTGGAGAAATGGATTGAGGAAATCCAGGAGGGTGAGACAGTAAAATGAACCTAAAGGAACTCTGTCGTACCCGGTGGGTTGCACGCCATGATGCGTTCAACATCGTCATCGGTTTACACGAGTGCATTGTGAACTCCCTGACGGAAATACGTCACAGCAGGGAGGAGTGGAATGCACAAAGCGCGAATGATGCCACGACGCTTAATCTTTTCACCACACAATTTCCCTTCATTGCTGCATTGATCACAGCACGATATATCATGGCATATGTACAACCAATCAGTGTCAGTTTGCAATCAAAAACAATCGACGTTGTCAAAGCAACTAACCAGATTAAGAATGTGATTGGTGCAGAACATTGGGGACAATGTGGAAAGTTTCCATGACGAGTTGTTCTAAGATGGGAGAAAGAGTAGGAGTGAAACCTTCACAACTACGCACACATCGACGTCAGCGAATCCGTGATACTGCCCCAGCCGAGGACACCAAGGAGTATTACAAGCGCAATATAACAATAGCTAAGCTTGAGTAGTTGCTAATGGCGTAGCACAGTAGATTTAGAGAAGAGCAGCATGCTTTCACTCGCGCATTCTACCTAGTACCATCACTGATCCGACACACGGCCGAAGAAGTCAGCTCTGAAAACATAGGTGAGTTTTTAGCTGTTTACAAGGGAGATCTGTCAAGTCCATGCAACATGGATTCCGAGTTGCACTGCTGGCAAAGACGATGGCGGCATAACAATGCAGCATCTGCGCTGAAAGCTGCCGACAAAGCTTTCTTCCCCAATGTGCATAGGGGCCTACCGCATGGAAGCTGATGTGCACCCTTGGCGTGACCAGCTGTAAATGTGAACGCAGCATCAGGGACCGTATTCTCGAACGACTTACGAATTTCTTAGCGCCATTTTTACATAAAAATGACTTCAAAAGAGCGTAAGTTACGATTTTTTCGCAAGTGGTATTCTCGAAACATTTACGATACGAACATTCGCAAATATGGCGTATATTTCATCGCACAGTTACGCCAACGCAAGAGGTCGCGTAACGTTTTCGTAACTTTTGTGGTATTGCTTTCAGATGGAAATTTCTCAGTTATTTGCTGTTACAACGTCGCAAAACACAATAGTAAATTGTGTGTGATTTAATGACACTAATGTGTGTTTGTCAATTTTTATTGACCGCTGAAATTACATAAATACCCTCTTTGAAAGCGGCGCCGCGCCTACACTGCTAGCCAATGCAAAATTCCACCATAAAAAGTAAACAAACGGGACCGATTAGTAATTCACCGCAGTAATTATTAGATTGACTGCGCGCTACACAATTACAATTTGTGTAGGCACGTTTAATTACACTTGAAACCTAAATTTGTATTCCAGAAGACCACAGTATTGCAGACATTAATTCGATGGCATGAAAATGTATATATTAATGTAAAAAGGACACTATTTCTTTACATAAACATATTTCATTTATTATTTATCATGGCCATGGGACACATATTTTGCCAAATTTATCTAATGTTTTATATGTACATTATGTTAATGTTCCACCACGTCTACATAAAAATTAATAGGTAAGTAAGCTTGGCTGCCACTTTCAGAGATATATGCTGCTTGAGAAATGCTACATTAAGTGCATCAATATTATGACAACTCGTGATAGATTGCATCATTTATTCAAGCATTGACAGTACCACCCAAAACAAATATGTAACTATTATAATGGAAATGATAATTATGTATATAAATTATATATGTATATAAAATTTAATATTTATACAGTGTATATATAGATACTAAGATAATATGTTTGAATACACCTACTTTTGTGTCTACAAAATAACATAACATGTGTAAATATAATGTGTGAGTACACCTGTATTGTTGGAATAAGTTTGATCTTGAAACAGTGCGTATACACTAAACCTCATATATAACAATCTATACACACATGCCGACCTAGCAGTCACAGTTATGGAGAAATAAATTGTGTCTGTTTCTATTGTCTAGGTAGTCATAAATTAAAAATACTGTTGACTATGATAATTACGGGCTGATATAAAACATTACTGTACATTTTTGGCACATCCTATTTTCCAGGTGCCAATAATCCAATTTCTTTTGTCACCAAACCGACTTACCAACAGAAGACATCACATTTATTTTGACCTTGTAGTTGTTTTACAAAATGTAACAACTGAATCAGTATAAAGAAGATTGCTAACATACTGCTTTTACCAGTAGATCTTAGTATACCAGGTCATTTATTTTTATATAGTCTCCAAAGCAATTGATCTGCATCATAGAAATCCTTTATACACTGTATAACTTATTTTGACAAATAAATACCACTGTTAACAATTTATGCAAACAATGGATATTAATTAAAAGTATTATAATTCCAGATGTCATAGGAAAACAAGAAACTTGTCGGTATAATGAGGTGTTCGTACACGAATTAGTATTTAAGGTATTTGATGTATAATTGATGAAATGTGAATTTATGGTGGTCTTCCTGGTGTTCATTTTATGTTCGAGTTTCAATGTATCCTTGAGACATTGCAAAGAGAAGAAATGTGCCACATCCATGCAGAGCATTGCAGAACATGAATACAATAAAATGTTGATGTCACTGCAGCACCAATACATGGAGCAGCACAGGCTACGCATGATTCGTAGATTGTTTAGGCACTTTAGATTTTTCTTTTCTGCAGCTACATTGTCTTCTTGGTGCTGCATCATGTCCAGTTGTATCTTTTTGCATCTTTTAATTTCAAGATGCAACAGTCATTCCAGTCCATAAATTTTCTTTCTGAAAACACATATGTAGCATATCATAAATATGTTATGTTTCATTTTTAAATACAACCGTATTAGACACACCATATTTACTGTGCTACTGGTGATACCTAAAACATATATAATAAATGTAGACATATTATACACAGTTGTACTCTTTAGTGTCCATACAATACACGGGCAAAGTAGATACTACCCAGTATTTATAAAATGTTATAACATGTAAAAAAAACTAGGCTGTATCAGACAACAACACCACTTATAGAGTACACTATTGTGTATATTTCATCATAACCATAACCATATATTGTAACTTACCTTTCATTCCCACTGGTGTTCAGCCTTTGGGTGTGGTGTCGTGGTTATTTGGTAGATGATGCTGGATGTGTGCTGTAAGTACAGAAAAAATTTCATTGTAGTTCTTTTTTAGCAATAGTGTGTATTGCATTGATTTGTTATGTCATTATGCACTGGGTAAATTAAATACTGTTCTTTAATAATCTTTATTCCTCACTACCTTAGCCCTACACATAGACACATCATCTAACATAGTCTATATTCAGGGGCGGATCCAGAGTGGGTAGTCTATGGGGGCACACATTTGAACAATAGTAGTGGGAGTGCATGTATAAATGTCAACAAGTTTTAATAGTATTTAGGCTTAATACGCTAATGTAGCACATAATTAGTTAACAAATACACGCCCTAGGCCAAGTACTAGGGGCCTGCTAAATGAATATTTAACACAACTGCACAGCCACAAGTCACTACTATGTTAAACTATCTACTCACTACATTACAAGTTATAACAAACCACACATCCTGATCTGGAACTGGAAGATATATGCCTCCTTGGTCACACCCCTTGTTTCCGGTTACGTCTTACGAAGTTACAACTTTGACGTTTGAGTTTGATTTACTTAGTCAAGTTAGTGACAGACTAGCGTCATGCCATGGTCATGGAATGTGCGCTAGTAGAGCGATAGAAACACCGAGTGATCAAACCAAGTCTCACCTTCACCGGCGCGTCGTCTGAATAGTAATCGACATCATACACATAGGCAGGTGGTGTCTTCTAATTGTACTATGTAACAGTGTAATGAGGATACATAGACGAAGCGTCAAATTCCTAATTCTGTAATGTAAACATTGACTGGCTTGGCCTTGGCGTTAATTCTTCCCCTTGCTTGCGTGTTGTGTCTGTCATTTCCGTTCAAATGCTTCGCTGGCGTTAAGCCCATTAATTATTACCTACGCATCAACATATCTCAATGACAATGCTACATTATGTTTTGCATATTAGATATACTGATTAGTCACCATGTTCCATTGAACAGTTGTGTACGTTATTCTTTTTCATGCACAGCCAGGAACACATGAGCAGCGTTAAAACGGTAAGACATAGCAAAACATCAGTGACCGTATCCGTTGCAACGCAAGCAAACCCTCGCGAGATTTTCGTACGCAAGTTCCGAATTTCTTAGCTGCGAAAATTCGTAAGCGTTTCGAGAATACCAACTTGCGAAATTTCGCAGCTTAGAAATAATCCGCCATATTTACGCAACTTCTTACGTACGAAATCTGTTTCTTCGAGAATACGGGCCCAGTGTCCTAGGGAGATTGAAAACGTACTGGCGAAGCACGATGCTTGAGGACCGCATGAATGGCCTGGCCTTGTTCACATACGCTACGGAAATAAAATAGACGAAAACTCGATAACTGACCAGTTTGCTTAAAAGTAATCACGGCGAATGGAACTTCGCAATATTTTGGCAGATTAATGCAGATCGATAATCCGCCACAAAGTGAAGCTAGATCGGAATGAATGAGCTACTTAATATTTTACTTAGCATAGACTACTATCAGTTGTATGTCATAATTAAAGACGCAAAATATGGATTATGTTGCAATGCTTTTATTCTACATGAACCGTCTATGAACTTGGCTTTTGTCATAGACCTACATACATCTATCCACATTCTGCGTAAGCTACGTCTATGGCTTGGATACGGGTGGGATAGCAGGAATGGGGTGTCGACGGTGAGGGCCACGCAGTGGAACCCCCTACAATATCTGCTGGATCCGCCACGGTATGTGTGTGTGTGTGTGTGTGTGTGTGTGTGTGTGTGTGTGTGTGTGTGTGTGCGTGCGTGCGTGTGTGTGGTGCCGTGCGCATTTATAATATATATACATATCATTTATATATATATATATAGGCCTATGGTAGCCTCGTTCCCATAACTCAGTATAATAAAGATGCCATGTGTACGGAAACGCGCACGGTTGCGACATGCGGCAAGCGGCATGCGGCATAGGGTATTCCTCCGACTGACGTCATGTTTGGGAATTAATAATAGCAAAAACAATAATAACAATATGAAAACAATGAAAGATATTAACAGCGGCGCAAACTAACAGCTTCTTCTAAGTCAGTATTCGGTGATGAATGTGTGCTTCGATGTCTTAAAAATATGTTATCCGGATAGGTAGAAATGAAGTGCAAATGTAAGAACTATTTTGTCTCGATGTTCGCTGGTGGGGAAGCAAGCCGTCACTAAAGTTAGTTAAGTTAATACCACTTGAAATGACAATGCTGTACGATCAGTGGCTATTAGTGCCACAGGTCTTCGCTATTCAAAAGCTTGTTTTGTGTTCCTCAAGCGTGTCCAAATGTTTATAATATCTCTTATAAGTCACAATTAACAATCTTAAGAAAAGTTTAGTGTTTAGTGTTATGGACATAGCGAAATAGGTATGGATGAAACGTACAATCAGTCATAACTCAGAGTGTTGTGCGACACCTGCGTCTCTATCATCTATGTTTTTTTTGCTTGTGTAGACCATACACTCGCCAGTGTTACGTCCAGTAATAACATGTGCAAATTACCAAATAATTATGATGCCAAACGACGTTTAAATTCACAGGGATAATCACATCGATATGACAATAAATAACACAATTGTGTAGCTCACAACGAAATGCATGTTGTTATAAATGCACCTTTACGGGCCTTTACACATACAATATGTGTCGATCGAAAGCGACAAGTCTTCGTTGTTCGTCGATATTCGAACGTTGTTTGTGTAAAATCCGCAGTGCAACCTCCCCGCACGCAGTCGCTAACGGCCGACATCCGCTGTACAAGTGGTATTGAGAAAGCGACATTTGCGCCTAAATTAATGTGTCTGGCTCTCTAAATGCCGGGTCCAAGTGCAACATGCAATCCACCGGCAACGACTAGGCCATGAACCCATGTTCGGCGACTACCCACAACCGATAATCGCGCTCCCGTCCACCCATTAGCAACGCCAGTTGACAGGTTGCATTGGTTTGCAATATGCGTTTTGTTTCTCTATGCTGCTAGACCTTTGCAGGCAATAGAGTGTCGAATTGGTCCGAGTTGCAACGTTAGTTCATAGAAGCGCAGGATATGAAACGAATAGTACAACATCTACAAACATGAGGCATTTTGGTTTTCTCTTCCACTGCAATATGTTTGCAATATGTAGTTATCACGACTTGTACATTTGATGAAAATCCATACTAAAACGGGATTGGGTAGTATTCCTCCTAAGAAGATCCCTATGGTATGCGAGAAATCCGTACGATCTGGCACAAGTCTGAGTACGTATAATTGGTTCGTGAAGAATTTATCACAAATTATTGCAAATGCAAAACAAAAAGGGAAGCACCGATCGTCTGTACATAGAATACGCCAAAAAGGCGTCGACGTGAAACATACACCTGGTCAAAGAACCACCAACAGTTGAGGTGTGAACAATCCCGCCCTCACTTTCATCTAGGAAATATCTCCGCGGTGACGTAATTGCGGGAATTTCCCATCCGATCCTTGTGCGGACTGCAGTTTCAACTCAAATCGTTACAAGGAACGATTCGATTTTCCACATCCGCATGACAAACCTCATCCGCATTTATGGATATATATATATACATAAATGCGGATTAGGTTTGTCATATATATATATATATATATATATATATATATATATATATATATATTCAATTAGACATGTACATGTAGAAGTGTTGCTTAGAGGCTTACCTGCTGACTGAGGACGAGACGAGATGTGCCGGCGAACACGACTCTGGACAAAGACTGCGACAGCGGCTCAGCTGCGACGTTGGTGACGGTTCCCGGTGTGCACCGGGTGAGCGGCGACGACTGCGATGGCCGTGGTGACTAGAAGACCAGTGACCGAGTCCAGCGCCGGATAAACATTATTAACAGCTCAGCGCGAGTCTGCGTCGCCAGGTTGTCCGTTATATTGTCGGGGTCGATATACTGACGTGGGTCTTATGGTTTACTGGATATCTGTAATCAGGTAGTCTCAATAACGACCGACACCGAGTGTCTGCGATATTATTCCGCCGACAGTCCGTCTGCGTCGATTCAATTCCATGTCACAATAATATGCATTTGTTTGAACGACTACTATGCCCTACATGTTTTAGAGAACACGTAAAGTCGACAACATCGCCACAGAAACACGTACATAATCGTGCATCCACGTAAATTTCAATTTTGAACGTTACTTCTGTATTCAGAATTAACCAGTTTATTAAGTTTAATCGTTTACCTGTCGATGTTACAAACACTACCTTCAGTACGTTGCTCAAACAAGTTGCAGTGAATATTATATAGGTTCGAACTTTTGCAAAATGAATGTGAATTGTGACGAGCGGAAACATTGAGACACATTTAATGTCAACTAGCTTTCACCCACCCATCCAGCAGCATGCCAAGTGCATTAGTTCTTCTTCCGGATAATGTGGAAGCCCCAACTTCCGGGTAATGTCCCACAGGATAAATCCCATTAGAGTATATTGATTTTAAACTCGTTTACAGTGATCCCTATCTGGACAGTTGGTCGTCACTCAGTTCCCTCGGGTCCGCTAGAAAAAACAGCATATAACAATCACGTAAATAAATCACTCTAAAAACCATCGTTGTGTTTTGTGAAATGCATCGCCTGTTGGTAGGTTGGTTCAAGAAAACGAATGGACATAGGAAGAGGCGAATGGACCGCGGCACCTCGAATGAGATACTGATAGAATGTTCCAAAGTTAGCGTATTAATAGATAGAGTGTCTATCGATCTTTTTTGGAGCAAAACTACGAAGAACGTTGGGAACAAGTTGTCTCGGCCAAACATTATGTTGGGGACGGTATGGTACAGTCGTCTCGAAACAGTTTTATTCGTCCAAATTTAATCTAGTTTACATCAAATGTGTATGCAAACAGTGCAGCTTTACATGAATTTGAAATATTGTTGCATCCGACATTGTGCGAGTTCACGGTGATCACTTTAAAACGACCCTACCACACAGGGTCTCGCATGCTGATATATGTCATGCTATCTGCCTGCTCAATTAGAGGATCGTAAACCGAGCAAAGCCATAAATAACGACACAATGCCGCCGTAAAGTACACCCGCGGCTGCTTCAAACACGGAGCGCGACGTCGACAGACGAAAACTAACGTGACACTTCGACGCCTGTACTTTTGCTTTCACTTGTCTTATGATGATTACGCCTCGTCCCGTCCCTTCTTTTTATGGCGCATAATTCACTTGTGAGCAGTTCGATTACGGCTACGCACGCCATTACTCAGACGTCATCGTCGTGAACCTGAGCAGTGCTGTATTTATTTGAAGTTATTTCCATTCATGCCTTCTGTCCTCTATGTCGTAAAGTCCAAAAGTCGTCGGCGGGTTGTGCAGATACGTCATCCGCTGGTAGAACTATCCAGCACCGGTTTTGGACCGTAGAGGGCCCTGGGAGTGGCCAACCGTGTATTGCGACATTAGGAAATGCTCCATTAACTCGCTTATAAAGTATAAACTTAGACCGGAAGTGTTGTTTGCCCATGCGATCGCTTTTGTCGTATTCTGTATGAAAATCCACTTTTTTATAATAATGTTTATGCTGATATACATTTCAGAAGTTCTGTGTATAAATACTGGACTACCCAATTGTATACTTGAACGCATCGTTTATACCTTTTTATTATTAACCAACTATTTGTTATTGCATGATGTGTGTCTATATTTTTGTATTATATTTACTAGTATTTTATGTATACATAATATTACGGACCTTTGTCTGAAATATACATTATTATTATTATTGAACATTTTTGAGAATACGCCCTTCAACTCAACACCACATCGTTGGTCCAGGTCGTCAATGTGCAAGCCACCCTGTGCAAAACAAATGTGTAAAATGTTGGTTACCTCCGAACACGTATATCATCTGGCGTAGTCACCCACTACAGGCTTTTCATCACCTCATCTATTCGATCCCAATCCGTGGGGCCATTATCGAATAAACGTTTTATGGATGCCATATATAAATTTTGTGGGGGCCCCTGTTTTTTTTTTCGTTTGATTTCTTGTATACTTGAGTGGGGCACCGGGAGTTCTGGACCCTTGGGCGTATGTCCCAATTGCCTCTATGGTAATACGCCACTGATCCTATCTAACGATTAAAGTAATATATTACGGTGATTTTTAACACAGTTACACAGACGTGAAGTTGTTTATGAAACCGACTGCACGTCAACTTAAACTAATTTAAGCATTACATATCCAAGAGGGTGGCAGGAGAAGAAGGAGAGGCAGACCAAAGCTAAGTTGGAGTGACAACATGAAACGGGACCTCCGAAGGGATGCATGTTTTCTGTTTCTGTTGAATGATTAGCAAATTCCAGCTGGATATCGCGCCAATGGACGGTGTTTGCTCTATGAGCATTGGGCTCGGCCCAGCTGAATCTTAAATTTGGAGGCGTCCTTGGCATCAACCAGTGATTCCTCCAGGATATTCAAGACTGTTATGATGCGGGGTAAAATGAGTTCCAATATTTTTCTGTGTAGGCTCTTATATGTTTATGTTTGTAAGGGTGATTTGAGCGTGTGTCTGCGGGTACTACGCTGTTTTTGGATGGGACAGCAATTTGATTGTGGACAATCGGTTACAATATTGCCGAAACACTCGCTATGTTTTCTTTCGAAAGTGTTTTACCCACAGCTCCCTCTCTCCATCTTTCATCCTCCCCCGTTCTTCTCATGTCCCTCCTCAGGCAGTCCTCCCATCTCAGCTGTGGCGTTCCCCTTTTACCGTGTCCTTTGTGTTGTTCCTCCTCTGCTCTCTTTGCTATTTATCCTGCATCCATCACAGAAGAAGATATACATAATATGAACATGATTCGCAGGGGTTAATAAGTTGCAGAAGACGTTTTTAGACAGCAATTTGGATAAAGTACACATCCACGTTTCGCTGCGTCGATCTACCAAAGCTGATTTAGGGTCCATTCAGCAATCTCTGATGGACACGGGTGTCCAATACGATATATTTCACGACGAGTCATCAGCTGCGATCAGAAGGAAGTCGTCCAGCTCGTTCACCATCTCTTATTATAAGAACACTATTGCGACCATTCGAGTCATAGACGGATAGCATCAAGGACAACTCATCATAAATAGCAGTTGTTTACGCAGGCAAAGTAGTTATGTGATACACTTATCAAATGCTTTATATATGTGTGCGTAGTTTTGTGCGTTGCGTTTGTGTGTTGCAGTAGTTTACATTGGCGCAGACAAGAGAAGGGGAACAAAGCAAGCCGCTGTTGTCGTGCGAATAGACGGAATGCAGACACTGCGGTTCCAAGTCTACGAAATAAAGGAATAAACGTTAAACTTCCACTTCAATTCGGGATTATCGCCAGTATAGTTTCAGGCTTTTTCGCAAGTGTACGGCGCGGTAGCACAGTGGTTGAACATAGGCAGCTCAATCGAGGGAATTCGCTTTCGATTCCTCTTGTTGCCGTTTCAAAGTTTGAAAGATTTCGTTCTCTGCACAATGCCTAAGTCCAATTAGCTGTCTAAACGAGTACCTGGCTACATACAGTGGTGGACATACAGTGGTGGAAATAGGTGGACGAATAATCGTTACGCAGTCATTGCAGCGTAGCTGAATACTTTTCTAAGTCAAGATGGTGTACTAATGAACAGGTCTGCCTAGGGCTGACATGTACGGTACTTTAAGCTGTCCTGTGAACTGAATATCGCGTAATATACAAACTGACCTTTACTTTTTTAAGTGATATCAACACAAAAATTGGATCTATGCGTAGATTACGACATACTAACTATTTTTACAGGTTTGTTACTTAGTGGTGATGAAACCATCGGGGAAATCGTTGCATCTGTACAGATCCAGTCGTTAACATTTTGCAAAAACGGCAACAGTAGTTCGACCATGTATGCTGTGGCATAAGGTTATTCATTCTTATGCAAGTTACTTAGTTTAACGATCGATGTCAATGATCTCAATAATTATACAAATGTGGGCACAGGCACAACAATGAAATAAAACAATGACGGGAGTTTCACACAAAACGCCACACTCTGTAGACGTGTTTTGTTGCATATATTAATACATGTTCCTGTACTTATGATACATTAAACGGACTCGTAAGAACTATCAAACTATGAATATTTTACAAAGTTGGTGGTCCAAACCATAAGTTAATGGTGTCTATGTTAAAAGTCATATATGTTCGAGCACTGGCTTCAATGTAATGTGTGGAGAAAGTGTGCCAGTCTGGAAGACCAGCACTTTATACAAGATGGTGGCCCAATCGAAAAGTGTCTGATCTTGGGCCACTAGATAGATAGCAATGTCGTATCCTGTATCCATCCCTGCATCTTCAAATAAAACATGAGGTGAACCAGTGTATTGTTTCGTGATTCAGACATTAGATAAAAATATCTCGGAGAAGCAAGTGGAACCGGAAGTGTAGCGTGAACGATCCTCCGGTGTCGTCATTAATCCATGCCTCAGCTTCGGGCAAATTGAAACCACTGCCTCGGGAACAGCCGTCGCTAAGGGAGCCAACAATTCTGTTCCTCTAAACGGAATTAGCCAGCGTAGTAATTTGTAACAGGAAGTCTGCAGTTTTGAACGTGGACAAATGGGAAATAGTTGAATATCAGTAGGTATTTGGTTAACTCAACCCGCCTCGGCAATATGGCCAATAGACTTGTTTTGAAACTGGATGGTTTGTTAAGAAACTGACATTGTTCACTTGTTGGAATAGTAGTACCGACAGGTGTGGCAGAGAGAATCGTTATGTACGAGTGGCACCCAAAACAAGAAACAGCCAAGAAAACCTATTATGGCAGACACTTTTATGACAATTGGTTACTCGAAAACAACTAGTCGAAGAATTCGATTGCATCAGAACAATGACATGTCTTGTTGTTTTACACATTGACGGCATACACAAACACATTTCATGCATGGGATCCATTTATGTAGTTAACACGGCAAACGAATACATTTTTTCTACCAGTGAAACCAAGGCGTGAAATTCGATGTGAAACCTTGTCGTAGGTGACTGGCGCCTTTCCATGTCACGGGCCACTCCAAGCAAAAGCAGAATCGTAAGGCTTCTAATTGCTACTAGCCCGTCGGAATTGTACATGGTAATTCATTATATGGTACTGCTAGGAAATTACAACTGCGTGTCCTTTTTTTCTTAGATTGATTTTCCAGCAGATCGTAGTGTTAGTACCAGTGACGTAATTAGATACAGAAATGGGGAAAGAGATGGTGGAACGTAGTCACCCATTGGTATGTCATGTTGCTCTCCGCCGCCTCGATATTGGTACGTGAATTATTGTTTTCCTTATTTTGTCACTGATCCTGCACTATCGTGTTCACCACCCGTCTCCACCACTCGTCTCCACTCATTTGCCATTATATAACACATAACACAAGTGTCACCACAAAGGCAAAGGATCGTGGTCCAATTGCCCTCCTTCCTTCGTGAATCTTACCATAAGCTGATAACAAATAGTCCAGTTGTTCCAATCTCATTTCTTAGACTCCAGTCATTCGATGGGTCGGTCATCAGTCACGCTCATCACCCACACAACTGGTATGATGACTTACTGAAAAGTTGACTGAGCGAATATCAGGATTAATCGACTTATCCGGATTTCGTTTTCTCCAATTGTCACGTCTTCACATCCAAGGTTCGTGTTATGCAAGAAAAACATTATCAGTGAAAATTGTTTATATAATATTCGAATGTTGATGGTTGCGATTATGCTGATGGTGGTGGTGGTGAGGATAATGATGGTTATGACGTTGACGACAGTAACGGTGATGATGATAAAGATGATGATTACGACAAATAATGTGACTCGCCACCGCGAACCGATTATTAAAGGGGGATGAAACGCTTGACCACTCATAGCTCAAAGATAAGAACATACCATGTACGTGCATAGCACCATGGTTTGATGAGCGGAGCGCCGCGGTATATTTTAAAACTTGGCCGTTATCGGCACTGGCCGCCGCCATTACTCTCCAGCACCGAGTGGTTTGAATCGCGAAATACCACTCAATATGCACAATGTAATTCAATAGGCGATGCGGCATAGCTCCGAGAAAAACCGACGAATCGCATACAAAAACGTAAAAATAGACAAATCGATTGCGCTGAATGGCTACTGGATATACTAAAAGTGTTAATAAGCAACGTTTCACGTACATAGACGGAAGGATTCCTACATAAAAAGCAGGTTGAGGCTAGATTAGCGGTTTGTCGGTTTGCTTCATGAAGTAATGACGCGTAAATTTGATTGTGGTCCGTCGGCAAAGAAACGATCATTATTTCGCAGGAAGATGCGTAGGTGGGCATTTCCCTACCAAACTCAAATAACCAAAGTTACACGTATACAATTACCTTATTAAAATCGTTCACTTGCTTCCTTGTTCACTTAACATTAAAATATGTTTTGCAATTGAAATGTGGTACTACAACAGCGGATCCCGAGGTGGGTCCATGTGGCTGGACAGCACTTTTGGCATAAACATGGGTACATAACTAAAATTATATTGAATGGTTGAAAACCAGATTCTACGTAGGGGAGACTGGGGCACCATGCACGGTGGGGCACCATACTCATCGGATGTAATTTTTTCGCATTACGGTAATTTAAGATGATGGCGTAAAGCTTTAATCTGCTTTATACCGCGCACGTTGCCTGAGAGTACGAGCGAGTTAGCATCATTTTGCCTAAAGTTATCGCTTTTAACAATTTTGGAGCAACAAAACTAATCCAACTAGCTGATCGTGTAGTTCATATTACAGCATTGCGTTGGTAGTTATGACATTCCAGTATATTTGTGTTTAGCTGTTAGATTATCTGACACCTCACCATGGGTGATAATAAGTAATGGAAACTATATATAACGTCGAGTGTACTCCCACAGACGTCGTTTGTGGGTGGGGCACCTATCGTGCTTAGGACACCATGCCCATTGTGCACTGCCCCCCAGTTGCCATGTCCTTGCTAAATCAAAACTTATTTAAGCAAATGCACTCAAAGTTTAACTAATAAATATAATCACTGCATGTATGTCAGAATGCGTAAACCATTACTACCACACTTGACATAAAAAATACCCGGTTGTCATACTTTAGTGTATTTAACAGTATTGGCTGTTCGGCTCTTGACAAATAATATGACATGTATCTGTCTGTTCGTGTGAAATTAAAATTTAAATAAACATCTAACGGATGATTACGTAATACAACAATTATGAGGTATCTCTTGGATAATGGCGTACAATTTTAACTGTATTAAAGAAATGTGATAATTGTTATGCCTTATACTTGCCAAGCATCTTCAGCGTTACCATTTGTTTGTCTTCTCAACCTCCTTCCCTCCTCTTTCTCACCTGCTTCCCTCGACCTTCCCTCCCCTTCCTTCCTTCTTCCCTGCTTCGTTTATTCTTGGAGGTTTTTTTCCAATGTGGGTTGTTCTTGACATTTCAGTATTATGTTTCATTTCACACAGAGCGTGCATTGGAAATGAGACAATGCGAAAATCGAAACGTAAAACTGACGGCAGTACCACGCCAGCTGGTGTCATGTGGGAAGCAGTAAACCAGGTTGTGATTGATGGGAACATCATTTATCGAGTTGCTGCGAACCTGCACATTTCTCGCCACCCGTTGGCAAGATACGTCAATATGCAACTAGAGGGCCGAGCTATGTTTGAACTGAAGACCAAATTTTCGACTAGTGTTCAATCAAAACAAAGAAAGTGAACTTACCGACTATTTGAGAATATCTTCGGCAATGTTCAACGGCCTGGCTATAAATGCGACCAAGAAACTGGCTGTGCGATACACCTCCAATCACCAGTGTACTTGAGTGGTCTGCTGTCCATTCATAGACCAACACGTCCTCTACGATCTGAATCTACCATCTTGTTGACAGTGCCACGAACTCGAACAGTCTCATACGGAAATCGCACGTTCACCAAAGCAGCGGCGACTCCGTGGAACAGTTTGCCTGCTATATCACAAACAGTGACATCTGCACCAGTTTTCAACGGCAAATAAAGACATTCCTTTTCCTGCAGGAATATAAATTATGACAGAACGATATGTCCACCGTTTTAATCTGATTCAATAGTTATTACCATTAGTTTATTTTATTTGATGCCATGAATATGTACTTCAATTTGTTATCTTATTATTTTAGTCCCACCGCATCCTTACTACTATTATTTGATGGTTCTTAGTGTAATTTATTATTTAAATAATTTTATTCCATATATACGTTTTAGGTATTGTATTGTTTTTAAATTATTTAACTTAATATTTTAATGATCTAACTATACAAGTTTGGTATTATCATTGTATTGTAAAGCGCCATAGAGCACTGAGTGATTATGGCGCTATATAAATATCGTATTTTATTATTATTATTGGCTTACATCTTTCATGAAGAGAAATGAAACGCTCTCTTTCCGTAAGCCTGAAGCCACAAGCATGGGACGTGCGACTGGCTTTAGCAGAGTAGCCGTTGATAGATTTCTCGATAGCTTGGAGGATGTCATGGTCAAACACAATTTGGCCCTGCACAAGTATACAATTTGGACGAATCAAGTATGAGTACAGTGCGCTCTCCTGACAATGTAATTGCGAGCACTGGCGTCAAACAGGTGGGACAGATCACATCAGCAGAACGAGGCGTCCTAGTTAAAATGTGCACATGCATCAACGCAGTTGGAAACACCATTCCGCCTATCTTCATTTTCCCACGTGTCCATTTCCGAGAACATCTGCTCACCGGTGCTCCTCCTGGGTCGGTAGGAGCCGCGAATAAATCGGGATGGATGAACGCTGAAATTTTCCTGTGTTACCTGCTTCACTTCATCAAACACACCAACTGCTCCAAGACAAACAAAGTGCTCCTGATCATGGATAATCACGACACTTAGTAAAGTTAGTAGTGGTCGACACAACCAGAGATAATGGCATTGTAATCCTGACGCTTCCGCCGCACGCAGTCACAAATTGCACCCACTAGATCGTGCCGTGTTTGGGCCGTTCAAGAGGTTTTAAAATTCAGCGTGCAGTGATTGGATGAACCACCCTGGAAAACCAGTCACTATATACGACGTCGCTGCAATAGCGGGGGTTGCCTACCCCAAAGCGTTCAAGCCAGCAAACATCCAGTCGGGGTTCCGAGTAAGTGGTGTATTTCCCGTTCAACAGAGATGTATTCCATGAAGACGAATTCTTTACATCTATGGTGACAGACCGACCTGAACCGAACGGGAGTGAACTGCTCCCTCATCGACCGCATCAGCAACACACACCATCGCTAGACCCACTGGACCGCAAACAGCACCAGCCACTGGTCCCCAGCAACAGACAGCAACAGCTAGTGGTCCGCAGCAACAGACAGCAGCAGCTAGTGGTCCGCAGCAACAGACAGCAGTAGCTAGTGGTCCGCAGCAACAGACAGCAGTAGCTAGTGGACCGCAGCAACAGACAGCAACAGCTAGTGGTCCGCAGCAACAGACAGCAGTAGCTAGTGGACCTCAGCAACAGATAATAGCAGCTAGTGGACCGCAGCAACAGACAACACCAGCTAGTGGACCGCAGCAACAGACAACACCAGCTAGTGGACCGCAGCAACAGACAGCAGCAGCTAGTGGACCGCAGCAACAGACAGCAGCATCTAGTGGTCCGCAGCAACAGACAGCAGTAGCTAGTGGACCGCAGCAACAGATAATAGCAGCTAGTGGACCGCAGCAACAGACAACACCAGCTAGTGGACCGCAGCAACAGACAACACCAGCTAGTGGACCGCAGCAACAGACAGCAGCAGCTGGTGGACCGCAGCAACAGACAGCAGCATCTAGTGGTCCGCAGCAACAGACAGCAGTAGCTAGTGGACCGCAGCAACAGATAATAGCAGCTAGTGGACCGCAGCAACAGACAACACCAGCTAGTGGACCGCAGCAACAGACAACACCAGCTAGTGGACTGCAACAACAGACAACGCCATCTAGTGGACTGCAGCAACAGACAGCAGCAGGTAGTGGACTGCAACAACAGACAACGCCAGCTGCTGGACAGCAGCAGCGAGCAGAGTCGCCTCATCACCGTCAAAAGCTAACAACATCGTCTCCTAGACCGGAGCAACAAAACAGGCCATACACACCGATACACTCGTTGAAGTACTTCCATGTGACATCAGACCTTATCCGAAGGCAAAGCCACGTACCCAACCTCTGAAAGGAAGAAAATGTGGTCGATCACGTGTCTTGAGAGATGCTCGAGAGAGGCAGCAACTCACTGAAGACTTGATGATGCGCAATCAGCACAAGCCAACGAGGAACACAAAGAAAATAGCATATAAACAAATAGATCGTCGGCCCCAGTCAGATTCTGATACAGGTGTAGCAGTAGCAGACCTATCGATGGAAGACAGCGACAATGAAGAACTTGACCCAACCACGCTTGCACCAAATGATTACATTGTCGTGAAGTTTGCATCCAAGAAGGCCATACATCATTATGTGGGCATGATTGTTAAACCCAGAGATGAGTTTGCTGACGAATTTGAAGTAAGTTTTCTGAAATATAGCAAGAAAAATGTTGCTGCTAACCGTTTCACAATCCCTGACGAGGAAGACGTCGTCGATTTGCTACTTGCTGACATTATTGCGCGCTTGTCTGCTGCTACGGTGTTGGGAGGCACTGCCCGCACAAAGAAGTAGCGAAGCGGTAAGAGGTTCGGACTCTCGACTGAGAGAACGCGGGTTCGAATTCTATGCGGCTATGTCGAACCATGGGCAAGTTCGTTTACTCTACATTGCTTCAGTTCACTCACCTATATGAATGAGTACCTGGCTATAGACAGTGGTGGATATTTGCGTACGAAAAGTCTTCGCGCATTAATTCAGCTACATGATAAAATAATATGCAAAAATATTCTAAGTGCTATGAATTGTTTTTAAATATGTATTATTGAATCACAGGACACTATATTTTTCTGATAATTTGTGTAAGATTATAAGAGTGTTGCACAGTACTTGTACAGAAGGAACACCAACATAAATAACAACTTACCTGTCACCATGACATAGCGTAACTGTAAATTACAGAACTTCATTTATTATATTGATTACATGATTTGGCTGGCTAGCATGCGTAGCATAATAGTAGATAATAACATTTTCAAACACGTCTACACAGGCGTGAGTGATGTTGTTTTGAAAAGGGTGTCCATGAGCATGTTGTTAGTACCTGGTAAGAACCATTGAAAGCATAAAACAAATGCCACATTTTAACAGGAATACACACTTTAAAATAACGTGACCATGCATGCAAGTAAACAGTTTAATATATTAACGTCACAGCAGTAACGTGGCTTAGTTAAAACGCATAACTTTATATTATAATATGTAATCATTTTTATTTTGGTACGAAAATGCCCACCCACGAATCTCCCCGCAAAATAATGACCGCTTCGTTGATGACGGAGCGCGTGCGAATTTACGCGTCAATACTTCATGAATATTATGAGGAACGAGAAGTGTGATGTTTAAAATACCTTCATTGGTTTTAAATCGTTGTAATTTAATTATAATTTTTATTTCGAACACGCATACAAATGATTTGTTGACCTATATAACGCCTACCATATATAATAAGGCACCGTATTTTTGTTTTCGCGTAGAAATGTCTTGTAATGAAGTAAATCGAAAAAAATCGCTAATTTACAGTACATTGATTAGACAGACTCAAACCAACTTGCATAGAACAAAGATCGCGATACGCAGTGCTCTATCTTACCGATTTAGGCATCGAACAAAATCTTTTTATTCAGTTTGTCTTACAAATGAGTAGGTTTCTGTCACCATTAATGTATACTTAGTATATATTGACATATATAGCATACAACAGCTGTGTTTCAGCTCCCCTCTAAATCGCACGGATCTATCCTGGACATGAGCCAAAATAGCTGTCCCGGTCATGTTCTATAAGTTTTGTGATTTTAGCAGAAATGCATAACTTATAATCTCATCTTTCAATGTCCAGTGTGTCATCCTTGACAAGCAATCCGAAAAATAATCAAACATCCATTTACGACTACATAAATTAAAAAGAAACAATGGGCGATACGAATCAAAATTACCTTATTTCTCAAAACGTTGCTTTTTTTAAATTGCTTAAATTTTTGTAATAAATATAAAACAACTACTGAAGATACTACAGTAAGTGAGGTAACGTCAATTTTAAAGCACACGATCTGTGAAATCCTTAAAGGTACAACATTAAATTTTGCAACTACCCACTTTTTTTCTGGCAAGTCACCGATACAGTACAATACTAATTTATGTGGAGAGACGACTAGCTGGATATGGGGTGGGTTTCTTTAAACCTTCGATGAGAGACAGACACACGGACGAGCGAGAATGATAGAGACGTCGCGTGACGTTGCCCGTTTACCTTTCGTCTTTGTCTCACACCTGCGGCCAATATTCACCTCCCGCGTCGCTCGATGTCTTCAATCTCGTCCGAGCATGACAAGAAGTACTGCGTTCAATTAGCTGCGTGTGGTACCGATTCCACGCAAGAAGATCACATTCCCAGTGCGTTATGTTCAATCAGCCAGACTATAATTTTTGTATGACGCGATTTACAGAAAAGCACACACACACACACACACACACACACACACACACACACACACACACACACACACACACACACACACACACACACACACACACACACACACACACACACACACACACACACACACACACACACACACACACACACACACACACACACACACACACACACACACACACACGCACGCACACACACACACACGCATTCATACACACACGCACGCACACACACACTCACTCTCACACAAATTTATCTGCCGTCTACTTCTGCTTTTCTACTGTTGTGTGCATCGTCTTGACGACTACCATGAACGTTAGCAGCCGCCTAATACGTCAACAAGTGATTACAGTTATTAGCAAAAATACCCACCCTTTGGGAGGAATAACCTATTAGGTCATCTGACCAGGTCATGTATCGTCATCATCTAACCTACTGTTATGTTTAGCGTTTTTGGATATGTGTACTTGAGTGGAACTTACCACGTCATATCATGTTACAAGGACTCAGAACTTAAATACATTTAAACAAACGGTTTTGTTGCAATTGCGTTAGTTGTGACATTTCTATTATTGGGCTGATCTTCCGGAGAATCTGCACTACAAGAAAATCTGCTTTTGTAGAACTTTGGTACTTAGCAAAGACTTGGCTATTTTTTTTAGCAAAGCTACCGTCAGTCAACCATATGTCACTTCTTATAGTCCAGGCAAACTACGTTTCACTTGGAACAAATTGAAACAGAATTTCGTTTGGCACAGTGGTGTTCTATGAGGTCATCAGAACACCATACTAAAAGTCCTAAGAAATTGCTGCATGGCAAATATGTAAAATTAGCATAAATCCAATATGGCCGCCACAAATCTTGCCAGATGACATATTTTAGTAATGTTTAATTCTAATAAGGGGTTTTGGACAGAGATGCATTTGGAATATATTGAAATGTGATTGATTGAGTAGCTCATTTGCATAAATCCAAAATGGCCGCCAAATAGCAACATTTTACCATATATTTACTATAAAACAGGGCCGCATTTAGGATACGGCAGACAGGGCAGTTGCCCAACATTTTAAACACATTTTGCGCCAATGTGCTCCACAATATCTTTGTTATTTGCCGACCCCGCCACAATAATTGATTTATATAAATACCGCTGCTATGTTCTTTAATGTTCGCTAGGTAGTAGGATTTGGATATTCCTGCAGATGTCCGCATAAACATTGAGTATTTCAAGATGCCTCCAACAATGTCACCGCTCAATTATTTGCCACTTGCACATATGACTGTTGAAGATCCAATGTCACAACTAAACTAGATGTGCTGTGGAAGAGCTTCCTACTCCTTCACTCCCCAAGCCAGCATGGTCCTGATTGGTGCAGATGCTGTAACATGGCCAACACCCAGGACAGTCTTTTTCGAATGTTACTCCCAATGATTGACCTTGATCCCAGCTGTCCATCCTGTATCTACTCTACACTGAACTTAGCGTCAGATCAGGCAATGCGATATCATGTCATTCCAGTCCTCGCGTTAGGCCAGCCCTTACACCAGAAAGCCTTGACAATAATCCGATCACAACCAGATTGCAGTGATCTCAAGCGCATGGTCCTCAAGACTTGTAGGTTTTCACATGGAGATGAATTTCCTAGGAAGCATCGGGCACCTGATGGCAGGTTCGGCTCTGCAAGGACTCCTGGAAGTTTTATATGCCAGTAACACGGTGAGCCACATGCTGACTGGCAAGGCTCTGTCTAGAGTTCCGCGTGACCACAATCTGCAAATGTTGCACTGAACATCATCATTGTGGCTAACGCACAAGCCAGTACCAAAAAGTGCTGTTCCTGAGGTAGATGCGCAGGGGATACCAACTGTACAACAATATACCGCTACGACCGTCTTGACACCGGCTACAGAACTGTATGAGAGAGAGAGAGAGAGAGACAGAGAGACAGAGACAGAGAGAGAGACAGAGAGAGAGACAGAGAGAGAGACAGAGAGAGAGAGAGAGCAGTGTCCTCTACCTTATCTGCGGAAGAGGGGTGCTCGGCAGAGGAGAGGTGTTAAAGATAATCCAAAATAAAATGAATGAGACGAAAGAAATGATCACTACGTAAACATATTCATGTATTGCACCCAAAGCAATCAGTAAGAGAAATGTTGCCATACTCTCTCACTCATAACCCTCCAGAAACACACCCATATTTCCACCATCCTTTCCATGCCAGCAATATCAACGGCGCCATGCAGACATTAAGCGGCATCTCCTATGAGACTAGTAACCAGCACATGGACATGATAACAGTTAGACAAGTTAGAGATGTCAGTGGCGCCACTGATCTGATCAGCTATCTAAGCGAGATGGATATCATCTGCTGCAATGGCAAGAAATACTATACTACCATGAGGTGCAAATGCCGACAATATGGCCTGCCTTGCTCTGCCGTGTGTAGAGAACCAGCTGTACCAACTCACAGATGCCAGATTTCACTGATGACTGTGATGTGCTTGATGAATCTGTTTACTAAAGTAATGCGCATCAATGAGCATGAGTAATATGCAACATTACATGCCCTGAATGTAAGTTCGCACGTTCAAATGTTGCTATTTGCAGGTCATATTGGATTTATACAAATTAGCTACTCACCCAATCACATCTTAATATATCCCAAGTGAATCCTTGTGTCTAAAGCCCCTTCTTAAAATAAAAAAATACTTAAATATGTATTCTGACAGGAAAGATATCGCAAGATTTTGATATATGGCGGCCATATTGGATTTATGCTAATATTACATATTTGCCATGCAGGGCTATCTCGGGACTTTTTGTATGGTGTCCTGAATTCCTCATAGAACATCACTGTGCCCAAAACATTATGTTGCAATTTGTTCCAAGTTGAGTGAAAAATTGGCCTAGATTTCCTGGACTGTTAGCATCCCACAGGGTGCGCAGCAGAATTGGGCCGCAGAAGGGGGTAATGTGCTGTAAGAAGTTTTCGTTGGTCTTGAGGTGAATGAACAGAATGCATGAATGCGCTGTGATAAATTCATCCAGTATCTTGAACTGGTTAGTATGGTTGTCCTCCCAGTCACTTCATGGGTGGCGGCTGCTTTGCTAGACGTTGGGCGCAGTTGCTCAGCGATCAGTATTCAGCAGGGAGATGATGTTTTCGATTCCACCCGTTGTTTTTTCGAAATAAATTCTCCGCCGATTGTTTCTGTGTTTGAGATGAGGCCATAAGATTCGTTTGACCCTTTTACCTGGTGTCAATTCCAGACAGAGGATAAACATGTAACTTGTCATGGACTGGTCACCTGTAACGCCAACGATAATGCCCCAGAGGCGCACCGTGCTATTTAGTTCCAGCACAACAGTAATACCTAATTTACGTAAATATCGGAAATAATTGGTGGACACACGCCGCGGACAGATATCTACTTAAATGAGTTTGCCACGTTTGTTTTGTGTAGTACCCTGAAAATTCCCATCGATACCATAGACATAGAGGAGAAGAAAACATTCCATGACAATATATTGGTACGAAATTTCAATGAAGGCCATTTTAAAATCCAACATGGCCGCAGTACTTCCCTATGGACAAATGAAGTCATTTTCCAATGCTACATCATTTCAAACGTTGTGTTTATAAACATATAAACATTCTTCACTAAGAACACTCGAACAGGACGCATCTATCAATACTATGTTCATAAGATCACTGTGAAGGTAACAGAGGCATTAAAAAATATGTGCCAGTACCAAAAATTACAAAACAATAAATGGCAACTACGTTTTGTAAATACATACACCGTAATACATATAGAAATTCACATTGACCGCTAAAATAGCAGAAATTTATCAACTATATCAATCTTACAAGTCGATAATGGACATCAGCAAGACAAATTGGCGGTTTGAAAAGACTGGCAACCATCTTGTAATTCAGGTGATTAATCGATTTAATTAAAAAAATTATCCAATAAAGATATTCACACCAAATGCCATGCTTGTGTCACCATTTGAACGGCAGTTAAGTCATCAGCTATGCAATCATGGATTAAACTGACAGACCCATTTAAAAACAGCTGGAGTAATAATAAAAGGCAAACGAAAAATGATAGCTACACTTTTTGATAAGGTGATATCATAGTGCTTCTAGAAATCCACACTGGCAAAACTCTATATGAAATGTTCACGAATACTGACACAACGGCATAGACAATCAGGTGCGAATGTCTACACGCAAACATCTTTGACATTCTTGGTTCCTAAAACCAACCCATAAATTAGGTGAAATAACGAACTTCCTGCTGATAATTATAATGGTTATTAATCCTGGCCACGGAAAGACCACTTCCTCTACACAGTGACATAAATTCGGTTTTCTGTTTCTGTTTACGAAAGTAGAAATGCCACCTCACAAACGAATATACTTTCCTAGAATAACAATCTTTGTTCTAAGTCACATCTCTCATTATCCGGAATTGTTTTGTTACAGAACCGTTGTTGGCTTTTTTTGACAGTTGATATAGGCCCGACCGCGGATTTACTACTAATTGGTTTGCTTAATACGAGCCTCGCAAAGCTGACAAATTCTGGACACGTAATTGTGCCTGCAGATACTAGATTATTACAATCACAGTTTCTTTTTAACGCACTAATTATTTATTGGCATTATAAAAGTTGTGGCATCGTTACATGAATTATTACATATAAATCACTTTATTCCCGTCTCCGCAGTTTACATGAATCTGTAGACAGGCAAGCAAAAAGTACAATTTCCAATTGACCATTACTATGGATTTTATGACAAAAGCATTCAATGAGGAAATAAAATACCATTTGTAGGCATGTTCTGCCACACAGATCCGTACGATTCTTCAAATCCGTCGACAACGTACCTAATTACCATGTTATTTACTCCTGGTGTAACTTAATTTATTGTATAATTGTTTAGGAAATTAATAGGTACACTTTACGCGGAGTTTGGTACATATTTTTATTTAATTACATATAAATATAACTACTATACATTCAAGTTAATTGTACACTGTAAATTAAATGTAAACTGCCTCGAACTAGCAAGGAAATGTGCCGTATTTAAATACGTTTATTATTAGGCCCATTATTGTTATTTGGATACATCATTTCAAAATAGTACCTTTGTTCGACACAACCAAATTATCCACGAACAAATAGCTCAGGTATGTGTGACTTTATGGAGCGCAGTGGCGCAGTATTAAAGCATCGGACTCTCAAACGAGAGAACCCGGATTCAACTCCTGTTGTTGCCATTTCAAACCTTGGGCAAGTTCGTTCACTCTACATCGCTCCAATTCAGCTGTATGAATGAGTACCTGGCAATAGACGGTATTTGGATTCGAATGGTCTTCGCGCATTAATTAGAGCCTGGCTGAAAGCTTCCCAGAGAAGTCGAGATGGTGTTCGATTGAACAGGACTGCCAGGGAGTAAAGTGTAAAGCGCTTTGAGCAGCGCAAAGGACTAGATACAACATTGTATAAGAACTTGCATTTTACTTTACATTGCGGCCTGGCTTCATATCGTGCGAAACACAGCATGGGTCCGATTATTATTTCTTATCCGCCTTACGCCAATACAAACACAAATGCGATTAGCGCTCTTTCTTGCTGTGCAAAAAATTACTTACTAGACGTTTCCGCAGGTGCACAAATGTGTGTGCGTGTGCGTGTGCGTGGTACGTTAACACATTTTACTCATAGACGGCTTGAATCTCGAGGGCCAAATTATGAGGGATTAATCCACAACCCCTCGAATAGGACGAAAAACCTATATCTTTTCAAAATACCCTATATATGTCAAGAATCGCACCTTTTATGGAGTAAATCAGTTGTTCGGAACGTGAAGCGTAATGTGCGCGTAATACGTAAAACGAAACTTAACAATCACAGGAACTACGCACACGCGGCAATTACTTCGAGAAAACGGCCCCTGCGTCATGGACTTGGCGTCATGAAGTAGACGCTGACACAATAATGCTGATGTCTACCCGCATGCCGATAACATAGCAGTATGGATATTATTTCACAAATACAGCGCGTTATGGTGTTTATGTAACGATGCTCTAACGTGTTTTTAGCATTTGTGTTTTCTAACATGGTTTATGTGCAATTTAAATGTTTTTGAGAGCGTGAATGTGTTTTTGGCGATCCTCAAGGAGGTATAATTGGAGGTTCTTGTATGGATTCAATAATTTTGAGCATCACCGCAAACAAATTAATAGCACCCCCGTTGTTTCCAGATGTCATGATCCGACAGCGGAGTGGTGCTGAAGCTTCAGCTCAGTCCACCCAACATTAATTTCGTTCCTGCGCCAGTCGTAATAGTAGTGTCTCGCTCTAAATATGGCGCCGTACTTTTGTACACCGGATGTATCACTGATATACATAACACTAATACTGGGCAAAAGTATTGTCTTTGTCTGTATCTAAAAGGAGACGGTGTTTATTTCTGTCTGTGAAAGTCGACGACCAAATATAGCTAGTATTGATACGTTTGTCTGATGTCCTGCGGCTAGGAAAATGGTAAATGAAACTTCGTAGCAAACTTTGCGGGAATCAATCTTAAGGTTTGCTGTTGCGGTCAAAGGAAGGACATGTTAAAGTTCAGCACACACGGAAAACAGGGCCCCAAACATTGTTGAAAACGAAAACAACTGTTGTGAAACTGATAGTGTTGGTTGTGGAACAATCCACCACCAACCCGCGGAAATGTATCGATACGGGAATGTTGGTGGCAACATTTTTGAAGATCACCGCTCATGGTCGGTTTGGGTTGTAAATCTTCGTGTTGTTGGCAATACAATCGACCATGCTCAATTCTCCAAACATTTGTTGACAACCAATGCGTCCTGTTATTGGTCACCGCACACTGCTAACATTGTTGACAACAATGTTTAAGTTGAAAGGGTATTCGTGTGCGCCAGGCTTAACGTTTTTGACGTTAAACGGCTTGAGGATATTCCAGTTTATTACGTGAAACAATCCCTTAAGTGCCGATGTGCTGCATTTTTGTTGAACACAAATATTCGCTGTTGTTTCACAACATTTCTCTGGTAATCTAACAAAATGCATGTTTTGCCAGAGAGTAAGAAAATATAAACATTGTATCAGCTAAAAACAGTTTGACCGGAGTCATGCAGTTGATGCTGAGTTGGTTTAATATAATTTGCGTGAAAACATATGCAGTGAACCAATCAACTAAGATTAATATATTCTTGCTGAAGTCGTGTCTTTGACGGTGCGTTAGTTATATATAATTTGCGAGATTCAAAATATTGTTAGTGGCAGTCGAAGTCACAAAATCTAAATGAATTAAGTATCAATTTTATTAAATTGATCATCACAATGCTATCTCTGACTGCAAATATAATTGTATCTTGCATTTGGTTACTGCCACCATGTTTTCGATTCTTACCGCACATGGAATGTTGATGTTATTACAAACAAATGCTAGCTATGATGTCAGTTTTATTATTGAATTCATATGACAATGTTCCGTTGTGACGAAGTCCATGATTGTTTTCTGATTTTAATAGTCTTGCATTTTGGAATGCATTTTGTGGGATGCAGTCCTCATTATGTTGTATTATTCCTACGTTGTTTTTACGATCGCAGACCAAAAATGAAGTGAAACGTTCTAGTTGACTGAAAAAATATATAATTCGATTAGTCCCATTCATATTTTTTGCAAGAAATGTAAGTTATACAGATGGATAAGATAAACTCGTGTGTTTTGTCATTTTCTTTTTATTATCATGTTAAACTTGTACTGTTTTGCTTCAGCAACGATCTCTCTACGTCCCTCCCTCCCTCCCTTCCTCCTCCCTCCCGCTCTCCCTCCCCCTCTCTTCCTCTCTCTCTCTCTCTCTCTCTCTCTCTCTCTCTCTCTCTCTCTCTCTCTCTCTCTCTCTCTCTCTCTCTCTCTCTCTCTCTCTCTCTCTCTCTCTCTCTCTCTCTCTCTCTCTCTCTCTCTCTCTCTCTCTCTCTCTCTCTCTCTCTCTCTCTCTCTCTCTCTCTCTCTCTCTCTCTCTCTCTCTCTCTCTCTCTCTCTCTCTCTCTCTCTCTCTCTCTCTTTCTTTCTCTATTTCTCTCTCTTCTTGGCGCATGTTTTTGTATGTCTTTATTTACTTTCGTCGCATCAGCGTCAATGGCTTCTCCTTCCGTGTAGCGGATGCTACTCCATTGTTAAAATTACTAACCTTTTGTTTGTTTGAAATTTAATAGGTAGTTACATGATCACGAACTGAAGACAGAACTAATGATGATGATGAATTTAACTAAGTATCTGTAACATAGGTATTAAATGTGTGAAATCTGTAAATAGGTGGCAGGACTTGGTTAGCAGTGGTGACGCACGGCGGGTGATGCACCGGAAATACGTGTGTTTCCAAGGAAGTGACATTTCCGTCCATTTCAACAGTGTAAAGGAAATCAGTCTGGATTAATCCGGAATAGAACTGCACAGTGCACCGGGCAGCAACGGAAAACAGTCAAGGTATTTAGAACGTCCAGTTCTAAGTAACACCGACGTTGTTGACACATTGTTTACTGTACGGTATGACTCAAGCCAAGCCGAGAGGTAAACATCCCTGAAACAGTTTCGCTATACCTAATTAAACTGTGGCCAGGCCTAGAAGAAGTCATCCTGGCGAAGGACATCCCTACAGGCATTAAAACACTCCAGATAACCAGGGGCGTGTCCAGAGAGGGTAGTATAGGGGACACAAAAACTACCACTGGCGGCCGATCGAAATGGTGTAGAAAATGTTTCGCTACCGCAATTACCTTTTCGCCAGCATCAGCTCGACTGGTGATATCGGAAGACGAGGGGGGGGGGGGGGGGTTGCTGTTGATATTTTTCCGCCTCCGCGTCAGCGTCATTGTCACCTGAACGGGGGACACATTTGCAAGTATATACGTTCCCCCAGACCTCCCCCTCTAGGCACGCCTATGGTGACGGCCACAGAAAATCGCTCGGCTCGTTATCCATCATTCTTACGCCGTACTCTCAACTCCATTTCCCGATATGTTTGGAAGTTCTTACCTATTCTTCAGGTCTGCTGAATGCGTGGTCTCACTGATAGCATCGGGGAAACATATATTCGTGTTGCCGCTTCTCACCATGGCCCTGTTGCTGTCCTTGGGCTATGGATTCGTCTCAAGGTTTTTGTCAACAGAATTCGAGCTCAGTGTCTGATCTAGTAACGCCTTCGTTGCGTTTCTTTCTCCCGTGTATGTGGCATTGTTTTCACTCTTAGGCAAGATTAGCTTTCGAAGATTATATAAGTGTGTGTGTGTGTGTTTGTGAGTGAGTGTGTGGGTGAGTGAGTGGGTGTGTGAGTGGGTGTGTGCGTGCGTGTTTGTGAGTGAGTGGGTGAATGGGTGAGTGAGTGAGAGTGTGTGTGTGTGTATGTGTGTGTGAGTGGGTGGATGAGTGAGTGGGTGTGTGTGTGTGGGTGTTTGCGAGTGGGTGGGTGGGTGAGTGAGTGAGTGAGTGAGTGAATGAGTGAGTGGGTGGATGAGTGAGTGAGTGAGTGAGTGAGTGAGTGAGTGAGTGAGTGAGTGAGTGAGTGAGTGAGTGAGTGAGTGAGTGAGTGAGTGAGTGAGTGAGTGAGTGAGTGAGTGAGTGAGTGAGTGAGTGAGTGAGTGAGTGAGTGAGTGAGTGAGTGAGTGAGTGAGTGAGTGAGTGAGTGAGTGAGTGAGTGAGTGAGTGAGTGAGTGAGTGAGTGAGTGAGTGAGTGAGTGGGAGTGTGTGTGTGTTTGCGAGTGAGTGAGTGGGTGGGTGGGTGGTTGAATGAGTGAGTGAGTGGGAGTGTGTGGGGGGCGTGTGTGTGCGCGTGCGTACGTGCGTGATGTGTGTGTGGTTCAAGAAATGTGCTACTAATATGCAGTATGCACAGCGAATGCAGGGTAAATATAAACATAGGTGGATTCGTTACTTTGGCGCCATTGCGTGCCAGTGATGATGCACAGGAAAGAACACCTTTGGAAAACGGCGATATAAGATTGGAGGAGACATAGAGACACACTGTTGGTCGACCAGTTACCAGTAATAAAATAGTCTTGAGTCAATAAATCAATGCTACACCATTAATAATGTTGTTAAAAATCACTTCGATTCAAAATATCCAAAATACCGAATTGTTTATGCAGAAAAATACAGACACAACAACAAGTGGTTTCTCGGATTTCGCGACTATCAAACAAATAAACACAATATTAAACGTATCACATACACGCACACACACATACACACACCCACGCACACACATATTCTCTCTCTCTCTCTCGTTCTTTCGTTCTCTCTCTCTATCTATCTATCTGTCTCTCTCTCTCTCTCTCTCTCGTCCTCTCTCTCTCTCTCTCTCTCTCTCTCTCTCTCTCTCTCTCTCTCTCTCTCTCTCTCTCTCTCTCTCTCTCTCTCTCTCTCTCTCTCTCTCTCTCTCTCTCTCTCTCTCTCTCTCTCTCTCTCTCTCTCTCCCTCCCTCCCTCCCTCCCTCCCTCCCTTTCTCTCGTTCTCTCTCTCTCTCTCTCTCTCTCTCTCTCTCTCTCTCTCTCTCTCTCTCTCTCTCTCTCTCTCTCTCTCTCTCTCTCTCTCTCTCTCTCTCTCTCTCTCTCTCTCTCTCTCTCTCTCTCTATCTGTCTATATGTCTCTCTCTCTCGTTCTCTCTCGTTCTCTCTGTCTCTCTCTCTCTCTCTCTCTCTCTCTCTCTCTCTCCCTCTCTCTCCCCCCTCTCTCTCTCTCTTGCAATCCATGAAATCCATGAAAACATATCCATCTAAACCAACGTCATGCCCAAACCGTCTCATTCTAGCATTGCTGTTCAGTGCTCTACCACGCCATGGTTCGCTACGAAAGCTCTAATAACCTGTCTGACAGTATCATCCTTATCGCCAGGCAAATAAACCACAACTAGGTACCCTCTTGTCTAACCCTAGGAAAATCCATAAATCCGTCTCATTGTGTATCGACAGGTTATTATCAAACTGTTTGGAATCATCCGGAAATCTCTGCATCTGACACCAATAAATGTCAACAACAATCAACGTTTGATGCCAGGTCGCCCATTTCACAACAATCTCATAGATGTTTTATTATTCTGCGAGATTTACTACCAAGAACTTTCGCCGTGTAACAGAAATAGAACCGGAGCAACAATAAAACATAAATTGCGCGGAATACTGAGAAAGTCTTCGTTGGCATGCACAAGACAAAGCGTGTGTCTTCTATTAACGACGTCGCAAAGGTTTAGTCCTTCTGGCTCATCCCCTAATTAATCAGAATGGTTGCGAAAACAAAACACTACAAAGCGGGTGTAAGATTTTATTCATCGTGAAATGGTGCACAACGAGACTTTGATCACGTGACACAATGGAAAAGTCAGTGAGTAGACTGTTGAGTATTGGAAAAGGACACAACGCAACATGATAAGGTTAAATGCACAGAACCAAGGAGAAAATGTCAGAAAACGTCATTGGAATGCAAACAATTAACTGAACGCTATACAACTACAAACACGCTCAATTAACAAACAAAACAACTGCCTTTTTATAATAATAATGATATATTGCATAATCTATTATACATTACATTCGATTCGATTAAACACACAGATTGTCGTAGTTACTATAATGAGGGTATAAAACCACGAGTGGCTGATTAGCCCTCACAATGCATGTGGTACATGTGTCAATTTCATGGTGCAAGATAACAGTTTGTGTAATTGAAGAAAGAAGAAAAACAGCAACATAAATCACAGCAGTACTATTTTCATGAATACTTCATTTCAAATTGCAACAAAGAATGTTATTTATATAAGTCATTAATATTATTTACTAACAAAAATGTCTCGAGTTGACGTTTAAACGTTACAAATGCATAATTACAATCCACTGTTGTCGCTGTATAGTTCCATAATTTAACACCTCGATATCTAATGGCTTTATATAGGCCCTAATATATTAGTTTTTGAAATAGGCACTTGCAGTAACTCGGCGTCACGTGTCCTATGTTTGTGGAGTTCGTTGTATGTAATGAACATCCTTGTCATAACCGACGGAATCATATTCTGAAAAAAATTATACATATACAGCAAAACTGTGTGTTCGTAGATTTTTGTTGGTAAAATGGACAGCTTCTTGAAGAGTTGGTCTGTGTGCGCTCTGTATGGAGCTGACATAATTAGCCGAATTACATACTTTTACAATTTGAATAGGGAACTAAGATGTGTATTATATGCTCCTCCCCACACTTCGACACAATACGTTAGATATGGATATAAAAAAGTATCGTATACTGTTACAAGGGATGGTCTACTCAGGGTTTGTATAGCTGTACTTATAATTCCAACAGCTGTGGTTATTTTAGATTGTATATACTGTCAATTAAAAGACCAGGACAAATTACCATCGACTAAATTTCCCAAGAATTTTGTGTTTTCTTTTTGAGTATGTTGTAGTCCATCAGTAAAGATTGCTATTGGATTGAAGAACTTTTTATTTACTGACTTCAATACAATAAAATGTGGTTTACTGGTACTTAAAGATAGTTTATTACTCTTTAACCAAATAACTAATTTATGCACTTCTCGATTCATGGCAGTTTCTGGCTCGCTACGACTGTCACCATTGATAAAAACATTTGTATCATTTGCAAATATAATAGGAAAAAGGACATTTATACGTTAACAATGTCGTTAATATAGATTAAGAGTAACAGTGGCTATATTATTCATCCCTGTGGGACACCACTGCAAATAGACTGAATGGTCGATTTTAATCTGTCAAATAAAACATACTGCGTTCTATAAAGCCCTTAGCACACACGCCGATTTTTCGTCGGGCGACTGCAAATTTTTCATCGCGGTTAAATTAATCGGTTCGCAGCACAGTAACCAATAATTTGACGCCGATATTTTGTCGCAACAAGCTAAGGTGTACGAAGTTAGGCAGTTCAACTGTATCAGTACATATTAGGCTCAAATATTGAATGAATTTGATATGCACGTACGAGAACACAGATCATAATAATTATGGTGTTGTCGCTGTCAGTGTTGGATGTTGCTAATAATACCAATCATGCTAGACATATCCACTTCAGCAGTTTTCCTGCCAGGGTCTCGATTTCACGACTCTTGCTGTAGTCAGTAGATACTAAATTACACATCGTAAAGCCTAAATGCATTGATGGGATTCCCATGCAGTGACTTTTTATTGTCAACTGCTCGGACTTCAACATTTCGCTTGACATCGTGGCTGTGGCATTGCGGGTGCTGCCATTTTTGCAATGACGTGTGCGCGTGCACATTTCCCAATGGTCGCTAACTGCGTGAGCCCCGACAATTTGTCGGGGTCTGCAGCACACTAGCTGACAAGGCCCGCCAGAACGTCCTGAGATCTAGCACTGTGAGATATTATTCGACAAACTCCGATCTTGTCGCAATTCTCAGCACACTAGCCAATAAGTGAAGATTAGTTATCGGCCGTCGAAAAATCGGTTAGTGTGCTACGGGCTTTAGACAACTAACTTTCAAGCCAGGTAAGTGCTCTTCCTCTAATGCCTAGTTTATTAAGTAATATTTTATGATCAACTGTATCGAAAGCTTTATTGAAGTCAAGAAAAAATCCTAGTACGTAGTCACCATTATTTGTAGCTGTGGAAATTGTATCTACTCGTTGCACAAGAGCCATGTTTGCAGAATGCTTCTTCCTAAATCTAAACTGGTAACCATATAAGATGTTATGTATGTTTATGAAGGACAATGCGTTAATCACATGTGTTAAGGGAAGTAGAAAATCGGGATATGTTAATTTAACAATAATGTGGAGTTATTAAGTCCCATTATATTGTATTCTGTTACTTTAACAGCCTTTAATGCTGACGTCAGCCTCGTTCTGGGGGGTGAAACGTGGCGCATGTGCGTCAAGCATGTGAGAACTGTGGTCATAGCTCTCATGCCACAGGAAGTCCTGCCATATGACAGAAATGTCGGTTGTGTTCCAAAATTAATCATTTTCAGAAATGTTGCCAGTCTGCAAATCGGGGTACAGTCGGGCAAATTCACCAGTCGGACAAACATGGTGAACCAGATACAATAATCTTCACTGTTAACTCAGTGAGCGGAGCATAGAAACCATTTAAGACATGTGATCTGTTGCTGGTAGACACACCAGTGACACTAGTAATGGACATAGAGGCAAAGGTGTCAATTCTCAGCGACTCGGTGTACATGAAACATTTCCAGGCCTATCCCCTGTGCAAACCTAACAAAACATTATCGAAATACGACGGTATGGAAATGCCATCTACCAGTGACATACCAGTCAGAAACTGTGCCGAGTTTCTCATTCTGTGTCACACAGACCGGATTTAGACTAATGGAATAGATTTGTTCAACAGTCTCGGACTCACAGTCACAAGGAATGGCGCTGCCATTCCTTGTGACAGTGCCATTCAGTCAGTTGACATTGTTGCTGCTTTTAACACAGTATTAAACGGGTTTGGGAAAAATGCAAAGTTTGTACACCGTCCCCGAGTCAACCCAGAAGTTAAATCTGTGTCACAAGGTTTACGTCGTCTTCCACTCTCAATGCGTGACGAAGTGTCGCATGAACTTAAACGTCTACAAAACGATGGCATGATCGAACCAATCAACTCATTACCCTGGATTTCAAATCTTGTTGTCGCACGTCGGAAATCGAGTGAAATAAAACTGTGTGTTGACCTGAAAGCTGAAAGGCCATCATTCCGGACAAGTATCCACTGTCAACAATGGAGGAACTGTCTGCCGAGTTTCATCAATCAACAGTCTTCACCAAGCTGGACATGAGACGAAGCTATCTGCAGGTCGTCATGGCTGAAGATAGAAAGTACTTGACAGCATTCATCACATGTGAGGGAGTTTCCAGTACCGTAGGATGCCGTATGTACGTAGTCCAGCACCTAGTGCTTTCTATAAGATTGTGTCTTCTGTACTGAAGGGGATATATGGCTGCATCAACCTCCTGGACGACTTAGTGATCCATGGACACACACAGGAACAGCTCGACACACGACTGTAGCTAGTGCGTAACAGGCTGGCTGAGTATCACACCTAACTTAATCGCGAGAAGTGTCAGTTTGCCATGGACGAAACTCGACTTCCTGTGATACCATGTGTCCTCCAAGGGTGACCTACCACTACACTCCAACGTGAAAGCAATTGAGGATCTACCAGAACCGACCAATGCAAAGAACGTTGATTCGTTTCTGGAAACGACGAATTTCTACCTGGCATTTGTCCCACACTACTCGGAAACTGCTAAGCCACTTAGACGACTATTACGCAAAGACGTTCAGTGGGAATGGACAGCCGAGTAAGACCAAGCCTTCCGCGACTTGAAGCAGAAAATTGCGTCTGCTCCAGTTCTCGCACGTTTCGATCCAGATGCTCCAACGATCGTGACAACAAATGCCTTAGGAATCGCCCTTGGTGAGATATTATAGCAAGTGTCAAATGGCAAAGAGAGGCCAGTCGTGGGTACACCCAAGACGCTTTCAGCAACAGAACGGAAGTACTCCACGGGGGAACGTGAAGCACTGGCATGTATCTTCGCTTGTGAACACCGGCATGTGTTTCTGTTCGGTAGAAAATACACACTGAAGACGGACCACTTGGCACTCACAACATTCTAAAAGGCCGGAAATAGCCGCAACCAGTACAGTGACATCTTCCGCCATCATCCAGATCCTGAAAGACCCATTCGCTCGTTGGGGAATCCCGGAAGTTCTCCAAAGCGACAACGGACCACAGTTCGCGTCATACGAGTTTGAAGCATTTCTGCAGAAACTTGGCATCGAGCATCGTCGCAGTGCGCTGTACAACCCACAGTGCAATGGAGGTGTGGAGAGACTAAATCGCGTCATAAAAGAGAGTCTCGCAGTTCAACTTGAGGAGGAGAAACCGTTCGCAGATGCAGTACGAACAGTCCTGCAAACGTACTTATCGACACCACATGCGTTGACACAGCCTACTCCAGCAGAGTTGATGCTAGGTCGTAAACTACGGTTTCCTTTGGAAAACCTTAAACAACATCAGGCATCTCCACCGAACATTTTCATGTTAGCTGAACCGATCGGAAGGAAGCAAGAACGAATCAAAGCATACACTGACAAATGACGTCGTTCGCGAAATACGATGGTGAAACCTGGAGATTGGATCAGGATGAAATTACCTATCCAGAAACACAAGCTGGCATCGTCATTGTCGAACCCGAAGCGTATCGCCGCTAAAGCTGGTCCCAATACGTTCGTGCTTGAAGACGGGTCGCGCTGGAACTCACGGCGTTGTGTTCGATCGCGACAACCAGGAAATCAACAGCTATCGTCTGACGCTCACCTTGATGACCTTGACTTCGGAGGTCTGCCTGCTCAACAACCCTGTTACCCGAAGTACCAACGGCCCAGGCGAAACAGACGTCCACCGCGGTATATTCAAGACTACCTGACGAACTAGTGAACGTTTGTTGTCACATTAGTCAGTTGTTAACTTAGCATGTGACTTTAAACATTAGTCGCTACAATGGTAATTTGAACGGTTTGTGTGGGCCTCTCTATTGTTCGATTTCGGACCAGTAATCTTTACAGAAAGGGGAAAAATATGTTGTGTTCTGTTGCTTTAACATTGTGCCTTTAATGTACTTGATCAGCTGACGTCAGCCTCATTCTGTGGCTTGAAATGTGGCTCTGCCATGAGTTTGGCGGGTTCCGATGGGTTCTTAATTTGGACGACCGGGTTAGATGTGTCCCGTATCAGGATTTTTCCGTCAACAGTCCATACATCGTTCAGTTTGCCGGTCGCTTTGGCCTGGTGACAGTTGTATAGCAGGTGTGATCTTTGTTTCGTCAATTGCTGTATACCGGGTGGGATATCGGTGTCGCTGACGGGCCCGATGCTGGTTCTTCGTATTTAATGTGTTTCGGTGTCGCGAAGACACGGCGTCTCGATCGCTATGTGGCGAACTTGATGCGGATCGGACGTGTCTTATCCGGGCGCTTTGGACCGACACGATGTATGCGGTCTACTTCCTCCACCGTCAGTGGTGGTAGGAGCGCTGAATTCGCCACACTTAGTGCTGCCTCGAGCACGTCCTCGCTCTCCCGTTCGGAGATCCCCAAGAGGAGCAGAGAGTTGCGTCTGGAATATTGCTCGAGAGCGTCCGTCTTCTCTTCAAGGCCTACAGGATGATCTCGCAAATCGGCGATCTGCTTGTCTTTCGCTCCCATTATTCTTCTGAGTTCAGCAACTTCCTGCCTCAGTTCGTTGACCAGGATTTCCTTGAGCTTCTTTGCGACCTTAGGGTCGTACAGTGTCTCAAGAGGGCCAGATGAAAAGTCGACTTTTTCTGTTGCCGACGATCCCCATGTTTGATAGACTGTGACGAGGGATGTCGCAGTCTGTTACTACGCAGTTGTTGCTATTGTCTTGTTGGTCGCTGTGCTGCGTTGCGTTGCATTGGCCGGTGGATTGCGCTGTTCAATTCGGACACCGATCACTTCTGCCCAGGCAGAGACAGTGATCAAGGTCGACTGACCAGACCAAGCATCATCATAAAATTCAGCATTCTACACACTGCAAAAAGTTCACAATTTCAATGGGCACTGCATCGTGAATCCACCTGTTATTATGAAGGCTTAGTTCTTGAAAGAGTAATGTACGCGCTCTGTCAATACTTGAAGGATTGTTGCACGATTGTTGCACGAACACAGCGCTGGTCAGATTTCACACCACGTGACGCTTCCCAATGTGTTGACTTCTAAATGCCCTGCGTTTTTCATATATTCCCAGAAAACTCGTGTCCTATTTCTCGTATTTATGTTACAATTGTTTTTGTTCCTAAACTAAGCTCGACGCGGACAAGCGTGGTTTCTCCGCCGCGATGCCCAAACCTGGAACGAGCTATCCATCACTCGAACATCTTTTCAAACTATAGATACCTTCCGCAAAAATCTTAACACATATTTTGTTTAAAAATTGCATTAAATATTTCCCCTAAATCAACGGCACTACGTCCCTCTGGTGGTGTGGTGTTTGATGTGCGCATCCCTGTTCACGGTGCAATGCTTAATGATTCTGGTTTACGGTGCTCCTGAGCTCGGACCCTGAGGACACGGGCGCAGTATAGGTGGTGATATCATTACCATTATCCAATACATTTACACAAGATGACATATATGGACTCAACAGGTGCGTACCCCATAAACGAGTCGGCGGAAATAGGTCGGCACAGTTAAATACGTGACAATTAAACAGCGGATCACCGAACTCCGGATGTAGACAATAAAAACATAGCACATTAAAATATATTTCATTCCGTAATCGCTCAATTATTTACGATCGTCTCAAACATATTGATATTTATTCTTCCGTCACGTTTCATGTGTTATTTGGAATCGCAGATTCACAGCGTTAATGGAAGGGCTTGTCAGGTTTAATAGCCTACAGGTTTTCATTGCTGCTGCCTAGTTATCTGATATTCAGGTGGCTAGTGTTTATTTCACTAGTTGACCGGTATTTAGTTGCATGGTATTTAGTTGTCTGATATCTAGTTGTCCGGTTGGTGTATGGTTCGTATTAGTTGCATTGTGTTTTGTTGTCCAAAATATTGATGTCTAGTATTTAGTTGCGTAGTGAACAATGCGTGATGTTTTTTTGTTTAGAGAACTAGGCTGCGATGGAAGGACTGTATAAAGAGAGATTTGGAATGATTTGGAGATGAATTGAAAACGAGAGGAAAATGTAGAGGGAATTGAGACAGTTGGTGGAGAGAGCAGTGCATGATCAGTGATGGAAAATAAGAAACAAAAGATAATAGTCAGAAATCGAGGGTCGGAATCGACGCAAGCCTTATCCCAGACAGACAGGGAAACAAGAAGAGAACAACAGCAATGCTTAATTGTTTAATATACACTTGTTTGGTGTATAATTATCCGAAGCCAATTTACCCAATTCTGTGTTGTCTGACGTATAGTATCGTCTGTCTAGTTTTCTGTCTAATCTGGTGTATAGTTGTCGTTTTCTGACTAAAAGTCTAATTTTCTTTTTTTCACCTGCACGCCAGCCGTCAATTGATCCAGATGGTTCTCTCCAGTTTTATGGTGACTTATTTGTTTTGTGTTTGTGTGTCTGTGCACTCCAAACCACACGACTTCAGAGAAGCCCGGGTATCCTGTGATTGGATCGTCAATCACGTGAATACACCGTTCAACCTGTGCTTTCCTGCACCATTGTACTCCACTGACCCAACGAGTCGTTCTTAAGCCATTCATCATCTGTTTTACACACGATTTATGATCCCATTAGTTCCCAATCTGACCATCTTCGCTCTAATTAGAGCTGCGGCCTGAAACTGCAATCTCCCACGCACTCTGCTTTGAGCTGATGTCTAAAGAGGTACTGTATAGATTGCGCTATTCCACGGCAGAAGTATTTTGTCGGCCGACGCTTGGCGTCTGCGGCTAGTTATAGAACAGTCTGGTGCAGGCAATATGTTTGCCATCGCTAGTTCTCGGGAACACAGGACAAGCGTGCGATGTATCTAGTGATTGTGGTGTTGATAAGGATTTATTTATTTAGTGTTGTTAGTTTGCAACAGTATATGTCATAAATAAATGAAATATCCCTCTCTACACAACAACTATCCTATTTGGTATCCCCTCAGACCATTTGTTTCACAACACGTTTTTTGTTCCTAAAACTAAGCTATACCTAAAATCGGAAATCAACTCTATAACTTTAAAATCATTTGAAACGATAGCACCTTTCGTAAACAAACTCAAGACTTATTTGTTTAAGATTTCATTCCCACTCTTAACATTCAGCAGTCCCTTGCTCTAATGAAGACTCTTGCGCGTCCCTATTCACGATTTTGCCTAGTGATTCGTGTATGCCACTGTAACATCGAACAAAGAACTTAGTTGCTTTGTTTATAACTGACTGGTATGGTTTCCCCTCCAGAGGAAGGGTAGTTTTCTTAGTCCTTGTAAATATGTTATTGTCTGCATTCCTTTAAAAACAATATGTTTAATAAATATATATATGAAGTTAAATACCATACAACTACAGGGTGTATACGTTACTTGCTTATTAAAGTTCATGATACTTTTTTTACTTTTGCATGGTCTCTAACCATGAAAAACAATTAAATCCATTTGTCTGTACATATTACAGATTCATTATAATTTTATTATTCAAACACGACGTATTTTCACGTCAAAGCCCCGCTTTCGCGATAAACTAAACCAGCGTTTCTTAACTTCTGGGTCGCGACCCAAAAGTTAGTCGCCAAACTTTTTCGAGTGGGTGGGTGATTTTCCGAAATATCCTTTATTGTATTACGTGGCAAATAATGTATGCTAAATGCTGTACCAATCGTACGCGCCGTATGACATACCATCAAACAGCACTTCATCTTCAAAAGCCTACAAAGTACACCTCTTCAGACAACATATATCCCGAGTTCATCCGCAATATTTGCTTTCGATTTACGGCGAAAATCCTGCGGCTAAACCAACTTAGGAAGCAGCTCACAAATGAGCTCAGCATGTATGGCTTTGGTAGACTGATTTAGTTTGATTATTTATCTGTGGTATTTTTGTTTTCGATCTCCGCAAAGCGGCATTTGAACATCTTCTGTATATCATAGCCGCACAGAAGCAAATGTGTAATATAATAATAGTACTCTTACTTATACTTAGTTCCTCCTGTTCCTTTCGGAGCGACGAGTTTTCTCCATCTGGTACGGTCATTTGCGTCTTCTTTGGCCTAATTTCAGGTGATTTCCATTTCTGCCAAGCCTTCTATAAATGCCTTGCGCCAGGCCTTAGTCTGCCTTCCTGTTTTCCTGTTACCACCTTCCGGTACCCACTCCATCGCTACATGTGCAAGTCTCTCCCTCGGTAGAAATAGTATATGCCCAGCCAGTCTCCTTCGCCTACACTTGACGATGTCATGCAATCTCTTCAGACCTGCCCTCTCATCACTTCTTCATCGGAATTTGCATATATGGGTTGACAGAATATTCTCATTATGGAGACGGAATATTCACCTTAGTGTGATGGAATTTTGGGCTTATAGTATATGTTGAAGTGATAGAATCTTCACATTTCGGCGCGACTGAATTACTCACAAGTACATACAATAAATTCTGCGTCACCAATTGTAAAATATTCACATTTATTTCACTACATTTTAAATGTTCCCATTACGGCAACGGAATGGGGCAACGTTGAATATGAATATGTAATAGAAATACTGAATGAGAGTAATTTAGTTTTCTAATGATATCTTTCCATGATGGAACCATTGTATAATATACATAATGTATTTGTTTTGGAGGAAAGTTATTAATAAAATGTTTTCTTCAAGTTTCTTCTATTTGTAGATAGTTTATGTTACGGTATAATTAGTGTGTATGTCGACCTAGTTTACTTTGTTTGAATTCCTCTTTTGGAAATAAAAGAATTAAGTGACTGAATAAATTAAATAACACTTTGGAATCAAAAGACTTTAAAAAAATACTAAGATAATACTAACCAAGGAAATTCTAGTAACGTAAGGTTGACGATGATGATATTACACATTAGTCGTAAAATAATATCGCTTAAAATAAAAGCTTGCGGTGCAGAGGAGAGCGACTAAAATGATACCAAATCTGAGGGATCTTAGTTACGAAATACGCCTAAAAGAATGTGGTTTAACAACACTAGAGACCAGGAGATTGAGAGGAGATCACATAGAAGTGTTTAAAATATTGAATGGTTATGAAAATATTGATAGAAACATTTTTTTCTCAGTTAAGAAAGATAGAAGGACTAGAGGACATGAAGCTACATTAGTAAAGGAGCAGTGTAGATTAGATATAAGAAAGTTCTCATTCTCACAAAGGACTGTAAATGAATGGAACAGATTATCTCCTGATTGTGTTGGTGCTAGTAGCGTAAATATGTTTAAAAATAAAATCGACACACACCTTAAAAAGGCGGGATACATGTAGATAAAAAGTATTGGACTCTCGATAAGCCAAAAGGCTTCCTTGTCCAACTGCCATCCAGAGTAATTTTCTGGATGGCAATCTTGTTAAATCTTGTTAAAACCGTAATGGAAAATACGGTTACACTCCTGATGGAAAATACCTGTGTTATTCCATCGTGTTTGTCATTAACGCCAGATACTGCCGCTAAATGGAGTACGTACATTTAAGGCTCTCCTATTTTTAGTAAAACCTGGGACCTGGCCGCAGATGAATTTCGCAAATGAAACATTTGATCTAGGCTCGAGTGAAGCGTAATTAGCCGGCGAACGTAGATCCGTAAAGATGCGGGTTTACAGGTGGAGGTTTACCTCCATGATTAAACCGCAGAATATTTACAGTCTGAGAATCAATAAACTGTGTCGGTGGCCACGTGAATTATATCCGCGACCACGTGATATTTGTTTGTTGTACTTTACTTCCGGCTGGACAGCTTTTAGTATAGAAAAAACGATATACGTATATCGTTTCCGTTATGAAATACCTTTAAGCTTTACGCTTTTACTTCTATGCTGTGTTAGGCTTGTTTCTTTGAACACCGGTTGGATTTGTTCGGAAAGTATTCAACTTCACTGTAGTTATTGCGCAAAATATGTACAGTCATGTTATTTCATCTCTCGATGATTTATCTTGTTTGTTTGTTATCACGCGGACATTATTTCTCGATCCTTCATTGCCATGCAACATCAATAAAAATGCGCCATATGTTAAATAAACATTCCCAGCAGCCTCGACTGTTGACAAGACGGTGTCTTTTTCAGAACGCTAATTAAAATGCCAGCTCAATTTACTCGGGCGTACATTAAATAAAACGTATGGCCGACCGCTGTTCTTAGACAAATTGTTCAAATGAAATATACAACCGTGGTGTAATACGATACACAAACTAGGAACTAATAAACAGCATCGAGTCGTTACAATTGAAATATAAAGTATCGCTGAAAATTGCGATTATTTTGCACGGGGCACGCAGCACAAAATTGAGACAAGACAGTCAGACGGTAGCCAACTCGACATCTCAGTTTCCGCGAGCGTTTCATATCACTGAAATTCGTCTTTGTCATTCGATGCCTCCTTCAGGGACTGAATGTTAGAGAGGAATCTTTTGATATTATACCTTTTGTGATTCGCTTCTCCCACCAGGGACGAACAATTGCTAAACTAGCTAAAGCCACCTATAAACTGCTACAAACCGCATATCCAGAAATATATACGCCGAGATTTAAAATAGCATTCTCAAAAAACTAAAATCTGAAATATATTCTAGTGGCCACCAAATTACAATGAACAATTGACTTCTACAGAACAATGACCTTAGCGCTTAGGACACTGTGAGACGTCGTAGTGTTAGTGCAATTGTGTAGTTGTTAGGGGGATTAGGCTGCATGTGGGGTTGTCGGGTTGCAGCATTGCTGGCTCGTACGGCTTCACATGTTTCCGTCTCATGTACAACTATGATAGGATAGACATATTCCATGCACTGTTTAATGGCTTATTTTGTTTTTATAGGTTTACCGTCCGAAATAATTACTGAATACCCATTTAATTATTAATAACAGGACACGTGTTTGTGGAGGTGTGGGGTGGTCAACAGTACCGGTTCTGTGGACGGCACCACAACTTCGCAATCCCATGTTTACTTTAATTTCAGCGCATACCTTCGTACGGCCACCGTAAGTTTTTTTAAATACAGCATCGTCCCCCGATTGCATATGTATGTTTAAATTTTGTTTATGTATTCATCTATGTTATTTAACAGACAGAGGAGGGTAACCCCCGGTTACTATCCTCAGCCTTGTCCAATTGGTCATTGTTTAATGTTCAGTGGCATGGGAATGTAACGGCTGAATGCATCCCTGTGCCATGACTGGATAATCACGCATTCTCGTCTCCGTTGTAGACCGATAGTCGTCATTTAGATGTACCATTAGTCATACATGTTTTCCTTTTTTTAGGTTTAATTTACACACACAAATTTCACAGAGAAGACCATCTACCCGAAAGAACTAAACTGACTTTACCAGATGTCTGGGTTTAGGGTTCACATTCGCCACCTATACTCCGTTGCCAGTGCATTAGGGTCTTCGTTCATGTTCCAAATCCTTAACAGAGGAAACTTGAGCCCAGTACAACCATTTTCCCAAAATATTTACTTACTTACCTTGACTTAGAGTATTCATTGCATAGGCCAAGTTGATCCCGCGTTGTCCCCCTGAATGCTACACCCTCCATCTTAAGTAGTTGGTGTATAAATATGTAAGTAATAGGCCTAAGCATGAATAGATATAAATGAATTTGTTTGCTTAAATGAGCGACAACTTGTGTTAGAATCATCGAAATAATTCATCGTAACCGTTAGATCGGGTATCTTGTGGAAATATGAATGACCTGATTTCATATTATATAGAACGGGATCACTTCCACTCTTTTCGCCGTTTTTAATATATAATCTCAGGTTTTTGCAGCCTATTCGTAGGCTACATACACACATATAATAATATATACCTACTAGTTTTGCGTCGTGCCAAACTAGAACTGTTGTATCACCTATGCTAGCGTGTTTGTACACATTTGCAGTTTAATGTTGGTGAAATCATCTGATAAATTATTATTGTTATTAATAGTATTATTACATTACTATTTAACGGATGTTAAAAACTGCAAAAAGGATGCATGTCATCCGGCGTATTCCACTTTCCTCACGTTTGTGTTCTCTTCAATATCAAACTATCGTGTAGAATCTTGCGGATAATGCGAGAGTTGATGAAACTATGATCTCACCGGGAAATCGTGAGATCTGCTCATCGCTACTAATGTTATCTCTGGTTTGGTAGCGTAGTTGCAATCTACATCCACACAGTTGACCTATCCACCACGTGACCGGTTGCCTAGCAAAACCCCCATCAAGCCATCAAAAAATGGATGCCGAACACATGGTGGGTTCGTGCATTCAGCCGTATACATTGTTGTAATTCCGGCCCCAGAAGTAGTTCATTATGACAAAAACTTAAAGGAAAGTTGTTAAAGTGACAACTGTAAGCGGTTATGTCTGATCTATGATATATCATGCCAACAGCTGACACATTACTCAAGCTACAAGTGCGAAAGGAAAAGAAGGCGGTACCGAACAGCAGCAAAACTAGAGCAACGAAAGCCGAAGTCCAAGCACTGTACACACAAGCTCAGAAGGAGGTAAAGAAGAGCATCAGAAGAGACAAAAGAAGCTCGATGGACAACCTGGGAATATGGGCAGAGAAGGCAGCAGCAAAAAGAAACATGGAAGATATATATAACATAACAGAGAAGCTGGCAGGCAAGTATCAACCAAGGGACAAACTAATTAAAGACAAGCAAGGAAAAGTCCTCACCACGGTAGACGACCAGCTAAAGAGATGGGTTAAGCACACACTCCAGAAGATCCCCCAGTCATTCCCCAGCATAGACAGTTCTACCCACAAACTGTGATAAACCAAACAGAACAGAAATTAAGAATGTTATCAAGAAACTGAAGAACGGAAAAGCAGCACGGCCGGATGAAATACCAGCAGAGGCAATGAAGGCAGATATTAACACATTCACGAAAATACTCCACAGCCTCTTCGAGAAAGTCTTGGAAGACGAAAGAGTTCCAGAGGAATGGAGAAAGGCACTCGTAGTAAAGGTCCCAAAGAAAGGAGATCTCAGAGAATGCAAGAACTGTATAAGAATAATATTACTGTCAGTCCCGGGAAAACAGAACAGAGTGCTATTAGAGAGGATGAAAGAAGCAGTGGATGCAAAGCTTCGAGAACACCAAGCAGGTTTCCGTCAGGATACATCTAGTGCAGATCATATCGCTACTAAGCGCATCATATTAGAACAATCATTGGAATGGAACTCACCACTGTATGTAAATTTCATTGAATATGAGAAAGCATTTGACAGTGTGGACAGACAGACACTCTGGAATCTGATAAGATATTATGGCATTCCAGAAAAGGTAATCTCCGTGATCCCGAGCACCTACCAAAGAATATCTTGCCAGGTGGTGCATGGAGGACAACTATCAGATAGTTTCGAAGTTGAGACAGGTGTTCGGCAGGGATGCCTGCTGTCGCCTTTCTTGTTCATCCTCATGATTGACTAGATTATGAGGACATCCACGGATGGGAGATGAAATGGCACACAGTGGACACCATGGACCCAGCTGGAGGACTTGGACTTCGCTGATGACCCGGCACTACTACCACACACCCACCAAGGCACAAATAGATGCAGGGCAAAATGACATTTTTGGAAGCAACATCAGCAATGACAGGTCTGAAGTTCAACAGAAGCAAAACCAAGATCATGAAAATACACAGTAGGAACGACTACCCAGTTATAGCAGGCGGAGAGCCCCTGGAGGAAGTGGATTCATTTACATACTTAGGGAGCGTGATAAACAAACAAGGTGTTGCAGCAATGTCTGCGAAGAATTCCACGCATAAAATGGCAAGACAAAATCGCAAACGATGAGCTATGGGAAATGATTAGCCAAGAACCCGTTGCCAAGCAGATCCTGATGAGAAAATGGGGTTGGATTGGACACACAGAAAGCCAACAACAAACGTAACAAGACTGTCTCTAGTGTGGAATCCTCAAGTAAAAGGAAGGCGAGGAAGGCCAAAAAACACATGGCAAAGAGACACGGCTGCAGAAATACAACGGAGTGGCTACACCTGGATTACATCCTTTTTATCGATGAAACGTCGGTCAAAATAGCTTAGACTTTCTTAATTTATCACACGAGTAGTGATGCCGTGTATGTTTGGTATACGTGTGGTCTATTGTAAACTCAATAGAACAAAGTTTCACTCAAGTGCAGCTTTTCGGACAATTGACCCACAAGTACAGACATAAACAGAACACGTTAAAGGGAAGGAGTCTGCTGCGACTAATACCAGGAATTAGCCAGCGTGGTAATTTGTAACAGGAACTCTGCTGCGTTGAACCTGAGGAAATTGGACATCAAAGGGAATTGTGGTCAACTAGAACCGCTTTGGCGAAATTGCTAATAAAACTTGTTTGACACTAGATGCATTGTTTACCATTTGAACATGATGCGCAGACTTAACTTTCAAATCACGAACATTGTTAGGAGCTTAATTAAATAACTAAGAACAATTTTGCAGGCAGTGTACCTTCAATATATATATTATAGGCTTATGAAACATAATATTAATTAATAAATGAAAAACTAGGAACAAACTCCCTCCTTTTCGTATAGAACGGTTACGTACGCCCCTTCCACTCTCACCCCGTCGATGTTCATTTTATCCACAAAAATCAGTATGTATATTCATAAAAATAACTATATCAATTGGCTAAAAATAAGATTACTAAATATCATCTTATTGCACCTTTCAAGCGTTGTGTTAAAAATATTTCAGACAGATGAGAAACATTAAGGAATCCCCTTCCACGAGTAATCCCCTGGTGCTTCCCTTTTTCGCCACTAAATGGGCATATTTTATAAATTTTAAACATTAATTGGCTGACAAAAATAGACTCTAAGTCACGATTCCATAAAAAATGTTGGCCCATTGGTAAATCATAAAATACCTTTTCGTAGATGCTTTTAACAATGTGTACTGCTACACTGAACCACATGTAAACGCCAAGTATGTCGTACTATTTAAACGCCATGTAAAACAACGTCTGAACAAAATGGTGACGCTGCCTGGTCTACTACAGTGTACCTAGGTCTACGTACTATATTGCCTGGAGAGAACAGATAGATCGCAAGTCGCAAAAGCTGTAAGATACACATGAAATATACCATATTTGATGTTTCACAATAAATATTGGCAGCTAATTAACAAGCCTCCAGAGTTGAGAGTTCAAATCAGACACATAAATGTGCCAAATAATTCTTCACAAAATGCCGTAGATCTACCGCTTTTCATGAGGTGTTGGCGATAGATGAGGATCCTGTGCATATATGAGCCTCAGTCGCGATGAGAGGTGCATGCAGACTAGGGAACCACTCCGTCCATGGCCAGATAATGTTTAAAAGTTAGGATATATTTATTTATTAGTTATTGCATGGCATTTTCAACGTGAAATGTTGGTTAGGATGTATAATTGGACTAAAAATTTGTAATTCCTTTATAACTGTGAACTATCGATCTGACGGCAGATTCTGGTACTAAAAAGGTAGGCCGTGAGATTGTCCCAAGAATGAAGAAACAGGACATGTTCTATCGCCAAATGGATATACTTGGTACCTGTGACCCGTGTGAGCCACCCGACTGTCCACAGCCTAGGATAATCCAACTAGGATATTAACCTCAGATTAATCTCATTTCCAGATCACAACCCTTCCCGAAATGACTAAGCTGGTGGCTACAGCCTACCCCATTAATTAGCCATTAGTCACCTTATCCAGGGAGCACAGGGACACATCTGCAAGTCAAACATTTCCTCTGCCATACATGTATTACATGTCATAGATGTCAAACAGTGGTGGGTACAACTCTTTCTGCCTTACAGTGGGATGATGGCCAGCAGGGTGCTGCAGTGGGCCAGGCCAGCTTATCGCTCTAGTCTATAGGAGAGCCATCAGTGATATAACTCAATCCCCTCGAGTCACAACCTGAGCGCTTCTAGCGTTATCGGCAGGCTTGAGAAGAAGTAATTAACTATTTTGCCGCCAATTGTAGCGGAAGATATTACTAAACCTCGCTTTGAACTGGGATTAATCATCTTTGAATTCAGATTATTTCGGAAAAGCTGCGTTTCGGAAAAAAATCGCGACTTTTCTGTCTGGTGTTATATTGGTGGCTGTAGTTCAGCAAATCTACTATAATTTAGAGCTGGTGAAGGATTAGGTAAGCATTGCAAACGTTACGACATCTTGAAGCGCTACCTGAAGGTGTCTTCCAAAAGGAAAATCAATCTCAAGCTCCGCCCTCCAGCAAGCTGATGTCAACAACGGCCAGTGCAAGACAGCAGCACACATCCGGGCAATGATGGCTGAGTTTGATGAAAAGAGCAACCAACTCTTTCTAGAAGCTAAGGTATGTAATTATGCATGAGTCTTTATAAAATTTATATTTTATTTGATATACAAAATTAATATGTGGGTTGTAATTCAAATAATCAATATAAAGCAGGAAAACTTGTACTACACACCTTGATGACGAAAACTATAAAATGTTCCTGAATTGGAAAGGCTGATTCCCAAATTGGAATTGTTTATGTGAGAGCAGTGGTATCAGAATCGCTTAATCATAGGCCTGCTGACAATAAAGATAAATATGATATTTAATTTACATATGTGTTGGTCATAGGACACGTCTTCGGCATCAGAAGTGGAGCAGCTGCCAACCTTGCCTGAGACACCTTGCCTCGTTTTGTGTGGTAAGGAGTATTTGGCGTACATTGATATTTTCAAGATTTTATAATAATAATAACTTTACTTATACACCCATTTCCAAAGTACAACTCTGTTCAATGGTGTTAACAATGTTTCTAAAATACTAATACTTATGTAATGATTAATAGAGCTACTAAAATGTGAGTAATAAAAAAACGTATATAAAGTTTCCTATAATAAAACTATGCTAAACAATCATGATCTAAAGTATAATTCAGTGCATATTACATACAACAATTACGGTACGATATTGTGGAAAATTAATGAACATTAAAAATAAGAAATAAATATACAATAAAATATTAATAAATAGAATGAGATCTGCTTTCCATACACTCGATCACACATCGCGTATAGAGTTACTAAAATAAAACAGTGCAAAACAATCATGATATAAAGCTATAATTCAATACACATTACTTACAACAATTACGGTATGATATTGTGGATAATAAAAAATATATTAATAAATATAATTAGATCAGCTTTCGATACACTCGATCACACATCGCGTGGCGCGTACTTCCAAGTGATCCGCATCGCCAAAATACGCGCAAGACACACAGTTACAGCTTGTAAAAGTTTAGTGCACTCGCTCGTGACGCCAAGTATAGACCACGGCAACGCGGTGCTCCACAGTATCAGTGACCGCCTGATGCATCTCCCGGAGATGGTCCAGCGCTTCGTGGTCAGAGTAGCTCCACAGATCCAGCGCAGCGACCGACATCAGAGCATCACCGCAGGACCCAAACTTTCTCACTGGCTACCTGTGAAGCGGCGCACATAGTATAAAACAGTGATCCTTGTCCTCAACGTCCCTCACAACCAGACACACCGTGTCACTGACCACTCGCCATGTGCCACGCCGGTCGCCAGGATCCGAAGGTCGCCCCCCCCCTCCTCCCAGACCGTGCCACAATACAACCCGGTACGATACGACCAGCGATCTCTCTCTCGAGCCGGACCACCCCGTGGAACGCGCCGCCGGAGGAAATGCGGCTGATCACCTCACTGGACGCCTTCACTGCACGCCTCAAAACACACAATTCCAAACCCTCTTTCAATGTGTAATATGTTTCTTTAAGGCCATATTTCTATGGTATTGCATAATTTACTAGTGTATAAGTAAAGTTAATTATTATTAAATAATTATTGAGATAATATACTAGTTTAATAGTAGACAACTAAATATTATGATATGATGAAGTCACATAAAACTGATATGATGATGTCACATAAAACTAGACATTGAAAGCAAGTTTAAAATAATGTGTCTTAAGACGCGTTCTCAAAGTTTTCACGTACTCGATCAAACGCAGATCCTCCGGTAGCGCGTTCCAGAGCGTCGAATAACACTTAAATTGTTGAACTAATTGGGATGGCATGCATATTCTGTATAATTATAATTTAATCACTTGAGGTTCTTTTTTTTAACGCAGAATTTATAACCTTTTGGACAACTTTTTCGACAGTTTTGGACACTGCCTTGTCAGAAATAGCTTTCTGATAGTCCAGAAAACATCTTTGGTCTTCTAGCATGGTAGTGACTTGTAAAAGAAATGTATAATTCACAATATTACATATTTTGTAGCGGAGCCTCTATAAAGTAGCTTGATGCTGTACTTTACTAACTTGAGCTTGATCTGTTACAGGAGTGTCTCTGTTGACTGTGAAACGCATGATGCTGGTCCAGGACAAGCTTGTTGTGGCCAGCCACACAGAGGACATGGTTGTTGTGGCCAGCCACACAGAGGACAAGCTTGTTGTGGCCAGCCACACAGAGGACACGGTTGTTGTGGCCAGCCACACAGAGGACTTGGTTGTTGTGGCCAGCCACACAGAGGACTTGGTTGTTGTGGCCAGCCACACAGAGGACACGGTTGTTGTGGCCAGCCACACAGAGGACATGGTTGTTGTGGCCAGCCACACAGAGGACTTGGTTGTTGGCGCCAGCATGCTGTTTGTGGCATATTTTGTCTTCAACATCAAACGTTTTAACACTTTCCTTCTGAATTTTTCTTTTTTCATTCTTCCACAAAAGTTGTGCATTTCAAATGCATGCCTGATAGGTCTGCACAAAGTTGAACTTTGACAGCTATAATTGTTATGCTGTTGTCGTTTTATATTGTGGGACAAATGCCCCCCACCCAACATTTGCAATTTTGTTTAAATTAATTATCGGTTTTCTTGATGAGCATGTTTATGTTTGTGTTAGCTGTTTAGCTATCTCATCAATATGCATGTATTTGTTCTGTTGGCACCATTAATAAATTACCTTTACCAACAATTCTATGTGTCTTCTTGTAGTAGAAGTGCTCAGGATATTGCCATTAAGCATCAGCAGAGTTTATATATCAATGCTTTACTTTGATATTAATGTGATGTGCATACATCTGTACACACACACACACACACACACACACACACACACACACACACACACACACACACACACACACACACACACACACACACACACACACACACACACACACACACACACACACACACACACACACACACACACACACACACACACACACACACACACACACACACACACACACACACACACACACACACACACACACACACACACACACACACACACACACACACACACACACACACACACACACACACACACACACACACACACACACACACACAGATATATACATGTATACATAGTGCAGTCTATGAGCAATGTTTTCTTCATATAGGGCAAGGTCAGAGGTGTTCTGTCTACCATTATACATTAAAAGTACCATACGCCGTAAATATTCTACTATAAAAAATATGGCACCATAAAAATTCCACGGGATATTCTACACTGCAATTCCATATAAAATACGGTACAGCGAAACAATTCTACCGTATAATCAACAGTATAATTCCGCATAAAATACGGTACACCGTAAACATTCTACCGTATATTCTGGAGCATAATTCCGTAAGAAATACGGTACGCCGTAAAGATGCTACCGTATAATCAACAGCACAAGTCCGCATAAAACATGGTACACCGTAAACATTCTACCGTATAATCTACAGCACAATTATTCCGTAAAAAATACGGTACGCCGTAAAAATGCTACCATATATTCTATAGCACAATTCCGTAAAAATAGGATACGCCGTAAATATGTTACTGTATATTCTACAGTATTATTCCGTAAAAAATACGATACACCATCAATATATTACCGTATATTCTACAGTATTATTCTGTAAAAAATACGGTACACCTTAAATCATATACCGTTAAATTTAGGTACTCTGTTGGCACCCGTGCTGCCAGTCAATTTACCGTAATTTTTACGGTACATTTCTAATGACATACATTGAATTGCTTGATTGAATTTTATTGTACAGCGCTTTGAGCATATCACGGACATTGCACTCTATAAATATTGTTATTAGTATCGCTTATTAAAAGCGTGATATTCTTGCACTAAATGACCTGTGAGCATACCAAAAACAGTGTTTTGTTTTGTACTTGTACATTTATTGCTCTCCCGCCGTCATGAAGTTTGTATTAATGAATAACATAATTATTTGATCATTCTTATACATGTGAACATGTCAGATTGTGCTGATAACTTCCCCTCGACGTGTATGTGTACACTAACAGTGTTATGCTTTTCAGCCGGTAGTGATATATCCGTCAAGCTGATTTTAAAAAAGTAATTCTTTAAAATGAAGGTTGCTGCTCCACATTATAAAATTTTATGTTTACTTAATCCATAAACTAATACTAAATTGTAATACTTTCCCATTGGCAGCCAACTTAATACGATTCCTTGCTTCCAAATAGGTAAGCTAATTACGACAAAATCTTGACGTCACAGAAAAGTATACATTACGTCATGGTCATGATGATAAAATTAAAGTAATTTATGTTGTGCCTAATTCCTTGGAAACTAAGCCCAGAGGCGCTTCAAGACAAAAGGGTTAGTAAATTTCTTTTTGTAAAACAGTATTCAAGTTAACAACAAATGGATGGATACGCCAGGGAGATAAGTGTTATGAGAGATACATTTCTTCTTATCCATTTCAACATCGATACTTGGTTTATAATTGTATATTTGGCAAATTCTGTGTTGTAATTATTGTAGATGTTGAAATAAAGTAATTTGTAAAAATAAACGTGTAAGGTGGATAAACACGGTTATAATGATAATTCTTTAAATTAATGATGACTGAATTGTGTAATGTTGTTGTAAGTTTAATGTATTATTAATCTTACTATATGAAGTATCTACCCCCGTGACTCGTGCTATTTTATGTTGCGCTTTTGTCGAACTTTCAGACAATCCCTGTCACACTAAGTGCACTCACCGTGTGTCAAACATCCAGATTTTTTAAACGTCTTAATATTTTAGGTAATATGTTCCCAATTTATTATTTCGATAACTGCAAAAATATCTTCACATATATCTTACTTACAATGTTCAGCTGGTGATGCATGTTCTGGCTGTGACACAATAATAAAATGATCATAAAAAGTGTTACAGGAAGACGGCTTTAAGCCAACGGACAGCCTTGCAATGTAACATATTGCAAGTATTCAAATACATTACACATGTATTATTTGTGTACATGATATGTTTCAAGTAGATGTGCGAGCGAGGATAGGCAATCAGCAGTGTTTCAAAGACTACGTCCAATGTGGTCCAGTACCACCATCAGAAAGGACATACAACTACGTATTTACATGTCAATCGTAATACCAACAGCGATATATGCCTGTGAAACGTGGAAGAATACGGCGAGGATATAAAAAAAACTAGACATATTTCACCGACGATGTCTCCTGTTCATATTGGGCATATCACGGAGAGAGCACATCACCAATGAAGAAGTGATGAGGAGGGCAGGTCTGGATAGCCTAAATGACATAGTTCAGTCTTGACGACGGAGACTAGCGGGACATATCTTACGCCTACCAAGAGAGAGAACAGCACATGTAGCAATGGAATGGGTGCCTGAAGGTGGAAACAGCAGGAGAGGAAGGCCGACTAAGACCTGGCGCAAGTCAATTAAAGAAGATCTGGCAGAAATGGAAATTACCTTGAATGAGGCCAAAGAACTTGCGAAAAACCGTAATAGATGGAGAAAGCTCGTCGCCCGATGTCCCGAAAGGAGCAGGAGGAATGACGTCTTAGCATGTTTCAACATAAAGGTACTTACGTTCTTACCGAGTTACATATTTATTCTAGCAAAAATCTCCGTAACAGGACGGGATAACCTGGTAATAAATAACTCTTGATTTATCGTAGATTAATCATTGAAAGTTTGGTGTCCGAGGTGCAACTTGTCTGTGAGGAACATATCAACATGTATACAAACGTACATACGCTTGATCGATTATAGATAGATGACATAACCATAAATCCAAACAGCATTCTGACTCACTGGAGCACGAGAATCAGGTGTAATCCTAACTGCCAAGGCTCGTCAAAAATAGAACTAACAAGACGTGTGGGGTTCTATTAATCTGTCGCTCGCTGCGGTCGCGCGCGGTGTTAGCTGTTGAAACACGGTTTTTGAGAACGCCACTGATTAACTATGATGTGGCATCAGATCATATCCGGTATAAGTGATATGTTAGCCGCCAGATGAGTACACGCGACCCGCCGGCTTTCTGGAAATAATGCGCACGCCGCGATGGCATTTCAGTATTGAGACACATCCGGTCACCATAGACGGGATCCAGTAATGTAGTAGTCGTGTCTTTTCAATTGCCAGGTATTTTAATTCGGGGAGATTGGGCCGCTTCAGAATGATGTATGAGTATCCGATTACTTGCCTGATCCTCTTGTATGTAGCCGACTATAGACGTCCTTACACAAGGACAAGGACAATTAGTAATGCACCGCTACTTGGGTTTGTGTATACTCTACATCCTAGCACAACAGTGTTGCCGCCCGACATAATATCTAGCTCACAAAAGGTTTCATATTGTGGGAGACATCTTCGCAGGTCATCAAGACACACATGTTTACTTACGCTCAAAAATTAATATTCCTCCAGGAAAACAATAAAAGTAACGAAATACGTCCTAGTACTTAACCTACCATTTGAAAACTTAAAATCAATGCAATTCGGATGAGAAAAGAATCCTTGAAATCGTTGGCAAAATGCGTAGACACCATATTAGCGAAGGTAATTCAGATAACACGCCATGGGTATGGTGTTTCTAGTATTGTAATATTAGTTGTCTTTAATAAAGAAATACTATACACTAATATACCCGATAAGCTGATGTCAGTAGTGAGGTAACTTAGTTATAATAATTGCCGAAAAGAATGCAGTCCAACGACCGTAGAGAAAACATGTTATGAACAGTTAAGAAAATATTGACAGAAGTGATTTGTCACTAAATAAATACTTAGAAACCAGTGAAATAGTATTATGACGGAACAATACAGATTACATATCTGGACGTATTTATTCTGTCAGAGGAAGGTAAATGAATGGAACAAATTAGCTACTAGTTTGGTAAATGTTAGCTGTGTGAATATTGTTTCAAAACTAAAATGTTCGTTTCGCTCCCTCCCACTCTACGTTTGAATTAAACGAATTATGTTTAACCTCAACCCAGTGATGTCGTAAAAATAAAATAACCATTGTACATTAACAAACCACAAATTATAATCTTCAAAAGATGTTGATGACTTTGTGGGGGGTAATTTTGATTACGTCCACACGATTCCAAAGCCACAGCCGGGCTAATATAACCTTTAAACAAATTATGCCATTCCCCATTATATACGGCTGGCTGGATATACGCCGTTATCCTAAATAGTACAGCATTATCACTTTGACAATGTCGTTTGCCAGATTATTATGTGTCGAAAGTCATAACTTGCATCATCATTCAAAACAATCCTTCTCAATTTCCTTTCACCGGAAGAGAAACCATACTAATACCTATGGTTGCCGAATAGGCTATTGAGTATAATGGATGATAGCTGACGTGAATAGTGTCGAGGATGAAAATGTGGTGGTCAGAATTTAGTTCAGAACCACTCGAAGCAAGTAAGCGTGAAAGCCGATGCCACAATCGTGAAATACAGCCGCTGGTGGAGTGACGTCATCGCTCTTGTCAGACCACGGATTCCTTGTAGCCCATGGGCCAACGCAGATGTTGGTATCATCAAGTGGGGAGCGTGGCAAAATCCCGTTGGTTTTGAAAGGTCCATGCGTAAGGATTATTAACTGATATAGCAACCATTATAGAGTCACAGCGCTGTTTTAGAAATCCAAGATGGCGTTAAAACAGCATTTACCATAACATATATACAGAACTGCTATCTTCCAGGTAATAATAATAATGTTTTTATTTCAGACAAGCATTGTGTCCATAAATCAATAAAGATAAATAAATATGTTAATAAAACAGGGTATTTAAAAATTATACAGATTATGTTTCGACCTAGCTAAATAAGGTACCGTATTAAATGTAACCATATTTATCATCTAACAATATGCATGGTTCAGGGATCAATATAATTTGTGACCTAAATTGGACAAATTGTCGTAATATATCTTACGATCAACTGAAATGCTCTTTCTTTACAAATATTGCCATTCGTGATCCATTACAGCGTTTTCTGGTGTCACTGGAGCAATGTTCCAAATATATTGTACTGCGCATTAAGCATTTGTCTAACTGTGTCCTGTGAGATATAATTATTCGTGAAAACGACGTCACTCGTATTTTCTACAATACGTACACAAACCGCGTATCTTTCTGTGTCCACTCCGCCAACGATTGTTTTTGCACACGGTCAACGCGAACGGTCAACGCATGTCTATAGCTGTTGTTTAACAGATCGAGTGCAACAGAATATGTGACATTAACAAACTCACTCATCCGATGCAAAATTGTCCCAAAAAATCCACATATCACACGCAATCCACTTTTTCTAAAGAACTCATTACAGTAATATTGATGGCGGGTGAATACAAACGGTTAACATCTACTTCTAACATACCAAGAAAAGTCGATGGCGCATATAATCCGCACGTGCGCGTGGGTCATGGTATAAATGTCACGAGATGATTAGATGATTAGTCTTTCTTGGAAAAACCAAGAACGAATGTTTTCGTGCAGCGCTGCATAGCCTCCGGCTCCTGTGGTATCTACCTGTGAATACAGATATAAAGGGCAAATGAACAATGTGACATATTGATATCATTGAAACAAAGAACACTATGGCGTGGCGTGGCGTGACATACGCTGTTTCAGAGACAGTCAAGGACATTGACAGCATTGTGCGGGACACGTGTAAACACGTATTGTTGTTGCCACATCTGCACTGTGTATGTGTGTGCGTGCGTGCGTGCGTGCGTGTGTGTATGTGTGCGTGCGTACGTACGTGCTTAGTAACATGCTTGCGTGCGTGCGTGTGTGTGTGTAACGACATAAGTAGAATGTCAACGTTATTAAGGACATATGGTTGTTGGGGGGCTGATGTTCCTAGGACAAACTGGGTGATGGTTTAAACATCATCAAGCTGACAAATGATCTCAACATTGTTGCCAAGTTCACATTAAGATTACGGATTTCAATTGTCCATTCATTTCAACAATGTTGAGGTCATACATGGGCAACGATTACAAACCGACATTGACAGAGAATCAGAGGATACACTATCACCTTGTCGGTGAAAAAAGCATTAGCTAACCACTTGGTGATAGCAGCGGCAGCGGAAGCAGAAACAACAGAACTAGCAGCAGCAGCAACAACAACAACACACAACAGAAGCAACAGCAGCAGTAGCGGGAAGTGGGCGTTGGTTTTGTAATTAAATCCGACAAATAGGTGTGAATGACCGTCTCATGATAGTGCGTCGTCCCCTAACCACAAAGATTCATGCCACAATCATCAGTGCCTATCGGCCTACCTTGACCAACCCTGACGAGATAAAGGACAGATTATACGACGAGCTTGAATCTCTGCTCGCTGATGTTCCAAAGTCAGACAAGATCATCGTCCTTGACGACTTTAATGCGAGGGTTGGCACAGACCACGTGGCCTGGGAGGGTGTCATTGGCAGACATGGAACAGGAAATCCAAGAGCAATGAATTGACTTTTGCTCCTCAAGACTTGTGCTGCAAATCAACACCTCATTGCAAACACAGTGCTCCGCCTCCCAACTCGCAACATGACAAACTGGATGCACCCACGATCCCATCACTGGCACCTCATTGACTACGTGATCAAAAAGAAGAAACACCTGCAGGACATAAGAGTGAGTAAGGCTATCTGCGGCGCCGAGTGTTGGACAGACCACAGGCTTGTCGTGTCCAAGCTGAACATCCGCATCCACTCCAAGAGACGCCCTCAAGGAAAGAAACCAAAGAAGAGGCTAAAACATTTAATGTGGACAGGTTGAAGTGGGAGACTGTTCGACGAGACTTCTGCAAAGAACTTGACAGCCAAGTGCAACAAATGGAATTTGGCATTACCAGCGTGGAAGAGGATTGGACAGCCATTCGTGACCTTGTTCACTCCATTGCACTGAAATATCTTGGGCCAACAAAGCGTAGGCATCGGGACTGGTTCGATGAAAACAATAGCAAGATCCAGATCCTTATAGAAGAAAAAACAGACTGTATAAGGCTGATCAGATTGACAGTTCCTTGGACTCCTGGCTCAATAAGAAAGCAGAATGGATCGAAGACTACGCTGACAGAAACGACTCAAAACGTTTCTTCAACGCAGTGAAGACACTGTATGGTCCACAGCCTCCCAGTAACTCTCCTACCCTGAGCGCCGATGGGTCAGCCTTGCTCACCGACAAGACTCAGATCCTGGAAAGGTGGGCAGAGCACTTTTGCAATGTCGTAAACCGCCCGTCTGAAATCAATAAAGCAGCAATACAACGTATGCCACCGATGGACGTAAACATGTCGCTGGCAGACCCATTGCGGTAGCCGAGGTACGGAAAGCCATCAGTCTGCTCTCCACTGGCAAAGCCCCAGGAGCAGATGCTATCCCATCAGAGGTGAATAAAACCGTTGGCCCATGCCTTGTTGAAAAGCTCTTCCATGCCATGTGGTCTGCTGAAGTTATCCCCCCAGGAGCTATTGTGCATCTGTACAAGAGAAGGGCAATCGTCAAGCATGCGACAACCACCGTGGGATCTCCCTATTATCTATCGCAGAGTTGTCCACATTGATTGCAAAAGCAAGTGTTTCGTTTGGAAGACTTCAAGCGTCAGTGTGGGAACTAAAAGGAATCAGCCGTACAACCAAATTGAAGGCGTACCGCGCTGTTATGCTACATGCAGATGTACGACTTCCTGTACGAGACATACTCGACGTACGTTTACACCGCCTATGATCAGTCGTCTATTTCTAACAATTTAATTTTATGTTTAATAAGCACGTTTGGTAATATACGTTTGTACACCGCTTCTGGATTTCGCCGGGAAGATAAATCGTACGTGTGATGAACATGTGTAAGTGACTTTAATGATTTTGCTTTTCAGCTGAACATGCAAGCCCATTATCGCCCAACCAGTGACAAACAGGTGTCTCACCACCAGTTGAAAACTACAAAAACAACCTACATTTGTGGCTACCTGTAGCAGACCCGTGTTACGTGTGCCCGTTTCACAGTGACACACACAGGGTACGCTATTGCGTAATGGCGAGTGTTACAACCAACAAGCCAATGACCAGAGCGAGCGGAGCGACTAACAACACAACGAACAATGAACCAAACCTCGCATCTATCGCTGCTGACGTCGTTTAGGGACGTCATTGAAAATAGATTCTCAACTTTCGAGAAAAAACACTATCTAAACAAATTGCGGATATGATCGAAGATCAGATGAAAGCATTCCGTGACGACATTAACACACGAACAACAGCTATAGAAGAAAGGATACTAAATCTCAAACAAGGATATGCCTGTGTAGATACGGACGAGAACCTGGAGGGCCGACGGTCGCGCTCTGAACAGTGTCCTTCTTAACCTACCCGAATCGGAGAACGAAAACGTAGTGAAAAAATCAACCAAGTACTGAGAGACGGGCTCAAGCTCACAGATGTAAACTGTGAAAAAGTTGTACGCAAAACATCCAGCAGAAACGGCTACCCTTGCGTCGTAATAACGACGTTTAAAACCGCTAATAATAAAGTGAAAGTAATGAAAACAAAAAAGACTTAAGACAAAATGCGAAATATCGTGACATCATAATAGTCCACGACAAGCCAAAAGAGCAACGTGTAATCGAATCGAACTTCAGAATCCTCGTGAAAGCTCTTGACAACAACAACCTGGAACTACGCGGCTCCAGAATCACGAGATGTGACGCCGGATCTCGTAACGCCACCAACCGCGCTCACAATTCCCCATCAACCACCAGGAACAATGAGCAAGGAAGCAGTCGTGGTCGAAACCCAAGAAATCGAGGGACACGTCGGGAGCGCGACATTAGATCAGATGTGCGCGGTCGTCGCTAGGTGTCCGTTGGATGTTGGAACGCTAACGGGTGGAAGCTAAACAAAAACACCGACAACTATCAAGTGAGGGCAGAATGTATTAAACACCTCAACACGGATGTAATCGCTGTGGTGGAAACACATCTTACAGACGCAAACACGCTGGAAATGAATGGATATAAATGGTGGGGGCATAATCGCACAAACCTGAACTGTCGGGCCAAGTCAGGGTCAGGCGGAGTAGGCATTTTTGTAAAAGATTCTCTGCTGCATGATTTTAATGTGAACATTCTAGACACATCTGTGGAAGGAATAATGTGGATAACTTTCACAAGCAAGAGCTCGGATACTAGTTTTAGGATGTGTGTGTGTTACCTTCCTCCTGACGGGTCATCACGTTACATTGACCCCGAAACCTATTACAACGAACTATTATCACATATATACCGATACCAGACACTTGGAATATTCTTCATATGTAACGATTTCAATGGCCGCTGTAGCAGTGAGCCTGATTACATTGAAGGTGTGGATTACATTCCTGAGAGAAAAGTTATTGATTTTAAAGTGAATTCACATGGACAATACCTCATCGACCTTTTAATATCGTCAAGCTGTTGCATGCTGAACGGTCGCGGTTCGTCGATAATCGACTTCACATCTGTTTCAACCAAAGGTTTGGCTGTCGTTGATTATTGCCTTGTGCCGCATGAGCATTTGGCGTCGTTTACCGACTTTAAAGTAACTTCGGCACGAAAGACATTTAATGACTCTGGGTGTGTATCAATTATTGACCCACACAAGACCATCCCAGACCACTCAATATTGACTTGGGTTTTATTCCTGGATTGCATGGAATGCTACGAAAATACAGACCCGAACCCCAAAATCTCATATACAACGAGATATAAATTAGAAGGCATTGACCAGTCATTTCTCGGTGACGACACAACACAAGAACATTGTTCTACTCTCTAGTCCAGTCATTTTAGCATATGACCTTCCACAAATTGCAACAGAAAGTTTTTCAACGATTTTATATTCATAAATATATTATGTGTAACATACTAAAAATAGAAATAAATCGTGGGTGGGGAAACCCCCCAAAAATGCATAAAACCAAATGGCCACCACGTATAATACAAATCGCCACAATTCGCAGCTTCATGAAATTCTTCATGTGAAGATGTTGTTCCAATTGTTTCATTATCTCAGTCTTGTTCTGTTACACTGTGTGGGCATTTTTCTTTTGAATGGGCATTTTGACGTCATACAGACACTTCAAAGAATTGCGATGCAATAAGTGTGTTGTCAGCTGCATCAACAAGAAGATGTGCTCGTACTGCGCGCGATATGGGTTTCCCTGTCACGATCTGTTCAACTGCTTTAGGGTCGTAGTCAAGTTCCATTAGTCCTCAACCATCAGAGGTCAAATGTACCAAAGAAAGCTCATTTATGTGTGAAAATCGCCAAGGCGCAAGACAGTTAACTTCCTACAGGTTCGCTGATTATAATCATGAGGGCTTTCCACCAAAGAGGCTGGTCAAACGTGATGACCGGGGTAACACCATGGCATCGAGCATGATCACGCACAAACAACGATGTTGAAAATATGCATGTGGCGTCACTTGAACTCATGTCAGTCATCGGAAGGAACATTACTGATGACTTCTCCAAACAGGAGGGACGTCTTTCAAAGAATGTCCAGCTGGTCTGTCGGGTCACTTGGTTTCATGCTGACTAGTTTCTGGTATTCTACTGCTGACAGGCCGTGTCTTTCGTATGTGTGGAAGCGGATTTGTATGCGTCCCAACGTGCATGTTTCTTTGCCAGTGACATTTATTTTTGGAATAGATTGGGTTGTCCTTATAGCAGGAGAGACTGTAGCAATTATTCCCATTCCGTGAAATGCTCGGATATTGTGGTCCACTTTGTCTGCTGCATAATGATCAGCGATGTGAAATCGGGTATGGTGGTCCCTTGTGCAAATGCCGCATTCTTTTCAAACTTCAAACAAAATCCATGGCTGTTCAGTGTGTCTGTCTACAAGGAAACATGATGCAAAATGATGGTGGATTTGTACTCCCAACCCAACTTGTAGAGGCGCAATCAGAACTCTTGGACGGGTTGCCTGCATAATCGCCTGTCCAACAGATGCTTTCTTTAGACGAACATCTTTCCCCACAATTATCCCTTCCAGCAGACGCTTCAGACTTCCTGGCAGGAAGCTGATGCATTCCGCTTCAGATTCCATTTCATGGTAGGATGGATATGACACAGTCGACGTTTTTACTGATTTAGAATCTCAGATCATCTGTTTCACGATTTTTTTTTCCGAAAACCAAGCTTAATATCGGCAAACGTGCTTTATCTGTAGCTGCACCCAAAATCAGGAATAAACTCCCTATCACTTTAAAATCATCTGAGACTATAAATACATTCCGTAAAAAATAAAGACTTATTTATTTGAAATTGCTTTCCCACCTTCGGCGGTCCCTTGCTCTAATGACGACTCTTGCTTGTCCCTGTTAACGATTTTGCCCAATGATTTTTGTATGTTGCGCCTCTGCGCTCAGATTCCTGGGGATTTAGGCGCTATAGAAGTTTGTCAGTATTATTATATGTATTATATATTATCACCAACAGAACAGCTAATATAATAAATTATTCCCGTTTCGTCAGCATATGCGAAGCGACTCGACCGAACGACGCAAACCATTTCTGGTTGCTCTTAGATGTTTTTCAAATTTTGCATGCGTGAACGATTTTAATATATTTACAAATCAGTAGCATGTCTGTTCTTATAAGATATAACATCAACTTTTAATAACAGTATATGACCAGTTTATCAACTTACCTCACCTACACATAACATAGCACGATTTGGCCGTGGCTCCGGGGGGCATCTTAACATTCAAAGTGATCATTTTGTGTTTCATTTATTTTCAAAATATTCATATTAAACTACTATTACCCAATACCTGGCTGATTCAATGCACATAATAATGTTTCTACCAGATCAGCAGATATCAAATATGTAAGAAAACCAGGTAAGATTATCTGTACATCTAAACAACAAGTGCCCTTATAATGATTAGTAGTATATTATGACGATTTGGGGGTCTACATTTTTAGCGTTTTGGTGGTTTTAGCCTTTTTGGCCGTAAAATGACTGGACTACTCATGCAGTTCACTCAAAGATCTAATTTAACACAACAAAATCTGAACAATGTATATGATAGTTTCTGCGAACATGTTAAAACGGTGATGGAAGATAAACTTCAAAAAGTGGTCCATGTAAACTGCTCAATGCTCAGTAATAAGCGCAGACGGATCAAGAAGCAATGGTGGACAAATGAACTTACTCAACTATGGAATAACCTCACAACAAGTGAACAATTGTGGATTAAGGGCGACGAACAAAATAAACCGCAGCTGAAAGCGGAAATGAAGGTAGCCCAGAAACTGTTTGATAGGCACGTGCAAGCTGCCAAACGCAAATTCTGGCGTCAACAACAAGAACAACTAATTGATCTGCCGTCATATGATCCAAATGCCTTCTGGAAGCATATTAGAAAATTAGGGATAAAACAAGAACGCATCCATGATATACCAATGGAAGTGATGCTAGAGGACGGCTCCACATCCACTGATCAAAGCGTGATATTACATAAATGGAGAACTGACTTTCACATTTTGCTGAACCCGGTCAATTACGAACAATCTTGACTATCAACCGCCGGTAGAGACCCACTCACTGGGTCACAATAAACACCTTGATGGGCCTATCTCTGAGGAGGACATTCGCCTGGCCTTAAACAAGGCCAATAAACACAAGCGTTGGGTGATGATAACATCCCAGTCAAAACGCTGGTCAATGAAAATGCCATAGACTTCCTTTACGAACTATTTAATCAATGTTTTAACAACAGCATGGTTCCTGAAGCATGGCGTCAGGGCATTTTAACCCCGATACCTAAGTGGTGTACGTCTGATCCACGAGTGCCATTGAACTATAGGGGAATTACGCTTAGTTCCAATGTGTATAAAATATACTGCTCTCTTTTAAATGATCGTCTTATATCGTGGGGAGAGGGCAACAACCTTTTGTGTGATGAGCAAAATGGGTTTAGACCAGGTCGCAGTTGTCTTGACCGTTACAAACATAATCAATACTAGAATGAAATGCCGACAGCAAACGTTTGCATGTTTCGTAGATTTTAGTAAAGTTTATGACCGTATCAATAGAAATTTCCTCTGGAACAAAATTAGGAAGTTTAACATACAAGGGAAAATGATTGAGGCTTTGAAATCATTATATGTTGATTACAAATGTTGTGTTAGGGTCAACAACTTAAAGTCTAACTGGTTCAATATTGAATGCGGGCTTAAGCAGGGATATGTTCTATCCCCATCATGTTCAATATGTTTATAAACGATTTATCAGCTGAATTGAAAGGCACGGGTAAAGGTGTTAAGATCGGAGACGAAATTGTTACAATGTTAGCATACGCAGATGACATTGTGTTGCTGGCCGAATCAGCAGAAGAACTGCAGACATTGCTAAATGTTATCTGGAAATGGTGCAATGACTGGGGCATGTCTATTAACAAAGACACAACTCAAATTGTACATTTTTGTAATCCATCGATATCTGAGACTATTTACGATTTTCTACTAGGTGATCAAAGCATATGCATCGTAAATAAGTATAACTATTTAGGTTTGATTTAACTGAATACCTTGATTATAAGGTGATGGTAAAAACAGTAGCTACTACGGCGAATAGAGCTCTGGGTTTGTTAATGGCTAAGACAAAGTGTAATGGAGGAATACCTTTTAACTGTTTTACAAAACTATACGATGGTATGGTGCTCTCCATTATTAACTATGGTTTTGCTGTGTGGGGTACAAAGGAATATTCGGACATAAATAGCATATATAATAGGGCCTGTCGATTTTTCCTAGGTGTGGGTAAATATACCCTACCAGCAGCAGTACAGGGTGACATGGGGTGGAAAACCCCGACTCACCAACAATGGCTATCACCAACAATGGCTGATGTATCTAGAATGACAAAACGTGTGTTTCTATGGATGATGGAAATGGCCGTAAGTGGGAAACGGAATTGGGGCTACGAAGTATACCATCGTTATAATGACATAAATATGCATAATCGTACTAATATAAGAGACCATGTTAAAGCAAAGGCTATAATATAACACACATATATTTGCCTGTCTGTATTACAGGAACAGCAATGGCTTCATATTATAAATAGAGAAGAGGGCAGAAATGGTAGTAGAAATAAACTAAGAAACTGAAGCTAGGACGTGTTCTAATTGCACGAATGAAATAGAAAATGAGTTTGAGTGGTCTTTGTATACAGTGCTAACTTTGAATGTAATGTTTTTATTTGTCTTGTATTTTAATGCATGTATACGTGGAGTGAGACTCTAATAAAATACTACTACTACTACTACTACTACTACTACTACTACTACTACTACTACTACTACTACTACTACTACTACTACTACACTACTGTACGCTTGCGACAGTTGGACTGTCTACCAGAGGCATGCCCGCAAACTGAATCACTTCCACATGACTTGTCTCCGCCGCTTGCTGAAAGTCCGCTGGCAGGATCGAGTCCCAGACACAAAGATCCTTGAACAAGCCAGTCTGCCAAGCATCCACACACTCCTCAGGAAGGCTCAACTGAGATGGGCTGGACATTCGGCTCGCAAGTCTGATGAGCGCCTGCCGAAAGGATTCTTCTTCGGCGAACTGGCGGAAGGTCGACGGGAGCGGGGCCGGCCAAAGCTGCATTTCAGAGATACTCTTAAGGACTCCCTAGACAGTTTCGGAATTGACAAATTTTCTGGGAAAATCGTGCAGCAAACGGTCTTGCCTGGAGAGGTCTGGCCTGGAAAGGTGCAACCTCGTTCGAGAATCAGCGTATCGAAGCAGCCAGGACCAAGCGCGAATGTCGAAAGGCGAGAGCTGCAAATACATCAACCGTGCCAGCTCCATTCGTGTGCAAAACCTGCAAAAAGACATTTCATGTGAACATTGGCCTTATCGGTCACATGCGAACCCACCGCAAAAAGAAATTATCAAACTGTAACTGTTACTATCATGTGAAATGAGATGTGGTTTTCATCGATCCGATAGACAAGATAATTAGTAGTAGTAATAGTTACAATACACTAATATAGCGCTTAAGCAAACAATATTTAATCATGCCATCGTGAAATCATGTCCATGAAAAAGCCTGTTACACATGCATTGGTCATTGGCGTGGGAAAGTGGTGAATGTTCGGGGGACTGAGGTTCACCGAAAACCTCCAACAGCACCCCCTTTGAGGGCTCTCATTTTTCTCGCGTTTGTGTACTGCCTAGACTTGCAGTGTTGTTGAGCAGCCACTCCCGGGTCGCCAGGTCCAGCTCGGCGATGCCAGTCTCTCCGTGTGGACCACCGTAGAGAGTGCAGTGGCTGATAATGTGGTCTGCTGTTTGTTGGGCCGCACCGCATTCACAAGTAGCACTTTCACATAGTCCCGAACTGCGCATACTAGCGTTGAAACGTCCAACTCCCGTTTTTTCACGGAGGGTCAGAACCAGTGCTCAGATGGTTCTGGAATGAACCTATGCAAGGAGGTTGGTTTAGACAGCCAGTCCTCTCTCCAGTTGGTTGATATCCAGTGTGCTGTTGTTTTACTGGGGCCCAGACATTTCATGAGTTCATGTGCCTGCTGTTGAAGGGGTGTCGTGTCTTTAGGCGCTGTACACTAGCCCTTTCTGAGCAAACGTTGTATAGTCGATGGTCGGTGTTATTTTGTATGCTTGCCCAAGGCCAGTACAGCTGCCTGTCTTCGAAGTGTCGGTGGTGCAATGCCTGCAAGCACCTATAAGTGATCAATTTTTGTTGCTCTTAAACATCCAGTGACGACTCTTAGGGAGTTGTTGATGCTGACGTCCAGTTTTGATTTGTGTGCACTTCTGCACCACACCGGCGCACTAAGGTAGAGGTGAGTTGTGTCTTGGTGTTTGCTCCCCAAGCGCTCCACGCGATGCTACTTTTGCGCTAAAGTTTTCCAGATGTTGCCTGTAAGTAAATGATCTGTCTAGTTTGATGCCCAGATATGTAGGAGAACATTTGCATGATGAAGCTAACCATTCGTCTGTCTGGTAGGGTCTGCAGGAGCTTGAATTGCAGGCCTCGGTGCCACAGTGTGTCATAGGCAGCCGTCAAGTCGACGAATATGGCACCAGCGTTTTCGTTGACTTGGAAGCTGTTTTCTATGTCTTGTGGTATAAGAGTCACATGATCTTTTGACGACCTTCCGCGTCTGAAGCCAGGTTTTTCGAAGATCTTGTAGGGGATTCAGAGCAGAGATATTGGTATATAGCTCTTGGCGTCATCTTTAGGTTTGTTAGGCTTTGGGATAGCCACTACATCCGCTCTTCTCCATAGCTTTGTTATCCTGCTTCAAATCATGAACGTTGATAGGAATATTCTTAGCCAGGTGGTAGCCTTACTCCCAGCGTTAATGATGACCTCTGGGTATGGGCCATCAGGTCCGCCGGCCTTTCCGCTTTTCACTCGTTTGAGTGTCGTTGTCATTTCTTCCTCAGATTCATGTAATGCAGATACATCCATGTGCACTGTTCTTGTGTAATTTGTGTGGGGATTTTCCATTCTGTATAAGTTGCGACGTGATGGCATTAGCTGTTACTGAGTACTTAGTGTGAGTTGGTGTTCTGTCAGTGAGGCGGTTTACTGTCTGCCATCCCCTTCGGGTTGAGTGGGTAAAGTCGATTGACTGCACTGTCTCTGCCCAGCGGGTCTTACGTTTTTTGTCCAGGCACTGGCGCAGGGCGGTGGCTGTCGCATGTGTGTTTGTTCTTGAAGATCGTAAGGTTCTTGACATTAATTATCTCAGCATGGGATATAATGCTTTCGGCAGCCTCGTGGGATGTTTCGCTTTGCTGCGTTTGTTAACATGTCGCGGTATATTTTATAAGCATCGTATGTATTATTGCAGTCCGGTGGTGGCAGGGACTTGATGTCCAAATCTGTGTCTGCTGCAAATGCCTTCCATCGTGCATTACGAAAGTTCCATCTCTTAGCAGGTTTGCTTTCTGTTGGCGCCATCAAGAATGACGGAGAGATGAGTGAGGGTCGATTCTGTGACCGTGGGAACTTTCCTAAGACATATATCTTTCTAGTAGCGGTTCTGCTCTGTATTGACCAACGAAGGCAAGGTCTGGATTCGATGCTGTGTTCAATCTTCCGGAGTGAAAGGAGTCTGGTTCCTTCGGGTTGTGTGGTAAGGTCAGATCATTGGCAGACGCCCAGTCTGCCAGACATTCGCCGTCGTTGTTATTGTATATGTAGCCCCATTCGACATGTTGACAGTTGAAATCACCTGCGTATATGCAGGGAGACTTGACAGTGGGAAGAGTTGTTGTTTTCAATTTCCAAATGCACCCCTTTCCCTTGAGCGCTCCCCGTAAACCTCCAAATACACCCCCTGAGGCTCGCAAAATACTCGAACGTCAAACTTCATTCGCCTTCACACTTACAACAAGTTTTATGCCAATGCAAACTCTATTTTGACCTTGTATTTGGGAAAATAAAACCGGCTATAGTCCAACACAAGATCGTTGTATCTGAGAAATACAAATTCCGTTATCTAAAGACCAGAAGACCCGTTATCTGAAAAAGAAAAACCCGCTGCGGTTTTCAAAAAGCCCTTTACAATAACGGAACAACGGGTCTTAGGCTAAGAGCCTGCTAATTAGCCTGCGTTCATAACTAAGGTATTTCAGCTCGTCAAATAAAGTTATTATTATAGTCCAGGAAAGATACGATTTTATGTGAAACTAATTTCAACAAAAAGTTTCTTACCCAGAATGATGTCCTTAACCGCCAAGAAAACGCCCTAAGAAATCCTATCCCCGGAACATCCCTAAAACATCTAAAAACAAAATGGCCGCCTAAAATCATATTATTGCTCACAACTATGGTTCTGAGTGAGGTACATTCATGATTTAAAGTCTGATTCTAATGTTTTCGACATCACAAAATCCAATAAATATAATATAAATTTCGTTCGAATATGCTGTGAAGGTCAATGGTGCAAATTCAAGGTCAGTCAATGCTGCAAAAACACAAATACTGATTTCACATTTTCAAATATTCACTGTATCCTTGACAACAACATGCCTGCAACATGTTTTGTGGTAGAAACATATGCATACATACGTTATATTATGAGAGGTGAACAGACTGCATTCACACCAACACCACCGTCACTATCCACAGGAGACGTCTAGGCCTACATAGTATAGCAGACAATCATTGCATTATCTTGACGAATCGTGCACTTGTTGATAAATGCACGAAACTTGGCACATGGTTAGAAGTTATCAAACAAATATTTAGATCCCGTGGCATCTCTGAATTTGCCCTGGATGTCGTTGGCGGCCATTTAAAAAATACAGCCGTCATCGTGGATTAAAATATAGGTTTTCTGGGTACTTATTTAAAAAATGTGTTATTTGTGACCTTGTTCGATATTCACATCCGCAATTTTTAAAGATGGCGGCCATCGATACTATTGTCTCTATATTTGATTAACTGCGCCACCTAGAGCCGAAATAGTGATGCCAGAATAACGATGTATGGATACCGATTTCAATTTATTCAAATATTTTTGCATTTGCCGTTCGTTAACATTCCTATTCATCATTATATAAATGGCGGCCGACAAAACCAATGATTTCCATATCTTAACAACTACATCATATAATACTGCTATTTTTTTGTCGAAATGTAGGGTTCCCTGAGCAGCGATTTCAAATAGTTTACGTTTGACCTTGTCCGACATTCATATCCGCCATTTGTAAAACAAATGTTGGCCGTTAAAACGAATATTTTTTTTATATTTCTGTGTAGCACAGTTTCGCCTTTCTGCATGTAGAGGTGTTCGTTTTACAGCCTTTCAGGCAGCCACACTCCAGTTGTTCCCGACAGACTCGCCAGGCTTGCGGTAATGCTGTCCACAAGGGAGGCAATGCAAGTGTTTATAGACATCCCAAACAATGTCAACACACGCTTGGTTGTGATATAACACGAGGAGTCACTTCGGACAGCCGATAGGTGTTTGATTTCTCAGTTTCGGACGCCCTTGGTCGAGGTTCTTAGAGGTTTGGTGCAATCCGTTGGACGCTCTTTGACAAATGTGTTGTACTGCCCATGTCCGATCTTTGCTATACTCATCACACTGCCAACAATTTCATGGCAAACATCTTGGGTGTCTATTACCAGCACATATTTTCCTTGTCCACAACACGGATTGGCATATTCTTGAAATGTAGCTGTCAGAGAGGTAATATCCTAGAAAAGTTTGTTTGTGTGCTTGTAGACTGTTCGTAGTAACCATGTACCTCATCGCATGTAGTTGACTCTAAAGAAGATTCAAATTCCCCGTAGTGCCGCACCATCTCCGGACGGGATATCATCCATCGGCGTTATTTGTGTCTGCTAAGGACCTCATATCTCGAACTTGAACGGGGAGGTACTTGGCCTAGTGCACATGATCCAGGGAGAAACACCTTGGTGCCGGAATATTCAGCGTTTCCACGTACAGGCCGAAGTCACTGATAGATCTAATGAATGACATATATTTGCCATTTGCGGTGCAGTCATAGTCTGGGTTTTATCGGATAATGTGTTTTTGTGCCATCCTAACACTTGGTGGATACACATGTCGGAGAAGGTAAGCATTTTAATAATTTTAATAACTATCCCTCACATCTGCATTGGCATCTACATTAATGTTCCGTGTGACGCATTTCTTAAGATATGGAAACATTGTTTTTGACGGGCATCATATTTAAAATGGTTGATGTTAATGTCAGTAAAGGTCAACTAAAACATGTTTGCGACATTTGCGATTACCTATATTTTGACTTCAATATGAATGCACTCATTACGTGACATAGATCTTGAGATATAAGGAAATTGGTTTTCTCGTCCGCCAGTTTTGTATGAAATGCCTGACATGCAAGTCGGACAAGGTTAAAAGTAGCATATATGAAATTATTACCCCAGAATACCTATACTTTGACAAACAAAATAATAGCTGTATACCACGTAGTTCTTATGGCATATAATAATTGGTTTTAACAGCCGCCATTTTCTAAAAATGACGTATGAATGTCAAAGAAGGTCAAATGCAAATTGCTTGAATAAATTGAAATCGCTGTCCATTCATCTTTATGTTGACACCAACATTACTGCTCTAGTTGGCGTAGTTCATAAGCTATAGTGTCGATAGCCGCCATCTTTAAAATGGCGGATGTGAACGTCAAACAAGATAACCAATAACACATTTGAAATCAGTATCTCCGAAAACCTATATTACCGAGCACAAGATGACGGCTGCATGTGAAGCAATTCTCACGGAAAAGTGGCCTCCAATGGCGTCCTGGCCAAATTCAGCCCCGGGGTCTAAATATTTTTGTCTTGATGTAAGTATGTGCCAAGTTTTGAGCTTTTATCAAAAAAGTGCATGATTCATAAAACAAAACGCAGTTATCTGCCGTACTAAACAGGCCTAGATGTCTCCTGTGGATAGTGACGGTGGCGTTGGTGTGAATCCAGTCTGTTCACCTCTCATTAGGTAATTTATGTATGCATTGTTTCTTTAAATACCACATAATATGTTGCAGACATGTTGTTGTCAAACATATAGTGACTATTTGAAAATGTGAAATCAGTATTTGTGTTTTGTTTCATATACCATTGAATGACCTTGACTTTGCATCATTGACCTTCACAGCATATTCAAACGAAATTTATACTCTATTTATTGGATTTTGTGATGTCGAAAACATTACAATCAGACTTTAAATCATGAATCTACCTCACTTAGAACCATAGTTATGAGCAATAATATGACATTTGGCGGCTATTTTTTCTCTCGAAGTTTTAGGGTGTTCCCGGACTAGGATTTCTTAGGAATTGTTCTTGATGGCTAAGGACACCATTCTGGGAAACAAACAGAACGATACCTTTTGTTGCAATTAGTTTTTCTCATAGAATGTCATTTTTCGCAGCGACCTCAGTGGTGTAGGCAACCATGTCGATTGAACATATTAATATTGGCCAATCTTTCAAGGTGACGACAAACAGCAAAACGCGGTGCGCGAATAAATGAAACTGCTGGCGGCAACAACAGCTTGCAGAAACGGGAGACGACGCGGCTATTTGGTATTAGAAAAGACGAAATGCACACGCCTCATTTTACTCGGGCAGTTCTCGTCATTTCGCCGAAATGCCAAGAAATATTATTACCTGCAAGCATCTGTTATTTGGAATAAAAACGCGCTTGCCAATGATCTAGACGTGGTGGTCATGCAGCAGTTGTCTGGAAAGCATCACAGAAGCTGCACTTGTGTAATTCTTTGGGACATTTCGTTATCATCGTCATCACCACCAACATCATCATCGGCCGTTCTTGGACGAAATGGAAGCGGTAATTGATTACACACACACACACACACACACACACACACACACACACACACACACACACACACACACACACACACACACACACACACACACACACACACACACACACACACACACACACACACACACACACACACACACACACACACACACACACACACACACACACACACACACACACACACACACACACACACACACACACACACACACACACGCACATATATATAATATATATATATGTATATATACATATACATACAAGTACATTCAGTTAAGTACGAGTACTTTGAAACATAAACGTATCAAGTAAAAATTCAAATTTCAATTTTCGGCTGCCAATTAATATTAATTAATATTAAGTGAAGATATAATCAGGATGAGCATTTAATATTGTACATCACACAGACAAACATTAGACACAAACATTAGAAAAGTGTAAATACTCAATTTTTGGCAAGTACAATTTACCAAATATGTAGCATTTCAAAAACTCAAGTACTGAAATAAATGTACAAATTCAAGTAGACAAATACTTGAGCCAAACGTTGACATCTGGTTCAAGCCCTACATTTCCGGCTAGCAGATCTGGATGAAGAAACTATGTAGTAATTAATAGTTCAAATTATTCCTGGCTAGGTTGAAATTTGCGGATGATACAAAAGTTTTTTATTTGTAAATGTAAATGCCTCTATACAGGACGTGGGAGCGAAGATGTACAATGGGGGTACTGTAGTAAGTACCACTCTAAAAGAAAATGACTTAGGGTTAACAATTAGTGTTCATATGAAGGTTTCAGAGCAGAGCGTAATTGCATAAGGAAAAGGAACTAATAATACCGCTGTACAAAACAAGTAGAAAAATACGTGAGCCAAAGAATTATTACCATACGAATACGAGCAAAACCCACGAATATAACATGTATTCAAATTTATGCAAAAACGAGGACAGCAGACGACGATGTAATAGAAACGTTTTATGATAAACTGCAACGAACCGTCGACGAAGTACACAGGGGAGACATGGTAGTACTGATGGGCGATTTAAATGCAAAAGTTGGCAGTTGTCAAAACGAAGAAGACAATGGCAATATTGCGAAATAGAGACTAGGCGAGAGAAATGGGAGAGGAGATAGACTGGTTGAGTTTATTACAGAGAATAAACTGATGATCACTAATACTTTCTTCTAACAACATCAGAGAAGATTGTACACTTGGAAAACACCAGATGATCGGAACAGAAATGAAATCGACTTTATACTGATACCAAAACGATGGAGGACGTCTGTGTTTAATGCAAAGACATTACCGGGAGCCGATTGTGGCTCTGACCATGAATTGCTTAGCGCCAAGATTGCGATAACATTAAGAAAGATGAAGAGAGGGAGAGAGATAGTGAGGTATGACGTCAGTGATATCACAAAAGGATACCGAATAGAGGTTATGAACCGTTTCGAAGTATTACAGACAGTGGCTGACGAGAAGGAACCAGAGGAGTTGGCAGTAGAAATTAGGAACATCATTGTGGAAATCAGCTGACAAACACTTTACTAAAAAGAGGAGGCAAAAACAACCATGGATAAGCAAAGACACACTGCAGATTATTGAAGAAAGGAAAGAGTTAAAGATGGAAGCAATATTGTGAAAGCATGTTTAAGAAAGAAGAAACAGAAGAGGTAGACATGGATGAAGGCAGGGAGTGGACAGAACCAGAAGATGAACTTGAGCCTTTGGGTTCAGAGGTGGAGTGGGCAATAAAAAGTATAAAAGACGGAAAATCATATGGCACTGATGACATCACTGCAGAGCTAATAAGAGCAAGTGGCGAAGCAGGCGTGGATATATATCACACATTATGCAAGAAAATATGGAAAAGTGGAACATGGCCCATGGACTGGAAACGTGCCATCCTTATACCAATACCAAAAAAGGTAACATACAAGAATGCTCAAACCACAGGACTATATCCCTCATCAGCCATGCGAGCAAAATTATGCTAAAAATCATAATGAAGAGAATCACAACAAAATTACAAAGTGAAGTCAACAGAACACAAGCTGGTTTCCGGACTGGAAGAGGAACAAGAGATCACATTTTCAACCTGAAGATGTTAATTCAAAAATACAGAGAATTCAACCATGACCTTAGGATCTGTTTCATAGATTATTCAAAAGCGTTTGATAATGTTAGTCATCAACAACTCTGGAAAACCTTGATACACATGGGAATTGACCAGAAAATTATATCACTTATCCAAAATTTATATGTTGCACAGCAGTCTGCAGTGACATTAGAGTGTGGTACCACAGATTGGTTTCCAGTCGGCAAGGGAGTAAGACAGGGGTGCATTTTGTTCCCCCACCTGTTCAGTCTATACACAGAGAATATCATGAGAGAGGTCGAGACTGACACGAGAAGCAAGTATTTTAATGGACTGAAAGTGAATGGACAGGATATATATGAATTGAGATATGCCGATGACACAGCGTTAATATCCGACACAAAAGAAGGATTGGATAAACTGATAACTACCGTTAAAGAGTACAGCGAGATGAAATGATTGAAACTAAACGTAAAGAAGATTAAGATTATGGATGTGAAGGGATGTCAAGAACCATCAGAAGTCACAGTAGATGGCGAGGAAATAGAACGAGTGGAAAGTTTTGAATATCTGGGGTCACTGATCGAAGCGGATGGAGATTTGACGAAAGAGATCAAGCGGAGGTTGGCAATGGCGAGTAAAAAGTTGACGGAGATGAAGAAGCTGTGGAAAGCAACGAACAAAAATATGAAACTACGAATTATCCGAGTCTGCATATTTCCAACGGCTACGTATGGAAGCGAAACCTGGACTCTTAATAAGAACATTACTAAACGTATAAATGCATTTGAAAACAAGCGTTATAGAAATATATTACGAGTTTCGTGGACTGAACGTAGAACTAACGAATCCATCGCATATGAGCTTGGTGTTATACCCGGGACTTTATTGAACTTTGTAAAGAAACAGAAACTAAGTTATTTCTGCCATGTGAAACAGCATCAATCTCTAGAGAGACTAATACTGGAAGTAAAAGTGCAAGGCAGCAGAAGCACAGGAAGACCTAGGAGACAATGGGATAAGGACATAGAGGAATGGATGAGAGCAGACGTCTGGCGAGTAGGGAGACTGGCAAAGGAAAGAGTTGTCTATAGACAATCCACCAAGGCTGCAACGTCCGGAAATGGATAAGCTAACACAACCAACAAAACAATAATTAGGCCTCATTTAGAATAGTGTATACAAGCGTGGAGGCCAAATCACAAGAAAGACAGATATGCTAGAAAGAGTTCAGAGGAGAGAGCAACTAAAATGATATCAAAACTGACAGATCTGAGTTACGAAATACGCCTTCAAATTGTGGTTTGTCAACACTGGAGACCAGGAGATTGAGGGGAGATCAGATAGAAGTTTTTAAAATATTTAATAGCTGTGAAAATATTGTTATAAATATTTTTTCTCAGTTAAGAAAGATAGAAGGACTAGAGGACGTGAACTTACATTAGTAAAGGAGCAGTGTAGATTATATATAAGAAAGTTCTCATTTTCACAAAGGACTGTAAATGATTGGAATTTTATCTGCTGATTGTATGGGTGCTAGTAGCGTGAATATGTATAATAAAAATAAAATCGACACATATCTCAGAAGGGCGGGATACACGTAGATTAAAAAGGGTTGGACTCTCGTTAAGCCGAAAGGCTTCCTTGTCCACTTGCCATCTAGAGTTAATTAGCTGGGTGGCAATTTTGTGAAATCTTGTTAATTTTTGATAGAAGTGACACATTTTCTATTTAGCTTGCCGACCTGCGTCTATCATATGTAGGATTAGTAGATGGTGTAGCGCTTCATCATAATGACCTTTTTATAATTACGTATAATCTGGCACCAGTGTTAACTACAGGCGAACGCAGTTAATAGGTTGTAGAGTAGCCTAGTGCGAGTCAAAAGCCCCTCACCCGGACAAAGATATATATATAGGTATTGGCAGACGTTATTTTCACTGGCGCATTCTACCAGTCAAAAGATGCAACACAATGCCAAACCATTTTGTTCACGTTCGGTTTTTGAAATAACAGCAAAGACGTATTAAGAATTCTCAATATGTCTATAAGGTAACAACACGATAATAATGTCATTACAATTTGAATTTGTTACCCATATTATTATAATAAATAGTACTGTTTTAGACGGTTCTATAGCGAAGGTACTTAAACAACAATGCAGCCATATATGTTGCTGTGTCAGGCAGCATTAGATACTGCGAGTAATAATGTGACATGTAATTTTTTGCATTTCCGATGACACGTTCAATGTGGGGCAAAGCGTGCCCCTACTTTGTACAACAGCTACTGTATGTGGAATGAACCCTCACGTATATGTAAACTGAACAATAAATAATTATTTTATTACATTTGTACAATACACCATACTAAATATGGAATATGCATCGACGTTGGACACTAATAGTTTCAATGTTCTGATATTTGTAAACAGTAAAACTAGCTTATTGTATAACATACAGTAACAATGTGATATTTTTACTTATATGATATTTTTACTTTACTTGAACATTCATCCTGTTCTTTTTTGTGGGCTTTTCCCCGCATGACAACATTTTCTAAATGTTTACGACTGACACTGAAATTGTGTGTTAATTTTCTATTTATTGGATTTTGTGATGTCGAAAACATTAGAATCAGACTTTAAATCATGAAACTACCTCACTTAGAACCATAGTTGTGAGCAATAATATGATTTTTGACGGCCATTTTGTTTTTCGATGTTCTAGGGGTTCAAGTAAATGGGATTTGAAATAACCCATAAACGACTTCTCTATATTTTGACAGTGAATGCAGAGTGATATTAAGAAGGTTTTATGGCGATGGGTCAAAGGAGCTAGTGACTACCTTACCTCCGTGCTACTGTAAGGAAGACAAACATAAGGAGATCCTTCATATTGACAAACTTCGGTGCCACCTTTGAAACTATATTGTTGTATCGAGCTGATACCTGAACCCTCATAAAAGAACTGGAAAGAAACCTTGGCGGGAGTTACACCAGAATGTTCAGGAGGTGTCTAAATAAATAAATAGGTTTAAAAATGAAAAACTTTATGGGGATGTCGGCAAACTCCCAAACAAGATTCGCAAGAGGCGCCTACAACTAACTCGTCACTGTTATCGTAACACAGAAGAACCAGTATCCATATTCATCTTGTAGACACCCACACATGGCACAAAATAAACAGGGAAACAGACGAAAACATACACTAAAGTGATCTACGTAATTCTTCATGTGTTGAAATGACAGATATTCCACCCTTAATGAATGATCGATCTATATATATATATATATATATATATATACGGAAGCGGCTCGTGCTCCGGCTGACGCTGATGATGACGAATGTAGTTTTACTGCGTAAATTTGGTTATACACATTCTGAGACAAAATGAACTTTCATCCTGTTCTTCGGCCTGTCGGTGAACCATTATTGATGCACTGAGAGGACTCGGGTCTACATTTAACGAGGTTATCATCAAACGCAAATAGCGTCATCTGTGGCTATATGGCACCTGGCAGAGCGTGGTAGCCTAGTGCTTCGAATCGTCTTTCTGCCGTTTTGAAGCTTTGGAAATTTCGTTTAGTTCACTCAGCTGCATGTAGATGAGTGATGCAAAGAATACACGACATTTTCATTTATGTTTACTCACTCATCAGTTTCCCCCAATTTGGTTTCTAAGCACAACGTATTTCTATAATATCTTCGTAATTATTCTATATTATGCAAACCTAGTTTTGACCTCCTTTTAGTCTCCTGCTGTCTTGTGTTTTCAAACCTCAGTCCATCAGGCTGTTCATAAATTATGTCTCTCGTGTCGTGGAATAAGCTTAATTAACGGCATGTCCGTGTATTCCTTTTAGTTGGTTACGTCTTGACAACCATGTCACGTCAGTAGAACCCGAGGATATTGGCTGTTTTGAAAGCCACTTTGGATGGCTCAAAATATTCAATTCAACACTTTCCTTTGGTTCAGTGGGTGGTGGTTTTAATACAATTACATAACAATAATAATGGCGAGATCTGATATATAGCGCAAATCGTTATAGGCAAAAAACTCGGTGCGCTAGTACTTATCATTCATACACACACACGCACACACATCCACATGCACACGCACACACACACACGCACTCACACACGCACACACACACTCACACACACACACACACACACACACACACACACACACACACACACACACACACACACACACGCACACACACACTCACACACACACACGCACTCACACACACACACACACTCACACACACACACACACCACACACACACACACACTCACACACATACACACACACACACACACACACACACGCACACGCGCACACGCACACGCACACACTCACACACACTCACACACATACACACACACGCTCACACACACACACACACACACACACACACACACACACACACACACACACACACACACACACACACACACACACACACACACACACACACACACACACACACGCACACACACACACGCACACACACACACGCACACACACACACGCTCACATACACACACACACACACACACACACACACACACACACACACACACACACACACACACACACACACACACACACACACACACACACACACACACACACACACACACACACACACACACACACACACACACATACACTCACACACACATACACACTCACACACTCACACACGCACACGCACACGCACACGCACACGCACACGCACACGCACACACACACTCACACACACACACTCACACGCACACGCACTCACACACACACACACACACACACACACACACTCACACACACACACACACACACACACACACATATAAGTGTAGTTCATCAAATTCGACCAACGGTGAGCAACGTGACTTCAGGTGACCGATCAACTTTGACCCTTACTCGACGCACTCGGCGACTGAGTTACACAATTAATCAAGTTTCGTTTGCTGTAGCGACCGTTACTCCACCGACCTATTTGCCTCCCCCCCTACGGTGCTGAACAGGATCGTACATTTGCGTGTGACTGCACTGTCTACAGGCACTTAGTTAGTATCAGTTGACATAGCTTTTGTTGAGAAAATAGCTGTGATGCAGCGGCAGAAACTTGGAGATGAGCACCGACGATACATGGCTTGCATAAGGCATTACCTAGTCACCAAAAAACACTTGGTGTGTGAGAAGCGAATGCGCAATGCTGTCTTGAAAGCTACGCAGCATGGCCAGTATCAATTAGACGGTGAGTCGACTGTCCAGCCCCAGGGCCAGGATAATAGTCTGTAGCCGTATAGTATATTATGCGATAAGTCAGTCTATTAATATGGGTCTCTTAAATGATATAGGTGTCAGAATAGGGGCCTATGTTTTTGAAAGAAGTATAATAATGAAACGATGGTTGGACGCAAGGACGTGGCTATTAACACAGCTGTTCTGCAGGCCCACAGTTTATTACATAGAATGGATATTATTCTTATCTTTCTGTGGGTTGTACCTCTTGATTTCCTGAACCAGAAATAAATCTTCCTTTGACAAAACAGACACCCATGACAGGCAATACAGGTTGGTGGCTATTTTTTGGCAAATATAAATAAAAATTGCACTCAACCTGAGATGTCAAATGGCTTCAGTCTTACTCTTAAATGACCAAATGTACTGCTAGTTTGTGTCACATAAAATTTACATTCCTTGCCCATGGGAGCCAAACCTTAATACACTGGCCCCCACGATAAGTGCTACTTGAAATCGGTTAATTGTGAATTCTATTTTGTGAATATCCTTTCAGCTGAAATTATTAACGCTGTTAAACAATCGTTTTACCTAAAAATGTATAGGCCTAGCCTAGGGGCCTACCACTAGAATGTACAACAACCTAAATACCAATGTATTTGACCATATATAGTGCAATTAATAAATTAAATAGATTAATAAATCATCGACAATCACTCGCTATCAGTATTGTATTTAGCACAGGTACTTACATTGTTATTGTTACACACTGTATTTTTGTATGAATAAAGTGATATTTTCTTTTTTAGAAGTAGACACATGACACACAAGCCTATTCTCAGTGCCTAGGAATACATTACAGTAAGGAATTTACTAATTAATTGTATCATACTGACTTGGTAGACTTTGTAGTGCTAAATTGTTTCAAGTGAATTGTGATATTCTCTACATAGTCTGCTCAGGCTCTTATCACTAGAATTTAGACCCCTACTGCCCTAGGCTATGGCAGTGGCAGCATCAGGTAACTTGTGTTGGTCATTTCATCCATCATTTATGTAGTAAGCTTTACTGATTAATTGTAACAAGTGAACAATACTATTTTGTAACAACTGCAATTTTTATAAATGGCCCTTACTAAGTTGTCTGTTTGTATTTTTTTTATTGAAACTTGAAACATTGGTTTCCTTTTTAACACTGTTTATTTTAAATTAAGAGTAAATGCTAATGTCTCGGCATCTGTTGGTGGTTCAAATCCGTCAGGTAAATGCACAAACCTTTGTGCACAATTACCCCTGGAATGGGCTTATTGACCGATACATTGCATCTGCGAGTATGATTATGTTGATATTTAATTAAAATGACTTTCAACGATGCAACATTTTAAGCATCATATATAGTCCATTGAAAAAATATCCAAACAACTTATTTACCCCATACCTTCGTTGTCCACCTGCCATCTAGAGTTAATTCTCTGGGTGGCAATCTTGTTAAATATATATATATATATATTGTAATACATATATTTAACAAGATTGCCACCCAGAGAATTAACTCTAGATGGCAGGTGGACAAGGAAGCCTTTGGCTTATTGAGAGCCCAACCCTTTCTATCCAACCCTTTTGCATCCCGCCCTTCTGAGGTGTTCGATTTTATTTACACATATTCATGCAGCTAACACCTACACAATCAGCAGCTAATCTGTTCTATTCATTTACAGTCCTTTGTGAAAATTTGAACTTTCTTTATACTATAGGTCCCAGTACTGATCCCTGTGGTACACCAATCAAAACTGATTTCCAGTTTGAATCCTCCCCATCAACTACTATCCATTGTCTTTTGTCAATCAGCCAATATTCTATACAGTTAATTATACCATTTCTTGTGCCATGGGCCTTTAGTTTAAGTAGTAATCTTTGATGTGACACTTTGTCGAAAGCTTTCTGAAAATCTATGTAGATGATATGTACTGGTGATCTCTCCCATATATAAATATATGGAGTATCTTGAAAAGAATGGGTATGACGTCCTATTGTGGGGAACGTATATTAATTCCTAAAAGTTTGGTGCTCCAGGTTCAAGCTGTCTAAGATGAAAACTACCCACATGCATATTATGGAAGCTTGATTCTAAGTAAATGTTATGCCTCTGGTGATTTTCACAGGCCTGCTGTCATTAGATGTAAATTGTACATGCACACTAGTTGCAGCCAGTGACCCAATTGACATGAAAGCAATTAGTTAGGTTCAGGCAATAATTATTGTTTGCACAATCTCAAATATCCAGCCAGGGACAGTCAGTGACTGAGGTGGATGAACTGTGAATGTCCAGTGGGTGATCAAGTACTTCAGGGCTGGGTTAAAAATATGAAAGTGAACACAATCCAGCTATACAGTATTTAACTTAAATTCTCAAATTATACTTTCAAGTTTTAGATAAATTTGTACAATGTAATTGTGCTTTATTAGCTTGCTTGGCCTGTTTAGCCTCTTTAGCGGATATTGTTTTTTTAATCTTTTATTAAAATTAATCGTCAAGTGAGTTCAAGTTGATTTCTAATTTAATTTAAGTTAGTTTAAATTTAATGTTAATTAAATTAATGTTATTTGTTAATTTAATTTAATTGAAAAAATGGGAGGTTAATTTAATTTAATTGACCTGATAAATGTATATTATTAATTAATTTAACTGGAAAAAAAGTTGAGTTCATGTATTTTAATTAATGTTCAGTTTAGTTTCCCATGCCTGCTCTCAATATTCTTTGGTGTTTCCTGCACTAAATAAGTTTAGGTATGCAAGCATACCAAATTGTTTTATGTGAAGGAATCTTCATAGTATATTGAGAGTTACTTTGTTGTAATAAAAGTGATAGAACCATATTTTATACTCAATATTTAATTATTGTGTTGTGTTATATTTTATAAATATCATAATGTGGCGTCTTGGCATCCATATAGTTTAACAAATAAGATAACCATATGTTAAAAAGGTAAGTTCTTATATAGCGCAGTATCCAGTCCTTAGGACTGCTCAATGCACTTTACAGTTTACTCCCTGGCAGACCTGTTCAATCGAACACCATCTCGACTTCTCTTGGAAGTATTCAGCCACGCTGCAATTAATGCATGAAGACTATCCGTACATAAATATCCACCACTGTCTATAGCCAGGTAATCAGTCATACAGCTGAGTGAACTGAAGCAATTAGAGTAAACGAACTTGCCCAAGGTTCGACACCGCCGCACAGGATTCGAACCAGCTTCCTCTCAGTCGAGAGTCCGGAGCTCTTACTGTTGTGGTACTGCGCTCCACACACATTATATTCTATTTTATGAACAATGAGTAGCATAGCTAGAATAAATGTAATTTACATTTATATATGTGTGTTTTGCTCATAACTGATGCATGGTTACCATGTTATGACTGCTTTACTAAATTGTGATTTGATCATGTTATGATACATTCACCATAATCAGCATGCATGTTTCAATTGCAACTGTGTGATCTACACTGCAGATAACAGTTCTACTAAGTGTTGTTTAAATGGTTTCATTAGTTCATGAGTTGTAAACCTATGGAATGTGATTTGTTATTATTGGAAATAAGTAAAAAAATAGTTAATAGATATAATAGGAATTGCGAGGCAATGTTAACATTTGGACACTGTATAGCATTATAATAATGTGTATTATACAGTGGTAAAAGTGTCAATTGCCTACTCTACATAATGTACATTTTCCATATTTTTACTATGACTTACAATTATGAATTTTTTGGCAAACATATAATATATTTGTGTCATCTTTTTTTATTGATGATTATGTTAAATAATTGCAGAAACTGGAGGACTAGGGTACATTCCACCAAACACGCACATCCGCCAAAAGATTGTCACTGATGAAAAAGAGAAGGAAAAGATCTTGTGGCAGATCCACTCTGCGCCCCATGCTGGCCACAGTGGCATCAATGCCACTGTGGACAAGATTACCCAGTGTTTCTACTGGAAAGGGCTGAAGGGTGATGTAAAAGCTTACGTAAGTGATTAACATATGATATGTATATATATATATATATATAATATATTATATATTATATATATATATAATATATATAATATATTATATATATATATATATATATTATATATTTGCTGGATACTGTCTGTTATTACAAATGTCCGTATTATGTAAATAAGTTGTTGTGTCACAGTATATGTATTGCACAGAACGTTTAGTTAAGACAAATTACATGGTATTTTTTTCACTTAATTACACAATCAAGCGTACCATATTTATATACCCGCATAGCGAATAGTGAACAGTATCTGTAAAGTAAGAACAGTATCTATTAATGTTGAAAAAAAGTAAAGTTACACGGAGTTGCGTTTGGAAAAACTGTTTGGAAATGGTTACCCCAAGATCCCCACCCTCTACGAATTTTGAAGCGCCTCAGTGGGACTTCTAGACTGTACACAAAATGTCAGCCCCATATTTCCAAAACTGATGGAGATAAGTGCCATTTTCATATCAAACACAAAAGTTCAACTCCATACATGACAAAATTACTGAGATAAGTGTCATTTTAAAATTGTGACCTCCCGAGACCCCCATCCCCATAATGAATTTCGAGAAAAAAACTACATATACAAACTACTCCAATGGACACGCTAGATCACACACAACATTTCAGCTTCATACATTTCAAATTAACAGACATATGTGTCATTTATAAATTGTTACCCTCTCCCAAGATCCCACCCCCGACGATTTTTTTAAAATCTAAATCTACACACCACCCCCAATGGGCCTGATAGATTACACACACAATTTCACCTTCATACATGCCAAACTGACGGAGATAAGTATGTGTCGTGTCATTTAAAATGTGGAGATTTGTGTTTAACACAAAACCCGCTGTGCGTATAAACAGCGCTGAAAACTGCAGCTCTGTGTGATGAAGTCGTAAGATACTCAACGTCAACGCTCTGAGACAATGACATCAAAATAAAACAAAAGTGTTTGGCAAATAATTTGAAGTTATGCTAATTATTAGGTTTTGTTATGTATACTAACAATTACAAAACGTAACGTAAACTTTAATATAATTGGGTGACGCATAACTTCGGCAAACACCGTGTTAAGCTGGCCAAAAAAGGCGCTAACCTTTGACATGTACTCTGTGTACGCAAAACGGAACCGGAACTTACTCTCAGACCGGAACCTCCTTCCAGACCATACAGCTGCGAGCCGAAAGTAGGCGCTAACCTTTGACATGTACAATCGCATGCGCAATACGCAAAACGGAACCTACTCTCAGACCGGAACCTCCTTCCAGACCAGTACACCGGGTTCAAATCATGTGCGGTGTGTCGAACATTGGGCAGGTTCGTTCACTATACGTTGCTCCAGTTCATTCAGCTGTATGAATGAGTACCTGGCTATAGACAGTGGTGGCTATTTGTGTACGAATAGTCTTCGCGCATTAATTGTAGCGTGGCTGGATGCTTCCCAGAGAGGTCGCGATGGTGTTCGATTGAACGTGTCTGCGAGGGAGTAAAATGTAAAGAACTTTGAGTAGTCCTAAAGACTGGATAATGCGCTACATAAGAACTTACTAGTATAACGGTAGACAATTAAAATAATAACAATAATAAATATTGTGATATGTGAAGTAAATCAGATGTGTAAGAGTCATATTGAACTAGACATGAAAAAACAAATTTGAAATTATAAGTTTTAAGATGCCTTTAAAAGTGTCCATGTTGTCAGACAGTATGCAACAATCTCTTATTATTGTCATAGGAAACAAATATACAAAATACGTCTCAAATATGTCATCAATTTATACGGTTGCATCTGACATACTATAATTTCTTCCTCCGAATATAATTTCACATTTTGTCAATCAATAACCAACATATTACAAAAGCCTACTTATTAAATATTAGAAGATAGCGTCGTGAGAAAAATATATGATGCACCAACAATGGGATACTTAGTTTACGGTCGAACAAATATTGTTTTTATTTTCGTATCCTTTTTCATCTGTTTTTTTTCTTCTTCGGAGAATCCCTTCGTTTGCAATGGGCGTCTACGAAAGCATCGACGACTCATATAGTGTGTCTTGTTGATAAACACTACACATCAGAATATTAAACATGTCGTCGAATGTTCACTTTGGTTATTGCAATCATCTGCGTCATTGTTTGATCGCATTTTTTTGCATCACGTCACTACTGACGTAATTGGTTGAATTTACGAGTCCAATCATATTTCCCTTGTTGAAAGTGTTGCTCTCTTTTCTATTATCATACATATTGTTTCCTTTCTGCGCAATTTCTAAATATATATTTGTCATGCTTTCCGAAATATTCCGCATTTTCTAACGATATTTATCAGCGTCACGTCTGCGTCTACGTCTGTATCATTGGGCGGATGTAATTTGTATTCGTTCACCTATTGAACGGAAATGGGAGCAATGCGGGCCTCATAAGCGAGGATTCACGTACATTTGATTTTGTATAATACAATAATAATTATGTTTTGTTGTATTATGTAACACCCACGCCTGCGTGCAAGCATGCACTCTTCTGCATGCGCACACGCACTCGCCTTCACTTATGCACTCACATACGCACTCACGCATACCCATGCACGCACGCACGCACGCACACACGCACACGCACACTAATGAACGTCAGCACAAGCACGACTAAATCAGCTCAATTAGCAGGTGACGATATCAGGAAACTGACCAGGCGGTAATTAATTAACGACGATTTATTGTAGTCGACAGAAGCTCCGTGTTCGTTGGCCGACATGGACTATGGGTTTATGACAACGCAAACAGTATTTCCGTTCGATATTAAATTAACATGTGCGTCTGTTCAATATCAGTAATTAACCACCCGGTCCTTGTCTTTCTCACGGCGTTTCATCTGCTCCGTTCATGATTAGTTCTTCCATTTTACTGACGTTTCCGGCGAAACGACGTCACACAGATAATGAGGCGACGTCTTCATAGTGTGCATAATGGCATTAAATAAGACTCCCGTCGCGCGAATAGCATCGCACTGACACCACACTGATGTCTATCGATGCAGCCTCCGGCTGAAGCTCGTGTCAACACAGCCTGTGGGTGACGCGTGAGAGGGCGTAAATGATTATGAACGCGGAAACCAACGCGAGGATGGTGATCTATCATACATGTGCATATGAAGCCATCAGTTTGGTTAGCGTGATTCGTACCAGTCAGTACGGGGAAATGCTGTTGCTTTTCTCTTTGCCTCTGTAAGACCGGGGTGACACTGTCTTTGACAGTGGTCCTCTAATTGATGTAACTTGGACGTCACTATCAAAAATGTGCTTGTAACCTCCGTCAAGCTTTGCCTTTGCCACCAATGTTAATAACGGTTATAGATGTGAATTGCATAACTATTACTGCATGACATCTCATAAATAAAATATTCCCGCATACACTTTAGAAATTTTACCTGGTGTTTTCGTCATAAAGAAACACCTTTGTTGCCAGAATTTCAAAAAAATGAACGATAGAATGCAAGAACCTATCATGTGCCCGGCATCAATGTTTTGATGACTTGACGGAGCTGTTGCTAGGCAACAGGTCACATGATGGATAGGTCAAATGTGTTCCTCCTACTTCAGCCACTGCTCCAGCACTGGCGTCTCCTTCGCTGGTCTCCTGTCGTCCATGTCTCGCTCTCGTTCTCCGCGAGATTTCCAAGCACTTCTTGACTGTTCCGTTCGGTGGCGGCCATCCTCGCGCGCCATGGGTCGCTGCTGCTGATTACGTCAGTGCCAGCCAGCAGTACTCCCTGGCTGATCGCTTTGCGAAACTCTGAATTTAAACTCAGCCTATAAAATCGTTCACTGTATCAGTGATTGGCGGCAGGTCAGGTGGACATAATAAAACTAATTTCAATCAACCGTGACTCGTGTTACATGCAATGTTTAGGAAGTAGAAGCAATTATTCGAATACATAATACCGTTCAACGGGCGAACGGGTCATTATATAGGGATTCCCAGAAGTCGTTTATTCGTCTTCAAAAAGGCCGGGTATTTGGGCTGTTCTCATGGGTGACGCAGTCGCGATTGGCGAAGTCAATTACTAGTTTGCACTTCGCGTAGGAGATCTGCCAGGGCTAGTTTTGCATGGCAAACAGCCCTGGCTTGCGAGGATGGTGGCGGCCATCTTCGCGCGCCAGGGGCCGCTGCGGCTGATTATGCTGATTACGTCAGTGCCAGCCAGCAGTACCCCCTGGCTTAGCGAAACTCTGAATTTAAGCTCAGTCTATGAAATCGCTCACTAGACCAATGGTTAGCCGCAGGCCAGGTGGTCATACAAACTAATTTCAAACAACCGTGGATCGTGTCACATGCAATGCTTAGGAAGTAGAAGCAATTATTCGTATATCAGTATAGTACCGCTCAGCTGCTCCTGCTAATGGGCGAACGGGTCATTATAAATTGGGATTCCCAGAAGTCGTTTATCCGTCTTCAAATCGGGGCGATCATTTGTGCTGTTCTCACGGGTGATGCAGTCGCAGCTAGCGAAGTCATTTAATAGTTTGACTCAACTAACTTCCGCACTTCGCGTAGGAGATCTGACAGAGCTATGTTTGCATGGCAAACCGCCCTGGCTTGCGAGGATGATGGCGGCTAGATTAGCGGCTTGGCGTATCTCATTAACATTCATGAAGCAATGACGCACACCGCGCATTCAGTGGAACACTTCCGCTTGTAAACAACGCCACGTCCACGCCACGGCGCAAGCTGTGGTGTGTTCGTTCAGTTATTTTACTGATGTGCACAATAAAATATTGCAGCACGAAAAAGAAACTGTTTGTCACTACGTTCTTGTTGACTGCGATAGAAGGTTCGGTAGCGATTGTTTGTGAATGATTGTGTACGTTTATTGAATAACATGATTACGAATTGCTATCGTTGTCACGATCCATCCGGTGTCTACCTACGAATAATGTCCAACTAAAATAGTGCCAATGTTAACATCCCCTTTTCTGTTAAGACAATATTATTCTTAAGAATGTTCATATAACAAATTAAAGCAAGTAGTTATAGCAGAAATGTCTTAACTAGAAACGACAATGCAATTACTAAACTAACAGTTCAACGACCTATTCTCTGAAGCGAGTCGGTTTCACAACTTCTCGTCCAGATCGCGTTCGGTATGACTGCGAAGTGGTTTCAGTGCGTGTCTTCACAGGTTCGTCGCTGGCTTTCGTCGTGTTGTCGGTGTTTGGTGATTGAAGAGTCTCGGGCGCACGTTGATCTGTTGTCGCTACGGATGTCTCGTTGCTCGGAGGCTCGATCCTGATGTCATCGGGTTGTTGTTCGTATAATGGCTTCAAGAGCACCCGATTTCGTCGAATCAAATTTCCGTCGTTTTCGACTCTATACGATCGCTCGTTCAGTTGATCAACAACTCGTCCTTGTTTCCATCTCCTGTTTGCGTCCACCATGTCCTTGATCAGGACAGGTGCTCCGAGCTGTATTTGCGACAGATCTCGGGCAGGTTTGTTGTACTGATGCTGTATTTTGAGACGTCTGCGCTGTTTCTCCGCTCGCACAGCTGCAGTTGTTGTCGGGTTGAAATCCTGTCGTACTTGCGGGATTACTGATCTGGTGGTCCTGTTCATAAGTCTCTGTACAGGACTTGTCGTCATTTCGGTTGTCGGCGTGTTGCGGAACTCAAGCAGGCCAAGATATGGATCCTCTGCTCTTTTTAACAGTCTCTTCGCTATTTTTACCGCAGACTCAGCTTTTCCGTTCGACTTGGAATGATACGGCGAACTTGACGTCACGGTGAATTTCCAGGCTTCGCTGAACCTACGAAATTCTGCACTTGTGAACTGGGGACCGTTGTCTGATTGTACAACTTCTGGTATGCCATGTCTTGCGAATTGTTGTTTGCATGCCTTGATAACGGAAGTTGCTGTCGTCTCGGTCAATTCCTCGAACTCGATGAAGTCGGAATAGTAGTCAACTAGGACCAGATAGTTCACTCTGTTGTAGGTGAAGATGTCAACTCCCACTTTCGACCATGGCTTATCAGGTATGAAGTGTTGACGAAGCGTCTCCTTCTGCTGAGATGGCGCATCTCTTTGACACTTGTCACACCTTTCTGCAACTTCTTTGATGTCGGCTCTGAGACCCGGCCAGAAGATTGCATCTTGTGCTCGTCTCATCATCGCAGCGTTTCCGGAGTGACTGACGTGCAGACGGTTCAGCAGTTCTCGCCGTAGAGCTTTTGGAATGATGATTTGAGAGCCCTTATATATGATTCCATCGTGCACGGTGAGCTCATCTCTGAATGGCCAGTACGGTCTTGTTTGTATAGGACTGTTCTGTCTCTCGTCTGACCATCCTGTCATGATAACTCCGGCGAGCTCCATCAAATCGTCATCATGTGCAGTGGCTGTCTTTATATCTTGGTAGCGGATATCGGTGACTCGTTTGTCTTCGCTTGCATCGCTTTTTCTGAAGCTCTTAAGTAGTTCTTCTGTGACTTTCATCTGGAAGACTTGCTCGCGTTGCAATTCGTCGGGTTGAGTTGTGCTGTTTCGCAGCCTTGACAGCATGTCGGCCACCAATGTTCGCGTCCCGGACGATACTGGATCTTCAGCGTATATCGCTGCAATGTCAACAGCATGCTTTGCAGTCATTTCGGTGCGTGTAACAATGATTTGAGCCAAATCGTTTCAAGAGGCTTGTGGTCCGTGTGCACTGTTACATCTGAGTGTCCGAATATGTACTGATCGTATTTTCTTGTAGCAAACACGATTGCCAAGCATTCAAGTTCGATGGGTGCATAATTTCTCTCACTTTTTGTCAGCGAGCGAGATGCATATGCGATCGGTTTGTCATTCTGCATCAGCATCGCCCCGAGTCCAACAGTGCTCGCATCTGTCTGCAAGCCTACTGACTTCTTTGGGTCGAAATAGCCTAGCAACTGCTCGGACGTCGTCAGTTCCTTGATTTTATCAAAGGCAGTCTGTTGTTCTGTTTCCCTCGGGAAGTCTGCGTCCTTGTGGATCAGTTTTCGTAGTGGTTCAGCCACGCTCGACAGGTTGGGTATGAACTTGGCGAGATAGTTGGTGTACCCAAGGAAGCGTCGTACTTCCTCTGCGTCCTTCGGTTGTTTCATGCTTTTGATCACGTTGACTTTCTCTGGATCCGGTTTTACTCCTTGCGGCGTGAGGACGTGACCTATGTACTGTAGCTCGGTCATGTTGAAGCGACATTTTGCTTTGTTCAGCTTCAGGTTGATGTTCCTCGGTCGCTCCAGTAGCTCGATCAGGTTTCTGTCATGATCTCGACGCGCCTCAGCCTGGGTGTCTCCGCATCCGTAGATCAGAATGTCATCGGCAACTACTGTTACACCCGTGAGATTCTCTAGGGCATTTGTCAGTCTGCGCTTGAACTCTTCTGGGCTCGACTTGATTCCAAACGGCATTCTCTTCCATTTGTAGCGGCCGCATGGCATCCAGAACGTCGTCAGCTGACTGCTGCGTTCTGTGAGTTTGATTTGCAGGAACCCATCTTTTGCATCGCATAGAGAGAAAATCTTCGCATTCGTCAGTTGCGGCAGGACGGCATCAATGGACGGCATCTGGAAGTGATTCCATATGATCGCTTTATTCAAATCAGAGGGGTCCACACATATTCTGATCGTGCCATTCGCTTTGCGCACCGGCTGCATGTTCGAGATCCATTGACTTGGCTCCTCGACCTTCTCAATAACATCTAGTTTCTCTAGTGTCTCGAGTTTCGTTTTTACATCAGCCTTCATTGACAGTGGTATTTTTCTAGGTCGGTTTTGCACTGGTCTCACATTTGGGTCAAGTTCAATGTCATATTCGCCAGGCAAGCAACCCAGTCCTTTGAACACATCACTGTATTGTTCGATTGTTTCGTTCAAGTCAATTATTTCTGGTGTGTTGTCAAGCATGTGCACGTTTTCATTTATTGACAACATTCCAACTCAATGCAAGTGTCAAGAGACAGCAACGACATGTTCTTCGTTGGAGTGATTTGGAACAAGAACGAATGTTCTTTTGACGCATGGAGGTTGAGTTTGCAGGTGCCCATTGGTTTTACTTCTGTGCCGTCATACATTGTTAGTGTTGCTGTGCTTTCTCCCATTGTAGGCTTCTCCAACTTTCTGTAGTCGACATAGCTGAGGATGTTGCATGTGGCTGCTGTGTCAAGTTGAAAAGACAGTTCAGTTTGCCTTGCTACGCCATATGGCGATACTTGTATTTTAGCAACAAGCTTACGATCCTGTTTGTCAACCTTGACCTTCGGTACTGATTCGTCTGAGTCGTTTACCAAATGTACGGTCTTCGACGATCTGCACATTTTCTCGTAGTGGTTCGCTTTGTGGCACTTTCTACATTTTTTTCCGAACGCCGGGCATTTTTGCTTCTCATGCATGTAGCCGCTTTGCCACATTTGTATTGACTAGCTTTGTTTGGTCGAGCTTCACGTTTGTCGTAGTTCAATTTTTTCCACCTTGACCTTGTCTCGACAGCTTGCACTGTTTCCTGTTGCGCAGTTTCTTTCAATGCTTGCATATCTGTAGCTGCATCTTTTACCGCTCTGCATCGCTGTAGCGCTTTTTCTAGTGTTAGTGTGCCGTCAGCTTGTTCGAAGAGTCTACGACATGTGCGTTCATCATTCAAGCCCAACATTAGTGCATGCAGCACCATATCGTCGTACAGCGGACCGAAGTTACAATCACGAGCTAGTTTACGCAACTGTGTGACAAATTCGTCGATAGAACGATGACCTTGTTTCTGAGTAAACAGTTTGTGACGCGTGACAAGCAGATTAACTCTTGGTTTACAGAAATCGTCGTATTTCGTCATCACTGTCTGGTAGTAGTCTTTGCTTTCAGCTGCCTCGAATTTGAAATTCTCATAAATGTCGTTTCCACGTACACCGATCATTCGTAGTAGAATAGCAATTTTCACAGTATCTGCCATGCCGTTCTTTTCTGTCGCTACTAAGAACTGTTCGAAGTGCTTTTTGAACGTTTTCCCTTGCTCTGGCAGGTTGCCTACGTCGCTCAGCGGTTCCGGGGCCAAATACTTTTCCATTTTGGACGTGCTTTTTTTTCAATTGCTTCTACTCACTTAGATTCACTATGTATATGTCTTGCCATCCCACTTCTGACACCATGTTTGTGAATGATTGTGTACGTTTATTGAATAACATGATTACGAACTTCTATCGTTGTCACCATGCAACATAATAGTCACATAAAGCCAAGTTCCATCCGGTGTCTACCTACGGATAATGTCCAACTAAAATAGTGCCAATGTTAACAGCGATGGTGAATTTGTTTTATTAATAGTAACGCTGCTAGAGTATAAATTTCAGTCGATGGGTCCGTGGGCTGTGATATTGAAGCTTGCAAAACTTAAAACAAGTAATTTGTACCTGTAATTTTCGATTAAAATATGTGTCCAAGTTTGTATATATATATATATGTGTGTGTGTGTGTGTGTGTGTGTGTGTGTGTGTGTGTGTGTGTGTGTGTGTTAAATATGTCAATCATATACATTTGAATGCCACTTAGCTTTAGTTTCCACTCAGTGAATGTACATGACAAATTAACGTTAGACTTTCATTGGCTTGCACTTGGATTTACTTTGTTCAACATGCATCAGCAGAAATAAAAATGCAGACAGACTTGCTAATATATCACAATTTATAGACATTTACATGAAGGTATCTTGGTGTAGAACATTATGCTTACATGTAGCAGATCATGGTTCAATCAAAATAGGACAGAGAGGCCACCACGTATCACAACCTTTATATTGTTTTTTATTTATTTTACTACAAATTACCGTCTATAATTTGTGTAGGCCTACATACTTTGTAGAAAATATGTAATTTCACAAAAACTGAAAATGTACAAAATACTTACTTATTCGTGTTAGCATTACCTTTTTGTTGATACTATCTTTGTATGACTGTTTCACCAGGTTACATAGATATGAGTTTTAAGCAGTATTTCTTGAGAAACATGTAATGTTCAATAACACAGCACAAGCAGTAAGTGTATGTATATTTTTCTTTGCCTTGTGTAATGTCGTGCATTTAGATTTTTATATGATCAGTTATAATTTATTTATTTTGAGACATTCATTTATTTTAAAAAGTTCTTCATTTATTAAAGATTCAAATTTTTCGTCATGTATTTTATTGCTGAAAATGTTTAATGTTCGTAATGGAATTGTGTCATCAGAATAAATGTTATTCTGGGTGTCGTGTTGGAGACACATGAACGACTTACATTGATTGGCTGGATTTATTATTCCTGTGTATTTTTTGTTGTATATGTGCATTTGTTTACTGTAGCATAATATGGGTCTTATTTGCCGAATAAAGTGTTGAAATCTTAACAGTCTCGTATCGTGACATTTACATTTGAGTTTTGTGGGAAAATGCCCACCTACATATCTCCCTGCGAAATAACGACCACTTCGTTGCCGACGAAGCACGTGCGAAGGTACGCGTCATTACTTCATGATAGTAATGAAGTCCGCCAAGCCGCTAATCTAGCCAGCACCATGCCATTTACTGTGCTATTCCGTCACACTGTTATAGTAGTCTGATCGAAAATGTAACTGAAGTGCTCGATTGTGTCCTCAAGCACTGTTATAAATAAGCAAAACCCAATATCGTTGTGGTCAGTAACCCACGTCTGCTGCTCTGCATTTTATCTTAAGAGATGGCATCGTCGGTATTGGAGATGAAATGAAATCATCTGGTTAATATGCATTGGAGCTGGATTGGTATGTAGTACGCAAGCGTGGTGCCGGACATGGTGTAATAAGTCGAGCTCGATGCTCTGAAGCTAGTGTTTTACCTACGGGCGGAAAGGTTATTGACCAACGGGACTGACAACTTTGTAAAGTTGGTAATCACACTCAAACGTTGGTAGGCCACGGAACAGTCTACCCCCGTGCTGTAAGTCATGGCTTATGTGTCGATTTACAAACACGTCGACCAATGAGTGTTACCCAGCTTAGATCATTAGGGAAAATCAGAACGAAAATTGTAATATGCGTATGTATGTACGACCCAGCGGGTGCAATGTAAAAGAAAGAAGTAAAGGTAAGTTGTTATATAGCGCAGTATCCAGTCCTCAGGACCTCTCAAAACAGACCTGTTCAAGCGAACACCAGCTCGATTTCTCTGGGAAGCATCCAGCCACGCTGCAATGAATGCGCTCCACTCAAATCTTTGAATTGTCATTGACGAGTTGTCATTGAAGTGCCGCGCTGTAAGCCTTCCATGCCGTCCTGTCGTTGCGCCATGTTTGCCTGCTTGCTACAACAGCCTTAAAATTAGCTGTTTTTGGGGTAGCAGGCGCCGCCCTATACTAGGGCCATCAGTGATCGCCGTGTCACCCTGCTTTCGGACATGAGTAGCACGTGTCCAGGGTAGCGAATTAAATCTATATGGCAGGTGGACAAGGTTGCCCTTTGGTTTATCGAGAGTTCAACCCTTTTATCTACGTGTACCCAGCCCTTCTGAGGTATGTGTCCATTTTATGTTTAAACATATTCACGCTAATATCACCCACACAATCAGCAAATAATATGTTCCATTCATTTACAGTCCTTTGTGAGAATGAGAACTTTCTTATATCTAATCTACACTGCTTCTTTATTAATAGAACTTCATGTCCTCTAGTTCTTCTATGTTTCTTAACTGAGAAAATTTCTATCAATATTTCCATAACCATTTAACATTTTAAACACTTCTATCTGTTCTCCTCTCAATCTTCTGGTCTCTAGTGTTGTTAAACCGCATTCTTTTAGGAGTATTTTATAACTAAGATCCCTCAGTTTTTGATTCATTTTAGTCGCTCTCCTCTGTACTCTTCCTAACATATCTATGTCCTTCTTACGATATGGCCTCCACGCTTGTAGACAGTATTCTAAATGGTGCCTAATTATTGTTTTGTACAGCGGTATTATTAGTTCTTTTTCCTTATACGCTATATTTGTATATTTTTATATATATAATTAATCCAATACAATTCCGCACTGCTCTGAAACCTTCATATCAACACTAATGGCTAACCCCAAATCCTTTTCTTTTACAATAGTACTTAGTACAGTACCCCCCATTGTATATCGTATATCTTCGTGCCCATGTCGTGTGTGGAGGCATTTACATTTCCCAAAATTAAACAACATTTGCCCATTTGATCAACCTGTCAAGATCATTTTGTAAATGTTGTCTATCTCCATCACTTTTAATTCTTCTAAACACTTTTGTACAATCGCAAATGTCAACACCTTGCTTGTTATACCATCGTCCAAATCGTTGATATATATTAAGAATAATATAGGTCCCAGTACTGATCCCTGTGGTACCCCACTGAAAACTGATTTCCAGTTTGAAGCCTCCCCATCAACAACTATCCGTTGTCTTCTGTCAATTGGCCATTTTTTTATCCAGTTAATTATACCATTTCCTATGCCATGGGCCTTTAGTGTAAGCAGTAATCTTTGATGTGGCACTTTGTCGAAAGCTTTTTGAAAATCTAAGTAGATGATATCTACTGGTGATCCCTCGTCTACCCACTTAGTGATATCTTCCAAAAAACATAACATATTTATTAAGCATGACCTCGCCTTTAGAAACCCATGTTGAGATGGGTTTATCAAGTTATGTTTAACAAGAATCTTCTAGAGGACCGACCTTATCCTGAACTTTATGTTTGCTTCGAACATACGCTTAAAAACTCTTGCTGTCATGTTTTATATTACTACCTATTTTTTTTTCATAGCTTCTCTCTGAACTTCTAATTTCAGCTGTAGCTTGGTTAAGTGCTTCTTTATAAATGTTGTAGTCTTCATCATTTCCACTACGTCTATATGACTTCCACATCATTTGTTTGTACTTAATTTTTCTAATGACTTCTTTCGATATGTGTTTCTTTTTGGACCGTTACCCTTGTTTTTTTTATAAGGGAACAAATACATCGACGATGCACTTCATTTCACTCTTTAAAATATTCCAGCATTCTGTTGCTGTCTTATTTTTTAGTGTGTTATTCCAGTCTATCTTTGCTAAAAAAAATCATGTCCTTATATCTTCCTTTGTGGAAATATCTCCTGTACTGCTTTTTACTATTCCTTTCTGATTTTATTTTGATGGTAAAATGTATCTGGTTGTGATCACTGCTCCCCAGTGGCTCACATACCTTGACATTGCCAACTAATTCATTCTGTGAGGACAAAACTATGCCTAATGCATTCTCACCCCTGGTTGGTTCCAGCACATGTTGAGAAAAGAAACTGTCTTGTACTAAAACAAAAAACTTGTGGTCCTCACTCCCTGTACTCTGTAAAGATTTCCATTGTATATGCCCATCGTTAAATATCCCCCATAATAATACAGTCCCGTTTGCTCACTTCCCTTATAACGTTTTGTATTTTTCATTCTCTTCTATGCTTACGTTTGGACTTCGATAAAATAACCCAACCATTAAGGTTGAGTTTCCTGTAACTATGTTACACCAAACTGCTTCTTCGCAATATGCTTCTCTTTCTAATTTTATTTTATAAGCCTGGATAGATTCTTTAATATCTGAAATAACTCCACCTCCCCTTCTTCCTATTCTATATTTCCTAAACATTACATATCCATTACATATGGCAGTCCCAATTCGGCATCTGATATATCGGTGGTGACCCATGATCCGGTTATACCTATTATGTGAGGGTCAATATCTTCTACAATAATGTTTAGTTCATTTCTTTTGTTCACTATAGTCCTTGCATTTAAACAAGCACATTTATATCCAGCTTCAGAACAGTTTTCCGGACTGTTCTTTGCTGATTTATTTGTGTTGTCTTTTCTATGTTTCCAGTTTCAGGCTTCTTCGTGAGTCCCCCCTGCGAATCTAGTTTAAATAGATGCAACATGTCCCACTGTCAACAGATCGAACGGCGAAGAATGACGGCAGCATTGAAACAAACAACTCCACTGATTGCCAGTGAAATACCGCATTGTGTAGAGATTAAGGGACATGCCCCAGTTAGACATCCTGTTTTGTTACGAAAAAAGTGGTGTGTTTTTTAGAATTGATTTTTTTAAAACAAAATTCACATGCTCTGACAAACGTGCATTTGAGTAGTCAGATTTCCAGGTGTGACTGTAAAAGCAGTTGACAGTAAAAAGGTGTGTTTTTATGTGATTTTACTAAGCGGAAGGATATTTGGTAGCAATTTGGCTATTTGACCCTTTAGCCGGAGTACTGCCTGCATCCATACTGCCTGTATCCATTCGTAAATATTGAAGGGTGTCATACATGCAGGTATTTTACGAGAGCTAGAAATATTAAATTTGTACTAAATTCGACCAGCATGTCAATGAGATGATGATAACAGCATGTAAGAAGTTTAAGAATTTGTGTGGGTCACATTTTCTTGTAATCATACAAAACGATAACTTGGCAACGAATGGGAAAACTAACTGTAGACTGACCCAAATTAAAGTCCCTGGCAACAGACACACTAACATCACCATGTGCTACTGTGTATTGAATCTACTAATTGGGTTGTGTAATATTATGCAATTGAACTCATTAAGTCGTCTGGCCTTTGAGGAATCCACACTTTAAGGTCATATATCGTGTACATTTGCAGTTGTCTAATAAAGAAAAGGGAAAAAAATTAGTATAAATTTAAATGCGACATAACAACTGCCTGTATTTAATACGTTTACAGAACACATACTGGAAAATTTGGTTAGGTGTTCAAACATACCAAATGAGAAAGTGTGTACAATGTAGATATATGCCAGATTAGAAATTGCCCAACAGTGAAATGTTTACTCATATTTCTCAAAAAAAGGGCAGTGTACTTTTGAGAAATGATTTTTAAAATACAATTCACATGCTCTGACATAAGTGCATTTGAGTAGTCAAATTTCTAGGTGTGACTGTAAACACAAATATGTTCGGGTATTATCTTGGGCCCCCAGCGGCATATAGCCTCCGTGGGCCCTATTGGTTAATCCGCCACAGCCCATGATGCGCTTAAACAGTTTCTCCTGGCCAAGTTCTCGTCTAAGATAGGCGTGTCGTATCCAACTGTGTATGATGTCCCCGTGAGGGCATTGTTGATGTTCCACTATTTTTTGTGAACACAGATTCTCGGATTTTTCTGCACGAAGACCAAACTTCGAGTCCGCCTTCCAAACGACGACATGAAGGTGGTTCCGAAAATGAACTATTGCGTATTCTAAACGACAACATGAAGATGGTTCCGAAAATCTAGTCCGATGATATTGAACGGGCGCACAGAATTGGACGCCTTGTTCCAGAGGGACGCCCGCTCACTGTCGTAGTGCGTTACTCACTAACCATGACGTCACATGATGGAATTATATTCAAGCGCGCAAGTTAAAAACGATGGCTAACCAAATCACTACCTGTTTGACCAAATCACCTCGCGTACAAAATTACTGCGCGTAGCAGTTTGATGTTATACAGGGTGCGCACACTCACGCTCGAAACAAATGTCCAGACACGTCTCGAGTACGGGTTTTATAAGAGACACGAATTTAGGTACTACCGTACGGAAATGATACCAAAGGTCTAATTCCAAGATGGTCGCTCTGTTCGAAAAAACGAGGCTATAGGTTCTGGTATAACATAGTCCTATATGTAGTCTACATTTCGTATACATTACTTCAGATAAAAAGACCGTTGAATTTATAATCCTTTTATTATAAATTGCGCCTTATTATAACACCACATTTTACACATGCCATCGTCAACCAAATAAGGGCTCGATCCTTGGCGGAGGTTCGGCGTACGGGCGAAGCAGTCTCGTTTGTGACATATTCAAATACTGTTCGGTATATTTTTTTTTTCTTCAAAAAGTCGTCGAATACATTTACGATAATGGCTCCTATTCTTTAACATGGGGAAAATTCAAAATGTCGTCGTATGCGTTTACGATAATAGCTCCTATTCTTTAACATGGAGAAAATTCCCTATCTCTTAACATGGGGAAATTCAAAATTTCGTCGTATACGTTTACGATAATAGATCCTAACCTTTAACATGGAGAAAATTCCCTATCTCTTAACATGGGCGCGCACTGGAGGAAATCCCTATCCTTTAACATGGGGTAAAAATGGCCTATCCTTTAACCCGGGCGCGCACTGGAGGAAATCCCTACCCGGGCGTGCACTGGAGGAAATCCCTACCCTTTAACATGGGGTAAAAATGGCCTATCCTTTAACCCGGGCGCGCACTGGAGGAAATCCCTACCCTTTAACATGGGTTAAAAATGGCCTATCCTTTAACCCGGGCGCGCACTGGAGGAAATCCCTATCCTTTAACATGGGGTAAAAATGGCCTATCCTTTAACCCGGGCGCGCACAGGGGGAAATCCCTATCTTTTAACATGGGATTTCCTCCAGGGAACGGATGTTGCCCGCGCTGGACCACCTATATTATTACTCCCCTTTATTGGATGAATTATTTCAAATTTTCCAAATACCAAAATTCTTGACCACCTATGTTATGATGTTGTATCCAACAGACCAAATGCAGAGAAAATATATGACATTAATATTTATATCTACTAACTTGATATGGCTGCAATGATTTAGCGTTGATTGTAGTTTTTGTTGAAATACGGCAATAGACCAAGCAAAAAGGATAAAACTGGTATGTTGCCTCGGGGCCACAACGTCCAATAAAGGATTACGAAAAACAGGAACGTCTTTTAATTAGACAGAGATCGTTGCATGTCAATGCTGCTTCACTCCGTGTGCATGAGCATGTTCAAAATGCTTCATATCACATCGCCTGGGATGAAACGACAAATGTCACAATGCCGTATATTGAAGATCACAAAATTAATGTCATTAGGAGACAGTTACTGTCGTAATCGGAAATGGCACCACAAAAACAACTCAAACGCGCCGCGTTAGGCTGCTGCGTGATATTCAACATGCACTACAAAACTAAATTAAAATTATACATTTCATAATAATAGTTATGTTTCCTGTTACACAATCGACTCTACTAAATGTTACCGAACGTAGGAGTTCTTACAGCACGAAATGGAAAACACATAATTTAATAGGAATATGTATAAATCGATAATAAAACATAACGTATCTCCCGATCCAATATCTAATGTCAAGTTCCGAAGTTGTGGGTGACATATTTGCAACAACAACGAATACCAAGAAAATACACAAATACCACCTGCCGTAAAATGTGTAGAACTTACAAATACACTAGCATACATACTTTGTTTAACATACACCTAACCCAAATCATTACATATTCGACAGCTGGAACAAAAACGTAACGCCAGCTAGTGATGAATAAAACACGACCGTAAATAGATTAGTTATAGTGTTTAGTGAAATTAACTGCACCATTGATCAGTACTTCAACAATATTTAACAATATTGCAATTCAGCGCAAATATACTCTCCTGAAAAGAAAGTGGACAAGGAAGCTTTTGTTTTGTCGAAAGTCCACCTTTTGTATCTACATGTATATAACCCGCCCTGTTGAAATATTTGTTATCTCTTGTTCTTAAGATATATTCCGTCGCCAGTATTTACACTATCAGCAGGTGATTTGTGCCGTTCTTGTACAGTCCTCTGTGAGAATGAATACGTTCTGACATATAATCTACACTGTTCCTTCACTTCATTTTAGGATTGTAATACGCCTCTGAATGGTAGTAATTGCCAGATTTATGGTGCAGAGAAATGCAGTAAATTAGTATTGTTATTATTATTAATATATGGCATGGGCTATGATGAAGCATCGTCATAGCCAGACTGCCAATGTAGGCAGGGCTGAGGGAGACCTTATATTGCAGAAATATGTGCACGAACTTACAACAGCCTAAACACCGACTACACCGTCTTCTGCCTACCCTCCGGGGAACCCGTCAAGCAACCGGCAGTACCACTGTGTATAGCATGCTGTGATGTAAGACTGAACGTTTTAAGTACTCTTTTATAAACTATATGGACTTTATCACCATCAGTAACCACTAACTAATTTTATTATTTTATACGGTTTGTAATTAACAGTAGGCCTAATTTTGGTAAGTTGTGTTTACCTATTTATACACAAATTAATTATTTTAATTATTTACATCCTCGCAAGCCAGGGCTGTTTGCCATACAAAACCAGCCATGGGTGATCCCCTACGCGAAGTGCGGAAGTTAGTCGAGTCGCGACTGCATCATCTGTGAGAACAGCGCAAATACCCGCCCCAATTTGAAGACGGATAAACTACTTCTGTGAATCCCAATATATAATGACCCGTTCGCCCATTTCACGAATAGCTGAGCAGTATTGTGTATTCGAATAATTGCGTCTACTTCCTAAACATTGCATGTAACACGAGCCACGGTTGGTTGAAATTAGTTTTATATTATCTGACCTGCCTACACCTACTGATCTAGTGAGCGATTTCATAGGCTGAGCTTAAATTCAGAGTTTCGCAAAGCGATCAGCCAGAGGGTACTGACGTAATCAGCATCAGCGACATCTGGCGCGCGAGGATGATTATTTATAATTTTACTTAAGAAAATGTTATTTATAAGCAATTCAGTGCTCTGTTAATTTACTCTATTCGACATGTTATCAAATGTTAATGTATCTATTCTACTCATCTGTCTCTACGACTGCAAAGTAAAACACATTTTTGTTATTATTATTAATAATGTTATTATTATAGGTTGCGACGGTACACTTAGATACTAGTGTCCGACAGGGGCGCGTTCTTTCGGCGACGTTTAATGTTTGTGGTGATAAGTTAATTTCATGCTCGAATCAAGCTCATTAGAATTAATGACTTTGTTGTATTAATGAAAGCCGGGATGGGCGGAATCCACGATATGTTGACGGTACGACAATCAAAAAAAGAACCTCAGGCAACTGAAATTGACAACGGTAGTATAGGTGCTGGCCAAAAGACGACCAATCATTCAACAAAGGTGGTAGAATGTCGACCAATCAGGAGACTTCAAATATATTTGCTAGCTGGTCAGTATTGAAAGCAACAACAACAAACGATGTATGGGCTCAACTGGCCATGGTCATAGATACCACACTCTAATTAATTTACATCTGGAAATCAACACAAATCGGGCTGTGTCTGAATTAGTCAAGCAGCCTGCAATGTGGTGCTATACCCTTCTGAAATTTGGGCAAACAAAAGACGGACGAAAGGAACATGGTCGACTTTGATAATGGGTGTGGCACTGGGTTCCGGGTGTACAGAAATACAAATGTCTGGAATCGACAACATGGAGAATGTCTTCATGCAAAGCTCACACGCGCTTCAGTGTGTGTGTGTCACACAAATGTGCGCGTAACGTGAAGCCAGCCACGAGAGCATGTCTTCCTGAAACATGACGCTCGACACAGACCAGAACAAATTGAACGCCCTCATGCTTAGCCAAGGAAACGGCATGCCGTGGTGCCTGCTGTTGTGAAATTTGATTGCACAAATAGCAAGCAGGCAACTGGCGTCCATGTCAGGCACGTGACGTAGTCGACGTTGGGGGGGGGGGGGGGGGGGGGGGGGGGGTGACTGAAGGCTCACCGAAAACCTCCAACTGCACTACATATCTACAAATTTCTCACAATCAGCAACGTTTTATTAACTGATAATTGTTTGTATAATCGAGGTGGTGTTCGATTGAATAGAACAAACGGCAGCGGGTTTCGTGTAAGGATCACACCATTTAAAAAACAAATCTGATTTTCCAGCGGACGCCACTGAGAAATGGATGAAATAATGGTCACAATATTCTGGTTTGTGTTGACCACCTCAAAAAACTACATTATGTTTGCTAACTGAAAGCAATAGTAGTAATGGAGTTTTACTTAACATTTGTTCCAATATAACCTGTCTAATCTGCGGTAAGAAAGCGTTGCTGGCTGTCTAAGATATGAATTATATCCATCAAACAACTGTGCCAGAAAAGTCAAAATGTCATTGGAGTCGTTGCAAAAGGATTGAATGATCGATTTTTGAAAGCAGATGAAATCCGCGCTCAAATAAAGTGAGAATATTGTGTATACTACGTCGTTGAGAGAAGCCATGTTAATGGACTTAGGTCGTTCATATGCATATTGCAGATTGTCTGATAACTGTTCTGTTTAATCAATGTATTATTTAAGGCACTCAGCAAAAGTTTTTACAATATTTTTGACAGAAAACTGAGTTCAGGACTAGCATGTTGCCTTTTAGTGTCATTTCTGGTATTTAGTGAGATAATAAGCCCTTTTTAAATCCTGTTGAACGGTTCCGTCCTCCAATTGGAATCAGTAGTGAGTTAACTAATAGGCACTCTATGCATCTGCTTAGGGCCCACGGAGACCAGGGGCCACGAAAATACCCCGAGCATATTTTTTATAGACTGAATATTCTCGAAACCCAGCTAGCAAGACAAGATTTGGCCAATGATGGCTACTGCATAAATTCCATTGGCCCAATGAGTTTTGCAAGCTGGAAATAATTTTGATGGATGTAGGCCCTACATGTTTGACTGTTTAACATACATTATAGAGCTGTTATTATATAACTTACTATAAAAGAGAAGAATCTTCAACATCACCCCCCCCCCGATGTCATGATCCAACAGCGACGTCGTGAGATGGGAGATGTAATGATGTAATCTTACATATGTGAAGAATAAAGAAACAAGCTGCACATTGTATCCAATCAAGTGCGATCAAGCACTGCAGTGATTCGATTTCTCTCGATGACGGATTGTGTTTATAGATTTTCACACCCGGCGGGTGCTTTACGAATTGCTTGAAATTAATGATTCGCGCACAATTTCGTTCCACCATTGTCTGTAGGCAGGTACTCATCTGTACAGCTAAGAGAACTAAGGCAACCTGAAAAAAAACGATGATTCTCTACATTGAGAGTCTGATGTTCTAGTCTTAGCGCCGTGGAGCAGCGGCTAGAGCTTCGGACTCTCAACCGAGAGAATCCGAGTTCGAATCCTATGCGGCGGTGTCGAACCTTGGGCATGTTCGTTCGATCACTATGCGTTGCTCAGCTATTTGAATGAGTACCTGGCTATAGACAGTGGTGGATAGTTGTGTACGAAGTCTTCGCGCATTAATTGCAGCGTGGCTGGGTGCTTCCCAGAGAAGTCGAGATGGTGTTTGATTGCAAAGGTCTGCCAGGGATTAGTGTAAAATGTAAAGCGCTTTGAGCACCCCTGAGAATTTGATATTGCCCTATATACGCTAGAATTTACCTTTTTTGTAATTACTACGATACCGCGCCCCTATAGGCCTATAGAACATCCGTGGAGACGGAGGGAGAACTTGTGTTCTCATAGTTTTTTGTGGGGTATGTTTCCCAAAACGTGTAGTCATAGTTTCATTGTATTAATTACTGAGATCGCACAGCAGATACTCGCGAACGTTGTCTGTATTCATTTGGTTTACCGGTCGGAATACGACAAATGTTTTTTCACATTTTGCCCCGACTTCGACTCACAAATAAATAACCGTAGTATAGCGCAAACAAACCTTCCCCGAGGGATATTGCTTTGATATTGTTGCAAGTAGGTCGAGTGCATGGACATGAATTGAATTCAGGTAGAGTAAAAGAATGTCGAATTAGCTGCTATTTAGCTGTTATTTAGGTAAAATGTATTTTGTACAACGAACACAAAACAAATAACCGTGTCAGACAGCAAGTTAACTTCCTCATGGGGAAACAAGAACCAATGCTGTCAACGGTATGCTACATTCGTTATCCTGTTTGAGGCGTGTCGCCAGTCACAACACCTTGTCGTGTCTTGCGCTCCATACAAGGCACCATGGAGCGCAAGGGAAGACGAGGATGCCAGAAGAACAACTGGCTGGATAGCACATTTTAGTGGACCACTCTACACTTACCGACCCTGCTGCGGCCCGCAGATGACAGACAAGATGACTCAGACTGACAGTGGACGTGGCACCTCGTCGACCATCCCGGTTTACGGAGTTGTCATAGCCTGTCCCTAGCCGGGTTGAAAAAGGAGGAGGGTTGGGCGTAGGGTCAGTAACCCTACCCCGTAAAAACAAATCCTACTACAGAAACGACGAGAAGAAGCCATTCCGGTACACTTTCTAGGGGAAGAAGAGAAGGCACATCCATAAATGTGGATGCATCTGCATCTACAGATGTATCTACACCTACATATGTATCTATGACAGGGTTGAGTGAAAGCCGTCAGGAAGCTCGACCCCCGATGAACCATAACTTTAACGCCAAAACTAACATTAGAGTAGGCACATGGAACGTTCGAACGCTCTTTCAGAGCGGGCGGAAGGAGCAAGTGCTGAAGGAAATGAAGGCTTACCATCTAGATATTCTAGGCGTAAACGAGATGAGATGGACAGGACAAGGATGCTTCAACAGCGGAGATAAAACTGTACTCTACTCCGGAAACGAAGATCATCACGTCTATGGAGTTGGCATCATCCTGAATAAGGATACTACAAAAGCACTGATAGGGTGGAAGCCAGTTAGTGAACGCATAATCACAGCGAGGTTCAACACTAGACATGTCAAAGTCACCGTAGTGCGAGTATATGCCCCAACCGAAGTCGCCACAGACGAGGAAAAGGACAACTTTTACGACCAACTCCAGAACGTGCTGGATGAGATACCAAGCTTTGACATAAAAATGGTGGTAGGAGACTTTAACGCGAAGCTGGATGGAGACAGAAGAGAAATGTATACTACGGTTGGACCTCACGGTTCAGCTGGAAATACGAATGATAACGGTGAACGATTGCTCTCGATGAGCACCGCCAGTGGTATCAGCATTGGCAATACCTTCTTCAAACATAAACGCATTCACAAGAAAACCTGGATCTCACCAGATGGCAATACATCGGATGAGATTGATTACATCTGCATTAGTAGTAGATGGCGAGAAGTACTAAATCAACTAACACCAACCACACTCTTCAACTTCGAACAGGAACCAAACATAAAAGAGCTTGATGTCATCACCAATGACATCACCAGGGCAGAAGTTTCCAAAGCCATCGATAGCCTCAAGAACAACAAGGCAGCGGGCCTTGATGAAGTATCGGCCGAACTATTGAAACATGGCAAGGACGGGGTTGTAGACGAGTTAACCTACTTGTTCAATCTGATCTGGTCTGAGGAGGAAGTTCCTGATGATTGGAGACGAGGAGTGATCGTGACGTTACCAAAGAAGGGGTGCCTGAGCGATTGCAATAACTGGCGAGGAATAACGTTGATGTCAGTACATGGAAAAGTGTTCTGCAGTGTGATCTTAAACCGGCTGAAGACAGCAGTTGACCAACACCTCCGGGAGGAACAAGCTGGTTTTCGAAGAGTGAGGTCATGCTGTGAGCAGATCTTCACATTGCGAAACATCATCGAACAAAGCAGAGATTTCCAGATACCTCTTTTAGTCAATTTCATTGACTTTAAGAAGGCTTTCGACAGTGTCCACAGAAATTCGCTATGGCAAATCCTGAAGCTATACGGCATACCAAGCAAATATATATACATTTTCAAATCGCTATACCGAAACACCAACTGCTGCATCAAGACCAACGATGGCTACACAGCCATGTTCGATATAGAGATAGGTGTACGTCAAGGTTGCATCCTGTCCCCTTTCCTCTTTGTTGTTGTTATCGACTTCATCATGAGGAAAACGATGAAAGATCCGAACTTTGGTGTTAAATGGATAACTAATAGGTTGACAGACCTTGACTTTGCCGATGATATTGCACTGCTCAGCCACACGCCGGAGATCCTACAAGAGATGACCAATAATTTTAAAAAAAAATGGAGAGATGGTCGGATTACGAATCAGCTATGGGAAGACAAAAACATTGTCAGCTGGTGATGGATCTGACCCCCACATTGTGATCGGTCAGGAAGAGTTGCAATGCGTCGAGAACTTCCCTTACCTTGGAAGCTACATCTCTAGGAAAGGCGACGCGGAAGTAAATGTACGAGCGAGGATAGGCAAGGCATCAGCAGTGTTCCAAAGACTACGTCCAATATGGTCCAGTAACAACATCAGAAAGGACATAAAACTACGTCTTTACATGTCAATCGTAATACCAACAGCGATATATGCCTGTGAAACGTGGAAGAATACGGCGAGGATATAAAAAAACTAGACGTATTTCATCGACGATGTCTCCGGTTCATACTGGGCATATTGTGGAGAGAACACACCACAAATTAAGAAGTGATGAGGAGGGCAGGTCTGGACAGCCTGCATCACATAGTTAAGTCTCGACGACGAAGACTAGCGGGACATATCCTACGCCTACCAAGAGAGAGAACAGCACATGTAGCAATGGAATGGGTGCCTGAAGGTGGAAACAGAAGGAGAGGAAGGCCGACTGAGACCTGGCGCAAGACGTTTAAAGAAGATCTGGCAGAGATGGAAATCACCTGGAATGAGGCCATAGAAATTGCGAAAGACCGTAGTAGATGGAGAAAGCTCGTCGCCCGATGTCCCGAAAGGAACAGGAGGAACTAAGTCTAAGTAAGTAAGAGTAAGTCAACGTGGGGATTGATACAAATTAGTCATAAACTCTGCACTCTGACAAGCCATGGACGGGCTTGAAAAGGACCTGGAATTTGAATTTACAAGAAATAAAGGTAGACGTGCCAACCCCGGGTCATCACGTGTACATTTCTAATTACTAGTTACTCCGTTTAAGGGCCGTTTTGGTAACGGGCGTTCGAACTAAGCTATAGCACAGAGGAAACGAATCGAACGTCCTTGACTAATGCTATAATTCCATGCGTACGGAAATGACATACTGACGCGGTATCTATAATAATAATAATTCCGTTTTTTAATATAGCGCTTTTTAAGTAGGTAAATACTAATCAAAGCGCTTCACATACTAAAATGACGTGTTGGCTAAATGTTAAAATATAAATTAATTAAATAAATAAGCTAAGATATAAAAAAAAACATAAATAAAAATAAATAAATTAGAGTGTAAAAATACAATTTCAAACAATTAAATTAAAAACCAATCAATACTATAAAATATAAACCAGTGTCATTTAGATGTTGCAGCAATGCTTGCATCAAGGCATGTAGTGCATGCGAAATAGATGGGTTTTAAGTTGTTATCTAGCAACAATACATGGATTGTCTTCCTAGTTGAAATTAATGGAGTGATTCAATATATGTCTACATAGTCGGGTGCGGTTTTTCACGCGGATGCGGAACATGTAGCGATTCCAATCATATTTACACAGTCCTGAATCGGATGGGAAATACTCAGAAGTAATGTCTCTACGGAGCGGTTTCCCAGTCTCCATGCCGTTTCCGTACATTTTGAAACCTAACTGAAAACAACCTCAAAGTGCTGCCAAGAAGTTTTGGCGCACCTATTCCTTACTCAAGGATGCTCCTGAGTATTTTTCATGTGTGGATAGCAGTACGCCCCTAGTTGAGGGAAATGTCCCGATAACAATGTCCCAATTACGGTATTGGTCTATGCCTAAAGTAAGGTTACTTGAGCCCCCACACAACCACACATGCACGCGCATATATACTATATGCACTCACGCTTGCACGTACGCACGCACGAGCGCGCTCGTTCTAGGATGCTAGGTCCCGCCGTGACATAAACCTTTATACCGTAGTAAATGACGTGTCAACTTACGACATCGATAGTAGCAGTGTTCGTTCTTGGATGTTGCTGCTCGATGCATCATACATTCGTATTCCAGGTTAATCCAGACAGTTTTCGTTTGCAGTGTAAAAATGGGCGGGAAGGCGTCAACGCTACAGTGACGTCATTTCCTCGGTAACAACGCGCCTTTCCGGTGACCGCCCGCCAAGCGTCGCCACTGCTCGTCCATATTGCTTAACATGATCCCTCAAAAGCAGCCATCCCGACAAGATCAGATGCCTAGCAGGGAATTCAAGCCCAAAAGGCTGATTGGTGAGCTGAGAGCCTACGAGGCCTGCGGATACAAATGTGTCGTGTTACATTGAACAAAGTCACCGGCACACACAGAAGGAGAGGACGACGGTGGTCGCCATTTGTTGGCCATAATTTATAGTCTACACAGGAGAACTGTCAAAACTGCCTCTTCGGTTCGATGTTCGACTTATCATGTATCAAAGACTATGTGAACTACGATACTTCTTTCCGTATATATATGTAGGCATTTGAGATGTGTGCGACTTAGTATTTTCTAATTATTCATCTGTTAATGTACATATATATTGTGATTGCATATATATAGTTAGTTTGTTTTAACTTATTGTGTTCCATTCAAACAACATTATGTGTGCGTGCGTGTGTATGTGCGCGCGCATGCGTGTGTTGTGTGTGTGTGAGTACGTGCGCACAGCTACTGTCGGATACGACGCGCGCTCATTTTAGATCAAACATTGGCTAAGGCCGGCGCAAGCGGTGGAGTTGCTCACTCCAATATCGTCTTTCGGCACGCTGTCTGGTATAGATACTGCACCTCCACCCTGAGTTGATTTTGGAGCAATTTCTTGCCAGGCGCACTTTGATCCGTAATATATGTGTAGATTACCGTCCAAATTGAAGACAGGTGCATCTGCAAAAGTCGAGTTGTGTTCATTTTCCCAGTTGCTTCTTCATTTTCGATGAATGCTTGTACTTTTCCCGAGAAATCAATCTCTGTGGCGAACCTGCCTTGGGATGAGTTGTTCAATGGATTGAGACAGGAGAAGATATCATAGAATTAGACCAGCTTCAAAAGCCTGTCATTGTCCGACAGTTTCTTGACAACATTTTGAGACTCTTCCTTGTTGATGTGTTCAAAGAATTCGGCGATCTCCTCATTTAGTGACTCCGTTCTATGTACCACGTTCTGAACGTGACAGCCAACGGACATTGGTGTGGAAGAACAGCAATTCTTGGTCCGAAATGACCTCTTGGCACTACAAGGGGACGCGCGGGATATTGAGGGCGTTGGACATTAGAACATTTTCCGTCTTGCTAGCATCGTCAAGAACTGCTCTTAACTCTGGCTGGAGTACGTTAGATGCGAGGGTGTATCAATGCCATGATTAAGATTCGCCTCCTTCACTCAGGCTTCTATTTGCCACGCATGGCCTGTGCACCACCAGTACATGCAAACACATTGTACCACGACAGTCGACCACAAACATACGGAGACCTTCAAGAATAACAATTTTACAAACTTGTGTGTTGACGTTTTCTAATACATAATTAAAGCGCCGGAAGCAGGGGGGTGGGGAAGCTGCGGCCCCCAATATTTTTAGTGGGGGTGGGGGCTGGAAATATGATCACCCCACTAATATTTAGAATGTGAAGGTTGTTTTGGGGCGAGCCTCAAGGGGGTGCAAATCGAAGTTTTTTGAAGTGCCTGAAAATGTTTGTTTTGGGCAAACCTCAAGTGGGTGTAGTCGTGAGTGTAGGCTCAGCCACCCAATATTAATTTTGTTCCGGTGCCTATGTAACAGTTCGTGTACAATTGTAATTATTCTGTCCTCTTCAAAGAAGGTATTCTTATTGTGCGAGATATATACATTTAAATGAATACAAAAAATACAATGGCAAAGATGGCTTGTCTTGTAAACATTTTCTTGCAACTATTGCTCAAGAAAAATGAAACAAATAATGTAATACTACAGCAATTGTTTCTGTAGACTGGCAATAACCCGGCATATTAATTGATTTCCTACTTGCTACCGTCATATTGGCATTTGATCTTACTCGATAATTTATGCTTTTGCAAATTTACCGGTCGCGATGTCTTTTACGCCGTTTTATAATAAACTGCAATTATGTGAAAAAGTGTGTATGGTGTTGGGGGAAAGTGATACATAATGTACGAGGCATGATTCACTGGAAATTTGTTTTTAAAAGATGGACAATCTCAGAATGCAACGTTAACCAATTACAAGTTTAATCATGGCGGCAGCATGGCATGTACAGTGTACCGTACACTGTGTACGTGATTGTTCACTACGCTAGAAGCCTAGAACTTGAATTCGACTCTGTGTCTCAGATTCAACAAACAAGAAACGCATTTTAGTGAAGCGACCCGCTTTTATAAGGCAGCAATCGTTTAATTAACATTCGACTCCACAACTACAATACGTCTTAAAAGATGAAACACAACTGCCGTAGACAAGAACGTCCGAATCATGACAACGACACGATACTGCTTAAATAGGCACCAATTAAACACATTCACGTGCCAACACGCGCAAACATACACGCACAAGCACGCATGCTCGCACGCGCGCGCGCGCGCACACACACACACACACACACACACACACACACACACACACACACACACCAAATGATCGTCAAGGCGCTACAAACACAAAGTTCTCAGAATCGCCGCATAGCGGCTACACGTAAGTACACTCGCTAGGCGGCGCCACTTATTACATGCGCCAAGACGCCCACGGTTTGGGCCGCGACCTTACAATAACACAGCCGTAGCGTGGCATTACGCCGATAAATAATAAATGCGAACATGTTTAAAGTGGATAGATTTATCTGCAGACGTACAAGTCGCAAAAATGCACATATACCCTTTTACAACAAAAACTCCCGCGTTGAAATCTTACTTAACTGGCCTAAATGATTAGTCCTACCTAAACTACCAGGGTTACTAAATTAGGCCAGTTATGTAAAAGATTGTTCCCCAATAATACGCTGTTTGGAGTGTAGCTACTAGATACTTCACAATTCCGCACAATAACTTGAATAATAAGTCAAATTCTCTAGTACATTGTCATTGCATTGCTGTATTGTAAGGTGTGTAGTATCTACATGTGCATTATTACAATTAGTATAATTATTATTATAATCCCTGATTGCTGTACAACATACCCCCCCTCCCAGAACTTACAACATTATGCCGTCTCCTAATAAGGAGGTCACAACACACCATGAATTAGTTTTAACAAGATTGCCATCGAAAGCAAAACCCCCGATGGCAACAGGACAACGAAGCCACTGGCTTATCGAGAGTCCAAATAAAACGGCGCCTCGATACATGACTAGGATTCAGATTTATATGTTATTCAAATGGCCATGTCCTTACCCTGGGTAATTTGACATTTCATAGGACCCACTGGACTTAGATGCCATTTGAACAATCTCTCAATGTCCGACATACCATATTCTTCGGTTCATTACGACAAACAGTAACAACGGCATCATTCAACATTATTGTTTCAACACTCAACATTCCCAACAGGAACCTACGCATGCTGTACATTGCAAAACATACTCCAGACAATAAATAGAACACACATGGACCAAATAAGTGACTAGAATCTTATACTCGGACATTTAATCTAGCAGATGCTATATGGAGAGAAAATCGTCTTACCAGCATCTTGCTCTTCCTCCCCATCACTCCACATATAAAATAACTGGTCTTCCGTACACTCCATTTATGACAATTTAATGTTGTTCACCTTTCCTTACATTTTTCAGTAGAATTCTTTGAAGCCGAATCACCATCTCTGTATGTTCACTTTCAACAACTGCATGAGTATTCAACAAAAGTTGTGCTGCTAAAAACACTTTAGTTGGAACCCAACCAATCTTCCCTGTTAAACAATTCCTTCTCTAAAATTGCAGTAACCTTGGTACCTATATACCTGGGGAAATAATAACTAACTTCCTTTCCTCTTGGACGTAGCAGATTCGAAAAAGATTTCAACTGTAGTTAATATTGAGCAGGCAAATATATCACGGTCCACAGGCATCAAATCTAGTTAAATTTTGCTGAGCTGGACCGTCAGCATTCTGCTGCTGTTGGATATAACATTGGGGGGGGGGGGGGGGGGGGGTGATGCTCACCAAAAACATCTACAAACTATTGGGGGGCTAAGACATTTTTGGGGTGCTCAGCCCACCAAAACACCCTTTTGACACCTATGAGGTGAGATAAGTTACTACTGTTTTGAGCAAGTGCTAAGTGTACTAAGGAAAAACATAAAGTGAGAACTAAGTCAAAAAACTTACACATCTGCTTTCGGGAAACTGATGTAAGAACACTTCATAACTGTTCTTTCCAAATTATGAAAACATAATTTGTGTAAATTTCCTGGTTACTTGTACACATATTATAATTTTATTGACACCCAACGGGTTATTTAAAGATTTGGTGGGATGGTTTTAATTCTTTATAATATATATTATAGTTTGTTTAAACAGCAAGCAATTGTGAAATCCCCTACATGAGTGTTTTACGCATAATATACATATCCCCTTTGGATGAGGGGGGTCCACAAATGACATATCTTCTAATTCCCCACTCATTTCCCCCATGGAATTAGATGCAATTACTTTAATTATATAATATAACTGGAGTTTTGCTTGGTTCAGCACAACACAGTTGGTTTTAGTAACATCTTGCAAGCTTTCTAAAATGCTCACCCATCTTAGAAGGGTACCAACCCCTACTCGACGTTAAGCAAGTAAGTGATGAGGGTGTTTGGAAGGGGTAGTTCATGGCAGTGACGATCTAGCTTCCATTGCACGGCGACGTAGATAGCGATCCGAGAAAGCTGTCGTAGTGATCGCGGCGTCGCGCTCATCGCCTTCAGTCGCGCTTGAATGAGCGTGTTATGCACGCCTCGTTCGAATTCCTCATCGAGATTCGCACACACGCCGGCCATGCAGCTACCTAGCAACCGCTGATTGAGTGTATTATGAAACACGTTCAATATCTCGAACGCCGCAAAGTTCTCGTACCGGGCGTGGATGTACAACCCGCGCGCCAGGTAGTAACCGACGGTATACTTTGTTGCATACATCGGTGGCTCGCCGGAGGTGGAGCCCCCTAGTGTCACGTGTAGCTCGCTCAACTGGATCATGTTCGGGTCACCGCCGGCGCGAACCACGATCCACAGAAGCTGGTTGAGGTGACGGATGAATGCCGAGTCGAAGATCTTCGAGTTGAAGATGATGACGAACTGTTTAAGGTTCTTCCTGAGAACGAGCTGAGGGTTGAGGCCATGCGCGACGAACAGTCTCAGAGTCTCTTCGGTGAACGTTAGCAGTGTTTCGAGGCGTGTTTCATCGTCCGACGCGTGGTACAGCCAGCGACTGAGTGAGCCAAGAAGCAACGTCATTGTGTTGTCGCCGAATGCGTTGATTACGTTCGGGTTTGCTCCGTGTCGACACAGTACGCTGATGCAAGCCTTCACCTGGGCACACAATGGGTATGATTGTTACTGAAGTGATTCAGGGCAAAATGTGATATGTAACTAGTCACAGCAACGTGGGTAGGCCTATTAAGTCGCAAAATTGTGAAATTAAGTTTTTTGAGTTTTGTACCTTTTTTAATTCCACAGACAATAAGCTTTAAAATGATACCTCGTTTGTTGAAATGCCTTCATGCTTCAGTAGTTATTGATTTATTGCCAAAATTGACGCAAACATTAAAAAATGGGCCAAGAGGCCCTGAAGTCCTTTGGACTATATGAGACCTCAGCTGACCAAATGAGTGATAAGTCGGAAAAATTGTAACATTGTTTTCTTTTATTTTTGTAAAGGTTGGGTAGGGTGCTTCACACGGTTTCAAAAATTATGACTCTGCTACAAAAATTGGCGAAGTTATGGAGCATTGAACATGGTAGGGGTCAAAAAGTGAAAATGAAGAAAATGGCTGTTGAAGTTTTACATTATATATGCAAATGGATTGCATGGAAATATTACATCCATTACATTCAAATGTGGCACACAATATGTATATTGTGTTACAATGATACGTTAGAAGTATAAATGTGCTGCTACAAAAACTTAAGTTATGCCACATTATGTCTTCATGTGTAAACAAAATGATAACACATGACTGTGAAGGTTCTGCATATGTACAATGTGCATGGATAGCATGGAAATATTGAGTGTATGGCATTCAAAGTTGGCTATTAGTATGCATGTTATTAATGTATAGTGCCATGATACACTAGAAATTTGATGATTAGCTAATTATATCATTACACCTGTAATGGTAGAAAAGGTATATTACATCAGAATGTCTCACCCCAGTGCCTACAATGCCTGAAGCCCACTAAGCACTCACTCTCCCACACTGGGCAGTAAACAACAGCCCAGCCCTGGCCACAGCAAGCTGACCAACAATAAAACAATAGACTGTGGCCATGATCCAGTGACCACACCAGCCAGTGGCTCACTGACCATACAAATTCAGTGCCAGGCTGCTCAGCCACCCCAGTGATCAGAGATGGGGCACTATCCAGTTATAAATAGAGATCAGTGGCCCACACTACTGCCGGAGGCTTACGGCAGTAGGGAAATAGTAGGAACATTTTGCATTTTTGGGGAACCTGAGGTGCCCTTAGAATGATTCAGTCAAACACAGATGTCTTGTATATAGTGGTACTACCACATGAAATGTCTATGCAAAATCAGAGAAACAATTACTTAAGTGTTTTTGTAAAAAAATAGGCAAAATGTGAAAATTTACCAGTTTCGGGGGGCTCTTGGGGGCCCTACGGGGCCTTTAGAATTATTCAATCAAATACAGATTTCCCATGCATAGTGGCAGTACCCAAAGATATGTCTATGCAAAATTAGAGAAGATGTTGCTCAACGGTTTCTGAGATGGCAGGGCATGGCACTGATAATAACAAAGGTATACAGGTGAATTTTTAGTACAGATAAACATTATTATATAGAATAATTATTTTTAAATAAACATAATTAAGATAAAACTGTTGAGATTTGTTGTACACCTGACAGGTTACAGGGCAACCGCACTATCTCAGATGTGGATCCACATGCAAAGTATGGCGCCACTGGGCGTGGAACAACGCACGTGTCGCCATCCAGCATAAAACAGTTTTGAGAAGCAAAATGGATATCAGAACCGTTGTTTTGACATATTTTCATATCTCAAATAATTGTTCAACTTCTTTACGCTTAATAGGATGGATATAATAAACCATTTGACAAGTTCCTATTTAATAATTTTTTTGAGATACAAGAGAAGCACATAGAAGATAACAACTGGCCCCAAGAATAAGGAGAGTAATGCGAGAAGCCAGAAGGAAGATGACGGAACTGCGAGAAGAGATTGGCATGAAAAAACACCTAAAGATGAAAAATAGTAAACAGAACGAGATGGGCGGGACACATTCAGAGAACGAGTGAAGACAGACTGTCAAAAAGAGCATGGAATGCAGAAGAGGGTGACAAACGACGAAGAGGAAGACCAAAGCCGAGATGGAACGACAGCATGAAAAGAAACCTTAGGTGCACAGGTGTGAACAGCCAAGAATGGAAGGTCGTTGCAGACAACAATGACACAGGAGGGAAATAACGAGAAAAGCAGAAGAACCTAATGAGTGACGTGGATCCCACCCTTTAAACGGAAGAAAAAGAAGTGCGGCAAGGGATGATTGGGGAAGAAGTGGACGTGATCACCTGGTCAGCTGTGACACTGAGTAGATGGGGTGACATCGCACAGACCACTCTCATCAGGTAGTAGAGGGGGGACACAACGTTAGGAGGAACCATCAGGTTGGCGTTCGCGTGACCCTGCAAACAAACGTAACACGTATTGAATTACAGAGAGCAGGCAGAATTTATAAGGAAGCAGTTTGCTCCTAGTTTTTTAATTTATTAATTAATTAAATGTTCTTAAGACTATAATAACCAATTTGAATGTATACTGCCCGCCAAATTATGTTTAGTAAGTCCATAACAACATTCACAACTTGAAAATACAACCTCGGAGCTTGTTCAAATAGTAAATAAAACATCAAGTTTCAAAACAACCTTTATTCGCAACACAGCCAAGTTGGGCCGAGTTAACTGCAATACCCTTTGTTGTTCAATGATGCCTCACTTTCCCAGGTTCAACACAGGAGACTTCCTGTTACAAATTACTGTGCCCGCTAATTCTGGGTAGAAGAACTGACTGGGTCCTTTACAGAGATCAGGCAGAATTTAAGAACTAACGTTGTTATTAATTAAACGTCCGGTCATGTGTCGACTTGTCTTAAAGTTACATTCTGAGTTCAACTACCATTTGTAACTGTTTCTACAAAAGTGTGAACAACATAAACAATACTTCCTTATTTGATCATACTTGCTATTGTATATATATATGTTACTTTGGCATTTGATATGTTATTTGATAAATTATGCTTAGTGTTCAGTAAATTTGATGTGTTTACCAGAAAAATTATAGTTTTGGCATTCTGACCTCGGTGACATAATACAAAATTATTGGTCACAAAAAAAAATTACTTCTACACTGTTCTGCACAATGCATCTGTTTGACATTATAGCCATTTTAAAATTTAGGCATTCTAATTTGGTCACCAAAAAAATCTGGGTTTTGCAGTCATACATCGTAGACTAGAGTCAAAAAGCTTCTGAACTATTATTCACAAATTTATACTAAAACCGTAGCGATATGAAGAAATTTACTAAGGTTTACCACAATTTCTCCATCACAGCCATAGTCCATTTTCATTCAATCATTGTAGTTTACGAGGCCACAGGCAGACAACATCTAACATGTCATGTGATCAACATGCAACACAACATTACTGTTTAAATATTTATTTATTTATATATGTATGTATGTCATTACATTATTGTTGTTACAAAATAGAAATTGATCTATTAGCCAATCACAGAAAGCTTAACAAACAAGCACCCAATAAAGATGAGCGTAACAAACCTGAAGCAACACCTCCATGAAGACACATATGCTGTCGAGTAGCGTCGCGAGATACTGCGGCCCGACACGGAACGGGTCTCGGATGTAGAACAACGGCCTACCAGTGTGATGCGCGAGAAGTGAATGCAGCGTTGACTCTCCCTTTTTGTTCACTACGTTTGGATCGCAACCCTTCGAGATAAGCAGCCGAATCGTTGCCGTCACCTCAGCGATATACATCTCTCGGTCTCGTGGCGTGCTCGCCCCGAAGAACTTGAGGAGCTTATTTAGTGCCGTGTCACCGTCGGTTTTCAACACCCGCGTCGCCAACTCCGGGGGGCCTTTCTGAAGCATCAACTCGGTGAGCGTGAGAAGATGTGACGTGTCGTCGGACATATAGAGCTCAATCAGCAGAGTGCCGCCATTGTCGGTCTCGAAGATCTCTGGTGCAAAAGTCGCATTGCTCTTGAGAAGAATGACGGCGCTCTCATGGTTTCGAGGCCCACGTAGTGCGTGGTGCAATGGCGTCATAGACTTCTTGTCGGCGATGTTCACTTGTTCAGGGAGCATCTCAACGAGAAATTTGAGACAGCGACGGGCGCGGTATTGACACACTTCATGGAGCAAGAAGTCCTTTTTCACGACGTCTTTCGAGTTGCGGTGGGTTAGAAGGACCTATGGGAGAAATATTTATTAACTCCAGAATATTTATGATGATGATTTTATCATATTTATGTAATTATTTTACAGTATTTATGAATATGATCTAAGAATGAAACAATGTATTGAGTATCTTAGAAACATAAGGCTCACCAAAAACCTTCAACTGCATACCTTGGTATGTCCAAGAGTTTTTCTCGAGGTAGTTGACAGGAATACATGTGTCAATATGTCAATTACAGTTTGCACATCTGTGTTTGCCAAAATAAGCACATAGTTGCACCCACTGTAGAGATGTTAATACACAATTCTAGCTTCTGTATTTCTCTGATAGGTGGCAAAGGAGAAAAGCCTTCTAGTAAAGAGTGGCATAGCAAAATAACTCTAAATAACTCTTCTTGTTTGTTACGCCAATTGGTAGGTCAGAAGCCAAGGGGTTAAGAAAGCGAATGGACATATAGAGGCGAATGTACCTTAGTGCCTCAGAGGAGAGGTACTTACAAAACTACAAAGTTAGTGTTTTAATAATATATATACAGGAGTTTTGCACATCTGAAGATTGGCCTGGCTCCTTTCATGTATCCCATTCAGTGTTACATACATATAACGTAATGTGATTGGGCAAAAAACCTTGTAGTCATATTATTGGTGATATGCGCATTATCTGTAAAAACACTGAAGAAGTGTAAGGTGGTTTGAATCCCTACAAATCACAATACTTTTTATTTTTAAGAACTTAAGAGACTATCCCATATAGTTAATAATTTTTATTTGTACAGTGCGATGTCTCCCGATATAAAGACCTGTTCAAAGGTGCTTAAAACACAATATTGTTAAAATATTATTACAACAATACAATAATTATTTTACATATATAAAATATAATCAAATACATTTGTAAATAAATAACTTACATTAACACAATGGCTAATATTGACTAGAGGTAACTATCTAAATTTAAACTTTTTGCAGCTTAAAATCAATAAATTTAATTAAATTGCACACAAAATCTTTTGTTCCTTCAGCCATAAACATACTGAATTCTGAACTTGCGGTTGTATACCATGTCAATGTCTAATGTGCAATTGTATGTACGTGTGTGTATGTATGGGGAGGTTGAAACTGAATGTACTGAACTTCCATCCAAACATATCTCACGTGTACACAATGTTTATGTGTATATGTCCTAACACCGTATGAGCCCAAAGGAAAATTTCCATACTCTGTAAACCATTCTATGGACAATAAAGGTTTTTCAATTAAATTAAATAAATAATAAAATGCTGTATAAAAGAAACCACATAGTGACAATATGTGAGTTAGATTAAAAATATTTTAGAAATAATTTTCAAATGCTTTCTTATAAAGACATAATCTGAGATTTACTAGTTACATCTTTTGATTTATTTTTTGAACCTCACTACTAAGGTCACCCTTGCGACTAGACGAAAGTGACCTGAATAGCGAGGTGACCATAATAGCAAGACTAATTTCCTATACTTTACTGTGTGGGGAAACAATTTGGGACTATCCTAAGGTGATATTAATTGCGAGATGGCTGTATTGCCAAAGTGAACATAAAGCGAGTTTCAACTGTATGTTCTTTGGGGTACAAAGAGACGAACAAGAACTCACCTTGACGACTTCATCACGGTCATTGGGTATGGCGTAGGAGAGGGGTGGGGCAGGCACACGAACCTGTCGACACAGGAACTTGGGGGGTTTACCTGCCCCCGCCGGCTTGAGATAGTGAGAGACAGGGTAACAGAGCCCCCGGGACAAGTCCGCCCTCGCCCCGTTGTCCAGGAGAAGTTGCACGATCTGAGCGTGCCCCAGCTTACAGGCGAGATGGAGGGGTAGACTACACACCCCCACGTTGACGTCACACCCCTTGTTGATGAGCATCGACACCACCTGGTGGGAACAAAAACCGAGTAAAGATTTATAAAATAATCGTAATACCGTATTCATTCTATTAATCATACGGTGTGCTTAACAAACATTTGAAACTTGAAATATGTAAAATTTTGCATTCCCATAAGTGTAAAAGTGTACACCCACTTTATTTGGTTCCTGGGGTACAGCCATGTCAGCAGATGTGACTGGCAAGCGATATATGCATCTCACATACGGTGTATATTTATGAGCAACAGGATACCAGAACATTGTAAAGTCTCATCATGTAGATGGACATTTCAATATTTTTTCATCACTAAACTTTGAATCTATTGTGATATTGGCAGAAATTCAATTCAACAGTTGAGGTCGACATTTGAGATTGTTGTCACAGAGTCAAATGCTGCTAAAAATGTTAATTAGGGCATGTACACTTAATAGAACATATGTGCTAAATTCTGTTTTGGTGAAATCATCATAAACCAAGGGATTCCCTTGGAGTGCGGAAACGCATACAAAAACGTGTCTGAGAAATCTGAGAAAATTTAGGGGCACTTGTTTAGAATCTGCACCCACCCACCTCGATTTTGCCATTATTAAAAAAGGTAAGGAGATGTGTCACTCAATGTCACACCAAGATTTTACCATTATTAAAAAAGGCAAGAAGTCGCACAATCTGATCTGAGCTAAACTATTAACTATAGTTTTTTCTAAATTTACACGTTGATATGATAATTAAATTATTCCACATCATCCCAGGCATATTTACGGTATAAAAATATTGCATCTTAGACTTAGTGCATTTTGAGGCCCAAATAGCACTCCAGTTTGCTCCAGTCTGCACCCAAACACAGACAACGCCGGCCGTGCAGACATGAAACTGAATGGAGTTATTTAAATCGCATCTTACATCGATGACTGTACACTGAGAACAGTCTAATCAATACCCTTGTGCCTAGCCTACTCGTTGCCTGTCGTTGACATTGTTTATAAGCTTTAGTTGAACACCGTGAACAGCGTTTGTTGCCGCCAACTCCATATTACCAACATCGTCAACTTTCAACTCTTGCTGAACAATCCGTTTATATCTATATAAAATAATATTCATCCATACATGTACACTATATGCATGTATTTAAATTCATGAACATTTATTAAATATTACAATTGGAGTACATTATAAATGAAAAATAAACATTTTTAAAAGCATGTTTATAAATCATGTCTCCATCACCATCACATCACAAATAGTACATTTATTACAAATGCCCCCATCACCTTGGGTCATAAACTTTGGAAAAAAGACTGCTATGTTCTAGTCTTACTGTATAGTATAATTTAATTGGGTTAATTTAATTGGGTGATTTTCCCACAACTAAGTTATAATCTAACTTCCTGTCAAAAGACTGCACCAATGCAATTTCAACCACACATTTGGGTATACGATATACATCTGTTCATTGGTGTATCAATTAGTTTTTTTAATGTTTAATCAACATGGTTCTTTGAATATTTTTAGTTGGTGCTCTCTCGTATGTGAATCATTGTCACTCAATGTCATAAACTGCTGCATCGTATTTCTCAGAATCTCCCTATCCTTGGAGCAGTAGACTGTAGTAGCATGACTGGTCCTTGAAAAATGGGGCACACCTACCCAGAATGTATCTAGTTTTGTAGCATTACAGATTTTGAAAAAAACCTGAACATTTCTGAGCACTTTGAAATTGATGGTTATATATTTTGCACCCAGAAGTATGTTGCATAGGCAGTCCAGAATATAATTCAATTTCAAAACAAGTTAAAGAATAACATCATTACATGCCTAATATAAAAAAAAAAAAAATGTTCACATTTACCAGGTTACTTACGCGATCATACTATCATGCAAATTAATTAATAAAATTTTAATTAACTGATTTGGGGCACATCAAATTTTAGTTTTATATCTGAACTTAAGATCTAGGGATAGTGGTTTTAATCAAACTGATTTTTATTTAAATCACGGATTTAAATAGTTACATTTCCCTCGACCCAATGTTTGTTTTTGACCTTTTTCAAAAACTTTTTTTGACATACCAAACTGGCAAAAACAATCTTAATGTGAGGTTTGTTCATTGATCGCGAAAAGTAGAACTTAACAAAATTTAGTACTGATGTCCGTTTGGCACTTTTACTTAACTACTCTATTTAATGACAATGGAACTGAATGAAATAAATAAATTTTACAATTTTAACCTTCTAAACCCCAACCGTCCGTATCCACTTGCCGAATAAGCTGGACTTTAATTATTCATATGTGACCTGCCAGAGCAAACCGAGTATTAAGTTGCAACATTGTGACCATTGGTGCCATCTTTTGAATAATTGCGTGCTATGCATCATTTTAAAACTTTTTATTTGCAACACATTAGAGAGAAAGGGGGTATTTGTTGTTGTTGTAATGCTTTTTAGATACATACTGGAAGTTTTTGAGTTTTTCTAGGGTTGGGGGAAAAAAGGTCAATGTTTCAGATCTCAGGGGCTCCAGTCTTATTTGATGGTCATATGTGTCAGGAGGAAGAAAATATTTTTTTAATAAATTTTTTTAAATTGGTGAAAATTTCGCGTGACTTCTGACTTTTTTGTATACGAGGGTCACAAAGTGAGATTTTCAAGCAATAAATTATTTTTTGGCATAACATGTCAATTGTAGAGCTACAAACATGATTTACATATCTAGTCACTTTCATTAAAATGGTATTTTTAATGTAAAAATACGCTTTTGTCAAGTAAAAATACAAAACAAATTGTCAAGTAAACTAGTTTTTTCATCTTTTTAATTTTTGGACATACAGGTATATTAATCAATGGTTAATGGGTTCACAGCCACATTTTTTAACAGGATGCACTCACTTAGATACTCACTGACATTCCAGATCCATGCCTTTAAAAAATAGCCATAAGCTTAACTATGACAGGCCAGATTCATCTTTGCCGCATAACATGTATGACACCTAATTCATACAAATTGTGGCAGAATGTAATAAATAATTTTAATAATTTAGTTGCCAATATGCCACAAGAGGGCAGTACAACATTAATTTAATTATAAGTGACACACCAGGAGAAACATACCCATAATTCCCTCTTTTTAATATATGATTTGGATGAAGATGAAGTCTCAGCATCTTCTATGTTTGACTCACCGCGTCCAGGAATGTGTATTTATTATTGTGGTTTACTATGTGATTATTAGAAGAAAGTACAGTTAATGTCATTTGGAAGACTGTGCATGCTAAGCTATTTATTATCAAATATAATATTTAAAATTACAATATTGATAGATCGTTTAAGATATAGATAGATTTTGTTTTTATTGTTTGGAGGAGTAGTACACAATTACTTAGTTTGTGGATCAGTAACATGTCCGAAGTTGTTTTTATTATTGGTGACAAGCTGCCCCTGGTCCACGAGGCTGTCATAAACATTGTTAATTTTGCACCCGGAGGTGTGCCAGGCAAAGAAACGAAAAAGCGAACAATAAATGTGTATGCTGCTGCTTTGAGAGAATTATGGGCGAAAGCCTTTGGATCAGAACACATACAGACTGTGACGACAGTCGTGAAGAAACTGAGAGCAGCACTAAAGGTTTATCACAGTGAGGTTGTGAACGTTTCTACTAAAGTTTCCTCCAGCAGACGAGAACGTCTTCGAATGTGGCGTACCTGTAACATGGGCCTACTAGACATCCTAAGATCAACTTCTGATCCAGGCAAGTTTGAAGATGATGAACGTGCATTTTATAATGAGTAGAACTCACCGCAGAGAACAGGTTACATCAGTGTAGTAGACGAAGAATATGAAACATGTTATCTTGAAAGCAATCTTGTTGTCCAGGAGGAGGAAGAGCAACTGTTTGGTACATTGGGTACTGTACATCAACTGACAATAAGTCAACTGTCATTGACCACATGCACCGTGTCCAGACAGGCAATCACAGCCAGTGGAAATACCCCACACTAGGGGACTGTGTTGCAGTAGACCCCCACCAAGTGCTTTCTGTAAAGCCAACTGGAGACTGGGTGGTTTCTTCCATGAGAAACATGACTTTTAAGCTAACTAATAGCAGAGAGATCACAAGGGCTATCGACATGCTCTAAAGGAAGATGAAACTGACAGTAGACATAGATATGGACATCTAAAGGAGTGAGCGGATTAGAGCATTCTAAAAGGATTCATCGTGACACAAGATATATGTATGAGCTCACTAACAATTACTACAGGACCAACAATAAGAAACATATATGCCGAAAACTATCTTACTTCATAAAAGCCTATTTTTCAAAAGAAAATGCAATTTTCATGAAAATGACTAGTCTGAAGCTTTTGAATATGCTTTTAATAGATTCCTTGTTTTTAAAACATACAATTACATAGTTACATCATGGTTATAGCTCAGTAAATGACAAAATTAAGCTAAAAATAAATTTATCACTCGAAAATCGCACATTGCGGCTCTCATTCACAAAAACGTTAAAGTTACGCGAATTTGTTACCGATTTAAAAAATATATATATTTTCTTTCTCGCGACTTATATGGCCACCAAATAAAAGTGGAGTCCCCGAGATCTGACAACATCACTTCTAAGTTATCACCATTTAAAAATATACCTTGCTGGATTTGTCAGGCCGCTGCAGGGAATCAAAGTGCATATCATTAAAATGGGTTAAATCATAATTTTTTTCAACTCTGTCAAGACCTACTGTTTATATGGATCATGTGGTTTACCTGAATCTGATTGGAGATGATTGCCTTCTGCAGTAAGTTCCATCCCTTATCGTCCAGCGGCTCCAAGAAATTGTCTTCTCGTGGACACCGATTCAGCAGGGTCTGTATTGTCTGTATCCAGCAAAACATTCACAAATTCTCATTGTTATCACGTTTTCCTAATTCTTTTAGCCATAACACGTCTTCTTTCTTGTAAATAAATAAAAGATTTCTGGTGCATCGACCTCTAGCTCATGCTAAACACTACGCCAAAAAAGTTAAATGTCATTAAATATAATTTGTGTGTGGTGTTATTTCATGTAGAAATTTGTATTGGTGCTTTTGCTTCTGCAATAACTGTTTAATGACAATAACATTTATATGAACAGGTTAAGTTCATTCAAATGTGCTACATAGTGACATTTATTGTCAACAGTTATATATTTATATAGTATAAATAACACCCAACCAACTGAAACTTGTATCCACAGGCCTCAAATTTGGCAGTAGCTGTTTAACACAAAAATTAAACAATGTTCACATTAAACTGGTCATGCCTTATAACCAGATTAACGTTGCTTCCCAAAATGTATAAAACTCAAGGCCATCAGATTTGCCAATTTCAAGGTCATTATCTAGCTAACTGTCAAACAAACCTGCAACTCGCAGCGATCGAGAGGGGGATCGCGCAGTATCTGAAAGATGCGCTCGCTGTGCTCCTTCGTAAGGTCAGATGACGGTCGTGGTTGCGTGGTACTGAATGATCGCCCTGGCAGGTCATGGAAAAAGGCTCGCGCCTTGCGTAATCGGCTCATTGCCAGTGTGACGCTGGTGCTCTTTGCACCCGACGCAATCAACGTCTCGTAGTCGTTACTGAAACTCTTCTGCGGAGATACAGGTGTTTGACATATTGCACCAAAATTCCTACCAAAATGCATAGGTAGGCAGAATTAAAATAATTCAGTCATGACCTTTGTGCACTTGTTCGTTAGGCATGGTGTCACACGGATGTCTCATCATTTGTTCAACCGCAGTACTTATAAGACGAACCTCACTCGACATCAGCACGGGGTATATACCGCCAACTTTCCCACATACCATAAATTCACGTCCCTGGGCAATACCATGGGTGCAAATGTACCCCTGCAGAATGCGACTTAAGTATTCTGTGCTGGCAGCCTGAAATTAGAATGTGCAAGATATAATTTGTTATGGACAGGACATTCAGACAGATACATCAAGCATTTATATCTATATGCCTTTTAGTGGTAGAACTTTTTATGAATTTTATCACATTTAGATTTAAATAATGTACACATTGCAATGAGGAGGAAGAGAAAGAAAATGTTGACGTATCCCAGCCAGCCTCACCCCTGAAGACAGGGAACGACGAGGAGAACATCAACAACACCATGTGTGTTCCTTGGTGTATATACCATTACATGAATGATGAATAGTATTTTATATGGCAAGGAAAAGAACCGTCACATTTAAGTGATAGTGATGCACTTTAAAATTCTCTTCAGTTAAAATGGTGTCACATGTTGGTTTATATTCTAGGCAGATGTGTTAAAGGTGTTGTGAATAAAATGCTTAAATGTAAAACATATATGAACAAGTAAAGGGGATCAGTTGTTAAAGGATACCCGACTACCAGTATTCACACGCACATTATGTGACCCACTTGCAACTTTGACTTTCTTAGTCAATATGGTGTACCCAAAAAAGACTTGGCCATCTGATACCAAGACGTAATATCACCAAGTAAACTATACATTTTCTGACAGGGCATATAATGTTCTATTTAAATAAAAAAATGTATTTAGTCAAATGACATAACTTACTTCCACTAATATTTATACATACTTACTTAAACTGTCGTCCAAGGTGATTTGCATGGTAAACATATGTTCACAATTTCAATTTTCTATTACTTCTGTTTATTTTTGCCATCTAACACATGCAAATCTAAGCGTAATTTACTAATTATAATACCAGGCATGATCAGCAGCTGAACACCTCCCAGGTTTTATAATGATTAATCTTATCTGCTAATTTGTAATGGTGTCACAGACACCAGCCACTTATACCAGTAGATACTGCAAAAACACAATCGACACAATTGGTTGCTTGACACTTTTTGGTAAAACCAGTAATTGGCAGGATTTACTCTGTGGCACTTAAACGGTTTAAAAACTGGCCTAAATTTCTAGTGCTCTGCACTCACCCATGTCCCAGTAAGTACTCCCCTGTAGACAGTGTAGTGGGAGTAGGGTCAGTAAGGGAACAATTAATTTAGCCCGTTTCAGTAAAATATTACCTAAGTTTGTCAGGGAAAAGAGGTCATAAGATGTATTCATGTTCATCCTTTTCTTATCTTATGTGACTTGTGATAGCACTGGTCACCTGCACGGACTGGTGAGTGGTGTGGTGGTATTCTGGATTTCTGCCGTCTGGTGTCAGACGACACAGTCACAGTCGACACCAAAAATAACAGTTAATTCTTGCTACAGCCACTATGTCTATGCTGTCATTCTATCCTAGGTAAAAACTTGCTACAGGAAGTGCTACACGTCGCGATATACTCACCAAAGTCCAAACACCCAATCGATTACACTGTTACTGACACTGGACTGGAGTCTGACTCGTGTGTCTCTCTCTGAACCTTGAGGCTTGACCGAGTCTGAGATGCTAATGTAATGTGCATCGACCTTTTCCAGAAAGCATTATAGACGTTAGCTACATAACCACAAGCATATGTCACAGTACTGGTACCAATACAGACCTTCAAGGGTCAATCACTTCATACCCTGGTAGCGTTTTAAAATCCGTTCACATCTTCCAAAGACGATGAATTTTTAATCAGTAGACCGTCCGTTTTCATCTTCACCCGCCATATTATTGTAATCGTCGTTGACACAAGCGGCTCGTAGAAGAAACGGCAAAAACAGTTGAGTAAAATCGACAGTTATAAACCCGCTATACTGTGTCCGCATTCGCTCGTACGAACGTAGTTAATTTTCCCGCTGCTTGGTGACCTAACTTTTACCCCATAACTGCTTGAGCGGTTTTTAAGCGGGGTCTCCGGCATGGGTCAGCGTGACAAATCGTTATACATATTAAATTGCACTGGTAGGCCTATTTAATGTCATAATCAGATAGATAAATTAGGAAAATTATATAACATTCGGCTGTTTGCGACAATTATTAATGGTTTCTTCACTATAGCTGCTTTTTTTACTCTTGTTCCTTCAACTTTTCGTCTCTCAATCACTTGCTGAATTTTGTGTCGACTGAATTCCTTAAACGTCTTTGTGTTTTCTTACTTTACAATGCAGTCATGATTTACTATTTTCCAAGCCTGTGTGGATATGCGTGCGCGTGCGTGCGTGGGTGCGCGGGCGTGTGTGTGCACGTGTGCGCTCGCACACATGCATGCACACGTTTTTTTACAGGTTTTTTTCTTTTCAAATGCCAGATCCCCATAATAGTGGCATAATAATCAGATATTGATTGTGGCCACTTAACGGAAGAAGAAGCATGTGCGCGTGCGTGCATGCATGTGTGTCTGTGTGTGTGTGTGTGTGTGTGTGTGTGTGTGTGTGTGTGTGTGTGTGTGTGTGTGTGTGTGTGTGTGTGTGTGTGTGTGTGTGTGTGTGTGTGTGTGTGTGTGTGTGTGTGTGTGTTAGCATGTTAGCGAATGTGCGTGTGTGCGTGTGTGTTATCGTGTTTCAGTACGTCACTGACAGTGGTGGTCGACAGGTTCTTAATTTAGGATCCTCGATCAGTCCAAGTGTTTGGTAGCTATGCAGTGCACCAATGTAGGCCCATGCAGTATGTATAGACTAATTTTGGGTGGTGCGTTTTTGAGTCTACGATCGGTTGTACATTTCCGAAAAAATGAACAGAATATAATTTGAACCGCTTCTGCTGCTGTATGTCGGATATATGACGTCGAAAGGAGGTGGGGAAGGATCGAGCTCGATCGAGGCTGTTCTATTTTTATAGCTTTAAATTAACATCACCATTTCAAATCAAGCATAATTAATTTAATTCCCCTAATTAATTTAATCCCCCAAGCGGAACACTCTGGCCTCGGTTGGGGGTGAGTTTGCACCCACTGCATCCCCAACCTACGGGACTGCAATGGAGACATTTGCTCGTTCTCACTCCTGGTGCAGTGTCTCCAAAACGCTTCCTTCATTTGTATAACATACTGGTTCCAGTGCATGTGTACATATCATTATCATGTCCAGCGCTATCATGAGCTATACGTCATTTTGTGCATATAACGTTCGCACAAGAATTAACTCGCCAGTTGTCACATTATTGAGCTCTCAGTTGCTGCTGCCCGGCGTCAGACAAGCAGCTGCTGCATTTAGCTCTTCGTTCATAGGAATGTTGTTTTGGTCTACACACGTCTTTATATTCACATACATTCTGTATGGGGTCTAGGTCAGCGTTATCTTCGTTGGCTGGTTGCTGTTTTTAGCCGTTTCCATATTTTCTTATCATAGTGACGAACAAAAAACCTAAAACTAACATATAGAATGTTTTCCTGTGTAGCAAAGTCTAGCGTTGGAGATGGCCTCAGACCAGTAACATTCTCGTCATGTGTTGTGGAAGCTGGCAAATATGTCGGTATCTTGCTCCGTAGAGGAGTATTGCTGTAGGGCGGGCACTTGTCTACTCTAGTAGACTCTAAGTCTTGTCTTTCAGCGCGGTGCGCTCTCCATAGGGGTTGTAACTTTGCAGTTCTGTTGCAGTTGCAGCATTTATCTAATCGTTTGTTTAATGTACAACATACACACACACGCACGCGCGCGCGCGCGCGCGCGCGCACACACATATATATGTTACGCCAGCACATGCTCATGTTCATATGCTGCATGATCCTTGCTGACACCCCTTTTAACCAAGCGTTCCCTTTTTATTATTACAAGCATTCCATTAAGAAGAACTGTCTCAGCATCTTCCCTCTGCTTAGCTCATAAATTATTTTCACTCTGCTTCTGTAATTATTCGCGGCCACAGCTCACGCAAATTTGCAAGTTAGAACTATTCTTGTTTTTCTATTAGCGCCAACGCCTCAGGGCAACTTGTAGGCTATCTAGTCTTTTTCTTGTATACTTCGAAACCAACACAACATAGTCTCACTCACACCCAGTCCTCTCCATATCCTAGGTGACACATAAGGTATTAACAAGAGAGGGCCAATGCTGTAGGTCGGCAGCCCCTGCGTACGCCACGTCAGCTGGCAGTCCTTCATTTCCTTTTCCACTGTTCGTTTCCATGTCTCTTTCTGTCCGCTGTCCACTGTCCAGCTATCTTGGGTAGTGCGTCAATGGGCATTCGGCAAATGTGCCCTAGCCATCTTCGACTTTTTGATCTATGTGGCCAAGGATTTTGAGTCTGTTTGACGGAGCAGCTCTTCATTGGTGATAGTGTTTGGTTAAATACTCATACAATCTTCCGGAGACACTTGTTCTGGAATGTCTCAAGCTTGTGTGTTAATCTTGCTGTCAGCTTCCGACACTCGTACACAACATAACGACACATGTAACGAGACGGCAATGGAGATGGCTTGGACATGTTTATCGAATGTCCTGTCCAAGACACTGGACAGCAGACGGGAAAAAGAGACGTGGCTGCCCAAAGAAAATGTGGTGAAGAACTGAACTCTGAAGAGGCGATGACAGCCTGTAGTCTGACCCGGGACACCATCACCACGTGGGCTGCAGACCGACAGCAGGGACGTGCTCACTGGCACTTTTCGCCCGACCAAACCAAACCAGACTGCAGACACTCATTTCGCTATACTTGAAGCCGACCGACAGCTCCGATTACAATCGACGGAATGAGAAGTTGTCAAGTTTACGTGTTATGACGTCACGCCGGCTTCCGGTATAGTCGGTGTCGGTCGGTGTAGTGGATACGCTGCAGTTGGGGTGGGTCTAGTTTTGTCGGGCGAAATATGCCAGTGTATCCAGGCCTTTATGAATGCAGTGATTGGGTGACCGCGAACGGAGCCAGAACAAAGAACGTTGTTTGTGATATTGAATTTAGTTTCCGAAACCATCCTCAACATAATATGTAGCTAGCTTCCTTCATTTGTGTTGCATGCCTATCATTTACAGCAAAACTGGTGCAAAGGGGCCGTACATATAGTACGCTACGTTACTTGTGAACATTTTAAAGACCTACCCAACGCACTGCTGCGCTTCGTAACGCTGACTTGTTTACGTCCGCCAAACTTTCAGGAATTATGCTGCGTTCCAATGTGCTCGTTTATTTCGTAAACACGACGTTGGGGGCGCCTCAAGTAACCAGCATTTCGAAATTCACATTTACGTCATTACAAACATCTTGTACAAACACTGGGAAACTTCTGGGCATGTATGTATCGCCGTCCCGAGGATGGGCATTTTTGATAGTTAGCCTAACCAGTAGGACCTATACCCACTGGGATGATGTTAAAGGGAGCCAGCCTGTTCCTCTACCCAGAATTAGCGAGTTAAGCTTAATCTGTAACAGCAAGTCTGCTGTGTTGAACATGAGAAAATCGTTGAACTACGAACATCAAATGGTATTGTAGCCCACCTCGGCAGTATTGTCAATAAAACTTGTTTTGAAACTAGGTGTTTTGATTTTGAACAAGCTCCGGGGTCGTACCTTCCAAATTGTGAACTTAGTTATGGGCTTACTAAACACTACTTGGCAGGCAATATACCTTCACCCTAGTTATTATAGTCTTAAGAACATTATATTAAATGAAAAACTAGGAACAGACTACCTCCTTTCAAGGTGCTGAATCTTCTAAATTAACTTTATAGGAGCCAACACACCACCAAATATGTGAGTTTATAATATTTTATTACAATACCTACATTTCACCGAAACCTAAGTAAAAATTATGAAATGTCAACATTTTGTGTATAATTTTAACATGTCTCACAAGTACAAAGAAATAACTGACCATACTTTAAATAATTTACTACAGTTCAATGTTTTCTTTATGAAAACATCTAGCAATGTCACTTCTTAACTATGTTAATAATCATGTATACCCTATAAGTATGTTGATTCCAGACCTATTTTAATCTCACTTTCTTGTTACACAATAAGCTTTCAACGTGGAGGAGGATTCAATTTATAATAAAAATGAAGACAGTTGCCCCAACACTTTTAGAACAATATTTGAACTAAATAAATCATGGGCTAACTGTTTTTTTTTTTTACAACAAACACTTGCCATCACATACTGTAAGCAATGATGCACTGAATGGCTAAGGACCACCAATTGTTTTTATGTAGAATGCAGCAACTCTAGATATTTGACAATTATCTAGGTCAGAAACTGCTGAAAATTACCTGGTCATTACACAAAAACTAACATGTTACGGGCGTTCAACACTCGTTTGGGAAGAACAAAAATGCATTGTCTGTTTAGTAAACAACATTCCAGATTGAAACGATGCGTGTGATTTTGTGCCTGCAGTGTCCGATATCTCATCTTCATGTCGTATCAAACTGTAACACAACTTCTATCCAAACTGTCCGACTGCGCCTCAGCATGATGTACGCCAATGACAGCCAATGTTGCGGCAAACGGCATTCACGCAACCGATTCGAGTGTCGTGTAACTACACTGATAGACATCTTCTTACGACTGGATAAATACTGTTGGTGTCACAAATTCACTGATAGCTGCATTATCTGCAGTCGCCCCAACATTTTTGGAAAGTGCACAGTGTCTGTAATGTTTCTTATGGAGAAATTCAGCACCTCCATATAGCAACCATCGTTGCCTCTGCATGTCTATGACTGGGCAGACTCGAGCTCCGCAGCAGGTGTGTCTGGTTCTTCGTCATTGTAAATGTTCTCCGCCTGTAAGAAATGCGACAAATAATTTTTACAAATGCTGAAAAGGAGTTTTATGCAAGCACCAACACAAGTCATGAATAGTGATGAAATAAGGCCAAATGAATTACTTTATTAAAGAGATTAAGTTAAAGAGAGAGAAATGTGGGCTCTACATCCCAAGGCCAGGCCTGTGACTGAGTCCATACTAGTCTCCTGTACCTCTGGATGACAGAGCCCACATTTCGGCATATACAACATTAGCAGTATTGTTATAGATATATAAAACCACAGCATTACTATGCTGAAAAGGAGTTTTGTGAAAAGTTGCATGGAAAAGCATATATATTGTACCAAATAATATATCAGGTTGTACCATATAGTAGTTTGGTTGGATAAAGAATAATTTTTGCTAAAAATTTAATATTTAACATTTACTTATAAAATACAGAAACACAACATAACTACCAAATATTTCTACATGAAGATGTCAGCTAAACAGATACTTAAACGAGAATGCCAGGAGTAGGAGATACACTGGCCAACTCTGCAGTTATTCACTCTTCCACAACACTTCTATGGGATTGCCGTTACTTGGCAATTCTTTTCTGTTACTGATGTCAGTGCATCACTAGAATATTGTGTGTGCACGTGTGCATGAATAATGATGCCATGTGGTGTTAAGAATGTTGTTATATATTCTCCCCCACGGAAAACTGGACTGTATTTATACCTGGGATAAGTAACTCTGAAATAGTTGTACTTGTTTACGAACACCTAAACCGTTGTAGATATGCTTGTCGATCTGGCATATTTTTTATTACCCTCCTTTGAAATCCAGTTGCCCCCATTTTTTTTAGAATCAACCATGTGCGTGCGTGCATGCGCGCAATGTGTACATGCACATACATATTGTACAACAGATATGTGTAGCACTCTACGCATGAACCGTACTGGATGAGGCACTACACAAAATTAAACATAATAGTATTATTTACATTGGAGTTTTAAAAAGAAGCAGAAATATGAACACACCATCTGCCAGACTTGCATGATGTTGTCTTCGGAGACGGAGCAGATTACCCAGGGTTCATTGGGGTTCCACGAGAAGTCCGAGATCTTTGCCGTATGTCCACCGTGAATAAACTGAAACATGCATCTTGTTGCTTGGATAAAACGTATACCAATCGTTTGGTTGTTATAACTTTCTGACTGACCAAGAATGAAGATGTTTTCCCCATGTATGTATTTATTCATTCAGTTCTACAAATAATAGTTCAGACAGAACATACAGTATCTGATATACTTCAGCATTCGTAAGGTTATGGAAGTTCTGCCAAAAACATTTCACAGGCATGATCAATTTACTACGAGTTTTATCAAGTATCATCTTTGCAGATTCTGATCTAATTTATAAATGTACATAACAGGTAAATAAAAAATCTTTGAAAAAAAAACTGTTGCAGTAATTCCTCCTTGCTGTCTACAAAATGGGTAAATTGGAAAATGTTGTGACGTCAACGTACCAGTAGTTCTGGAGGTCCGTCCTCTGCGTCATCCGCTGATTGCTCCTCACCAATTTTACTGAAACACAACAAGATTTTTACAAAACCAGCCAACATCCACCGATGAGGCAACAAGCCAAGGACAACTGCTATCACCATTACAGTCTTTTAATCTTAAACTCATTCCCGCTATTTAAATTCTGCTGTCACCTGCCGAGTAGAACAGTTGGCAAAGGAAGCAGATGCCCCGGAGAGTGGAGGGAAAAAGACCTAGATTGCGATAGGAGGACTGTGTAAAGATAGATTTGGATGGACTACGAAACATTAAGGCCAGACACCCCAGGTGAAATGGTGTTTTTTGACAACAAATACTAAAAATGGTTTTCTGCCATATTATTATACCTTCGTATGCATACTATCAATAAAGTTCACTTCTATGACAACTACGTACCTCTAAGTGAGTTTTAATCATGGATCAAGCATGCTGATATCATGTAATGTTTGAAAGATATAGCCATATTTGTTGCGAAAAACAATATTTTTTTTCTCGTATTTTACCAAAAAATTATTTAAAAAATAAATACACATTAAAAAAAATGCTCTGATCATTTCACAATATAATCTATAGAGAACATGGATTTGCAAGAATTATAACTATATATGAATTCAATAAAAAATGGCAGTGTTTCCAAATTTGCCAATATTTGTTCAAAATGGTGGCCATTTTGTTTGTTATCATTGAAACGAGGGGTCTGGCTGAAAAAAGTTCAATATATATTTTACTCAGTAAGACCCATTTCATGCATTGGGCAGAAAAAATCGAACTGTCTGCACAAATTAAAAAATAATCCTATCTACCTGCCGTGTCTGACCTTAAGGGATGGAGACGGATAATGGAGACAGCAGTGCAAGATCAGTGAGGGAAACGAAAAACAGAAATCGAGGATCTCAATCGAGGCTAGTCTCATCCCCGAGACAGGGAAATAAGAGAACAATTACAGCATTGCATGCGGCCGATAACAAATAACGCTGTGGTGTCCTAAACGGAATTAAAATTCATCTACTGAAAAAATAAACAACTTGAAATAACTTTGTTTGTTTTTTTTATAAATATATTGCCAATTGGTAGATCCGAGGCCAGTGGTGCAGGAACGTGAAGGAAATGTGGGCGTATCTCGGTACACGATGCACTTTCATTGCCTCCAAGTTAGTATATACATATATACAGATTATATCTGAGAACTAGAAGCTGGAATTGGACGAAACAGTGGCGGAGTAGCATACACAATCGGACAAATTTTTGGCTTGGTTTATCTTCGAAAAACTGTCCCAGTAATCCCTCCTTGCTGTCTGTAACTTGTCTAAAAACTTACCTCAGATCCCAGATGTGCAGTCTGCGATCGGTGCCACTTGATGCAAGAATCGTCTCGTTATGTGGTGACCACTGAACCTGTAAATCCGAATCAGTAATTTCAATCAATCAACAGTTTATTTATTTCTAATGAGGGGAATAAAGAAAATTGGCACATTGAAAACAGCTTCAAAACATCTTCCAGAACCTTCATGAAGGGCAAGCATGCAGTATATTTCACACAGTATGCCGAGATGGTTTCTGAATAATTCCCTAGAGGCACCAAACTCTGTGCACAATGTGCAGCAAGTCACATGGATATACCAGTAGCACCACTCAATGGATTAGACACTCATACGATTTGTTCTCCCAGACATCCACACACAAATGCATTTTGTGTCGAATGTCTTGTTTTTTCATTCAAACATATTGACTTTTATGACCACATGCTCGTGAACTCTGATCTAAGTCTTAGAATAAAACACAATTCAAGTGTTCCCACCTGGAAGATTTCGTCCTTGTGCGACTCAAACGAATGAAGCTTCAGTTTCAGATTCCTCAAGTCCCATAATGCAACAGTCTACAAGGGAAACATCGTTTTAACAACCAGCTACAGTTAGTTGTTGACATGCACTGTACAAAAACTCATGAGCCTTAAACTGACAACAGATTTAGCCCATTGATATTCACGTTTGCCGATATCCAATTTTTTGTAATGTGTGGGTAATTGTTTTATGTAATATGAGCAGTTTATTTAATAAGAGTGCATAGATAGTTGCTAAAATCATTCACTCTGATCATTACATCTGGCAATATGCGAGTGTGAACAGCCACGTCCACATATCACGATTGGGCCCCATCAAAAATAACATTGAAAGTAATTTAATAGTAGTTTGTCTAACAGTTTCATCAGAATGAAATAAACGTGTACAAACAAACTGGCATGTTTCATACTGGTCACTTGATGGGGTCAGTGTTTGGTGTAATGGGTCAAGTGAAAGTCTTACTGAGGGACCTATAAATAGACGGTTGGGATCTCTGGGCTAGACTTTAATGCTTGTCTACTAGTAGTTAGCCATGTTGGACAAGTAGTTGGCCATGTTGGACAATTTGTTTGACGGGACAAGTTGATTGAGTCATAATATATACTGTTTGCTGTAATCAATAGATATTGAAATGTAATTCCTCAATGAAAGAACCAAACACCATTAGTCGCTTACATACATTAACGTACTTGTTGGCAATAATATTAACGGTTTATATTTAACACCATTTTTTGTGGGGCAAACATATTTCTTTTGGGACAAGTAAACTTGAAATAACACTTGTCCTAAAGAACAAGTGCTTTCTGGGAGTTAATGTCATGCTCTGGATCTATGCATGACACTTGCCTTGTCTGCGGAGCCGGTGGCCAGGATGAACTCACTGTAGGGGTTGAAGGAGAGACAGTTCACCTCGGCCGTGTGCGCCTCCACCGTGTGACTCGGCTTACTTGTGTTGTTGTTCCGGGTGTCCCAACTGACGGACAGACATACACACTATCAGATAGGGGGTGCCTATTGGGGATAGTCTCGTGACTTCGTGATGGTATTGTGGAAGCTAGACATGCATATGTAAATGATATGTTCCAATTTCAGATACCGCACGGACCAAGCCAAAATTGAGGGGTGGCGACATCACATAGCTGAAGTCAGATGCAGCAATGATATACATCGCAGGACTGTTTGATAATTTCCCTTAGTGATTACTATGAATATGTGCAAGTATTTTCGTCGCATGTTCACGTCAACAGGTACTGATGTATCACACTGGTACTGCCACCTAGTGTTCAAATATGTTTCTTCTGGTTATTATCTGATACAAAATTGGGACAACTTACATCATAAGCTTCTGATCATCTGCAATCGACCCGAACAAGCTTTCATGCAGCAAATGCCACGCTACGTCCTAGAAATGCAAACCAAGGTGTTAATCGTTGCAGACATAAACAGCCACCTAAAAAAAACTGGGATAATGAATGGCATGCTTGAAAACATGGCTTACTCAAAACAAATGTCACTTTTATGCATAATACGTAGATGAAAAATGCAAGCTGCGAACATTGTTTTTTGATAACTGACAATAGTGAACTTCTGTAGTGTCTACATCCTCAGGAATGAAACATGAAGTGTATAAAACAAAAGGCGTGAACAGGGATGTGCAAGAGCATGGAACAGCTGAAGATTTAGGGTGGGAATGCGATTTCAAAGAAACAAGTGTTGAGTTGAGAAGTAATGTGGAGTTGATTTGGCCAGCAGTATACATTCAACATGTCCTTCAACATAGCAATTCTGGTATTAAGAACATCACAATTATAATGGTCATTTTAACATGTGACAATAAGAACAACCGTGCCCTCACCTCAACGACAGATGTGTGGCCAGTGAAGATGGTCTGTGCATCAATGACCCGTCCCTCTTTAGGGGTTGCGTTGATGTCCCACAAACAGATTGTCTACAACATTAAAATGTTACATTTACGCTAACATAGGCAAAAGGATTCTTATGATAATGAACACATTTTTTTTAAGCTATTCAAATAAGGTTTTGAATGTTGTAGCCAGGGTACTTTATCTGTGCAATAACCAGACACTTTTAAAATCATCAATAGTTTGAAAGATAAATGGGTATGTTGCCAAAATCATGTTTTGTACACTTTACAAATTAAAAAACATTTCAGCAAATGCTCTGGTTGTTGTGCAATAGAATGTATGTAGATGTTCAAGATTTATCATTATATGCATTCAGTAAAGAATGGCACTGTTTCTAAATTTGCTAAGATGGCAAACATTTTGTTTGTTACTACGGAAACTGGGGGTCTGTTAAAGTTAAACATATTTTTTACTCAATACGACCCATTGTATACATTGAGCAGAAAATTGGACTAATTGCATAAATTAAAAAATAATCTATCTACCTGCTGTGTATGGCCCTAACCACCACCGTTGATGTCGAGATACCATACTATACACAAGTAATTAATATTATAGGCATTTCCCAAAATGTTCAATGAACAAAGAAATCAAACACAAAAGTTAATGCTTTCTGGCACTATGGGTATGTTTCGATATCTACTCACGTGATCATCAGATGCACTCAGCAAATTGCCGTTCAAATTCGGATTCCACGATAACCCATACCTATAATAAGAGTAATGATGGAAAGATTAGACGTTCCCGCAAGAGGATTTGCTACGCTGTGGATGGACATTACAAAACTACAGACCACATCACAGTCAAAACACAATCTGATTCATAACGGTGCTCGAACCAATTCTGCAAGATGTTTCAAATGGCGCGAGCTCAAAAACTTACAATAAAGACAGATAGATCTACCGGATAGGGGCAGTTGGTGGGACCTGGAGGGTTTAATTTTTTGATGACATTTTAAATTATTTTGTTTGGAATGCTATTAAAAAACAACTGTATGATTTTTTAGTATGATGTTAGCATGAGCTATATATAGATATATATATATGAACAGTTTAAGGGTAAAACGTGATATATCAAGTTTTTGCTTTTGAGAAAAACAACTATGCTTCATCCTCGAAGCATAAATATAACTTGTAAATTAAATTGGAATGTCTGCAGAATAAAGAACTAAAATAGTTTTGGTACATTTCTATTCCGAAATTAACATATATTTAAGTCGAACGTATCCCCCTAACTGGTGTTAAAAACATTTTGCTGAAACCTTTAAAATGAAGGTGAGACCCACCCTTCCTTCTGATGACCTTTCAGTCTCAGTTCTGGCTGACATTCTCCACTTGGGTCTGAAAATAAGCAACACATCTTACTATTGGAACACTGCAAATAATATTCTCAACCAGACAATTCTTCATCCCAATATATAAATAACATCATTTTTTTATGATTCTGTCGTACAGTTTTTTTAGAGAATAACTTCTGCTCAGTGAGTCCATGAGAGGTTCTTTCTATTTCCCTTTGTGGGATCTTTTATTTCCCCTGGCAAAGACACCAGATAGAAGGAACCAACAGCTTATAGTCTCTTCCGAAAGACACAGGCAATGTAGGGTGAATGAACTTGCCCAAGTTTTGGCACGGCGGCTGAACCAGTACCGAACCACCGCCCGGTCGACACCAGGGTTTGAAGCCCGGTTCCTCTGAATGACAGCCTAGCACTAACCCTAGCACTAACCCTAGCACTAACCGATGGACCACTGCATGTTTCTTTATCGTATTCATATTATCAAATATCAGACCTGCCTACCCCAAAAACTTCCTGTCAGTAATCCATCTTCCCATTTACACTGATTTTCAGGAATATACGCTTCCTGTCAGTAATGCAGAACCACCATGTAAGATATTGTCACCGGGGGGGGGGAGGAGGAGTAGCGATTACATTACACTGGGTCAAAACCATTAGTTACACTGTCATCAACACCACCTACACTCTAGCCTACTCAACTCTAGTATAATAAATGATAGACGGGGGGGGGGGGGGAGTGATGGACCAAAGCCATTACATTACTGTCATCGACTAGACTGTAGTAACTGTATGATGTCACCCATCATTTCGTGCCGCGTGACTTCGTTTTGTTTCATCGCAGAAATGCGAATTTGTCATAACGCTGTTTCCTATTGGTTACATTACGACCACGCTCAGCGAATGAAAAACCATGTCACAACATGCTGCATACATATGCTGCCACCTGTTGAATATAGTGCAACCTAAATTTGAGTGATTACCCAACATGGTCACACTCCGTAATATTTTCATCCATCACCATAATACCGTAATTTTAGGTGACTTTCCGGAATGATTCCGGACAATCCGGAATGGTAGGCAGGTCTGAAATATCAACCAAGTGCAGCTTGTTTGTGACACATTACCATAATGATCAGAAATAGCACTCATTCCCGAAGAAGTCCTGAAGAGGTATATGGCTGATTGTTATCTGAAGATTAGAAAATAAACCATAACATGTGTATCATTAGCGTAGAAAGGAAATGGTTAAAAATAAGCTTTGAGCCGTTTTGTAGCATTCATTTCAGACTAGTAATAAAAAGTTTAGAAGAATGAAATAACTACGTACATTACTTGAAAATCAAGACAACCTAAAAACCTGAACACATTGATATGTGAGGTCTAACAAATGAATGCCTACCTGGTTTTGATGGGTGTTTCGTGTAATCGAAGACAAGTACGTCACTAGATGGCGTCTTGGTGGCGATGACACAGGGGTTCTGTGGCATGTAGCGGGCGCGGTTCACTTCCCCCTCGTGGTTAATCTTGATCTCAATCTCGATCTTGCCACTCACTGACCCAAAACCTCCAAACTCTATAATCAAAGCACGCATTACAATTAATAATAATAAGCTAACTTCTATTGCGCCTAAATCCTTGGAAACCAACCACAGAGGCGCATTAAGACAAAAGGATTGGTCAGTCTCAAAATCCATAAGCAGTATACCAGTTGTCAGCAGATGGGTCAAGGCACTAGGAAGCTACGGTGGATAAGCAAGGTTGTAAAGATAAGTTTTTAAATGACGACTGAATTTTTTAAATAATATTTTCAATTTATCAACACTAAGAGGGAGCATATTCCAAAGAGTTGGTGCAGCAACAGAAAAAGCCCTAGTTCCCATGTTAGTGTTGACTCTAGGAACAAAAAATAGGTCAGAACTAAATGATCAACGCCGGATAGGTTACAGGAGTAAGCAGTGAATACAAATAAGATGGCTGCTTAATGGACAGTGCCTGGTATGTAATGATACAGATCTTAAATATTATATGACAGGACAATTGCCACACAATTTTGACACATTGAAGTTTTGCCAGCGATATTATACTGAAACCAATAACTGACATTCTCATGAAGTCATATTAGAGTAGCCGTTACATCTTAAAGACTACTTATCCTGTCTAGAATAAATTATCCAGTGTAGCGTCTGTGAACGGAAGGACATATAACTAGAGTGCTTGCAAACCTCTGAACAGGTTTGGATATAATCACGCTGACAGAGCAACAACAACAGATGCTGCAATGGTGCGAGAATAATTGGCTGTGCAGAAATACACGTGCAAGGACGATGGAAAGAAGAATGAATCACCTGGGGGAGAGATTGGTATGCAGTGCAGCTTAGCAGGAAGATTAGTAAGAAGCCAGATGAAGTGGGCAAGCCACCTAATAAGATGCGGACAGACTACTGTAGAGTGTGGAGGCATTGAAACATCCAAACCACTGCAAAAAGCAACATCTGAGACGAACGGACTAAGTGAGGAGGGACTTTAGAAAGCTGGTGGAAACAAGGAACTTGGGCCGCTGACAGGGAGCAGTGAACAGCAAGAGCAGTCCAGCGGTACAGGAGCTAGTCCTCACCCCGGTACAATGGAACCTCGAGGAAGAACAGAGTTTGTACCCATACCTCCTCTCTCACTGTCATAGTGTGATGCGTCAAATTGGGCGTTGTCATTCGGCAGCTGAACGCTGGCAATCAGCAGATGGTTCTGTTCGTCTGACCTGATCAACAACCAGAGACTGTCATCAGTGACTTGTCAACAACTATCAAACAATACAAAATATACTGTTCACAGTTCCAAGATTCCAATCGACAGCAAGAAATAGACTTACTTTGGAGCAATTGTTGAACCATATGCGATGTTTTGACCTGTCTATGTGCAGCGTGAACAAGATCCGCTGTAGACGGGTCGAAACTTCGCATATGTTTCAACAACTGCTGCAAAGTAAGTTTATTTCGTGCAGTCTGTTTAAAAATAATAATCTTCATGTACCAACACAAATATAACACGTACAACTTCAAGAGACATAAATTTTGAGAAAACAGAAATATTGATGCTCAGGTCTGTGTAATCAAACGAATCACACGCAAAATAGTAATATATATATACAACTTCAAGTGACATCACTTTTTTTAGACAACAGAAAATCATCTTTGAACATTCAGTGATTACATTCACGTGAGCATTATCGCAGCAATGAATACAGTATCTTAAAACTACAAGAAACTACAAAGTTGGGCCATTGCCGGTTCATAACCAATGAACGGACAGCAACTTACAACTGCTACAACTACATGGTTTTCATTCACAGCATTCGTTCATGAAATACAGTGTAGAATTTAGTATCTACGCTGTTTCGATGTCATGCTTGGGTAATTTTCGATTCATGGGTGAAGTTACCTCCAATTTGTTTTCGATTTTCAAACCGCACAAAATTCAAAGTACTCTTTTATCAATGAGAATTAAATAGATTCCTTGATTTCTGGTGCTTTCAAAGTTTGTATAAACTAATAAACACTAAAGGAAGTTTTACTGTTTCAAATGGCAACATCTTGTGAAATCCATTAATGATAGAACTAATTGTATGTGCATTGAATTAAAAGAATACTGTTACTCTCCACTGCATGTTTTGTTTAGCAACGAACAGAATGCTATGAATTAATACCTGGACACGTCTGTACAGTATAATGCATGACTACAAATACAACGGTAATTCAGTAAAACAATATTTACAAGCAGACATACGACTATAATTTAGATTTCGCCTAAAGGCAAGTCATCAGCTCGATCAGGTTTTGTATAAAAAGAGAAAGAAAATGTCAGACATGATAGTATGATTATCAATTCGCTGCTTTGATACTGGACAACTGATAACAAGAACACAGGACTGTAACGTAACCCAGGTTAAACTGGTTTACCCAAATATAGTGGATAAATGTCATTGAAAACAAAACGATGAAATAGTATGTGGTTGCAGTGTCAACATTGCAGTGACAAGTAATCCATTTTTTCACCACTAACACTAAAAGTGGACAGACATTAAGATGTTTAACTGTAGCATGCAGTCAATACATGAAACGCTATCCCATAGACTAACACGGGAATCTAGGATAAATGAGAAACCCTGTTTTCCGACCTATAAATTCCGGTTGAAACGTCTGGGGATTCAAATCGGGTTCTGCATCTGAATCAACAACATAGCTCCAGTCAGGATAACAGGCCCACAGGTCCAATAACGCCAGGAGTACACTGCTAAACTTTTGTTGTCAATCATGCTTTATTTAAACAGATATGCCATGTAAAACACACTGGTTGACAACTCGAAAAAATCTTGAATCACGTGTTGATCAGACCAGCGAAATAGTTGGCAATCTGATTTGATATGTAACTGCATCCAAACAACTAATGTTGCAGTGTGCCCCAGTCTATGCTGTGATGTGCCAGACAATGTTTGCTGGTACACAACAAAACTCGGTAGAGGCAATGGGCTTAAAACACAACTGTGAGTCGAATGAAAATATTAAGGGCATGCACGTGTGCAGTTCCAGAAAATAACATTACGGTTGTGGTAGTGCGCACTGGCGGTGCAACAATGTGCACTGACCAATCGACATAGTCGTGGAATATGCACTGACCCTATCGGACAACCACGGAGCAAAGAACTGTTGCTAACCTGTAACTTGCAACAAAAGGTTAACAATGTACGCCTGGCATAAGACGCTTCTTTCATAAGGTAAAAACATCTAGAACACAATGCATCTAGAACACAATGTGTGGACACTAACTGTTCACCCCATTTACAAGTCACTGTTTCTGGGAGTGAACTACTGTTATCTACATTTTCAGCAAGTTAACATCAACATTTTATACATAAGAATCTATCTAACATCTTACTACTGATTTTTAAATTTGCTTGATGTTGCTTAACTTTACTACAAAAATGGGATTTATTCCAACCTGTATTATTACCAGTTTAACCTGGGTTACATGCATGTTTCAACTAAGAAGGGTAACATTTGACAAACCTGTCACAAAACAACCAATTGATTTACAGCATCTTAGCAGCATGTTTTCAAATTGAAATCGATGAAGAATGACTTACGTATGTGTGCCCAAGATTAGTCGGTGAAGAGAGTAGTCTTTGCCCTCTGGTCTGAAACAGTAAGAAAACTAAATATTCAGTTTATCAAAAAATTATATACTTATTTATTTTTTACTACAGGCATACTACTTGAATGTCTGAAATAAAATATTATTATTTAGGATAAAAACAACAGCACAAACATCCATTCTCAGGCTGCAAAATAAGGCCGGCCAGATCGTCCTGGACGAGTTGTTTCAGTGACCGCGGACTAGTCCATTTTTAGAGGAGCAGTCTCATCGGACTAGCTGTAATTATGTGAATTAATTTACGCTGTGCATATGCTAGTTGGGTGTTGTGATGGAATAAAACAAGACAAGACAATAAGGTAGCATTTTACCACACGCAGCTAAATATTGCGTTCAACCGTCGAATATGAAACTTGCTGAATGCAGAGAATGTAAATGGCGGCTGTTTACATCCGGTTAGGATAGGTAGTGCTGCCTGCGATCGAGTGCTGCCTAGCGACCATGAGTGATGAGCGACATGGACAAACATACATGCGCGGGTTACAGACATAATTACGTGCTATTCCAGCGTTATTCCCGCATTGGGTGATTATCTTAGCAGGTTACCAAACACCATCAATGTTATTGATCGTTCAGTCGTCAGCTTCGGGAAAGGAAATGCTAATGAAAAGTAAAAATTAGGCCAAATGATGCAACTTAGTCTGATAATGTCGGTCCTAGGCTTCGGCTTGTCCACCACTGTCGTTTGCCGTCCCTGATTAAACTAAAAGTATTTCTTCTGATGACTTTGCACTTGGATCTACGAAATCACATGTATTTGTTTCTATTAACGACACGTTTAGTTGAACATTAATTGAAATGAGAAACGGCTTGTTTTCTTTAGGAAATAAAGCCATTTTTAGTTTTACTATGTGCCATTACTGTCACATATATATGATACAAGTCATACAACAGTATGGTGGTACCCGGCACATTCATTTTCAAGGACTAGTAAAATAATATCAGAACTAGTTTTTGAGTGAGCTAGTCCGACGGACTACTTGTTAGTATAGATTTTAGTATGTGATACAGCAGTGGTCCCCTGGAATATGCCGTCGTTTTTTATGCCGCCTCACCCAAAATATGCCAAAACTGCCGCCTTGTAGCTATTTCGTACACCCATTTTTTTTTTTTGCATTCTTTCGCGATATATTCAGCTTTGGTGTTAGCGAGCGGCGTGAAAAGACACCATAAAATCACTTACAGCGTTCGAAATAGCACTTGTCCGTGACAAGTGATTTTTGGCCCGGACAAGTAAAATGACTCGACATGGTTATCCGGCGGACAAGTGACAATTTATATTAAGACAGACCCCGCATCAGCCATCGCTGATCGAGGCTGTATTTCACACAATCATAAATCGTTCAGTTTGGCCGACGTACACATTGCTTCCACTCTCGGATCATATTTGATGAACTTTGGAAATAGTAGACTTTGTATCGCTACCTGTTATTTCAATAAGTATATAGTTTTAACCATTATTACTCCTAACCCACGCGGACTCGGCAGTCTTCCAAGACCAAGTCATCGAACGTTAGCTGATCCAGATCGGTGACAATTTTCAAAACTTGTAACTGGCTCTCCGGTAAATCTATGGTGCAGGTTGATAAACTGAATATTAATGACATTTCAGAAGTGTTGTTGTATCTATGTGACATCTATTTTAACCATAAATTGCAAGTTTTCGAAGCTGAATTATGCAAGACGCGCGGCCGGGGCGCCAACCGCCGTTGACATGTCGGCTTCTGCCAACTATGGCGGTATTTACCGCCTGGTAAATGTACTTCAGACACCGTTAAAACTGTTTTATCATCATTGAAATAGTAATAACATTTAGGAAAAAATCTGCGTTTGTTTGGTGATGATCAATTGAATATTATCTTCGTTTGTAAAATATGGAACTTTGTTAATATTGAAGTTCATAGAGGTTTAACAAAATAATATTAGATTATATAATTTATTATGATTTTTGTGACAACATTTCCCGGCTTCGCATTAGTCGTATTCCTGGATGAGTGGCATCTTCAATGACAAACTGATGCCAACATTTTACAGCAGTGTTATATGTTTTATATATGTATATATATATGTCATATTAAACATAAACAGTTTTTGCAACATTATAAAAACAAATAGCAAGGACAACAATTGTCTCATTCCTATCATCGTAATAATTATTTGTTATTAATAAAAGCGTTCATATCAGCATCACTAAAATATTGGTATACATCATGTAGCGTGTCTACTTTTAATATTCGTGATGAATAATAATTGACCGGAAAATAGTTGCAAAAATAATTTTGCAATTTCAATTTTTTTTAGATTAAATTAAATTGTGTCTTTGATCACAAGTCACTCAGATGTACGTGCAACGAAACAGCAGGAACATTGGGTTGTCATAAAAATTAGACAAAGACTTTTTATGTTTTTTTCCCATAGCTTCGATTCCCCGTCACAACCAATCGGACAAGTTAAAATTTTGGCGGACAAGTAGATTTCAAAACCTACTTGTCCGGTGGACAAGTAAATATTCTGGCTTATTTCTATCGCCGACTTATATTCTTCCAAAATCGCTCAGTGTTAGGATTTACCTCTTGGAACTAACTCCATCGGACAATGTGAATGACAATATTCCCACGGGATCCCTGGTGTCTCCAATGGTGACACCTTGCAGAGTTTCGACATACTAGAAATCTAGACATTCATGTAACATGGCGTCCAAACGGTAACTGCGTTTTGGTTTATGACTTTCGTGGGAGTAAAAACCGTGCAGACTGATGGCACTACGTCACTATTCTGCACTTGTGTCGAATCGGGACCCTTTCGAAGCTCAAATAAAAACCGTGCATCCTAGTCACTAATTGGCACTTGTATTGAATCGGGACCCTTTTGAAACCCAAATAGTGACCCAGTTTGCGCTAGTCTGCGCCGCTGTGGCTGTGCATTACCGCAAATGCCCACAAGAAGACAAGTCTACTCAACTAATGTTCTATGCCTTTTGTTTGTTTAACAAAATAAGGAATTTGATTCATAAAAAACTTTGTGCTAAATATATAATTTGTATTACGACTAAGTTGTGCAAACAAACTTTTGGGAACATTTATTTGAGTGAAGTACTTACGAATATAAACCACCGAAGTTCACATTTAATAAAAGATGCCTATTGCCCAAAACGTGTATACTAACATTATTAATAACTTGGGCTAGACAATGATATGTTTGCACATAAATTGGATATGCTAAACAATGTATACTGTTTTATAATAAAGGACACAATTTGAGTGGAAACCACACCTCAACACGATGAAACAATCATGATTACTGACTTTTGTTAATCATGATTACTGCATTTATAAGTAGTGTCTTGTAGGTTTATATCTCCCCTCTATATTCAACAGTAAAGGTTAAAATAGAATGCACCATTTAAAAAAAATCTCAGGGGGAATACGCCTCCCGGACCCCCCTAGCATTGCTTCGTGCCTGCGGCGCTTGCAAAGCCCACCCCTACCACCTATCATTTTACCCAGGGGAAGGACTAGTTTTTTTTAAATAAAGCTTTCCTTTAGCAATAAAATGATACCTCATTCATATTTTTATTAGCAAAAGTTGTGATTTTATAGAAACAGTATGCTACAGAGGATTTTCAGTGGTCACTTCTAGGGTTAAACCACTTACCTCAGCTGTGTTTATTGTGAAAGTTTCTGGCTTTTTCATTTTAATTTGCCAATCAGCATATTCAAACATGGCCGGCTGAAATGTTGTAATGTGATTACTATACATCGAGAGATACTGACCTAGAGACGTCAGGAAGCCACTGCGCTGTCAAACTGGGCCACTCGAGGGCATGTGTCATCACCAGGTCGTACAGGAATGGTGTGTTCTTTTTCCATATCTTGTATTCTTCGTTGATGACGCGCTCCTCGACCGCATCATCGAAGCCACCTGGTGTACAAATCATGTATTTTATGTAAAACATAAAACTTTCATCAGTGCTACATGCACTGTTTCTGTGACATAAATTAGTTTGGGGGACACCTTAGTGTTGCAATCAGTCCCCCCCAAAGTTTCCGCCATCCTGAGTTGTTTTCTGCCAGCTCTCTCAGCGTCTTGGTGTCGTGATCAGCCTGACGCCCGTCACTATGTGATCCGAGCGCAGCATGTCGAGCGAGTTTGTGGTGTGCCTGTTGACTCCGCCCCTGTACCGGCCTGACCCGACAATGGTAAACTGCACGGCCAGTTGAGCAAGGCTGTTTTTGGACATTTATAAAACGTGGCCAAACATTTATGTCATTACTGATTTGTGGATAGCCATTATTGACAAAATTAAAGGACACAAGTTTTTGGTGTTATGCACCTAAAACAGTTAATAAAAACTAACCATTTGCAATAGTAATATAAAAGACAATATTTGTTAACATTAGCAGGCTGCAAAATAAGGCCGGTCCGATCATCCCGGACGAGTAGTTTTAGTGATCGGATTAGTCCATGTTTAGTGGAGCAGTCCCATCGAACTAGCTGTGATCATGTGAATTAATTTATGCTGTGTATATGCCAGTTGGGTGTTGTGATGGAATAAAACAAAATAAGACAAGGCAGCATTTTATTACACGCAGCTAAATATTCTGTACGACCGTCGAATTGGAAACTTGCTGAACGCGGCGAATGTAAATGGCTGCTGTTTACATCCGGTTAGCACATGATAGGTGATCGGCGATCATGATTGATGAGCGACATAGATAAACACACGGGTTACAGACATTGTTACATGCTGTCCCATTGTGATCGTAGTTTTGTTATTCCCGCACCGGGTGATTATTTTAGCAAGTCCCCCAAATGCCAGCAATGTTACCGATTGTTTAGTTGGCTTCGAGAAAGGAACTGTTAATGAAAAGTTAAGTATAGGCCAAATGATGCAGCTTAGTCCGACAATATCGATCTTTCGTCGCCATTAGGCTTCAAAATTTAAATTCTTGTCCACCACTGCTGTTTGCTGCCCCTGATTAAATTTAAACTAGTCATTTCTTTTGATGACTTTGCAATTAGATCTATGAAATCACATGTATTTGTTTCAATTAATTTAGTTGTAACATTTAATTGAAATGAGAAAGTTTGGTTTTCTTTATAAATAAAGAATTTTTTTATTACGTGCGCCCATAGGCCTACCCACTGTCCCATATGATACAACTGTGTGATTGATGGTACCTGGAACATTTAGTTTTAAGGACTAGTAAAACAATATCAGGCCTAGTTGTTACCGAGTCAGTTAGTGCAACAGACTACTTGTCAGCTAAAGCCATTGTGCATCTTGCATTAGGCCCATGATCAATTTATATGCCTGAATTAGGCACTTCAACAAAACTTGCCAACCCTGACACTTTCCATGTGCGCGTGGTGTTGCATGAAATAGCTGTTGCGTTTACTTTGCATATGGGTAGCGTTTTGCTTTAATTCGTTGTTTGGTGCTCTTTATATTCGTCAGTTACCTCATTCATTGCAGGCATCTTATCCACGATAAGTCGAAGCTTCATTACGCGTTTTTCTTTTTGAAATTTCACCAAAATTAAGCTACGTTTCACTAATTTTACAATGTGGCTGTTTCGCTGGAAGTTTTTACAGAACAGTATTCAATAGAGCCGAAATATTATGTTTTTAGCCTGATCAATAGGTTTCATTTAGTGTATGTTGAAAATGTTGTTCTGCCAACCACACCTAATATGTGGTTTTAGCGCCGTTCAAAACATCTGACCTCAGTGTCAATGAGACCGAGAACACATCACATATCATGGAGCCAGATAAGACTTATTCTATTTTAAATCACTACAACATTATCTGTTTAAATTTTTGGATAGATAGTACTTTAACAATTTAATGATTATATATATTATAGGTCCTATGGGCCAGGCCAATTTTGCTATGAGTTAGGCCAGGGCTGGTTACTGCTTACCCCTGGGGCATGTTGGCTTGGAATAATTAATGTGGTTTATTGCTTGCATAAATTATTCAAATATCTTCATAATCAAGGACATTATGGCCTTTTACTGAAATGTGTTGGTCTGTCGATGTTGTGCATTAATTACCCAATATAAACTAATTAATTAAATTGTTCTTAGATGATTTGTTAATGCATATTTATTACCATTATTAATGTGGTTATACACATTGCATAATATTAATATGTATAAATATCTTCATAATCATGGGCATTTAATTGGAATGTGTTGGTCTGTTGAGTTTGCATGCTACATTACTAAAATTAACTAATTAATTTGGTTATAATTAGTACAAAAAATATTAAATATTGTAATATTATGACTCTAGTACTGAAATTCGCAGACAATACAAAAATGTTCAGAACAGTTAAAACAGATGTAGATAAACACACTTTAGAGGATGATCAAGCTAAATTGGTCAAAGGTCTGAAAAATGGCAAATGTTATTCAATTTTTGGAAGTGTAAATGAATCCACATAGGACATGGAAATAATACATAATGGGGGGGTACTATATTAGGTACAACTGTAAAAGAAATGGACTTAGAGGAGTAGTGCTGACATAAAAGTTTCGGAGCAATGTGGAATTACTGCTTCAAAGGGTAACAAAATACTAGGGTTAATTAGGAGAAATATCACATATAAGGAGAAACAGCTAATTTTACAAAGCATTAGCTAGGTCACATTTGGAATATTGCATACACGCATGGAGGCCATACTGTAAGGACATAGATAAGCTAGAAAGAGTGCAACGAAGAGCAACTAAGCTGATTCCTGAACTGAGAGATTTTGGTTATGAAAGACGCCTATTAGAATGTGGGTTGACAACACTAGAGACTAGGAGATTTAAGAGGAGACCAAATAGAAGTTTTTACGTTATTAAATGGTTATGAGGATATTGATAGAAATATTTTTCTTCAAACTGAAAGAAGGCAGCATAGGCAGAGGAGAGGGTACAATGCAGCATTCTCTCAGATGACAATAAATGCCTGGAACAAATTATCTGATGATTGTGTTAATGCTAGCCGTGTAAATGTTTAAAAATAAAATTGACAGCTATCTGGCGAGGGCGGGTTGTACGTAGGTGGAAAACTGTTGGGATTCCCATTCTCGATAAACCAAAGGCTTCCTGTCCGCATGCCGTTTGGAGCTTATAGCTCTGGTCGGCAATCTTGTTGGTCACTGTATTTTCATAACAGTATTTAAATATCTATATAAATAAAAAAATTGACATTTTAAAGCAAATATTTATCCCAAAAAAGTTAATTTTGCCACTAAGAAATACACAAATGATGTTTTTCTGCTTTAAAATCACAATATATTTTGGTATATTAAAGATATCTTAATAAAATAAACAGTTATGTGATCCTTAAGCTGTTACCTTTAATTTAAGCCCATTCCCAATGGTCTAGCATGATATTTTTTGTTGTTGAAGTACCTACCTAAATTCTGTCTGAAACTGAATGTTTAAGATTAGTTCCGATAGTGAAAACGATATGGGACGGATTCTACCTAAGTACCGTTTACGTTCTATTCTTGGTAAAGGATGCCTGAATCTGTTTGACTGAACGGAAAAGTTTTTGCCGAAACATACCGCTCTTGCCTGCCATTGTTTTCATGCAATGTGCATCAATTTGATCAAAGGGATGAAGCCGGTTAAAGATGGCGGCAAAAGAACGACAGAAGAATGGACAGAGTGAAGTGCAAAACGTCATTATAAGTTTGACACAGTATACAAAAAGCACACATGATAGCATATACAAAGCAAGACAGATTGTAGGTTTTTGATGCACAACAACAAATCATCATACCACCGTCCTTCTCCGTCATTTTTGTGTTTACGAAGCAACACCAAGCACCTACACTCGCGCCAAAATTTCACAATAGCAGTGCATCATGGGAAATGTAAAACACGTTAAAATATATATTTTTTTATTTGCATCAAATACTTTTATATTATATTTAGAAGTTACAGTGCCTTCAGTTTATTGTGATGTAATATATAATAATGATTAATAGTCATGTTAAAAATACATTGCCCTATAAAACAAGCTGGTATTGTAATTCCGGGTGTAGTATCACTTCCTGTTGTAGACCTTAACTAACCATTCGCTGCCGTCATCGATTTGCACGTAGCACGTCACTTGTTTGGGCTTATAGGACATAGTTCTGGGAGAAAAAGAAAGAAATAAGACAATAATGATAAATTATGTCAGTTGTGATAATTAACGCTTTCGCAAATTAATTGTGGAATTAAAGCAGAACTTTTTTCTATGATAATTATTAGCCATATATATATATATATATATATATATATATAATTATATATATATATATATATATGTGTGTGTGTTTTACAACAAATTAAACTGGGATATTGCATGCTAACACTTCCCGTTTTCACAGTGTATCTCTCGCGTTCTCGCATCCCTCTCTCTCATACACACTCTTACGTTATCTTCCTCCCTGCCTCCCCTTCCCTCCATCTGTTTTCTCTCCCACCCTCATTACCCCCTCCCTCCATCTATAAATCTCTCTCACTCTTTCACTCTCCCTTTCCATCAACTCCCACCCATCCATCCCTCCTTCCCTCTATCCCCTCGATCCCTCCATATCTCCCTTCCTCATTCACTCTCTCTTCCCCTATTCTACTTCTTCTTCCCTCCATCCCTCCCGCCCTCTCTTCCCCTTTTCCCTTGTTAATTGCCCCTCCATTTTCCACTCTCTCTTCCCCAGCCTCAATCCTCCCCATCCATCATCCTCTCTCTCCTCTTCCGTCCCCCTCTCAATCCCTCCTCTTCTCCCTCTCTCTTCCTCCTCAATCCCTTCTCTTTATATTTCTCAGTGAGAATTAATTGCGAAGCGCGTCGGTAGACGTAATTAATCCTATTATAGTATGTTTATTGGCAACACTTATTCCTTTTCTCAATCTGAGTTTATTATGTTGTTTGTGATTTTATTGTATCAATGCAATCCACTGACGTATTTGTGTTGTAAAGTAGTAATATACAAATACAGAAACACTTCAACAGAACTATAATTTTTAGCCCGTATCCTTCCAGTAGTATTTAAACGTGGAAGCGATTTTTGGGTGTATTTCACGTTCGGTGTCTGACTCACGGGCAGTCAACATGGAGGAAAAGTAGTGTTGAAAGTTAGTTCTTGTGGTTTTTACGTCACCATGTTTTGCTTTGTGTTGCAAATTCATGTGTTCGACAGAATGCAGTTGAAAATGCACTCGAAATAATTATTTGTTCACTCCAATGTAGTATGGAGTCAGTGATATTGAACGACCAGGAACAGCGAATTTATGCGGATTTATTTTGCCGTTGCGATGCTGGCAATTCTGGGAAAGTAACTGGTTTAAAAGCAACTGAACTATTTATATGCTCTGGTTTACCCCCGGAGACTTTACACCAGGTAAATGAACCTTTTTTGTTTTTATGACACTGACTGTCGCATTTGTCAACTTAATTGTATTTGAAAATGCGGTTGCAGAAACTGAAATCGGTCGTGCCTTGCCCTTGTTCAGACTTCAGTTGTTGCCTAATCTAGACTAAACTGGATGCTATTTAACCCTTGTACCCTACACCCCACTATGGTGTCATGACCATAGATACAGCACAACATCTGGAATTCGTTTTCACCCCAAAGTGTTCTTTTATGTGCTAAATGCACCAAACTGACCAAGAGAAGGCGACAGAGCCAGAGAAAAATTTTTACAGAGGAAAAAGAACTTACCACCACACCTTGTCAAAATGTTATGCCAAGCACAAATAAGGAAGAACACTTTTCTAGCAGTCTTTTACTTAACTGGCATAAATTATTAGCAGCATCTGCCTTGTAGATACTCCATGGAATGAGGCGTAATGATAGGGTTAGGGACAGTAGGATGAACCTAATTTGGGCAATTTACTGGTCCGGTATGGCTAGCACCTAGTTTCCGCAACTGTCCGTAAGTATCAGCATGTATGTTGTTACCGGATTCAGTTATGTTCATAATTGGAAGTATAAAGTTATTTTCCGAAACCTTGATGTCTCTTATGGAGCGAGCTTCTTGGAACTACTGTCATATGATGACCACCAACAAAGTCACATGACGACCGAGAGTTAGCAGTCCAATGCAGACTAGGGTGTTGTGAGGACACCGAATGCTCCGTAAGATACATCAAGGATTTGGAAAGGTAGCTTCCTACTTCCAGTTATGTCTGTAAGTAGTTGTCCAGTTTGATTTTCTATTATCTGAAAACCCTCTCTCGAGTGATTTTCTAACTAAATCATTATTTTTATCAACTTGATGCACACCAGTCCTAAATTACAAACTGCCATTTAGCACAAAAATATGCTAAGCTAGGAGGCTCACATTTTAGATTCTTGCATAAGCCTGCCATATGCACATTTTAGTTTGATACATATAATGATTGTTGCCAGTCAGAATAAAGTCCTATGAAAGGATTGTTTGGACATTAGACTTCATGCATGTTATGGTGACGACTGTGCCACCGCATACACAGAAGAGAAGATGGCCATCAGAGGCAGATTTCATATGCCACAGAGTACTAGTAGATATGCATACTGCCTGCTGGTCTCAACAGGTAACATGATTTCCTCTTGTGCAGATCACTGAACAGTGTGGAGCGAAACGACTGGGGCACTTTGGCCGACGACAGTTTTATATCGCCCTCAAGTTGATAGCAGCTGCACAGAATGGACACGCGCCTGTTCTAGAAAGTCTTAGTTCTGGTGAGAAACAACAATGTTCATGAATTGGTGTACACTTGAATCACACAATTTTTACATATTTTATATGGTATACCGTATATGTTACACAGAATATACTGTTTTAAATTGTGACGCTCTGAGATGTATTCTGTTTTTTGTGCTTCTTTTGCACTAAATAAATAAACACATGTTAGTTATGCATTTCTACTATAGAGCACTACATTAAACAATAGATTCAGTATTCACAATTCACAAGCTACCCAATCTAGTTAACGATAACACTAATAAATAACAACAGTTTTGTGAATTCTTTCGGTGATCTTTATTATGACCACTGGCTTTCAAGTAACAAAGTGACTGCTCACAATTTGTTTTACAGCATTCACACACTACAGAATTGAACAACAATAAATGTGATTCATGATGACCTAAATTAGCTGAAAAAGGAGTATTAAACTCTAACCTTGTTTGGAAATTATATCAACACTGTATGTTATTTAATATCATATGTACAAACAAGTCAGATGTAAACATATCCGATATTGAGATCTCTTATTTACAATTTAGAAACTTTCATTTTTCATATCCAAGAATCATGTTAAATTACCTGGTAGAGGCTTTCGTTGACGTGTCACGCCGACTTCATCAGTACCTATGACGCTGAATGACGTCATCGTACACGTGAGGCAGTTCGTAATTGCCCTCGTCTCTGTTGATTGGTGTTTGGGTTTTTCTGATCCAGATGGCTTCTTTGATATGCCGAATCCTTCTGTTGGGTTCTTTGTCTACAATTTTCACTCCCTCCCAGTCTATGATATGGTTTTCAGTTGTCGTATGGTCTGTAAGGGCGGATTTATAGATGGTAGACATCAATCTTTTTTCCCGCTCCTTGTGTATTTCTCATTTTTCGTGTTGTCTACGTCCTTTCTGTGTTCCTCCAGTCTTGTTTTTAGTAGTCTTCCTGTCTCCCCAATGTACTCAGCACCACAATTCTTGCACGGTATTTGGTACACCAGTTTGCCCTGTTCTTCTAGCTGTACTTTGTCCTTGGGATGTACCAACAGGTGCCTGAGGGTGGTGTGGGGACGCATGGCCGTTGCTACTCCATACTTTTTCAGTACTCGATGTACTCTCTCTGAGACCCCCTCTATGTATGGGATGACTACTTGGCTCCGATAGTTTTTGTCCTTAGTCTTTTTGTTGGTCTTTTTCTTCTTACTGCTATCTGTCACCTTTTTCAAGGCCACGACGGATAGCCACATTCTCTTAGAGCTCTTCTCAGGTGTTCCACCTCTTCTTTCTTGTCCCCCTCCTCCGAAGTTATTGTCTCACACCTGTTCATAAGGGTTCTGACAACTCCCAACTTCTGATGTTTGGGGTGGTGGGATGCAAAATTCAGGTATTGGTCAGTGTGTGTCTTCTTCCTGTACACTGTGGACTTCACACTGCCATCTTCCTTTCTGGTGAACTTTGCATCCAAGAAGGGCATGCTGTTGTTCTCTTCGTCTTCCCGCGTGAAAATGATGCTACCTGTGGGGTCTACAGTGTTCATGTGTTGTTGTAATTTCTTTGCCTTTCCTGTGTGTACCAGGCAAATTACATCGTCCACATATCGCTTCCAGTTTCTCGGTTGGCAATCGTCTGGTGCTGTGGCTATGATTTTCTGCTCCAGGTCCTCCATGTACAGGTTCACAACAATGGGGGACACTGGACTGCCCATGGCTACCCCAAACTTCTGTTGGTAAATTTCTCCTCCAAATCTGAAGTATGTCGTCTCCAAGACAAATTTCAACAACTCCAGGATGTCGTCTACGTTTATATTTGTTCTCTTCTTTAGTGTCTTGTCATTCTCTAGTCTTTTTCTGATGACTTTGCAAGCTTCTCTGATTGGGGTCTTCGTGAACAGTGACACAACGTCATATGACACAAATGAGGGCAATTACGAACTGCCTTACGTGTACGATGACGTCATTCAGCGTCATAGGTACTGATGAAGTCGGCGTGACACGTCAACGAAAGCCTCTACCAGGTAATTTAACGTGATTCTTGGATATGAAAAATGAAAGTTTCAAATTTGAAAACGAACTATCCTGAAGAATGTTCAGTAATCTTATTTACAATGTTGCTACTTTTTTACAATTTCCTGATAATTTTGACTGTTTGTCTTTTATTTTTAAAAGGACTATATGTTGAGATAAATACTTTGAGGTCTGAGATTAGTGTGCAAATTGTATTGCTACGAATTTGCTAGTATTTGTAGTTTTGGTTTTCTGAAAGCATTGTTATACTTGAATGATTGCCAAGCTTGAGATAATGAGTGACTGTTTGTCTGAGTGTACTTGCCAGCTTGGTTCACTTGGAATTGCACACTTTGTAATTAATTTATAGTACTGTAATAATAATTGAGCTTTTATGTCAGTTATGATAAGTGTATTTTTGTAATTAATCATTGCACTAGAACCAAGAATGCATGACATCACCTACTATTGCATTCCAAATAAGCGTATATATGTATGGCTATTTATTCGGACTAAAAATGCCAGCCTACATGGTCTTATTTGGGTCTGTACGCTTATATAATTTTTGCAGTTCCACCCTATGTGTTTTTAGTTGGGTCTACGGTTATGTACTGTTGTTAGTTCCACCCTGTACCATTTTATTAGGCACTACATGTATTTATTTGCATCACCACGGATACAATGTTCTGATAAATATGAATATATAAAAATTATTCTGTTTATGCCGGTCATGGTGACCGGCATAAACAGAATAATTTTTATAAAAGATCGCTATCTGCCATGATTGGCATGGTGCCAATCATGGCAGATAGCGATCTTTTCACTAACAAATAAAAAAAAATACATGTATGCACAAAGGGAGCACTTAGGGAACCTGTGTGGTAAATATCAAGGTTAGTTATGTTTTATTGGAAATTTGGGATCATATTGTGTTCAGGACTTTAGCATTATAGCTAGTTAATTGCGAATCTCACAGGGCTGGGCGATAAAGCATGATAAAAAACGTTTCGTGGGCAAATTTGCGAGGCGACCAATTCACGTGGTGTGATGTCACCAGACAACCCTTACTGCAGTAGTGACCTCGATGCTATGTTGCAGAGCTACGTGGTAAACGAGCCATAGTGGATCATTCCATTTACGTATTATGGGGTGGCAGGCTTGGCAGAATTAACTACATTATCCCGCAGAATTTGGCATTGTTTCTACAATGTAATACTAACAATTAGAGATTATATATATTCTATATATATATTATATATTTCATTCACTGCAATGTAAGTGCTAAAGGCACCAGATAAAGACAGAGATGCGAAATTGGTAAAACGGCCTTTGTCCACTGCCACTATTGGGACAAACACAACAACTGCAAGAAGACGCATCAGTGTTTGTTGCAATCAAACGAGGGAAACTGTCCACTATATTTTCGATTGCTCATCTTTGACCGGTCACCTGAAGAACGTGTGTTATGTCAGGCTTTAGAGGTGGCAATGTCTGTCAAAAAACCGCTGCATCATTTGGGTTCCATAGTAGACAACGCTCAGCATTCGGTGGTGTATAACTAAGATGGTGGATCACCTTGACAATTGCACACCAAATAAGGGCAATGGTACTACTAATGGTCCCAATTGATGTATCCATTATGTTGCGGTTTGCTTACGTCACAATCCAAATTATGACATGTGCGTGACCTCCGTCAAGCTTTGCCCTGCCTACAGTGTTGCTAATGGTTATATATGAGAATCACATGCTGCATGACATCCAAATAAATCAAACATTCCCGCATGCAGTTGTAACCTTTACAATTTTGACCTCTGTTTTTTTTTTTATAAAGAAACTGTTTTGTGGCCAGAATTTCAAGGAAACATACCTTGTAATGTCTTAATATACTACATGCTTTTTTGATGGCTATATATATATATAAAATTCCGCCCTATATTCTTATTATAATTTTGATAAATTTCTGCCCAATACTATTGTTCCGCTTATATTCTTATTATAATTTTGAGACATGTCCACCCTGTGCTATGTTATTCCAACCTATACTCTTATTAACATTCCGAGACAGTACTGAAGGATAAATATAATCTCTTTTTATCTAATCTAACAACATGGTTGTACTTGACCTATGAACCAGTGCAATTGACCCTTTATAAAGCACTAGAGCTACTTCACTTACCATTACCAGAATTGTTTTATTGAAGCACTGTGATCATAGTAGATTGTTTGACACATTTAACAATGTCTAGTTAATTGTCTGTGATGTGGTCTTGTAAGATTGCAAAGTCCAATAAAGGTATGGGGGTATTGGTTCAACCCCCACCCCACTCATCCAGTATGTGGTGTGGGAGTTAATTATTTGAGAAATACAAATTGGCTTCTAAAACCACGACTAATAGCCATCAGATTCAATTAATGTTGTTGCCGAGACATTACCCACCAGTGTGCATTAATATCAGTTCCACTCGATAGGTGGCGCTACTGTGGCAATTTATTTTACTTGCAACACATTGTACATAATGATGAAAATGAGTACCCATCCATACGGAATATTATACGTTTTGAGCGACTTTGTGAACTCGGTCATGCGACCGCCCCAAACCTGTCCGACATCAGCCACACTACTGTAGGTCTCGAATTGATAATCTAGTTCACACCCCCCATGCTTCTTGTTTAGTTCGACTATTGTTGAAATCACGCCTGGTCAGCATGAGTTGATAGATTATTTGATAAATTCTCAGACACTTGATCAAAATCACCACCCTTTTGTTGTCTGTAATCATATTTATAAATTAATGTGTTATTCTAGCACAGTCAGTGACTTTGGCTTTATGCTCGTTTGATTGACAGGGAAAGAAATACCACTGCTTCGACTAGCAAAGCCGCTGGACTCAGGTAGGGAAATTCAGGTCTAATATCTGATACACTCGGTGTACTTGATATGATAGCCAATTGTATCAAGGGCCAACATATTACCTGGCTTGTCTGAATAGCACACCTGATGGTTGGGTCATATGTTAACCTACTTTTGTTCTTTTGAGGTGCCTTGTGTATACATGGCTCTGCATTGCACAATGAAGATAAATATGTGCATGGTAAATCTACCTATATATATATGTTGTGTCTGCTTTTATAATGTGAATAATCATTGAGAATAGACATGCGTTTTGAAACCACATAGTGGTGTTATTTTTAAGTTGTTTGTATCAGATTATTGTGTATGTTTTAATGTAATGAATTGAGTTGTTTCAATGTTTTTTTACATAATTTTTTTTCACAGTGATAGTTTAAATATTAAGAAATATTCCACATGAATGAATCATTGAATTTTATACTTTTTTGATGGGTTAAATGATGTATGATTTTTATACATTTCTTCATAACACAGAATCATTGAACAAACTCTCATTATAACTACGGGTTAGTTTTATGTTCGGTGAAAGGCGTTGTGCCAAAAATACACTACTTTTTTGTTTTGGCTGTCTTCCAACATTGTAGCAACATTTTTATGAAGCTGTGGCAAACTTATGTTATGCATTTATTTTTAAAACATTCCCCTAGGAATGTCGGTAACATAGTGTACTTAGAAACGTATACATTTTTCTTTCAGGGGATTTCTCAAAATGATGTAGTGCCATTTTGGGGTGATTTTTGACATATTTTTAATTGTCTTTAAAAGCATTGAAATGCACTACTATTGCATTCCAAATAAGCGTATATGTACGGCTGTTTATTTGGACAAAAAATGCCAGCCTATACGGTCTTATTCGGGTCTGTTCGCTTATTTAATGTTGGCAATTCCACCCTATATGTTTTTTATTTGGGTCTACAGTTATTTACTGTTGTTCGTTCTACCCTATGTGTTTTTTTATTAGGTACTACATATATTTATTTGCATCACCGATACAATGTTCTGAGAAAATTATTCTTGCCGGCGAATCGACGAAGCAGAACGCGCAGTGCTCTTTGTCCTTACGGCGATGTAAGGACAAACGCAGGTCAATCATGGCAGATAGCGATCTTTTCACTGTCAAATTAAAAAAATACACGTATGCACATTGCACAAAACGAGCACTTGGGGAATCTGTGTGCTAAATATATAGGTTTGTTATGTTTTATTGGGTTCATGTTGTAAGGATGTCAGTTTTATGGCTAGTAAATTGCAAATCTCGCAGTCTATTGCTGGGCGATAAAGAATGATTAACGACGTTTCATGGGCAAATTTGCGACACGACCAATTCACGTAGAGCGACGTCACCAGACAACTCTTACTGCAATAGTGACCTCGATGCTATGCGGCAGAGCTACATGCTAAACGAGTCATAGTGTAAAAGACACCAATTAAAATTATGAATACATACATTGCAAATTAATTCTGCCGTATTACTGGCTTATACTATTATTCCAAACTGTACTTTTATTATAATTCCAAGAAATTGTTGCCCTATACTCTTATTCCGCCCTGTACTCTTATTAGAATTTTGAGAAATTTCCGCCCTATACTATTATTCCACCTATAGTCTTATTAAAATTCTGCATGTCCACCCTGTACTGTTATTCCGACATGTACACTTTCTTGAAATGCAATAGTACTATATTATTTAAAACATAGCAAATAAATTATTTTTGGTCTGGAGATTAATGTCTTAGGCAGTATGAGATCAAATGTTCATTTATCTTCAATACATTTTTGTTTGTTAAAAACTCAAAACAGGCATAGACAATAAAATTATTAAATCTTGAAATAATAAAAAAATCTTATGGTTGGTTTGGGTGAATATGTTCAGTGTATGAATTATAGCTGAGCGACGATTGTTTTGGCCCCTGCCTTGTGTCAAATTGTAGTGTTATGATGTTACAGACTCTAAGCAAGGCCAGATCAGCCACACAGGGTTCAGTCAACACGTTACTGAACAAGATCCAGGCTACAGGTAAGGCAGTTTCATTTGTTGTTTTCTTTAAACAAATTCCTGCTATTAACTTTTTTTGCCCGCCTCATTTCGGAACTATTTTGTATAGAATATTGGACCTTTCTGGTAACTATTAGAGCATGTCAGCGCATTTGTACAAATTTATCATTTAGTTTTTGTGAAACAATTGAATAATTATATTAGTTTTGTCGAGACCTTGTGAAAATTCTGCAAAATAATGCCAAAGCTGTCCAACTCTAAATGCATGAACACAACTCACATTTGTGTAAATTACCTGACCTAAGGATCACAGTCAAAGTACCCCCGAGAGACAATGGTATGATATGCTGGAATGTTGATTGTTGACACTTTCATTTGTGCGGGGAATGGTGGGACAGTTGTTAGAAACTCAGATTCTCAATCAAGAGATTCTGGGTTTGAATCGTTTGGGTGTCATTTTGAGCTTTGGTCAGATACGTTCATTCCACTTCACTCAAGTGTATAAATTAGTATATGGCTGTATAATCTGAATGAACAGTCTTTGTGTAGTGCTTGCAGCATTGCTGAAAGCTTCCCAGCGAAGTCGTGATGGACTTCGAATGGACAGGTCTGTTAGGGAGTAAAATGTAAAACACTGAGCAGTCCTAATGACTGGATAGCGCACTCTATAAGAACTTACCTTTTACCTACAGAAGTACCCAAACTGGCCAAGTGCCTGCCCTGGCTATACGCCAGCACAGTTTCCCTGGCTCCCAAGTGATACCAGGCTACGACAGTAGTCAATTACCGGCTCAGGTGAGTTGAACAGCCTCTTTATGCAGTTGTTACAACTTTTAGAAATAGTCTTAGATGGCCTGTATACCAAGGAGACTCGTCACTGATGCGCTTGAAATGAGATTGTTTTGAGATGGTCCCATCATTATCGTGATAATATGTAGACTTCTCCATCAACAACGGGATAATTGTGTCCTGCATAAGTCTTTTGTATACTCGCATGCATGCTTACACGTGTATACAACATATAAAATTCATCAACACAACAGCAGACCTGCCTACCATTCCGGATTGTCTGGAATCATTCCGGAAAGTCACCTCAAATTATGGTATTACGGCGAGGGATGAAAATATTACGGGCTGTCACCATGTTTGCTAATCACTCAAATTTAGCTTTCACTATATTCAACAGGTGGCAGCATATGTATGCAGCATGTTGTGACATGGTTTTTCATTCGCTGAGTCTGGTCGTAATCTAACCAATAGGAAACAACGTTATGACAAATTTGCATTTCCGCGATCAAACAAAACGAAGTCACGTGGCACGAAATGATGGCTGACAGCGAAACGACGCCACCGCCAACCAAAAAGAAATGACTGTACTAATACTAAGTTAGTGTATTTATTGAGGAGTTTAGTCTATCATACAGCCTATCATACAGTCACTAGAGTCTAGGCGATGTCGATGACAGCGTAATGTAATGGTTTTGTCTTCGCTACCCCCCCCCCCCCCCCCCCCCGGCTATCATTTACAGGCTATGATACAGGGATAGGCTTATATACTAGAGTTGAGTAGACTAGAGTCGAGTCTAGGCGATGTCGATGACAGCGTAACGTAATGGTTTTGAACAATTACTGACAGGAAGCCTATATTCCTGAAAATCAGTGTAAATGGGAAGATGGATTACTGACAGGAAGTTTTTGGGGTAGGCAGGTCTGCAACAGATATCACACACGTTATATAAGAGAAAAACAATTAAAACAGTTTTTACATAACCATTAATTGTTTTTTAATAAAATGTAGGACTATATAATAAATAATATGTTATTTTTACTTTGGTGGGCTCCTACAATAATGACCAGTTTTGATCTTAGTAGGAGTTTCCCTTCCCAGAGCAATTGTTTTATTTTTTGCAAAATGTATATTTTATTAATTGTTAATTTGTATTGTGTATTTTACATTTAAAATTGTGTGCTGTGTATGTGTACGTTTATAATTTGTACCGCTTTCCAATGCCATTGGGAAAATAAAAGTATCCTTATCTATGTCTGTTTTTGAGTGGCCGTTTGTGTCCACATGAGGGCACATCCTGACCCACCTAATCGTGCGTGTGTCTGGGGCAAAGTTTAGATAAGGTAGTCCAGATGTCACGAACCCCTATCAAAGACTTGCCATGTCGTCATCAGCATCCAGTTTTTATAGTGTACAGTCCGCTATACCAGTCAGCACAAGGTTTTTCTTAACGCACCAGGCCACAAGATTTCATGGACAAATGCTGTATAAATCACTATAATAATTCACAATTCTGAGCTTATTTATCAACTTCTGTTCGAAATTCTGTAACAAAATGTGTACAGTATTGACAGTTACAAGTTGTGTTTTGTTAAGAGAGTAACATTTTCATCATGTGTCTATATATATATATATATATGTATATGTATTATATAACAAATATATGTCTGTATATATAAGAAAATGTATTTGAAAAAGCAAAATAGAGAACTTTAATCAAAAATGGTGTTCACATTGGGTAGATTTCAACATGTCACTTGTATGTGTCCGTATATTAAAATTTTAATGTCATGACCCTTATGAAATTAAAATATTTATTTTATTAGGTTTATCATGAATTATAGCATGTTTATAATACAATAGCATTATTTATATGTGCATTCTAAAATACCAGTGGAACACTTTTCAGTGCAATACCAGCAGCGAGATGACGACGGCTGCAGTGAAATTACACGATCAGAACTCGTCAGCGTTCTCTCCGACACAACGAGTTAGCCCCCAGTTGTCATGTGAACCTGTCGTCAAACCGGTAGCGCCCCCTACTGTCACTGCTACGGGCGATGCACAGCCGAACGTCTCCAACAATGTAGACAAGGCATGGGCATCGTTTGAAGACATTCAGGGTAATTGTGACACTGTAACAGTGTAAAAGATGGATCAAGTATTTGAAGGAAGTTTTCTCTAACTACCGAGACCTTAGATTTCAGGTGTATTCACTTGAATAGTTGGATACATATGAATCTACGCATTAATACGCTAACTTTGGGAGCATTTTGGCTGTGAATATAGTGTGTATCATTACAACCCTTCCTATTATTTGTGGCACAGTGGATAAAGCATCAGACTCTCAATCGAGAGAACTCTGGTTCGAATCCTGTGCTGCTGTGTCGAACCTTGGGCAAGTTCACTCTAAGTTCCACCAGTTCAGTCAGCTGTATGAATGAATACCTGGCTATAGACAGTGGTGGATATTTGTGTGCGAATAGTCTTCGTACATTGATTGCAATATGGCTTAATGCTTTCCTAGAGAAGTCAAGATGGTGTTCGATTAAACAGGTCTGCCAAGGAGTAAAGCGCTTTGAGCAGACCTAAGGACAGGATACTGCGCCATATAAGAACTTACCTTTACTTTTACAGTGTGCATGTTTTTGTGGTCAGGTCTGCTCAGTCAAGAAGCGAAAGAGTGGGCACACTTCACAGACAGCACAAAGGGAGACACGTCGTCCCTGAGCTCAGAAGCAGAGAGTGTGGATGACATCTGGAGCATCAATGATGAACAGAGGGAGTACTACACAAATCAGTTCCGCACCATGCAAAAGGACCTGACCGGAGTCATATCAGGTGTGTGGTGTAGTAGTAAGGTTACAGTCATAAGTATGATGTCTGATCAGTTTTATCCTAAAATTATGTTGTTACTCACCTATGCTCAGGCCTTTATGCAGGATAAAATTGTTACCAGTTCACAAATGTCCTGGTAGATACATGTGTCTGCGCTCACATAAAATCTGGTCCAAATGTGGATATCTATACATAAATACACATATTTTTAAAGCATTACGGACATACGAATAACAGTGACCATTAATAATGAATAAGTTTTTTTGCTCCTCAAATTTTCACCCATCCAAATTCCAATTTCAAAACGAACTCAACCTGTCCAAATGATGGGTGAACATGTCTCTGAATAAAGTTATGCCTGTGCTCTATTTTCTGTGTGTCGTCCAGGGTGGGGCTAACCTTGATACTGGTTTTTGATCTTGTTTTGTTTTCTGTCAAGTATCTATATAATTATGAATACACTAACTTTGGAACATTCTCTCTACTCCCACGGCCTTTGATCTATCAATGGGCGAACCATTGGCTTCCGATCTATCAATGGGCAGACCATTGGCCTCTGATCTATCAATGGGCGAATCATTGGCCTCTGATCTACCAATGGGCAAACCATTGGCCTCTGATCTATCAATGGGCGAATCATTGGCCTCTGATCTACCAATGGGCAAACCATTGGCCTCTGATCTACCAATGGGCGAACCATTGGCCTCTGATCTACCAATGGGCGATATACCGGTTTTTTAAAAACACAGGTGTTTATTTTAGTTATTTTCAGTGGACAAATTGTATGGTGGGACATTTCCCAGAGGGTCCCACTGTTACGAGGTTAAGGTAAAATTATGGTAATGGTAATAACAGTTGCCATTGGTTTCTTGCTCCATTGGTAGGTGTAAGTTGGTTAGTATAGACTACACGGTAATGGTAGTAACAGTTGCCATTGGTTTCTTGCTCCATTGGTAGGTGTAAGTTGGTTAGTATAGACTACACGGTAATGGTAGTAACAGTTGCCATTGGTTTTTTGCTTCATTGGTAGGTGTAAGCTAGTGTAGTATAGACTATTGTGGAACCTTGCTATTAGGTCACCAATGGGCCTGAGCCAAAGTGATCTGAATAGTGAGGTGACCGTATTAGCTATATTTCTCGCTATTATGGAAATAATTTGGGACTGTCCTAGGGTGACCATAATAGTGAGGTGGCTGTAGTACCGAGGTGACCAGAAAGCAAGGTTGTCTATCATAACGTTTTGACCACTTGTTTTGGATTACTGACTTTTAGAAAATCTGTTAAATGTACTGTCAGTTCTATACACACTGTCATTGTGAGACATCATTCAGTCGCAGTCCACCTCTGTTGTATCTTACAAGGCTTCCTCTTTTATCTTCATAAGGTGCTGTTTCAAAGGAATTCTTTGAGAAGTCCAAGCTACCTGTACAGGAGCTCTCAAAAATCTGGTATGTATTTCAGTTTAATTCAGGTAATTAAACGATTGCTAGCGATAAAATAACATGAAAGCCTTCATTGGCCAACAAAATGAGATTTAGTTTTCAGGTGATCGTGAAATTGTATTGTGTTTCCTTCTGACCTAACAAAAATATTACAACGAAAGCGTTTGCCAAGAAAACTGTCAATGAAATTTGCTCACTTACTGTGTTAAACAAATTGAAAATATTTTACAATTCTGCCAAGATTGAAAGAGTTACCTTTTTAACTTTAGCTGCTAGGCATTTCCATGTTGTTAGTATTGGTTATCAATTTCAAGGTTGACAAACCTATTTGTTTTGACATGCATCTCGGCTTGATTACCAGAGTTTCAGGTTCTAATGAAGTAATCGTAGTACTGAAAGTGATATTGTTAACAGTGTTCGTAGATGTGAATTTTATTCTCGGTAACAACTGTGAAATTGAAATATTCATTATATAACTTGTTTTAGAAGTCATTATAAATATGTATGTTTTCTGTCACTAACTGATAAACTTAATGTGACATTTCTACTATCCCTATCCAAGAATTGTACATTTGTTCTTAACTATGCCACAGTTTGATGACGCTTATTTACATTTGCAGGCAATTATCGGACGTCAACAAAGATGGCGCCTTGTCGCTGGATGAGTTCTGCACTGCCATGCACCTAGTGGTGCTACGGAGAAATAATATAGAGTTGCCCGAACATCTGCCTACATCACTGATGCCCTACACCCCACTTACTAATCCAGGTACAGATGATTATTAATTCACCTTTGCTTGTTTGTATCTTTTTTATAAGGAACAATGTTCGAATTTCTGCTCTGACCAGCACTGTGTTTTCTAATTTTAGATGACTTGATTGTGTCCTTCTTTATAATATGCTTAATTAACTTTAGTATAATTAATTTTGTGAACTGTTTTGCTAACATTACTGATTTTATTCTTTAAAATCGATTATTCCCATTAACATGACTGGATGATTTACGATATCTTTCAGAGGAGCCTTTTGCTGCAGACTTGCCGCCTGGCAGCACATTGAAGAGAATATCACCATCATCACCAGCCCAGGTAATGGCACACATAATGGGTTTATGCAAGCACCAACACAAGTCATGAATAGTGATGAAAGAAGGCCAAATGAATGACGTTTATTAGAGATTAAGTTAGAGAGAGAAATGTGGGCTCTACATCCCAAGGCCAGGCCTGTGACTGAGCCCATACTAGTCTCCTGTCCCTCAGGTTGACAGAGCCCACATTTCGGCATATACAACATTAGCAGTATTGTTATAGATATATACAACATCATTACTACTGTAATCACAGTAGACCTTAGGCACTGTACCATTCATTCACACTAACTATAATCCCAACTACCTGCTGAAGAGTTACACTGTATCAAGATTTAGCCTAAACCTATAAGTGGGGCCATTATGCCCCACTTACTAAAATCACTGGTGGAAGAGAAGCGAGCTGTCTCGGCATCTAAACCTCGTGAACACATTGTCCATCTGCACTAACAAAATGGGGAAAGCGTTGAGATTTGCTCTCAACCCCTCTTCCACCAATGATGTACATGCTATGTCCCTAACGCTATCAAAAATTTGGGAGGGATGGGAGGGCCGAAATTTGTTGATGCGACCACTCTGTCTGCTTTCACAAAACGAAGTGACCAAGAGCTCGTTGCAATCTGTGACCGCGCGCCACTACCGCACGGTGATTGGCTCCTTGCGCCAGAGACAACGGGGTAATTAGCATCAGACATTAGGCCAATCATCACTTGTCCTGCGTTGTTGCCAGCACAAAAACCCATATGCAGCACGGTGCCGTGGCCGCATATTCTCATTTCTCCCCCCCTCCCCCCATCCATCTTTTACAGTGTGGAGGCCACATCTGTTCCGTTGCCTTCAAAATATTAAAAAAAAAACGACCTGTTTCAGTTCCTTTTAAGATCTCTGTTCCCCCATCTTAATGTTTGTCTTCCTCTATAGTCTGCTATCGACCCTATTTAGTGCAGCTTCTTCAGTCCAGGTTGGGCACAGTACCATCAGCGTTCCCTCTGGATATGGCAGGTGTGGTTTCGTTGTGGCATCGAATACCTTCCACACTGGTATCCCTCTGTCTTCTACAAGTCATTTGTGTGTGGATAAATAAATGTATAATAATAAAAACGTTTTTTCCATATATCAAAAAAGACATCACACCATTTACAGCCATGAATGTCGACATCATAACAATGTACACACCTTATGTTTATTGTTATCTTATCTCTTCCTACGCGTTTAGGGAGAAATGACAGCTGCACATTAGTGAATCCCTGAATAATGAAACAGTTTACAGCGGGTTGAGATTTGTTCACAAAAAATATGGATAACTGAATATAATGGGTTATTAAAGAACACATTAGATTTCATTGTGTAGCCAAAAATACGAATGTAAGTTTTATTATTTAACATTTTTAAACCTGATCAAACAATGATTTTAGTGAAGAAATCTGATGCTGTACTGTTTACATGGTAAATCATTTCAGTGGACAACAACATTTCCTCTGCCTGAGTCGCCAACCTCGAGTTCAGTCTCATCGCCAGGAACAAAGCCGACACCAGTAAACTTTGAGTTCCGACCAATAACGGCAGATTCTGTAAGTTTTTAAAATTGAATGTTAAAAATTATTTTCCTATAAAGGACATTGTGATATTTGCATGTTATTCCGTGCATTATTTATTCTAGTACAAAAATGTAAGTAGAGCGTGAATTGTTAATTTTAAAACCTGGATTGGAATCATTTGAGTAAGGTTGTTGTTAAAGTATCAGTCAATCAATCAGTAGTTTATTTTCAACGAATAACGTGATTTCCAAAATAAGAAACAACACATACTGTGTACCTAATTACATTATATTAAATTATTTTATTGAAGGATTCAAAAATTGTACATCCTGTGGCGCTGCGGATGTCGCCGGATGGACAGGCGGTGCCGGTAGATGGCGCTCCAGACAGGGGTCGGAAATTTTCAGGTGAGCATGAGATCTTGTGTTAAAGATGTACTGTGCACATGATTGAGAGTTTCTCATCTCGCTGCCAGAGATGTAGTAATAACAAGATGCATTTACTTAAGCCTCTTCACTCTGAATAGAGCACAGGGTCGAAATGAAGTTTCTCCATATTCTTCACTCGGCTGTTAGCTGTCTTCTTTACTTCATTCCAGGTGGTTCCATGCTGCTTTATTTTCTCGGTTGTACGTCTCCTTCAGATGTTTTTGGGTCGACCTGTCTATCTTTTTCTTTGTTGTGGGTTGCACTGTAGGAATAGCAATGTACACTGCTTGCTAAAACTGTTGGAACTACTCCAAATCATCGACTTTTCGGTGAAAAAATTCATTTGATAGTTGTCTATACTGATCACAACAAAGAGTGTTCTCTAGGGATTCTACACACCCCCATAGATTTGTAAAATGAAGACTTAGAACACAATAATTTGCAGTAATTATTACCATCAGTACCTAGTTTGTGCATAATTTTTTTTAGCTTGCACAGGACTATATTTAATCAGATACAGAACCCTGAAAATACAAAAATCTTCAATTTTGACAGGCGTCGAATGACCACATTTTACAGCGCAGCACATCCCACCTGAAAACGACCATATCTCATTCATTTTTCATCATACAGAAATATGTCAAGTATCCAAATGATCAGGATAACACAGATTTAATTTTGACATGCAAAAAAGCATTGTCAAACATACCTACTTCAGGGTGACTGTTCAAACCTAAGGATGACAGTTTGATAAAAATACTGTTGAATTTTATCCCGATACTCTGCTATTTAGGCCGATTTCTAGTGGTTGTAGAAACCTTGCATGTAGCAAGATTGCAGAGAATGTCTTGTTTAAGGGCTCAGCACACTGTCAGTTTTCCCATTGGCGACCATGTTAATGTTGTGTGTGATTATAAGAAAACGTGACCTATAAAGTTTCTTAAACTTCCCACCTGCTGTTATTATCATCTCATTGACATGCGGGTCGATCTTAGTCAAAATCTCATATCTCTAGCTCTTGCAAAATGCCTGTATGTATGACACCCGTCAATATTTACAACTGGATGCAGGCAGTAATCCAGCTAAAGTGTCAACTAGCCAAATTGCTGCCAGATACCCTTCCGCTTAGTAAAATCAGCTAAAAAGACACCATTTTACTGTCAACAGCTTCAACAATCACATCTAGAAATCTGACTACTCAAGTGCACTTATGTCAGAGCAAGTGAATATTATAAAAAGTCATTTCTCAAAAATATACTGCACTTTGTTTCGTCTGTAATCAAGCAGGAAGTCCAACAGTGTGCTGACCCCAAATAGGCATGGTGATTTTGGAGAAAATGTTGAAAACAACACATTTTATAGGCACCAATGTTACAAGCACTCTGCAATTTTAATTTTTGTAATCCCTCCAGGTGTTTGTGTTTTATGCACATTTCAAAGGTGCCACCAAACTTGGCAAGGCACCAGAAAAATCAGCACTTCGCTGTTGGACAATTTGTAATCCAGCACAACGTTCTCAGGTGGCACTATGAACTCCTGATACAGTTTTCCAGAAAGTCCAATAAGTGTTTTATAAGAAAATTCAATACAGGCAGTTGTTACGTTACATTCAAATGTATATTGATTTTTTTACCTTGTGCCCTATTTACAAAGGTAAACATCAACAAAAAGTCACCTTAGGGTGTGAATTCCTCAAAGGCCAGACGTCTCAAGCAGTTAAATTACATAATATTACACAGCTTAATTAGCAGACATTCAGAAAACAATGCCATTTGCTTAACTGGCCAGAAGGTCCAGTCAGTAGACAGATCTGATAACAGGCTCCGGCTATGGCCTACTCCAGCTAATCACTGTCATCAGACTTCATTAGGGTCAATGACAACATATTCACTTGTGTTTAATTAGCTGAAGTAAACAAAAAACGATTGATGAATTACCCTGCTGCAATGTTATTGGTTCATTTTCGTTCAGATTTTCAAATTGAGGCTTAACTACTGGCATACGCACCCCACCCCCCTTATAAGACATGTGTTCCGTCACTATGATTTTGACTTGCAGACTGATGAGAAGTCTGTAATATCCAAAAACGGTTTGTCCCATTCAGCTGTAGTTTTGCCATACACGTATTTTCAGTAACTGTTTCAAGATATTTGAAGTAAAACGCGTCCTCCGACATTGTGCAATGACTACAGCGAGCTTTCGTTGCCAGGCTCTCTACTAGGGCTCAGCACACTGTCAGTTTTCCCATTGGCGACCATGTTAATGTTGTGTGTGATTATAAGAAAACGTGACCTATAAAGTTTCTTAAACTTCCCACCTGCTGTTATTATCATCTCATTGACATGCGGGTCGATCTTAGTCAAAATCTCATATCTCTAGCTCTTGCAAAATGCCTGTATGTATGACACCCGTCAATATTTACAACTGGATGCAGGCAGTAATCCAGCTAAAGTGTCAACTAGCCAAATTGCTGCCAGATACCCTTCCGCTTAGTAAAATCAGCTAAAAAGACACCATTTTACTGTCAACAGCTTCAACAATCACATCTAGAAATCTGACTACTCAAGTGCACTTATGTCAGAGCAAGTGAATATTATAAAAAGTCATTTCTCAAAAATATACTGCACTTTGTTTCGTCTGTAATCAAGCAGGAAGTCCAACAGTGTGCTGACCCCTTAAGAAAATGTGCACATATTTTCTGTTCTCATTTTGCCCCTACCACCCTCCCCCAGAGTGGAAATAACAAAGAGATGAACTATGATAAAACTTTATTTGCTCACAAGGTACATATACATAGCATATGTGTTTTGACTTAAAAACACTTAAACAGTAACAATTAATGACATAATACTGATTGAATTGGGAATTAATAGCTGCAACATGTATTGCAAAACATCTGAATATAGTTAAAAGGTAAGTTCTTATATAGTGCAGTATCCAGTCCTCAGGACTGCTCAAAGCGCTTTACACTTTACTCCCTGGTAGACCTGTTCAATCGAACACCATCTCGACTTCTCTGGGAAGCATCCAGCAACGCTGCAGTTAAACTACCCTAAGATACGTCTATGCAAAATTTTAGAAATAGCTGCTGAACGGTTTCTGAGATATGGCAGCTAACGGTGCACGGCAGACCGCCGTGGACGACGCACAGTGGCACAGCGGCACAGCGGAATGCCATGGACGATGCACGGCGGAACACCGTGGACGACGCACAGCGGACGGTTAGATCGTTAGATTTGCGAGACATACGAAAATTAAATACAAAAAGACAATTTGATCAAACACTAAATAAAGAAAATGCCACAGTTACAATCCTTCGTCGTTGAAGTTCCCGAGTGACCGACGACAGCAGAGCCGGCTGCCGTCATTGGCTACGCCCGATCCGGTTGATCACGCGACAGACGTTTTGGTCTCCAACTTTCACGTAGATACGCGTCACAGTATGAATTTATACTTAAAAACAGTGAACGCCACAAAAAATACTAACGCTCACCTTTCATTTGCTATAATTCTGAGTGATTTTTATCGCTAGTTCGTCTACAACAGAGCCAGAAAAAACTCCATCTACTTCTATCCCATAATTAGAAAAGGAATCCTTTGGCGATCCCCACATAAAACCCACCAATGAAATCGGCGGAATCCGGGCTTTCTGATGACGTTGTTTCTAAAAATTATACACACAGACACTGAAACGCGTGAAAAGTATTTTTAGAAGCCATTCTCAGCGTACCGCACAAACGGCTTCACGGACGCGATTCACACTTGCAAAAACCGGCCAACACCATTTGTCTCCCAGCGCCTGGCGCACGTAAATACTTTATTCAATGAACAACAAAACACCACATTCTGAAAGATAGATAACAAACTTTATTGCAGTATAAGTCTTGATGTAATATTCTCACATTTACTGAGAGAAATGTCGGGTTGGAAATAAGGTAAAATCGGCCGACACCAGCTCTGTTAGCCACTGCTAGTGTGTGTGTGGGCCTACCTATTATTACTATTGGAACATTTTATTATTTCATCTAACGTGTATGCTTAATTTGTATGTGTAATATATCAGCTCAATTAAGTTGTGTATTTAACATATTTTATTTATTTAATGTATTTATTTAACTTAACGTTTAACATGTTTAATCGTCTGTTAAATACAGTTTTATTTCTAACTTCACCAACTGTTTGAAAATGTACTTAGTTTTATCTTGTTAATGTCTTTGAGCATTTTTTAAACCTTATATATACAAATGCATATTAATAAATATACGTATATAACAAATGCCTACTGATAAATAAATAATAATCGCACCATCTCCGTATGTCACCAGATGGCGCAGCGCCTCATGAGGTCTCGCAGGACCCTCACTCGCCGCCGTATGAGGCAATGACGAGCCCAAGCAAGGAGGCGGAGGTTGACACAGACGTCCTTATTGACCTCAGCCCTGAACCCACACAGACCGCCCCCCTACCCATCCCCCTCCAGGCCCGACCCCGGCCGACGCCCAAGAAGTCACAGTCAGGTCAGTAGGCAGTGTATTTGTTGTGTGTAATTAATCCTGGGCTCTGTGGTGTAATGCCAGAAAACCAGTAGATATTTGGTTCGTATCCCATTTGCAGGGCTGCCTACCATTTCGGATTTTCCATAATTACGGAAATTCACCTCAGATTACGGCATTACGAAAACTGCCACCGTATTACGGAAATAAAAATATTGGACTAAAGTACAGAAAATGATACACATTAATCAGTACGGTGACGTCATCCAATGCTGTGCATTTGTACAATGTCGTAACTTTGACTGCCTGTAGCCTGCTGATTACTGTCTTGGCACTGGGCTTATTAGCTATTACGTCAGCATCTGTTAGTCAACAGCAATTGATGTATCCGATACATCGCAGTTTGCCTACGCCACAATTGAATTTTTGCGTCGTGCGTCGGCCTTTGTCAACAATGTTGATAACGTTTAATATGTGTGAATTACATTACTATTGCTGCATCTCATGAATCAAACATTCCCGCATAAGGTTGTCACTTTAGAAACTTTGCTTTATGTTTTTGTCATAAAGAGACAGTTTTGTGACCAGAAATTCAACAAAATATACGACGGAATGTGCGAACCCACCACATGTTTTCTGATGGCTTGACGGAGGTTTTGCTAGACAAAGGGTCACGTGATGGATAAATCAATTACAGTGGTAAAAAATATTAGTGTCATTAACCATTTCAGTACTATAGCCCTGATCAGCTGTGACCACTGAATACTGCATTCCCAGTGAATATGCAACATCATGAACTACCTCGCTTCAAGTCAAGATTCGAGCAACAAAAATGCATTTTATGAATAGGAATGTTATATATTTTAGGAAAGTATGATAATCAGCAAATAAAATGAGCCATATCATTTTACATTCCGTCGTCATGGTAACCAACAATCCAAGATGACCACGAAGATTTCAAAGTTTTTGCAGTTGCTGAACTCGGTTGTATATTAAGTTTGCCGACATCGTTAATATGTCTGACAAAGATTCTTCGCTAAAACTATCAAATAATCTGTCCACAACATACAGTGGTAAATCGCTAGTTAAAGTAATGCGGTCTGCCATTGTGGCCACCGCAGATTTTGATAATCCATCATTAAAAACCATGAAAATCACTGTAAACTATTATTGAGCGATAATAAACAATGACCACTGCTGAATAGCTAATTTATTCGCCTTGACAACCGTACACAACAAGTGGCTCCACGTAGTGGATTATTATGAATAAAAACGATTTGTATAGTAGACATCGTCAAAGCCGGACAACTGGCCTGTCGTACTGAAAGGGAATAAAAAATCTATGGCTAGAATTCATGTTATATTACATCTTGCTATCTATTTCCATGTCCATCAAGCCAAAAACAAACAAAAAAATAAGAAATTTCACATTTAATGCTGTGCATGAGGACATTTTCGAATATACATATTTTTGGCGTGCTTTTTGGGATGCTGAGATGTGACGTCACTTATGACCCACACTTGCATCAGGCCGACCCTTTCCATGCATTCAGAGCATGTTTACAAGTATAGCTTTTAGGTAGAAACGAGCGTCAGAATGAGTTATTGTGCAACATTCCGAAGAAATACAAATACTAGTCATCACAGAGGAACAAGCAGTTATCTTACGGTTCCACATGAATGCAATTTTATTCAAAACAGTGAATGCGAATGGGCTTTCAAGTCGACTAGGTATCGCCGAGTTTGGGCTCGTTTTCTGAATAATTATATCGAATGCAACCAACGGGAGATAATGTACATCAATATACATACACAGCAAACATATATCGTATCCAGCTACAAAAAGTAACGTGTATAATCTCATAATATCACTACAATATCGATGTATGAAAGAGGAGTTGTACAATTTATCATAACAGGTAGGTAACCTTGTGGATGGGGGGAGGGGGGCGGCGGGTGGATTTTACGGAAATAGTTTTTGTTAGGTAGGCAGCCCTGCATTTTGCACTTCTCCTCAGTAGCCTTAGCTCCATCAATACCACAATCTGAGAGTACCATGTTCATCAGATCTAGAAATGACATGTTGAGGCCTTCGCCCAACCACGGGACACTACAGCTGCACAGTGATGATGATGACATATTATAATTAGCATACGTCCACGTTTTTAGTGTCTGACATCGATCTGCGACTAAAACTTAACATCAGATCCATCGTTTCCTGTAATTTCCTGTCAACCAGTGAAATAGACAATTCCAGCTGCATCCACAGCATCTGCAGTGTTTTGGTATCCAACTGATCACTAAATCATCACTTGTGAATGTATAAATTACTTGCCAGTTGACATGTGTTATCCTTGGTTGTGTACGCTCAGTGTGCCTTCAAAAGCAGAGCACTGCCATCCAAATAAACAGACTGACTTGGTTTAATTCATTAAAGTTTCACTAACCAAAAAATATTTTTAAAAACATTTTTGATCAATCAGTATATTATAATAAATATATTTTATACTGTATAACATGATTTCATGATAAGAGCAATTGAAATAGGTCCCCATAAGAATTTGGTCCTACTTTTTGACCTCACTTCGCATCATACTTTACAGGTATGTGCAGTGGTTGTGGCTATATATTGGAATGTGCCTGCTACAGCGAATCCCATGACTCTCAGTGTACACGAATCTGTAGCACGTGGCCCCACATGGGCCATCTCTATTACACCACTTTCACTTTCTGTTTGGTTGCAGTGCCAGGACCTAACCATGACAACCTGGGCCAACCCCGCCTCCTCCCCCCACCCTCTAGTCAAGACCACTCCTCTGAGCGACCTAACAGTCTCGCAGTTGCCATAGGCACTGCAAATGTCGACTCGGCTCCCAGTCTGCCACCTCGTGGCAAGACGGGACACTCGCGAAGTTCATCTCTCGATAACCATTTAGGTGAGTACAGTGTTGTCTTTTTCAAGATCAGTGAAACTTCACTTTTAAGATCACCCTTGGGACAGGGCGAAAGTGACCTGAATAACAAGGTGACCATATTAGCAGGACTAATATCCTATACTTTACTGTATATGGAACAATTTAGGACTGTTCTAGGGTGACCTTAATTGCGAGTTGGCTGTATTACCAAGGTGACTGTTCTACTGTATAATGAATGCTACCCTTTACTTTGGAGATGGAGAACATTATCACAGTGACATCATCATTTGGTAACAATAAATTATTTGTTAAAACATTTTTGATCAGTCAGTATATTATAATAAATATACTTTATAGTGTATAACATGATTTCATGATAAGAGCAATCAAAATAGGTCCCCATAAGAATTTGGTCCTGCTTTTTGACCTCACTTCGCATCATACTTTACAGGTATGTGCAGTGGTTGTGGCTATATATTGGAATGTGCCTGCTACAGCGAATCCCATGACTCTCAGTGTACACGAATCTGTAGCACGTGGCCCCACATGGACCATCTTTGCATGTTGACTTCTTCAGTACCTGTGATCTTGTATGACGTAATCGTACATCTGACGATGATGTCACACAGCATCACAAGTAATGTACTGATGGAAGCCTTTAATAAATAAAAATACCATTTGGATATGCCAAAATATAATGTTTTGCATCATTCAGAACAACTTTAATTGACTACTGAAGGGTCTGCCTGTTTAATGTGATTTTGTTTCTTTGCAGGCCAGTGTTTTTCCATACCGCCCCCAGCTGTACCACCACGACCCTCCCCAAAAGAGGTAAGTTTTCTGACTTTTTTATTTCAGCAATTTCATTCACCCCTTTGCCTGCCAAAAGTGATAATAGTATTAGCAGGAAGTTCACTGTATTTTGTTTTGATTGTTAGAACAAGCAGCCAAGCACATGTGATCTGCTACAGTGAACATTGGCCTGTTCTGTGTATGAGCCAAAAAAATCATGTCCCGTCAATGTTGTGATTTTGGCAGAAATGCACCTGATAATCTCATCTTTCAAGTTTATTTTCCTCTATAAATAATCCAAAACTAAGTAAATACACGCATTCACAAATCCAGATATTAACCATTTCAGTACTACAGCCCTGGCCAGCTGTGACCACTGAATACTGCATTCCCAGTGAATATGCAAGACAATGGACTACCTGGTACCTCACTTCAAGTCAAGATTTGAGCAACAAAAATGCCTTTTATGAATAGGAATGTTTTCAGAAAGTATGATAATCAGCGGGTAAAACGAGCCATATCATTTTACATTCCGTTGTCATGGTAACCAGCAATCCAAAATGGCCACCACGTTTTTGCAGTTGCTGAACACACACAGTTGTATACTAAGTTCGCTGACATCGTTATTGTGTCCGACAAAGATTCTTTGCTAAAACTATCAAATAGTCTGTCCAAAACACAGTGGTAAATCACTAGTTGAAGTAATGCTGTCCGCCATTGTAGCCACCACAGATTTTGATAATTCATCATTAAAAACCGTGAAAATCTCCGTAAACTCTTATTGAGCGATAATAAACGATGAACGCTGCTGAATAGCTAATTGATTCGCCTTGACAACCGTACACAACAAGTGGCTCCACATAATCCAAAATGATACAAACCTCCATTTTACAATTTTGTGACTTAAAACCCACTTAGCTATGGCAGATCACATGTGCCTAACATCAAGCAGCAATCCTATGAACTTGTGGTTAACCTTGTCTGTCACTGCTGCAGCTGGTGTTTACTATTTCAGTGTTATGTATAGTATACAATTTGAACGTCACCGCAAGATTCAGATTGTGAACAGTGCTCAGACTTATTAAATGCAATTTGGCATGCAAAATACCTTCAACTAATTTATTCCAGTGTTGAGAAAAAAAAATTAATAAATATTCATAACATAAGAACAGACGAGGTCGTTTTAATGTGTTCTTGCATGCATTTATGTATTAATTATAAAAAACAATAATGCAAGAAATGTTACCTCGTTATGATATTGCACTTTGCACAACTGTGCAGGGATTATAGCAACAAACCTTTTTGTGGGAAGCAAATGTTCTTGTATACCCAGGTATGCATTCCACACCAGTACATTGTCTTGTGATCCCTTATCAGAACAGACACATTGAGATAGGTTAGGAGGAAACAAGATATCTGCCACAGCGAACCGGGTATTAAATGGCATGGGTCTCTTCTGGACACGAACCAAAAATACCTTTCTAGGTCATGTTCCGTCAATTTTTTGATTTAGGCAGAATTGTGTACTTTACAACCTCAATGTCTACCTTATTTTCTTTGACAAACAAGCCAAAGCTAATAAAATCATGCGTGCATTTATGAATCCATAGATTAAAAAACAATTAGTCAAAATTACCTTGTTTCTCAAAATGTTTCTTTGTAAAAGTTTGCATCAATTCTGCTAATAAATAAAAAGTACTGAAGACATTTCAACAAGTGAGGGACCATAGGGACCACTTTAAGGCTCATAGTCTGTTATATTCAAAAGGATACAAAACTCAGTGTCACAATTTTGCGACTTGATACCAACTTTGTTGTGGCAAGTCTCAGATACATTTCCTGTGTCTAATGAAGACAGAGGTATGCGATGTCTAGTAGTGTGTGTTGGCCTTGGTATGTGATACATCCTGGAGAGTCGTCCCCCATGCTCAAGGTGAATGTATCATTCTGCAGCAGATGTGGGGATGCTTATGGTGTGGTACGGTTCAGGAAAGACAATGCTGTGTTATTTCGTCCGTTCCTTTGTTGTGGATTTGTGTGATTAGTGTAGGAAGATCTGTACACCTGTGTGATCAGGTGGTGACGACTTAGTGGAGTCATTCGATTGAATTCATCAGGTGCCAGTTTTGACGATTATTTTTTTTCAGGCTGGCGCTGATCAAATGTCGACGTCACTGTATAGTCCATCGGAGGAAAAAGGTGGGCAGACGTGATTTTGGAGTTATTATTTATGCAGTCTATATAATTTCTAGTTTTGTTCATTTCAGTATTTGTGGAATATCTGTTAATATTGAAGCTATCTGAAGACAATGTGTATGCCGTCTGGTAATTTCATGTAGAATGATTTTTTTGTGTGGGATTATTAATAATACCGTGATAATTAAAGCCTATTGCTCTACTGCTGCTTGGTGGGTAGTTAATTATTGGTTCAAGTGCAAATACATCAGGATGTTTTTCACAGGAAGGCACTCGTTGAAAATCCTAATATCACTGTAACACAATGCTTTCATTTTCCTTTATAATTCCCTGCGTATCGGCAGGTAATTCAAAATGGCTCACAATGGACACTTTAGCCGTAGTGGACACAGATAGACACAGCATCTACACTTACAGACTGCCCCTGTTGCTGCTGCTGTCCAGATTTTACAAACAGTTATGCTGTGTAAAGTGTACATGGCTTCAGTGGCAGATTGGCAGCCTTCATTGCCTTTATTAGCCTGTAGGAGCAGGTCTAACAAAGGACAGTATTACTATTACTCCAAAGTGTAGATTTCTTTGAGGTCCAGGTATGGGTAAACGGGGTAATCCGGGTAAACGGAGTATGTGACGGTGGCTTAGGTGAATAATACCTAAACAAAAAATCAAAACAATAACTCACACGCCGGTTGTTGAAAGATCATAATATTTTCACCTAACAACCTACTCAAATGGAATTGTTATGTAGTAATATAAAAGTAATAGGTCAATTACTATTACATTGCTTACTATTACTACTACATTGAGTTTTTGTTCAACCTATTACTATTACTTCAATATTTGTAATCGTTACTATTACATATTACTATTACCCCAGGCCTGCTTTTGGGTTGTGAGTTTAAAACACAAATGTTCAAGTAAAATTATATACTACTGAAGAAAATAATAATTACATAAAAGTATTCAGGGTACGGTTTACAGGAGCAACAAGTCCCATCTTTCTTCATGTGCTGTTATCAAATACACATTGTGTAATCTGTGGGTTGTTGCTACATCCTAAAATTCACTTTATATTCCTCTTAGAGTTTGTTCTGACACCACCAACAAAGAATGCCGAAGACCAACAGAAACTCGCCACCAGCATGCAAACAGTGGCCCCACTGGTGGCTAGTGTTAGAAGCGGCTCATGCTCAGAGGATGCAATAATAGACGAGACGAAAAAGGAACGGACAAAAAGTTTGACAAGGTGGGTACTGTAACGCTGGTGATGCCAAGGCTGTAAATGTTTTGTTTACATTATAATAAAGTAAAAGTTCTAGTCCTTATGACTGTTCAAAGCGCTTTACACTTTACTCCCTGCAGTCTGGGAGTCAGCTCTATTAAACTGGTCTGAACCGTGTTTTTAATATAAATTTGATAATGTAGTTTCTAACAGTATTTTATCTGCTGATTTAAAATATGTCTGCAAGCAATACACAAAAATATTTTTGCGTTTTGTTAATTTTTACATTTTAAATATGCTAAGTACAAATTAGTAGAGCTGCCCAGCCGGAGGTCATCGCTAGGAAGTCATCGGCACGGTCGAAAGTACGAAGTGAGAATAGCTTTTTTGGAAACACAGTTGTTTTACTATAGCTGCACACAACTATGAGCGACACAATATTCTCCAACTCAAACTTATCCATGAATGTATAAGAACACTGAACAAAATAATTTTTAGCCAAAATAATGGATATCTAATGTCTACATAAAACTGCAAAAAATACACGCGTTTGAGTGACTCAGAAGAAAGGGAGCAGTCATTGGTGTATTTGTCCATAGTGGGATATGATATTTAACTGGTCCGAACCTTGTTTTGCGATATAAAATCGTTCTGTTCCAGCCTTCTCACAGTATGTTACCAACTTATTTCTAATCCGGCTGCAGCCAGACTCAAAACGGAGAACATTTTGTAAAATAAGCTTTTAAGTGTGCCTCTTCTAAATTCTAACCATTGTTGACTGCAAAAATTGGTTCTGTCCAAAATACAAGTGAATATAGCTTTGATGGCAATACAGTTGTTTTGCCCTAGTTGCACACCACTGCAAGTCACAACATTTCTTCAAACAAAAGTATATAACTTTGTACTTTTGAGAAAACAGACCTAAATTAATATTATTCAAGATACCAAAACAACTAAAATCAACAAAAAGCCGACGCCCCTCTGAAAAATTACATATCCGAGCAACGTAGGAATTTCTAATAAGTTTACCTAAATATCAACTTCAAGATAACCTCGACTTAACATTTTTGTGTTCACTGATATTCTCCACAACCTCTATAAAAACATTTCAAATTTTTTAGTCCTTTGGGCCGAAGGTCCAAGGGACTATTGCCATCACTCTGCATCTGCTGTCTGCCGTTAGCTGCCGTATCTCAGAAACTGTTCAGTAACTTTTTTTCTAATTTTGTATAGATGTATCTTAGGGTACTGCCACTATGCATGAGAAATCTATATTTGATTGAATCATTCTAAGGGCCCCCAAGGGCCCCAAAAGCTGGTAATTTGTCACATTTTGCCCATTTTTTCAAAAACTGTTCAGCAACTTTTTTCTAATTTTGCATAGATGTACCTTAGGGTGCTGCCACTATACACAACAAATCTGTAATCTTTAACTGGTCACAGGCAGAACAGACACATTTGACCCCTGTTAAACTCAGTTGCCTGCAGCTTTTAAACTGTATCTTCAAAACTATTGATTTTCTATAATTGCAAGTTGTGTTTATTTTGATGTTCGTTTAATTATAAAATGGTGTGACTGTGGTGTCTATTGGTTAAAGATGTATTGTCACCTGTAGGTGACCTGTAGGTGGCAAACATAGAAAATTAATATTCTGGACAACTATAGAATGAAATATCCTACACTTTATTTATATCAAATCAGCATTCTACTGTTCTGTTTACACTTGCCATGCCTCGTGCAGACATGGTACTATGTAAATCAATTGTATCAATATAGACTAATAATTACAGATTCACAATATAGTTGACATCTGAAACAACCAAATGTCAACCATTAGAAGAGTTGACATAGTTCCGCTATATACAAGCAAGAAATCTGTATTTGATTGAATCATTCTAGTGTCATCAGCATATAGTAGAACATACATTTTCAAGAAAATGTGTACATCATCATCACTAAGGTTGTTGTAAATTTCACCAGCTGCCATGTCAAGTCCCTTATAATTATGACTAACTGTTCAAAATTCAGGTAAATAGCAAATAACAAAGGAGACAAGTTTTCGCCTTGCTGTACCTCTACATCACATGAGAAGAAGGCTGACACAGCCTGGCCCTGGTTTTTTAAAGTATTCATTTATAACATTATCAATACCACATGCCTTTTTGTTTTTGAGTTTTTTTATTTACATTAGTACCTCATTTTATGTGAATGGTTTGTGTATGTGTTTGTTTGACTGTGAAATATTTCTTGGAACAAAAGGTATCTCACTACCAGTGTAGCTGCAGTTTTACTTTCAGGTTTTTCACCGAGTTTTTCAAAGTGGTTTATAAACTTATCCAGTGAAATATTTCCACATTTTTCACTGCTGTTACTTGCTTTATTAAGTATATCCCAGTATTTTGTAGGCTTGCTATGTTTTAGGTTGCGCAAGTTTTCATGTAACTGTTTATGGTAGCAGTTTGATATTTGTTTTATAAAGCATTTATACCCACTAGTCAATTCTCTTAACTCTGCATTAGCTTCGTCATTTTAAATTTTCTTTAGTCTACCTTTTGCTCTCAAATAATCTGTCCTCTTAGTTTTATATATAAAGTCATAATCTGGCATAACTTGCTAAGTCTTTGTAGCAGCACATTTGTACTTCCAGTGTATCATTGCAACATGACATGCATACTCTGTGCCACATTTGAATGTCATGCATGTAATATTTCCATGCAATCCATTTGCATATATAATATAAAACTTCAACAGCCGTTTTCTTCATTTTCACTTTTTGAACCTTACCATGTTTAATGCTCCATAACTGCATAATGCAGTCATAATTTTTGAAACCGTGTAAAGCACCCTACCCAACCTTTACATTTTAAGAATGTAAGGAAACGATGTTACAATTTTTCTGACTTATCACTCATTTGGTTAGTCGCGGTCACATATCAACGTATTAGTCCAAAGGACTTCAGGGCCTCTTGGCCCATTTTTTAATATTTATATTTTATTTTGAATTTTCAAACTATAATTGTAAATGCAACATTTTTCGACACATTGGTACATTACTAAAGCGATGAAGCATAAAACCAAAATGTTTTTTATACAGATTGTGGAGAATATCCAGACCACAATAAACCAAACCAGATTACCATACCATTTTTAGTTCTGAAGTGTTGCAAGTTTATGTTGCTAAAAATCTGGTTTTCTGTAAATGACCGTCAAAGATTGAATAACCACAATGAATGCTTGAAAGAGCCACACCATATCAATGAATAAAAGTGATTTAGAAATATGATTTAGAGATACGTAATTGTTATTAAATGTTGCTAGTAAACATATAAAGCTATTGGAATATGGAAGAAACACATTTTGAGTATTTTTGTCAAAAACCACACTTCTAGCTTCCATTGTGTCTCGTGAAATAAAAAAAATGGTGACATTTGTCGATGAATTTTTTTTTCGGCAGGTACAATATCAAATACACACTTTCATAAGTTAATTTTTCTGAAATTGTATCATAAACATTCATAAAACCTTCTAATAAGCACTCACCCTAACAATAAAAACAGTCATGTCGCGTAACAAGTCATTTAAATCCGAGTGAATAGGCCTCATTTGAACGCTACGCTATAACACAAACTACAGACGACACGCGCCATCTTTGGTATCATTTTGCTGTGAATTGAAGTCTTTCCGTTTCCGGAAACGTCATTATGTAAATGTTAATATTAAAATAACTATAGCTATGGGAAAACATCACGCTTTAGCCAATCAAAATCGAGAAATCCCTGGTTGCTACGTGATATGGGAGATCAGCGCGTCATCCCTTCATTTGCATGATCCACGTGCTCAGAACAACCAATCAGCGTGACACATTTTTGGTAGCTAGGCCAACAGTGATGTCGGATGCCAATTGCAAGTTTCGTACTTGTCACCAATTCGGAAAGAAAACACAAAAATTTTCCCGGAAAAGAGTTCGAAAATTTTACTGAATTAGACGCAGTGATAACTGATGCTACGATTGTGATCCATAAGATTTTCACTCAGCACCTAAAAATCATTCAGGATCAATGAAAAAACGAATTTTATATCATAAAAGAAAGGTATACCTCCGTGACTCCATGACTACTGGGAGAACTGTTTAATTGAACACCATCGAGACTTCTCTGGGAAGCATTCAGCCATTGATGCAATTAATGCGCAAAGACTATTCATACACAAATATCCACCACTGTATATAGCCAGGTACACATTTGTAGCACTGAGTGAACTGCAGCAGAATTAACAAATTTGCCCATGGTTTGAAAAAGCAGCACGGGAATTGAAACTAGGTTCTCTCAATTGAGAGTCCGAAGCTATAGCCACTACGATCCAATACATACACACAGTGTTTCATACATGTCTGATCCATTACTGAAACGTAATACATTAATATGTTCTTCAGCAACACATTGCTATATAATAAACATAAACACATCTTGTTTTAATGCCAAACCTATTTGAAGAAGAAATCCCTAATTCATGTAACTAAAATATCTGTGTCCCAGAGACTCCCATTAAAGATCAGACTAACTACGATCATAGGAACCACCTGTTTACAGACGTATTTTCCTGTCGTAAATTGTAATTGTACAGTTCATCTGCAATGATCAGATTAGTTCAGATTATTGCAAACAATGATCCTCCATGCAATGGTATGAATGGTCTGTCTTGTTGCAGACAAACAATGATCCTCCATGCAATGGTATGAATGGTCTGTCTTGTTGCAGACAAACAATGGTCTTACATGCAATGGTGTGAATGCTGTCATGTTGCAGACAAACGAGCTCTGAGGTGAGCGGTCTACAGAAGAGCAACCTCGAGACGCTGGTGAGGCAACAGAAGGAGAGGAACATGCTCCTGTCGCGCCTCAACAGTGAGCTCAACCAGGAACTACAGGAAGTCATGGAGCAGAGGATCGCACTCGAGATCCAGCTCGATCACCTGCGACCATTCTCCAGTTAGTCAAAATTGATCCTGTATGCAATCTGCTGAGTCAATGACGAGATCTAACTCAGCCATCTGCGACCATTCTCCAGTTAGACGTCAGTGGAGAGATCCAACTTGACCATCTGCAGCCATTCTCCAGTTAGACGGAACGTCAGTGTTGAGATCCAACTCGACCATCTGCAGCCATTCTCCAATTAGAAACCATCTACGGGCTTTCTCCAGTTAGACAGAACATTAGTAGTGAGATCCAACTCAACCATCTTCAACCATTCTGCAGCTAGAGACCATCTACAACCATTCTTCAGTTAGACGGGACGTCAGTATCGAGATCCAACAACTTCACTTTGGGATTACACGTGCATGTTAAAATGTAATAAATCATACATGTGAGTCGGACTAATTGAATGCTGACGTGTAAGGCGTACTATTTGTCTGTGCTGAAATCACACATGTTTGTAATTAGATTTGTGACTGAAGTTGGCCAGTTGTTCGAATTGTTTAAGAATTCCTGACTGCACGAACTGAAACTGCCAAACGACATGGGAACTTTAAAAACGAACAAACAAACAGCTGAAGCTCTGCTTTGGTTACAATGTGTTTACGTTTATCGTGTCGGTACACATGTATTGTGTATTTGTTGCAATCTCAGTCTGCCAGGTGGATGGTACTGTGAACCTCTTCACTTCTTCCTGGGCATTGATTGAAACGGTACTTCCGGCAGTCGGTCAGTGGAAACAATGCTTGTATTGGGTGTATGCTGACATGTTAAGTTGTCTTAATTGTACGTCTGTAAATAGAGGCATTTCTGCTAGTCATTGGATAGAAGACAGACTAAATTAGTTAGGACATGATGTATGGCTGTGATGTCAGGATGTTAAACAATAGTCTGTATAGAATGCTATATATAATGTTGCTGCATAGATTCAATGAGCCGAGGAAATTCATAAGTGCATCTAGTTTTACTTAGTGTTGAAGGAAGAAAAATATGTGTTTATTGTTTTGTAATTGAAAAACGGGAAAGTTGCAAAAAGCTGCGTATTATGCGCAAGAGAGCTGTATTACAAAAAAATATTGGTTCTGTTCTCAGCGTTCGTTGTGTGAAAAAAGATACTTATATATTGAAAGAAAATGTAAAGATGCCCGCCTAAAATGTGTTTTAGTTTGACGGCAGTGAGCAGAATTATTGCCTGACACGGGCTGTAAAATGGCCACCATTTTGTAGGCACAGTCTGCATTTTTATTTCATATTTGAAATGCAGGTGGGCTTTGGAAGTTTGGTGCTTTTTAAATTCAACTAGTGTACTTGTAATTGTAATAATGGTGGGACATAATTAATTTTGTTCTCTGGGTTTTGTTATGGGTGATTGTGGGGCCATTGTATGAGAAATGAAGCACTGCATCCGTTCCGACAGTTATTGCGTGATGTGTATACAGTATGGGTTCTGTGTAATTAACAAGAAACCTTCCAGCGTGCTTTTCTGTGCGTACATGTGCACACTCTTGCTTTTATTCTTTATCTTCAGTTTTATTATATTTGACCCGATAATTGGGTACGTGGATATACAGAGTGTTGCTGATCCAAGAAAATAACAAGTTTATGTTAACAGAACTATGTTATATGGCACGAAACACGATCCAAGCTCTGGGAAAACTGATCGAAACACCCGCCGAGTTATTTTGATCGGCGATCGGAAATGACGTTTTTGCCTGGTCAGACTTGGCCTCTTCCGGTTGTGTTACTGTTTTAGTTGCCAAAGCACCAACTGGTGTGAGTACGTTACTTGTGTATGGAGTTATATCAGAGAATGTCGATGTAGGATACAAATGTCATTCGTAATGTCGTGGATGGGTCGATATGACTATGAATACCACATATAAACGTAAGTTTTAACATTTATGTATGCAATGTGTGTTCTGTTGCTTTTTTGACAGAGTTGCCAAGTGGTTTCTCGTGTACAGTTGAACCTCGCTTTATGGTCACCTCGGTAATACATCCACCTCGCAATTGAGGTCGCCCTGGGGCAGTCCAAAATAATGTTGTTAACAGTAAAGTATAGGAAATTAGTTCCACAAATATGATCACGTTGCTATCTAGTTCTTTTTTTGCCCAGTCCCGAGGGTGACCTTAATAGCGTGAGGTTCCATTGTACGTTTGTAGCATTTTCATAGCATAATTGACAGGTCCGCCATATAAGATATAATGAGCCATAGCTAGCTAACTCTGACGTAACGATAACATCTTGCATAGCAATTCTGTATATTTTATAGTAGACTACTGCCAATTACCAAAACATGAATTGTCATCCTCACAGGTGTGCGGACATGTCCCGGGGGCGTGGGCATGTTCGCACACGTACATATGCTGTGTTTCCTCGCATATCTTAAATACCATGAACAAACTTTGGGTCGCTACAAAAAGGTAAGTTCATATATAGCGCAGTATCCAGTCGTTACGGCTGCTAAAAGTATTTTACACTTTACTCCCTGCAAGACCTGTTCAATCGAACACCATCTCGACTTCTATGGAAGCATTAAGCCACGCTGCAATTAATGCATGAAAGTAGTATAGGGTGGAACTGGGGGTGCAATTGCGGCGGTATGGTAAGAACTGCTGACACAGTTCCGATGCTAACAGTTCTGGTCACATGACCGGAAGTAACTAGCGCCCCCTGGTTGTACGGGCGGGTTGTACGACTTTTCGGACAGTTTGGTGGCTTTATCAGCGCCTCTTAATGGGTGCATGTAAGGGAGGTGGTGGACGGCTAATGACTACCTCTTATCGGGTATATTATGTATGAAATACAACACCATATTTTTTCACATTTCGTCGTCTGATTCATACGCCTCATCCTCCTCGTCAAACATTAACCATAATTGCACTGGTGGTAACGGCGGCAGTGGTCCGTGGAAATATATAACTATAAGTGTGGCCTTCTCGCCACATAATGAAACAGATAAAGAAAAAACTTGTCCTGTCATATTTAAAAACTGAAGTAGTAGTTAATAGGTCCACATGGATGAGCAAATAAGGAGTCATGAAATCAGGGACTATGAAATGCTGACTCAGTTCCGGTTAGTGAGCGCCCCCCAGCGACTGTTTATTTACTTCCGGTGATGCTACATCCTTAGTTATCGCCTACTCTAGCGACTGGTATGGGCCGTGGGTAGGACGGGTAGTTTGTCGGGGTTGCCTAATAACTGCCTCTTAACGGGTGCATGCGTGTGTCGGGGACATCTATTGTGGGTAGGACGGGTGGATTAGTGTGGTTCACATATTTTTTTAAATTTTGTATACCTTTTTCAAATGTTTTGTTTTTTGAATGAGTATTATGAATCACCGTTATATTTTTTAATGACGTTCCCAGTTTGACCTATTGATCTACCAAGCAGCGCCACCTAGTGACTACGTGTCAGTTTCGGGGTGACCAGTTCATATAAGTAACACATTTGCCCATTGAACGTACACAATGCTGGTTTTTGGGTATTTAGCCTTGTATGTCTGTTGAAAATATGATATTTTTTCTAGATGTTTGTCTCTTAAACGTGTCAATTTTGCGTCTTTGAGTGGTATTTCGTCTTACATGTCTGTTGTTTCGTGTTTCATATCTGTTGAACGTTAGAATTTTTGAGATGTTTGTCATTTGAACGTGCTGACTTTGGAACCCATGTGCATAAATTTTAAAGTCTTACCCATCATTCATGTCATTATTTGACTTCAGCCGAATATTCTGAACATTTTGAAAAGTTAAAGTCGGTGCCGATCCTACGTAGACGAATAGGACTCGACCGAATTTTCGGGAAATATTCAATGTTAAAGTCGGCGCCGATTCTGCGTAGACGAGTGTTATAACTTTGTCGTTTTTAGTTGTTTTATGTTTCTTAAGGACGGTATAGTAAGCTAAATTATTAAGTAGGAATTTAACTAAAATAACTATAGCTGTGGGAAAACACCACGCTTTAGCCAATCAAAATAAAGAAATCCCCGGTTGCTACGCGATATGGGAGATCAGCGCGTCATCCCTTCATTTGCATGATCCACGTGCTCAGAACAACCAATCAGCGTGACACATTTTTGGTAGCTAGGCCAACAGTGATGTCGGACGCTAATTGCAAGTTTCGTATTTGTCACCAATTCGGAAAGAAAACACACAAATTTTCCCGGAAAAGAGTTCGAAAATTTACTGAATTAGACACAGTGATAACTGATGGTATGATTGTGATCTATCAGATTTTCACTCAGCACCTAAAAATCATTCAGAATCAATGAAAAAAACGAATTTTATATCATAAAAGAAAGGTATACCTCCGTGACTCCATGACTACTGGGAGACCTGTTCAATTGAACACCATCTAGACTTCTCTGGGAAGCATTCAGGCATTGATGCAATTAATGCGCAAAGACTATTCATACACAAATATCCACCACTGTATATAGCCAGGTACACATTTGTAGCACTGAGTGAACTGCAGCAGAATTAACAAATTTGCCCATGGTTTGAAAAAGTAGCACGGGAATTGAAACTAGGTTCTCTCAATTGAGAGTCCGATGCTATAGCCGCTACGATCCAGTACATACACACAGTGTGATCCAATACTGAAACGTAATACATTAATAATATTATGTTCTTCAGCAACACATTGCTATATAATAAAAATAAACACATCTTGTTTTTAATGCCAAACCTATTTGAAGAAGAAATCCCTAATTCATGTAACTAAAATATCTGTGTCCCAGAGACTCCCATTAAAGATCAGACTAACTACGATCATAGGAACCACATGTTTACAGATGTATTTTCCTGTCGTAAATTGTAATTGTACAGTTCATCTGCAATGATCAGATTATTGCAAACAATGATCCTACGTGCAATTGTGTGAATCGTGTGTCAAATTGCAGACAAACAACGATCCTCCGCACAATTGTGTGAATGGTGTGTCATGTTGCACACAAACAATGATCCTCCATGCAATGGTATGAATGGTGTGTCATGTTGCAGACAAACGATGATCCTCCATGCAATGGTGTGTCATGTTGCAGACAAACAATGATCCTCCATGCAATGGTATGAATGGTCTGTCTTGTTGCAGACAAACAATGGTCTTAAATGCAATGGTGTGAATGTTGTCATGTTGCAGACAAACGAGCTCTGAGGTGAGCGGTCTACAGAAGAGCAACCTCGAGACACTGGTGAGGCAACAGAAGGAGAGAAACATGCTCCTGTCGCGCCTCAACAGTGAGCTCAACCAGGAACTACAGGAAGTCATGGAGCAGAGGATCGCACTCGAGATCCAGCTCGATCACCTGCGACCATTCTCCAGTTAGTCAAACATTGATCCTGTATGCAATCTGCTGAGTCAATGATGAGATCTAACTCAGCCACTGAGACCATTCTCTAGTTAGACGTCAGTGGAGAGATCCAACTTGACCATCTGCAGCCATTCTCCAGTTAGACGGAATGTCAGTGTTGAGATCCAACTCGACCATCTGCAGCCATTCTCCAATTAGAAACCATCTACGGGCTTTCTCCAGTTAGACAGAACATTAGTAGTGAGATCCAACTCAACCATCTTCAACCATTCTGCAGCTAGAGACCATCTACAACCATTCTTCAGTTAGACGGGACGTCAGTATCGAGATCCAACAACTTCACTTTGGGATTACACGTGCATGTTAAAATGTAATAAATCATACATGTGAGTCGGACTAATTGACTGCTGACGTGTAAGGCGTACTATTTGTCTGTGCTGAAATCACACATGTTTGTAATTAGATTTGTGACTGAAGTTGGCCAGTTGTTCGAATTGTTTAAGAATTCCTGACTGCACGAACTGAAACTGCCAAACGACATGGGAACTTTAAAAAACGAACAAACAAACAGCTGAAGCTCTGCTTTGGTTACAATGCGTTTACTTTTATCGTGTCGGTATACATGTATTGTGTATTTGTTGCAATCTCAGTCTGCCAGGTGGATGGTACTGTGAGCCTCTTCACTTCTTCCTGGGCATTGATTGAAACGGTACTTCCGGCAGTCGGCCAGTGGAAACAATGCTTGTATTGGGTGTATGCTGACATGTTAAGTTGTCTTAATTGTACGTCTGTAAATAGAGGCATTTCTGCTAGTCATTGGATAGAAGACAGACTAAATTAGTTAGGACATGATATATGGCTGTGATGTCACGATGTTAAACAATAGTCTGTATAGAATGCTATATATAATGTTGCTGCATAGGTTCAATGAGCCGAGGAAATTCATAAGTGCATCTAGTTTTATTTAGTGTTGAAGGAAGAAAAATATGTGTTTATTGTTTTGTAATTGAAAAACGGGAAAGTTGCAAAAAGCTGCGTATTATGCGCAAGAGAGCTGTATTACAAAAAAATATTGGTTCTGTTCTCAGCGTTCGTTGTGTGAAAAAATATACTTATTTATTGAAAGAAAATGTAAAGATGCCCGCCTAAAATGTGTTTTAGTTTGACGGCAGTGAGCGGAATTATTGCCTGACACGGGCTGTAAAATGGCCACCATTTTATATGCACAGTCTGCATTTTTATTTCATATTTGAAATGCAGGTGGGCTTTGGAAGTTTGGTGCTTTTTAAATTCAACTAGTGTAATTGTAATAATGATGGGACATAATTAATTTTGTTCTCTGGGTTTTGTTATGGGTGATTGTGGGGCCATTGTATGAGAAATGAAGCATTGCATCCGTTCCGACAGTTATTGCGTGATGTGTATACAGTATGGGTTCTGTGTAATTAACAAGAAACTTTCCAGCGTGCTTTTCTGTGCGTACATGTGCACACTCTTGCTTTTATTCTTTATCTTCAGTTTTATGATATTTGACCCGATAATTGGGTACGTGGATCAGACATCGATATACAGAGTGTTGCTGATCCAAGAAAATAACAAGTTTATGTTAACAAAACTATGTTGTATGGCACGAAACACGATCCAAGCTCGGGGAAAACTGATCGAAACACCCGCTGAGTTATTTTGAACGGCGATCGGAAATGACGTTTTTGCCTGATCAGACTTGGCCTCTTCCGGTTGCGTTACTGTTTTAGTTGCCAAAGCACCAACTGGTGTGAGTACGTTACTTGTGTATGGAGTTATATCAGAGAATGTCGATGTAGGATACAAATGTCGTTCGTAATGTCGTGGATGGGTCGATATGACTATGAATACCACATATAAACGTAAGTTTTAACATTTATGTATGCAATGTGTGTTCTGTTGTTTTTTTGACAGAGTTGCCAAGTGGTTTCTCGTGTACAGTTGAACCTCGCTTTATGGTCACCTCGGTAATACATCCACCTCGCAATTGAGGTCGCCCTGGGGCAGTCCAAAATAATGTTGTTAACAGTAAAGTATAGGAAATTAGTTCCACAAATATGATCACGTTGCTATCTAGTTCTTTTTTTTGCCCAGTCCCGAGGGTGACCTTAATAGCGTGAGGTTCCATTGTACGTTTGTAGCATTTTCATAGCATAATTGACAGGTCCGCCATATAAGATATAATGAGCCATAGCTAGCTAACTCTGACGTAACGATAATATCTTGCATAGCAATTGAACCTCGCTTTATGGTCACCTCGGTAATACAGTCACCTCGCAATTGAGGCAGTCCAAAATAATTTTGTTAAAGGGAATAAAAACACCTATTGCTTGAATTCATGTTACATTACATCCTGCTATCTATTTCCATGTCCACCAAGCCAAACTAAATAAAAAATTCAATGAATTAGAAATTCCACATTTTATGCTGTGCATCCGGACATTTTCGAATATGCATATTTTTGGCGCGCTTTTCGGGATGCCAAGATGTGACGTCACTTATGACTCAAACTCGCATCAGGCCGACCCTTTCCATACATTCAGAGCATGTCTACAAGTATAGCTTTTGGGTCGAAACGAGCGTCAGAATGAGTTATTGTGCCATATTCCGATGTAATGCAAACACTAGTAATGATAGAGAAACAAGCAGTTATCTTACGATTCCACATGATTCGAATTTTATTCAAAACAACGAATGCGAATGGGCCTACAAGTCGACTAGGTTTCGCCGAGCTTGGGCTCGTTTTCCGAATAATTATATCGAATGCAACCAACGGGAGATCTACACCAATAAACATACATAGCAAACAGATATTGTATCCAGCTACAGAAAGTAACGTGTATAATCTCATAATATCACTAGAATATCAATATATGAAGGAGTTGTACAATTTATCATAACAACTTAAATCAGTCAGTGAATTTACGCTGGTGCCGCTAGCTCAGTTGGTAGGCGCGTTGGTTTCTTGTCGTTTATTTTACAATCGGGCGACGCCGGTTCAATCCTGACACAATGCAAACCATTGGTTTTCTTTACACTTTTTGTTTGTTTATGTTTTCACGAAGTAATATCAACCAAATCATTTTGTATACTATGATGCACTGTTTGTAAATATTGTTTTATTTTTTTGGTAATTATTTATTCGCCACAGAATTGAAAATATGGTCATTATATATAACGATGTTTATTTATCCAGACAGATCACAATTTGTTTTCACAAATAACTTCATAAGTCATGAGAGAATTGACAAAGCAAAGGCAGGAGAAAGTTAACACAATTCAAGACAAAGAAGGGAAATGCCTCACCGAAGAAAAAAACATTATCAACAGATGGACAGAATACTGTTCGGAGTTATACAACTTCCAGACCAACGGAGATCCAAGTGTTCTAGCCAGCCAATAATCATCAAATGAGGACGACTTTCCAATTTTACGTGAAGAAGTGGAGATAGCTGTAAGATCACTGAAGAAGGAAAAAGCTGCTGGATTTGACAACATCCCAGCAGAACTGATAATGCACGGAGGAGAAACGGTGATAGACATCCTCACCAACATATGCAACAAAATCTGGCAGACTGGAGAGTGGCCAACAATATGGATTCAATCACTGATAATTACTCTCCCCAAGAAAGGCAACCTACAACAATGTCAAAACTACCGAACCATCAGCCTCATTAGCCATGCGAGCAAAGTGATGCTGAGAGTCATCTTGAACAGATTTAAACCACAAGTAGAAGAGATCATCGCCGAAGAACATGCGGGATTTCGCAGTGGAAGAAGCACCACGGAACAAATATTCAATCTACGTGTTCTGGGTGAGAAATACATGCAACATCAACAGGAACTATTCCGTGTCTTCATTGATTTCAAGAAGGCATTTGATAGGGTGTGGCATGGCGCACTATGGGCAACAATGAAGAACTACAATATTGGACGAAAACTAGTTCACACCATCGAACAGCTATACGCTAAAGCTAGCAGCGCAGTACTGGTGCAAGGCGCTGTTGGTGAACGGTTCTACACATCAGTCGGAGTCCGTCAAGGATGCCTCTTGTCACCTACATTATTCAACATTTTCCTGGAACGAATAATGACAGATGCCCTGGAAGATCACACCGGCACAGTCAACATTGGAGGACGCATCATCACCAGCCTACGGTTCGCTGATGACATCGACGGGTTGGCTGGAAGTGAAGAGGCTTAATGCTAACCTTGTGAACCGACTGGGCGAAACAACAGCCAGATATGGAATGGAAATTAGCACAGAAAAAAACAATCTAATGACAAACAGCAAAATGCAATGAGGTCCCGAGTAACTGCCAATGGACACGAACTGGAAACAGTAAGTCAATTCAAGTACCTTTAAAGTATTAATGTATCGCGCAACGGTCGGACTGCTAACTAATAAATGTAGTCGCCAAAGAAAGATCAAATGTGTTGATCTTGATGGCTAAATTGGTAGCGTGACAAGCGGCAATCTTTAGGGTCCTCGGTTCGAATCCCACAGAGCACTTGAAACTTTTGTTTGTGTTCATTTAGTTTAAGATTCATTTTATTTTCTATAATACTATTTCGGGCACTATTTCGTAATTTCATTTCGTTATCGAAAACATACCTAATATATAAACATTCTGGGGGGTAGACGTGCTAATTGGCAGTGAGCAGTCAAAACGCCATTCTGAGCCAGACTATCTTCCTGGCGAAGTCACGCAGCCAGGCGAGAGTCGGTTAAGCGAGACTATTGTAAATATTGACGGGTGTCACACGTACAGGCATTTTACGAGGAGAGCTAGAAATATTAGACTTTGACTAAACTCGACCAGAATGTCAATGAGGTGATGATAACAGCAGGTGAGAAGTTTAAGCTTTTGTGTTCCTTTTTTATAATCAAACAAAACGTTAACATGGACACCAATTGGCAATGCCAATGACAATGTACACTTGTAAGTTGTAGTAGTGAATGGGAAAATTAACTCGGTAACTGTATATTGATTTTTCATCATAAATATTTAAAATGTTGCACAGTTGTTGTTGTTTGTTTTTAAATGTATATATATATATATATATACATTTATATATAGTAAATATAGTCAGCAGATAAATACTACTGGTATATGATATTACACACATGCAGGCACACACATCACACACACGACTGTGTGGTCAATAGATGGAACAACCAAAACAAAGCTGTGACAGCTGTCATCGTCCGCCATCTAAATTCCAACTTCGATCGACGTTCGATCCGCGACGTTCCATCGCACATGAATGTAGATATTATAACTTCATATTGACGGACATCCCAGCCAGCACGCCACCCTCGGCCCGAGGGCGGATCTGAGCGGCTGGGAAGCGGCACTCGTCGGCACACGACAGCCGCCTGCCAGCCGGCACACGACAGCCGCCTGCCAGCCGGGGTAAGACCACATTAAGGATTCGTCCGCCATTACCGAAAGAGTAATAATAATAATAATAATAAACTTTATTTATACACCATCAAATCCGGGACTAATGACCCCCGTTCACGGGTGTTTACAAATTGCCAATCATATAAGAAGCATAAAAACACTTTTAAGAGAACAAATAAGAAAATAAATTAAATTAGCAAACAATATCCTAGTATATAGTGTATGCATATATATATAAGCCTAAGTATAGTAAAATTACGGGTAAATGCAATGATAAAATAAACGATTAGCAAAAGTGCTGAACAGCTGAACCTACTGGAAAAAATATATATATAATAAAAATATATATATAAATAAATACAAAATAAATAAAATAAAAGCCTAATTTACATTAAATAATTTGATTAGATACTAAAATGTGACCCTGAGATAAATAAGACTAAAAATGTATTAAAACTATATGCATGAATAAAGCAAAGGTTAAATTATGTCTGGCCATATTAGTTTGAGAACAGAAATGTCTTCAATAATTTTCCAAACTGTCTAGTGTTCTCAATCGCGCGTAATTCCAGAGGCAGAGAGTTCCACAATCTCGGCCCAGCACATGCAAATGCCCGGCGACCATAACGTGTGCCCTTGATAATACCGTTTTGGTGTCATATGTGAATTTTTTTCGAGCACTTTGGCATGGCACATGTCAGTCCAGTGAATACTGAATGTACTACTACATTAGATCGTTCACGAGGTAGCAATAAACATACACTAGTCGCTCGCGTATTCGCACAGCGGCTATTTTGCAGAACGCACCAATATTTCAAAATCCGTCACCAGATTGGGGCGAAATTGAGGTATGAGAATTTTACGAGTTTTCCACAGCACTTGTGTCAATGGAGGTTAAATATGCTGTGAATTTTTCAAGAAAATTGTTCGTCAAATTTAGCAGGAAATGAAGGAAACGTTATAATGGTCGCCTGTGTAAAATTTAAATGTGGTCTTACCCCAGCCGCTCCCTTGCCGCTGTTGACCAGTAACATAGTCCGTTATCATTTATCAGCAGTCGGGCATGCCTCGGCTTGAGCACAGGGGTAGTGACATTTGACACTACGGTGTACGGAGTCAGGACACTGTTAGATCGACTTCCTGCTTGGTTACAACGGCAGGTGAGAAGTGTAATACATTTTCTAGGTCACGTTTTCTTACAATCAGACAAAACGTTAACATGGTCGCCAATGGGAAAACTATCAGTGTGCTGACCCCGTACCGCCATTTTTGAACAGAGTCCAGACTGACAGAGGAAACAGTCAAAGCAGAGCTCCGGGAAAAAAGGTACATTTTTTGACATTCTTTTGTGAATCTTTGTATATTTCTAGATTATTCAAATACATTAATTTGGGCATGACTTTATAAACACACATTTGATTGTGTGGAAACTTGTTATTTATGCGTAAAACATTAAATAGAATGTGGGGCAGAATAACCTGATGTCACGATTGTCACCGCCCTATAATAGGCTATGGATGACGATGATAATTATGATGAAGATGACAATGTCTCATCAACAACAAATGCTGTCCCTGTGCTGCGTGTTCCTGTTTGTTAGTGTGACAGGGTAAATGTGTGATGGATGAAGTGCTTACACTAGACGCCTTCTGTCAGTTTATGGCCCACACAATTTCTACCATTTATGTCACTTCACTTTAGGGCTATATAAAACAATTCGAGGTTTCTCATCATAACTTTATTAATATGTAAATTATAAATGTGTACGCGTATGTTGATCCTGATGACGGTACTAACCACTATCAATGCAACTCGTCGTCAACAATTGACAACTTAAAAGTCTTAAGATGTCTACTGAATGTATTTCTTACAAGTAGGCACATTCCTTTGGTTTGACGTGAAATATAGTTTTCTCTTTTTGCGCAGAATTACTGCATGCATATTTAATCAAAGGATAATTATATGTCAAAATAAAGTTTTGTGGAAGCTATTTTAAAATTGTTGTGCTGATGAGAAACCGGGAATTTATTTTATAAAAGTGAAGTAAAATTATTTTATGTGACCTTATTGTGAGACAAAATATGTTTAATATTTTAACCATTTTATAGATACTATGCATTGTACAATGTGGTACCTTCATTGAAGAAACTAAATATTTGTACGTTAATATTCCAGATGCTGCCAGAAAGAATGAAGTGGCAACATTGCCACTGACGTATACAACATCAGGAGAAAATTCAAAAGTACTCCACGACTGCCTCTGACGGGAATGGTGTTAGACAGCACCGGATGACAAATGCAGCTGGATGTAGCAGAAAAGAGTTTATGGATACTAATAATTAAGCGGCCTTTTTATAAAAAATATTGGCCATTACTGCCGCAAACTCCGCACTACGACGGTTCAATAACCCTTAAAACAATGCATTAAAAAAAACATGATGCTATTATTAGTTCGCGTAATGCCGCCATGAAACCAACGTCACATTAATAACTGCTTTGCTCGATCATTGCTAATCAACTGATTTCGACGCATACTGTGTGCTCGATGCATCGCTGTTTACGTTTGCTACCAAGCACGTGGACCAATGTGTCAGGGGTCAGGTCAGCAGTCAATGAGTGTCGCGGAAACATTTCCCTATCTAGCTTGTTTGGGAAAAATAAATTCGCCCCCCGGGGGTACGCGTACCCCAGTTTGGGAACCGCTGGCCTACAGGTACTTCTCGAGTAGAGAAGCAATATCGTAGTACAACTGCTTGTGTTGGTGCTCTAAGTTCAGTGTTTCAAGGTAGACACGAACTACTGCAATGTAAACGAGAAATATGTGATTTGCAGACAGATCTACGTCCACACAAATCACACCCAGGATTACAACGAGGGGTCAGTTTGACCTCGGCATTCAAGTCAAGTCGAGTAAGTAAATGTTTACAACAATGGTGAAACTGCGACGCGTAACAAGCGTGATCGTTGTGGGTGCGTTCTGCTACATCGTCTTCTGTTTCGTCCACTTCGCGTTCTTACCAGAATACACGGACCCATTTCGTCCGAGGACGCATCCTGTATTGAAACACGTTAACACTACAAATTATGACACACTAATTACGAATAACAACAACTACTATTCGCGTGACATAGTTGAGTTGGCACAATTCTACAGAATAAAACAAATTGACCCGATGAAATTCACAAGCCATGCGTCTCCGCCTGTGCTGGAAGATTACAAACACAAAGTGATGGTCCATTGCGGAGGTCACGTAAAAGGAATCGATATTGTCATCAACGAACTGTATCGAGCGAGGCGTACGCACGGTGGCAGCAGTTTCCGCATCTTGTCGACGTCTTCTTCGTTGCGTCAGACCTGCTCCTTTGATGATTACTTCAATGGCACTTACGTGGCGTTCTGTCTCCTAGATCGCACTGGCTGCACCAAGGTAACAATTGATCTTCTGTTTGTCGACTACATGGCCTACACGCACAAAGTGCATCCGTTAAACAAGAGCCTGTGGACGGAAACGATATGCGCCACGAACTGCTATTTGACAAATTCGGCTAAACAGACTCTGTGGAATACACTTCCTTCAGCTTCTCTCCAGAGAAGGGTAGCACTACAAAATCGGATGACATGGCAACAAAAAAACGATTCGCTAAAGCTGTTCGTTCGAGGCGAGAGGAAAGGAACGTGGCAGCATTATCAAACTATAGGTGGATCTCATTTATGCAGGTAAATAGCATTGTTTTACATTAACCCGTAATCCGTATATTATTTAACTAGGCCATATAATGAACTTGTGTGCATGCGTGCGTGTGTGTTTATTTGTGCGTGTTTTGTGTGTGTGTGTGTGTGTGTGTGTTTGCTTGTGCGTTTTGGTGTGTGTGCGTGCGTGCGTATGTGGTAAACATGCAGGAAGCACCAATGACACACAACGACAAACGCAATGAATTCGCCACACATGTAAACATACATAACTATTATCTTTATTATTCCAGACGTCTTCGTTTCTTTCCACAGCTGCATACGACACAAACGGGTCATTATGGTCGGGGCATCGCACATGCGCTTTAAGGCCGATTACTTCTTCATCCTCTGTTACTCACTTCCGCCGACCGTGCCACGAAAACACGAAACAATAACCATCGGTAATATCAACTTTATTTGGCTGAGATTTCTCGCCGATTACGGATCAGTGTGGGAGAAACATTTGCAGCACCTAAACATCACCCGGGGAGACATCGTGTATATACAGACGGGATCGTGGGATTTGTTTAAAGACGGACCCAACTTCGACCAAACTATGGGACACGGTGTTGAGTTGTTTCTATCCAGTCTGAGATATATCCGTGACAGGTTGTTAACACGTGGTGCAAGCCTAATTCTCGTCACCTCGCCTCCTCATGCGGATTTGTCAAAGAACCATAATCGCGGGCATCGCAATAACTTTGCATTGACTGCCTTCAATGCCGTTATTACTTCCGCCGGAGTGAATATGGCCATTCCCGTTCACGACGAATTTGGGCTGATACTTCCACGATGCGAAGAGTTTGCATACAATGCGCATTACCTATATCGTAAACCGGAAGACAACTCGATGTATGGAGAAGTGGGACTCATTTCTGGCAACATGATGGTACGAAGTGTATGTACTAAATGAATGGAGAGTGAAGTCAACCGTTTTAATAGAAGAGTTGGACACGTCTTTAAAGGCTAAGCAAAATTAAATTTTAAATTTTTTGGAAACTTTGTTTACGTAAACCTAATGCTCTTGTCTAGTAAGGTGCCAAATATGAAGTCTGTTCATTGCGAACTGCTGCCACTGAGCCCGGTCAAACATGGTCATTTACGCGTCGCAAAAAAAACAACTCATCAGATGTTGACGACGTCACCGCAGCAATGCCGCTGAGCACGCCCTAATCTTTAACATGGTAAACGGCGGTGCGGCTAATTGGTTCATGTTGTACATGAACTTGCAAACACGGAATGTAATATTTTTATATCACTATTTGTTTACGTAAAACTTTGTCACTGGATGTACCCATGAATTTTCTTTACTTGTCGAGTTATTGCCGTTAGAACAGCGCGAATGCATGATATCATCCACACTGTGTCGTCAGCTTTGATCGCTACGCGGCGCTGATGATTTATCATGTGCGCTAGCGAGAATCTGCTCGCTGCGTGCGATTTACTTTTTAATGCACTGTTTAACTTCCTTTTGTTTTTATTATCCAACCAATTCCATTTCGATTAGTATTCCATCATTCCATATTGTTTAGTCATAAATATACAGACTCGGTTACGTCCGTAAATATTCGTCGTTGGAAAGCGTCGCATTATTATGGTATACTGATCGGGGTACAAATCGTGCGTCCTAAAGTTTTATGCCAACAGACTGTTAGAAAAGTAGTTTTCAGTGAACTACTTACGAAAATTGACAGTCCAAATCCCGTAAGCCACCCAGGTCAAAAACCGTGCGTCTTATCTGCGCTGTGTAAATAGCTATATGCCCATAATGTGTGACGTGAATCAGTGCGACATCTGGCAGATTATTAAAAATGATTAGGCTAAGAGGGTTGAGAACGCAATAATTTCGTGATACGGTATTTGGCACGAAGTTTCTGGTCATAACTGAGTGTAGGTTACATTACGCGATTAATGCCGGTAATGGCGGTAAGGCAGTTTTGTCGTTTTTTTTATTGTAAGCACTTCACTCAAGCAACTTTAAAATTTGTAACAATATGTTAGCACAAATTAGATTCTAAATGGTTATTCAAAATGATTTATACCACACACGAGCATTTTTCACACCAGGGACAATTCACATCACTGTCATCAGTCGTCACTCTATGATCTATCATCTATGACTATGTAAACGAAAAGAATTACCACTGCGACACGTCGGGCACCGCATCGTCATTCCAATGCCAGGTTGATCCGGCATATCTCTTTCGCCTCTCACGACATCAGCGTCTGGTTCATGCAGATACGGTTGCGGACCATAATAAACCTCTTCATAATCATCTAATTCGTTGATGCCATGAGACCAGCACGACTAGATTCGTCACTACTATCCGATATGATTAATAGTAACGAGTTAAATTAAATTAAAAGCATTCGCGTTGTTCAAACGGCAGTAACTCGAAAATTCAAGAAAATTCATGGGTACATCCTGCGACAAAGTTTTAGGTAAGATTATTATCTTCACGGTGACATAAAAATATTACATTCTGTTGTTGCAATTTTACGTACAACCTGAAACAACCCACACCTCCGTTTACCATGTTAAAAAATAGGGCGTGCTCAGCGGCATTACGTCCGATGACGTCACCAGAGCCGCTAGGTATCGCAACAAACTGTGCAGAAAATGTACAGAAAAGCGCGACCTAAAGGGGCATTGAACAGGGTGACGGAGGGGGTTACAAATTTATTAAGTATGAGAACATTATTTTTAGAGTATACTTCATTCAGATTGGGAATAAAAGGTTAATTTCACTTAGTCTTTAATAACATGATGCAACGAAGTGTATAATGTTCAATGAATGAAGAATGACGTGAATTGTTTGGAGAAAACATTTAAGACGACGTTGTACAGACAATGTGGTACAGACGATGTGGTACAGACGATGTGGTACGGACGATGTGGTAGAGTCGATGTTGTACAGTCGATGTGATACGATATGGTACAGATGATGTAATTACAATGAGGTACAGACGATGTGGTATGGACGTTATCATATGGTATTAATGTGGTATAGACGATGTGGTACGGACGATGTGGTACAAACAGTGTTGTACGGAAGATGTGATACGGACGATGTGGTACATTCGATGTTGTATATTAGATGTGGTACAGACGATGTTATACGGACGTTGTGGTACGGACGATGTGGTACACACGATGTCGTTCGGACAGTTCAATTCAGCAAGCTGATCTTACCTGGCGTCCGAGATTGCTGCAACACGATACTCCGATGTGTATGACCGATAGTCAGCTGATACGTCAGAACTATACGAACTAGAGGAAAATATTGGTCTCCACGTTATATAATGTAAGCATGCTCTATTCAGTAAAGATCGTTATGACATTCCAAAATAATCTGAACATGTACGTATTTCATTGATGATACTGCTAATCACCTGCGACTATTTTAGACTATGTTTCTTACAAAGAAACGGTTTTAATCATGAACGAAACAAAAATGTATTTTTATTGTACCTTCCATTAACACTTGTACTGGTCATGTTGGACCATCTGCCATCTCCCTGTGAGTGCAGATGTCGATTTCCTGGCCAAACGAATATTCCACCATATATTGTAGCGAATGCCATTTCAAAACAAAACACATTACACAATTGAAATGCTGTAACACAAATACACTTGGTTTGTTGGTATTACCCATCTTTAGATATTAATTAGGGTCTTTAGGAGCCATTTTGTACCTATCTGTGTGTGATTTCTTGGCGAATTCATTATCCCACATAGTAACTTTGCGATAGCACATTTTATAACACAAATAACCGATATTCAATAAAATACAGTAACCACTTAACCCTATTGTATTGGATTATTTCATATGGTGACACCATCCAATGGTTTTAGTCGTACTTCTGTACTTTTTGTATCCGTGAGAATGCATTAATTTGCTAGCCCAGCGAGTCCCCACCTAGTAATACATGTCACGACTGTTGTTTCTGTAAAACAAGAAACTATGTGCACCGGCAAGTTTGGAAGAAATGGGCGTAGGAAGAAATACAAACACGTGGAAGACGATGATGAATTACGTCTGTTGGCCATCAACTAGCTTACAGGCACCCATGGAGCAACGAACCAGTGACAATTTCATTTCTGTTGTTGGCACTGCACGCGGCAGGTAAGCATTCCATGATACATCGAACATAAGTCCACGGTGGTGCCACCTGGGGAATGGATGACGACTCAATGTGTCCACTGAACAAAGTAAATAACACATTATCATTGTGTTTATAGACATGTATCGCAGATTGGTAAATCAGGTCAATCAAAGGCCAATGGTCGAAATATACGAATGAACATAGAAGAGGCGAGTGGATCTCGACATCTGGGCAGGGTCTACACGTGTACGCAGCCCTCAGGTTAACGCATTAATAATATAACAACCGGAGCTAAATAGTTTACATGGCGTCATCTAGTCTATTATTTTCGAAAACGATAACACTTACTACAACACTTGATTTACTTTAATTTTTATTTATTATTGACGGTATTTAAGCACATGTACTTTGGTTGTTAATGTTACACTTAATTTCTCTAATATGTTAGTTTTCTGTAATATATTATAAGTCTGTATGTATATATATATATATATGTATATATATATATTTACGACTTACACACTAACATATATGACGATTCTGGAAACAATTGACATATCCATCACGTGACCTATTGCCTAGCAAAATGTCCGTCAAGCCACACAAATGGATGCCAAACACGCGGATCGTTCGGACACTGTGTAAGCGAGTTGCGTGCCAGAAAGGTTGATTTATTAAATGCCATGCTTGCCAAAAACGTTGGTGAATGTAGAACTTAGGGCCGCGTGACTTCTGCTAAATCAAACATTACTCCATACAGTTTTCGCTTAAGCAACTTGGTCTTATGTTTTTGTTATAAAGAAAGACGTTTGGGGCGAGAAGTTTAACAAAATATATGTCTGGACGCTCCACGTCTTCGGAATCCATGTTATGGAAGCACCCTAATGCTAATGAAACATTTGATGAGCCAATAGCTTCCTTGGACATCTTCAGCATCTCAACTTCCCTGGGAAGCATTCAGCCAAGCTGCAATTAATGCGTGAAGACTATTCGTATTTAAATGTCCACCACTGTCAATTGACAGGTACTCATTCATACAGATGAGTGAACTAGAGCAACGTAGAGTGAACGAACTTGCCCACGGTTTGACACGACAGAACAGTATTAAAACCTGGGTTCTCTCGATTGAGAGACCGTTGCTCTATCCGCTGCGCTCCACCAGCTTTGGATGGAAATCTTGTTAAATCTTGTCCAATCTATATTAGCTCCCGCCGAGCCCGCCACCATAAACGACGCTGGGTTTCGCGCGAATGCCCGGCGAGTGACATTCAGTAAATCATAATGGAGTCTTGATTTGTTTCTGCTGTCACGATGCCGCGCCACCCACGCGCCATGCAGTACTCCGGGCACAAGTGTCGCTACCAAGGCGCAACAGACGGTTGTTTGTGTCGATCAGCGTCCAGCGCACCAATTGGAAATATAAACAGCGTGTGTGTTTGTTGACATCGTCCTACCTGAATTGTATACATGCATGCACCGGAGGCGAGATCGCGAAAACGAACGTAAGTAGGGCAAGAATAGCAAAAGAAATATGTTAAAATTGTATTTCAAAGTAATTAGAAACAGGTGTGATATTACAGGACACAACTAATACCGTTACTACATGTTGCTACTGTTGTACTCATCGGCGTAGTTAGGGAGTGTAGGACTGGGAGCGATCCCTCCCTCATTTGTGGCAATAAAACTGGCACATTCGTGACCATCTATGATCATAATTTGAATGAGATCACTTATATCCCCCAAATAGAGCGTATTGATTGACTTTACCACTGATTTTACATGGCTAAAATATAACTCGAATTTGTGAACCTGCCTGACCTGTATCCAATTGGTAGAAATGTCACCTTCCTCATCCCTAAAACCTCCCGTCAATTATACCTAGCTGCTGTTGTTTGCATTTTTCTTTCAATTTGGATTGGTAGGCGGTTGGTTAGCAGGTACCCAGCCATACTCTGCTACGGACCCCAGTAAAGAGTCACGCAGCGACGACATTGCTGTCGTATTTAGCTCGGCGCCTCTCACACGCGCGACCGGGATAGAAATTCCTGCCGCAGGGAACAAGATCCATCAGACCGCTGTGTGAGATATTTACTTCACATAGCGTAGACACCACGTAGAATTAAGAGACTAACAACTTTTAGTGTATTTTTTTGAAGACATAGGCAATGTGTGGCAAACGAAATTACCCGCGTTTTGATAGGACGTTCCGTGGGTGGACTCAAATTACCGTCCCCTCAATCGACAGTCTGGGGCACTAGACCACCGCGGCCCGAGCATAGACCCTCGGGTATATGCCACCTCCGCAGATTGTGACATACCTCCGTTTGGCCTCGATGACACATCGGCCAGACACTACACCATTCTCCCCCGCACCTTCTTATAATACAAACGCCAACGCTCACTCAACAATATTCTATACACTTTGGGAAGAGGCGCACGCACCGGTGTTAAAGAGTTCGGTGACGTACTTCCGGTTGTATCCAATGCCGTTGTCACCATGAACTAAAATACTGCTGACACAGAAAGTTTTCTATGATAGCTATAATTAGGTATTGCGTCGTTGTCTGCAAGATGTATGTTCGTAAACTTCGTTTTGTGATTGCGACATACTGTAATGAGATCATCGATGCGCCAGGTCATCGTTATTCATGCCCAACCGCTCCCAGTGGTAAACCGATTTGAGCCACGTCTGGTCTAAATCAAACCGTAAACCAAATCACACGTTATAACGCTATATACGATTACACCAGGATATATTCTTATTTTAAGGCATAAATATGCACGAAAACCCAAGTGAACATCACTACAGTGTCAGCTGTTTAATAATTTCCAACGGGGTCAACTTACACATGGTACAAAATGAAGAAATAAATTGTCTACCTGATGGTACCCTCAGGCAACATGGTAGTGCTTTCTGGCCACATTGTACCGCAACGTCTGCGCCGTAACGACCTAACACCGGGTACGCTTAACGAGCGGAAGTCAGGGCTTACTCTGTGTCTGATCGTTTTTATCGCATGTTTGTATTTTGTAACGATTGAGAACGGCCACTTTTATTTAAACACTGCGGTTCATTAAAGTCGCACTCTGAGCTCGTCCATCATTTAAAAAAATCAACATGCCCCATGAACTATATAGTACATTATCACAATCCTCATATCTGTATATAGTTGTTTGCAAAATGTGCAATTTTTTGATATGTAAAAATACATCACCGTCATGTTCGTCGACCGTGACGGACCGCATTGAAACATGGCGTGGTCGGGTATCGCCTGCGGAACATGGCATAACTAGCGAACTTGACTTGATTTAAATGCCTAGGCCAATTTGACCTCTCAGTATCGTTCTGGATGTCACAGCCTTTCGTTTCGTCCTGTCTACAGCACACCGCTCAACTTTTAATAGCGGGAGTCAAGTGTCTTGTCTAATTTGACCACACCATCTCTTCCGTGGCCTTCCTCTTTGTCTGCGTCTATTAAAGTATTCCTTGAAAGCTAGTTTAATGAGGTTTTCGTTTGGCATACAACAAACATGTCCAAACCACAGGAGTCTTCTATGTCTGATGACATCTGAAATGGATTCAGGGGTGAATGTCCCCTCTCTGACCTGGCTATTTTGTAGTCTGTCTGCCCTATTAACACCTCTCATAGCCTGCAGGCAACGCATCTCAAAAACTTCAAGACACTCTGTCATCAATAGCAAAACACTATCTAAAATCTGCCAAAGGTTGATATTCGTTGTTCACTAGCGTAATTGTTGCACCAGTTGTTGCATGGCCCAGTAGCTTACGCCAGTTCACGGAGCAACATACCAAGCACAACAATTTTCGCCATTACAATATGTCGATCTTAAACTCGTTCCTGCTGACCGTTTAATTTCTTTTGTTGCCAATTACGACATGCGTTTCCCTGTAAACCGGACGCAACACCACCAATGGGGTACAACGAGGCGAGTGGACCTCGGCATCTGAGAGTACTGTCAGTCTGTCCCCCAAGTAGGCGCTAAAGAAGACATTCCGTTATTGTTGTTATTATTACTATATTTAATAAACCAACCCAACATGCTTTTGTGATACGTTGTCCGCGGGCCGTCAGAACTGTGACCGGGGCATACTAAAATTAAATGCAAGTTGTTCATAGGCCTACAGTTGGCCTGTGCCTGGCAGAAAAAAATGTTGTATAGGCCAGTGACAACATACGAAATAGAGTCCAGGGGCATACCTGAAATTGATGAGAAAAAAATCAAAACATGGCAACTAACTTTTCCAGGGAATGTCTTTACTTGCCAAGAAAGATTCAGGACAGAGCAGCTGACTATTATATTCTACGCGAACACCTGGTGGGAGAACCATACTCGTTCGGAAAAGGCATACAATGCCACGACGCACTGTGACAGCAGTCGGGCGTGATAATAAACTAAGTTTTGCCCCGAGTCAAGCACCGCCAGCAAGACGTTCTGTGGATAGCTCCAGCAGTAACGGCTTCTACGTCTACGTGCCTCGCATGAAGTAATGTTGATCTCCTCTCGGTTCCTGAAGTCCGACGAGGCTGACATTGGTCCAGTTTCGCTGATGTCTCCTTCATCCGTTACAACTTCCCTTAACTCTCATGTCTCTCCCAATCCAGCACAAATCACTCCTCACATTTCACCCAGCTCACTATGATTGTGGACACTCTCTTCGTTAACCGTTCCCCTTCCATGTGCTGTCCAGTCCACTTTCACTGAACCCTCATCAGCTTCCTTCTGAAAATCTCTTTCACACCAACCTCCTCCCTCGGCTTCTCTATGTTCATTTATATACTATTTTCACTTTGGCAATTCGTCTCACCAAGTTACTTGCGGACACTTGTTCTTTCTGTTGGTGTATCTCCGTCATTGCCATTGCCTCCAGGCCGCACTGGTATAGGCTGGTGTCGCATGAAGGCACATCGTTCCATATTGATTCCGTCGCTAGGTGACTAACACGAGGAATTCTGACCGACATAACAACGACACGCTACTTTGACGACGACATGGGCAGTCTGGCGATGCTAATGGTAGATCTATTGTACAGGTATTGTAATTGCGTTGCGCGAGCGGCCGAGACTTTGTCCTGGAGCGCGGCAGTATTTATGACACTCGAACATCTGTTGCTAGCTGATGTCTGGAGCTTTGACACTGTGTGGCGTGCCACCTTGTACACTGATGGCGACTGGCAAAACGAGACAAACGACTTGCTAACTTCCGCATCGACGATAACCGGTGTCTCTGGTTTTGAGACTGTATAAGTTTGTGTGGTTCTTTGGATATGTGTTAATGCAACACAATAGCGCAGTTAGGGATCCCTTGTTGGTTTTGGGCATTTACACACATTCTAGTTGTTTAGCGTGGTCACTGTGGTTCAAGGAAATCGATAGCGTTTATCAAACAACGTAAATTACTGTTTGTCTGTAATAAGTGAATTCGCTGTATTAATTAGTTAATTAACACATACTGACGGATATATAAAAAATAAATAGTGTCCACTCCCCCACAACACACACACACACACACACACACACACACACACACACACACACACACACACACACACACACACGCACGCACGCACGCACGCACGCACGCACGCACGCACGCACGCACGCACGCACGCACGCACGCACGCACGCACGCACGCACGCGCGCGCACTCATGCACGCTCGCACACATACACACACACGCATGCGCGCGCACACACACACACACACACACACACACACACACACACACTCAGAGCGGCATACACACCTCAAAATCGTTTTCCACTCCATACATATTATGTCTTGTCTGCGTGTGTTTTTAATATCTATGCCTTCAACCGGACTCGGCAACTGCAGGTGGCAGTTTGATGTTCTTGATATTCCTCGGACAATCGTCTGTGAGACACATTTAATGGTTCTACATCCGCCCACTGGCCGATGTTGCATTGACTGCAGTGTCCACCCTCGACAATGACAAACGATTCCCCTGTCAACCTGCATAGAACGTCATTATGCGTACAGAATATCGGTGTGCCTTTGGGTTCGGAAATAAAAGAACAGTCAGTGGCAACTGCCCAGACAAATTGGTGAACAGCAGCTATACGGTCCATTGCATTTACGTCAGCGACATTTGTCCAAGCATACCACGTACATTATATATATATATAAAACTAGAACTGACGATACAAAAAGACGACTCGTAAGAACCCGTAAGAAGGCACTACATATATATATATATATGCATACATCTGATGGTAACGGGTAGTGTTCGAAATAATTTTCGACCCAAAGGCCAGAAATCGTTAAATATTTCGTCGGGCCGGTAACTTTAAAAAAGTGCCAGTCCGCAAGACCGGCAGATTATTTAAAAGAAACAAATAATAATGGAGCTCTTGTCTAGTATCCGGGCCAACCTCGATTTCGTCATTATAACTACACGTTTGCCCAAATTTGATACCTCAATGGTTTAGTTCTATCATTCAATATCTCCCCAGCCATATTTATATTACGAAAATATTGCGCCTTAGCACACTTTTGAGATCCAAAGAGCGACCCGGTTTGCGTCAGTCAGAGCAGCATATTTTGTTGCGAACTGTCTCGCTCTTTGGGGTTCAAAAGGACGCTAAGACGCGATATGTTTGTAACGTAAATATGCATTGGATGATGTTGTATGATGGCAATAACATATTGACATAACTATCAAAATTAGACAAAAATGTTGTTACAACGACGAAGTCGAGGTGGGTCCGGATACTAGACAAGTGCCAATAATAGTGACATTTGTGTACTTCCGAACTGGAAATTTAACGTAAGCGTGGTACAGAAACAAGGTTAAAAAACGAAGTGTCAAGCTGATCAATGCTGATAGATCGATTGAGTTTAGTGAGTGAGTCACTGTCCGAGTCCAGCTTGGATTCAGCTGGAGTCATTGTCAGTGACTGAAGCGAGTGTATCACGGAGCCTGACAGTTCAGCTGCTCCTGCAGATGATGGCAACAGTTCAGAGTAGTCCCCTGCAGACATTCGTTTAGTGGTGTTTATTGTAATTTGCAACGTTAATGTTTTTCTGTCAACAATAAACTGTTGCCTATGTTATCATTTTATATTCGCTGGTTCATTAATCTGAATATCGTAAATATGCTTGTCTACCTTGGCCTGGACTAGTATATTAATAAATGCAACGGACTACAGTTACAAATGTGTATACTCTTGTAATTATGTTAATATTTGGACGAGTAACTTTTGTGTGGGATCCCCAACTTTTGAAAGTTAAAGGTCCGACTGACCACCAACTTTTCAGCTAAGGTGAAGAACACTGGTAAGGGGGTGAAGCTATGTAGTTTATTTCAGTGGATGGTGTCACCCCCGCTTAGCTATTGTATCTTCGAATGACTGAATATGTGGACATTACACCTCAAGGAAGCTATCCTCATAAAACATATCACACAATATTTATGTGGTATGTTTATATCAAATAGTCATTCTTACAATACCAGAAATGCCTCTCAGTTGAAACCACCCAAAGTCAGAAATGCCTATTATTAACGCAGTTTCAATGTGTCCGGTTTGAAATTATGGACTAAACTACCAATTGAAATACAAAACAGCCATTCTGCTCCAACCTTCAAAAAGACCCTACACAAATACCTGAGTGATACACCACCATTTTAAATGTACTTTGTTTTTATCTGTTTCTTGCATGTTATGACATACAAGAAACATATATGGAAGTCATATAGATGTACTTGAAATGATGAAGACTACAACATTTATAAAGAAGCACTTAATCAAGCTACAGCTGAAATTAGAAATTCAAAGATAAGCTATGAACAACAATTAGCTAGTAATATAAAACATGACAGCAAGAGTTTTTATGCGTATGTTCGAAGCAAACAGAAAGTTCAGGATAAGGTCGGTCTTCTAGAAGATAGTGCTGGAAATATAATATCAGAGGGATTCTTAATGGCAGAAGACCTGAATGAGTATTTTAGTTCGGTGTTTACCAGAGAAGATATTAGTTCACTGCCAGTACTAGAGACTAAGTCTAAGGGGGCAGAATCAGATTATTTAGGACAGTTAATTGTAACCCCGGAAATTGTAGCTAAGAAAATAAATAAGGGCTATGAAGGATACTTAATCGCCGGGGTGGATGGGATTCCGTACAAATTACTATTGGAAATTGTAGAACAAATTAGCATACCACTTGAAACAGTTTTCAATTTGTCATTAGAAGAGGGAGTGGTTCCTTTAGAATGGAAAGAAACAAACATTATACCGTTATTTAAAAAAGGTTCGAGAAACAAGTCAGAGAACTATAAACCAGTTTAACATCAGTGATTTGCAAATTATTAAAAAGACTAATTAAATATCACATGGTGGATTTTCTTGTTAAACATAACTTGATAAATCTCAACATGGGTTTTTTAACGCGAGGTCATGCGTAACAAATAAGTTATGTTTTTTGGAAGACATCACTAAGTGGGTAGATGAGGGATCACCAGTAGATATCGTCTGCTTAGATTTTCAAAAAGCTTTCGACAAAGTACAACATCAATGGTTACTGCTTAAACTAATGGCTTATGCCATAGGAAATGGTATAATAAACTGGATAGAAAAATGGCTGATTGACAGAAGACAACGTGTAGTAGTTGATGGGGAGGCTTCAAACTGGAAATCGGTATTGAGTGGGGTACCACAGGGATCAGTACTAGCACCTATATTATTCTTAATATATATCAACGATTTGGATGATGAAATAACAAGCAAGGTGCGGATGATACAAAAGTGTTTAGAAGGATTAAAACTGATGGACATAGACAGCATTTACAAGATGATCTTGACAGGTTGATCAAATGTTCTGAAAAGTGGCAAATGCTGTTCAATTTGGGGAATTGTAAATGCCTCCTCACAGGACATGGGAACGAAGAGGTAGAATATACAATGGGGGGGGGGGGTACTATACTAAGTACTACTGTAAAAGAAAAGAACTTAGGGTTAACCATTAGTGCTGATATGACGGTTTCAGAGCAGTGCGGAATTGCAGCTTCAAAGGGAAATCAAATCCTTGGATTAATTAGGCGAAATATAGCGTATAAGGAAAAAGAACTAATAATACCGCTGTACAAAACAATAGTGAGGCCTTATTTAGAATATTGTATACAAGCGTGGAGGCCATATCGCAAGAAGGACATCGCTATGCTAGAAAGAGTACAGAGGAGAGCGACTAAAATGATACCAAAACTGAGGGATCTTAGTTATGAAATTCGCCTAAAAGAATGTGGTTTAATAACACTACAGACCAGGAGATTGAAAGGAAATCAGATAGAAGTGTTTAAAATAATGAATGGTTATGAAAATATTGATAGAAATATTTTTTCTCAGTTAAGAAAGATAGAAGGAATAGGGGACATGAAGTTACATATGCAAAGGAGCAGTGTAGATTAGATATAAGAAAGTTATCATTTTCACAAAGGACTGTAAATGAATGGAACATATTATCTGCTGATTGTTCTTGTTCTAGTAGCGTGAATATGTTTAAAAATAAAATCGACACATACCTCAGAAGGGCGGGATACACATAGATAAAAGGGTTGGACTCTCAATAAGCCAAAGGGCTTCCTTGTCCACCTGCCACCTAGAGTTAATTCTCTGGTTGGCAATCTTGTTAAATCTTGTTAAATCTAAATGACTACTTTATTTTTTTTTCATGCATTCTATTATTTATTTATTTATTTATTGTAATCTTGTTTTAACTTGTATCCTTTGTACATATATCAACACGTGTTATATGATTGATGTAAATGGTGTATGAATGGCTCGGCCATCGAAAATAGTGAAAACTAAGTATGTCACCGAGTGGAAATAAAACTGCATAATAATTATTATATGTACACCGATGTCTGGGCAGATTTCTTCTGGTGTTTAATCGGCTTCTTTTTGCATAGGTCTACGTTCAGGTTGTGTCTTTGATATGTTGTCCCTCGAAAACATACACATTTGCAACGACTGTATTCTGTAGCGTTTTTCTCCACCACCCCCCTCTCTATATATATCTATAGCTGTGTTCCGACCAATACACTTGCTATTCATCATTGTTCCCTGTTGTTCACCGGTGAAGTTCAGGTTCTGTTGTATAGTTCTTTCCAGTCAGCTCCCCATTGCTTCATATCAGGTAAATAAGTAGTGTAAATAAGTTATCTAAACCTATATTACGATTACATTAATGTCTACGTGCTACAAAAAATACGTATGTAACTGGTTTGCTGCATCCGTACTTCTAATAGAATTACACTGAACATGTTTGAGCATTCGTGTAAACATTGATCACAAGACCTGTAGTATGAACATTGTGGAGCGCAGTGGTGTAGTGTCTAAAGCTGTGGACTCTAGACCGAGTGAACTCGGGTTCAAATCATGTGCTGCGATGTTGAACCTTGGACAAGTTCGTTCACTCTACGTTGCTCCAGTTCACTCAGCTGTATGAATGAGTACCTGGCTATAGACAGTGGTGGATATTTGTGTACGAATAGTCTTCGCGCATTAATTGCAGCGTGACTGAATGCTTCCCAGAGAAGTCGAGATGGTGTTCGATTGAACAGGTCTGCCAGGGAGTAAAGTGTAAAGCGCTTTGAGCAGTCCTGAGGACTGGATACTGCGCTGTATAAGAACTTACTTTTACTTTATTACATTAATTGTTTACATTGTAGTGGAATATTATTACAATTAATTATGAACGATTACACGGATTTGCACCAAAGAAACTGCCGCTAAAAACCAGTTTCTGAAGATAAAAATCAACTCGCTTTGCCAGAAGGCTATGTATGTTATTCTGCACTAAGGTTGTATGCAATTACTTTGTGAATTTGTGACTTTGTCAACAGCGTGGTCATATACCCCACAGTCTATCACAATTAAATGGGTTACGTGTCTAGAATTAGTTGCAATGACCATTTCTCTGTGGTAGTGGATCATTAATCTGAACAGCGTGTATTTGATTACGAACAATGCTACAAATAGCCGAATACAAATCATACCACAGTGATACAAAGACGTCATTGTTTGGGAATCGTAGAACGGCTACGGCCGACTGCACGGCAAAACCGGTCAATAAATAAGTGATCGCGTGTATTTGGGTCAGCGACATTAATTTGTCCAAAATACTGGACTTACTTTATTTATACGGCTGCATGAGTATAAATTATTGATTGTCTTCTTACCATAAATTGTCAAGCAATATGTTATACATAGAAAACCTGCATCAGTTAAAGGACGATACAATACAATGTGGTATTTCGATTGAATCTTACATTATGTCTTATCAGGCGGTGAACAAAACCAGGTGACAGATGTGCGTGGTGTGAGAGTTTAGAAATAAACATGTTTTGGAGGAGGTCAGATAAGGATCAGATCCGAGTTCACTGTATATTATAATTCAGAATACGCCCCTATGTGTGTTACGGGGCAGGCCATACTTAGGCTTCATCTGACGTAGAACCAGTTAGTCTAAAAGAGGTGCATATTGTTATTGCATGTGTAGAATAGTTAACTAGGTCCACACAATCTACTTTGCGCCAGAGTAAAATGTACTGTCTGGAGCGCAGCGCTTTGGATCCAGTATTGTTTTCATTTGTTGACATTCATCCAATTACTACTCTTTCTACGGTCAGTCTCTCAGTGATCAGTGGACGTTTTACTAGCATTGCCAGATCGTAATTCGATTGCTTGTAGAAAGGGTAATAGGTTAATGGGGTAAATTTGAGACAAATCACAAACAAGAATGGCATTGCGAACAGCAGCTCAAACATACGCAATCTTTGTCAAACCTTATTAGTGTGTGTGTGTGTGTGTGTGTGTGTGTGTGTGTGTGTGTGTGTGTGTGTGTGTGTGTGTGTGTGTGTGTGTGTGTGTGTTATACATTAAACAAACGATTAGATAAATGCTGCAACTGCAACAGAACTGCAAAGTTACAACCCCTATGGAGAGCGCACCGCGTTGAAAGACAAGACTACCAGAGTAGACAAGTGCCCGCCCTACAGCAGTACTCCTCTACGGCTTGGAATGCTGGAGCATGACATAGCAAGATACCGACATATTTGCCAGCTTCCACAACACATGACGAGAATGTGTGTGTGTGTGTGTGTGTGCGTGTGTGCGCGCGCACGCGTGTGTATTGCGCCATCAGGTACATATTTATAATACCAAACTAAAGATTGGTGGCTTAGTTTCTGACATAACCATGAAGATTATAATCTACAGCCACTTACGACCTTCCAAGTTATCCCAACCGGAGGATGGACTTTAATTAGTTGTCATAACCTTTCATCTCTTCCAGATGACCCTTTGACTTTTGTTGTGTTACCGTCTTGCTGTCCTTTGTCGTAGGCCTACCTACGGCCCATCCCTGTCGCCAAAGCGGCGCCAGAATTAAACACAATAAAAACAGACTATAATAAATATGAAGTTTTTGTAGGCGCCCTTCGCATTTGACGGACATATCCTCTGGGTCTGAACAACTGCTGATTTGATGATCTATTAACAACTCACAAAGTCAGTCACGTCAAATTTCAAGACCTTTTTACATTAAGTTGTCTTAGCGCCGCATATAATAAACACGGAACAAGACGCAAAAAGTCAAGAGAAGCCCTATTCATTTGAAACCCAGAGTGCCTTGGGTCAGTGGTGTTTTGCAACTGAATAAGAGGAGCCGTTGCTGTGAATCCGGGATTTGATTTATTGTAGGACGACGACATACGTTACACGACAGGTTGCACCGTATTCATATTTTTTCTGCGATAATAATACCTTTCCGACACATCGTGAATTAAACGAACGTGAGTAAGAGCGTAGAACCCGGTCTCTGTACGCTGATTCAGCAAGAGCGCGCTTATGCGTTTGTCGCCGGTATCAGATTATAAATGGACCCCCGTGGTAAATGGACCACACAAGGGCGTTATGTATAGACCATTCTATCAAAAGTGGAACTGTTATGTTTATAGTGATTTACTTTTTATTATAGATATTGCTTGGTGTTTTCTAGACCTTTGAGATGTACTATTTTGAAAGGCAAAATTGTATCAACAAATTTGTCAAAACAATGTTAATAACCGTAAAAAAGATACTACATAGTTTTTTGTTATAGCACCTACACAAACGAACCCCTTCTAACGCACCGAACCCATTGATAAGTAATCTATTCAAGGGGGGCGGGTCCATTTTCCATGGGGTGGTAAATGGAACCCCTGTCCATATATTTACAATATCACGCCGGCGTTTTTCTTTTTGCAGACAAGTAATAGGCCCTAATTGTTTAAAGGCGACCACTGTAACGATATTTAATCACTCACGCAAAAGAAAGACTCCGATTTAATGACAATGGCATAAGTTGTTGCATGTCATGTCACTGACCTCCTGCAGTTTTTGTTGAATCCGAAATTTTTTGGGGAGAAATTCAAAGTCGGGCGTCGTGGTCATGCAGTAGAACATGCGCCGGACTATCGGTCGAGGGGACCGGGACTCCAATCCTACTACACCGACCGCTTTTTCGAAACATGGGCAATTTCGTTCACCCAAATTTGCCTATATCATAGTGCATGTCTTTCGGAAGAGACTTCAAATATGCCTCTAAAGAAGGAAACTCTTAAAATAAACCACTCCTAAGTTAGACTGGACTGAAGTTCAGTAGCATAAGTCTGATGTTATCAAACAAGAAGAGTTTGCCTGTCTACACAGGGGTTCATTCCGTTACTGAACTGGCCATATATTATCAGTCGGCTGCCATAAATGTACGTCACCTAGGCGTGGTCATTCCGAAAATATGCACCGATGTTACAGGACGCGGTTTAGTGTCCTGATTCGAGTATCGCATTCTTAATCGTGAGTATCCGATTCAAAGGAATAGAATCCTTGCGTAGTACTTGCAGCATGGCTGAATGCTACCAAGAAATTGGTGTTGAAATGAAATGAACACATATAGGCCTATATGTTGATGGTGAAAAACATATAACGTCTATAATTCTGCCTGCTAAACACACGTACAATATTTATACGACACAGTAACTCGTGTGGAACGAGAGACCGGATCCGAGAGACCCAGCCTGCGTGACTGAGGCTAAGCGTGACGGCGACCTTCACCTTAACGTCATTTGTCATAGCGCCTGGGCGTACCGAGCCGAGCTTAGCAGGCGGCGCCGTCAAAGCGTAGGCGAATTGCCGCATTATTTGCTGTTCGAATTTCAGCGGCGGACATTTCGGCGCGCGATGCCGTCTGGATGAACGAAGGGATTCGACGAGTGGATCGGTAGTAGACGACATCTAAGACGACAGAGGAAGGTAGGATTGGGAGCAGGCCGGTTTGTTGTTTTGCTGTTACTGCACCGACGGTGTTTACGTTCCCGCCGGTGTATTTATAAAGAGGAGGCTGTGCCGCTGTCTCGCCTCCCGAAGTCGCTGATCGAGTCTCGCGTGGCCTAGTTACACGAATCCAAGCATGGCTTGTATAACTGTCGCGAACACAGTGCGACAAACGCAGAATGTGTCGTAGATATGTGTTGCAAACTAGTGTTATTTCATGATTGACGTAAAGCGGGATAGCGGTACTGTTAATGGACGAATTGTTGTGCATTCATGAACCCGGCTAAGGTCATTCCAGGGCCAGGTCTGCGATTGAAATGCCCGAAACCAGGGGGCAGTTGTCTATCACGAGTAGGCTAGTAGTCAAAACCAAGTGCCACCACGAAGCTGTGCCTGGTGGAAAACTCATACCTAAATTTTGCATACAATTTGTAGAATTCTACATAGTCATATGCCTACATGGCCCTTTACCTGTAGGCTGTACCGGAATATGATTACATTTTGCGTAGGCCTACTGAATACCACGACCATGCATGCGTTTAACCAGCATACTAGAGACGAAACAAATTCAAAATTGTTCGGGTGTCAACTTCCAAATTGACAAATCCAGCCTGTTCTTGTTTTAGGGAATTTTATAGATTGAACATTATATATTTCGTACGTATGGCTGTGGCATTACCTATGATCGCTGATTACAATTGTATTAACCTTGATATCGAATAATGATTAAGTTTAATCAGGACACAGATAACACTTACTAACTGCAGATCCGAAGAGAGGTGTCCCACGTGGCTCTGTTTAATTGTTTGCCTGCACGAACACCTGTTCATCTGTCACCTTTCCCAGCCACAGCAAAACGTAAGCATTGGCATATTATTTGATAATTGCCAATTATCATGCCTGCCCACAAGGCCATGGTAGGAGAAGACATTTTAGGAGTAATTACCATGTGTGATGGTTCTCTCCAAAGTAACTTTCCGTAGGACAATTTTGGTTGTATCCCCCCACTTTTGCGTTTAAGGATTGTATCGTCACACACCAATTACTATAAAAATTATGGTTGAGACATAACCACGTTGACTTTGGTTCAGTGGCTCATTAGGGCAGGACACTTTAGGGCCATGTGACAGTTTGTGAGGTCTTGGACCAGGGCCATGTTGGAAGTGTGTTTTGGCGTGAGTAATATTAAGTTGGCCACCATGGAGGACCACTTCTATCTGTGTTGCGCTCCTCTTACTATGTAATCATACTTCATGTTGCCCGTCCGTGCTTTGACATGACTCGTGGTTTCCTTTCGCCGCTAACTATTCCCTCTAATATCTCCCATCGGATTACTTGACCAACGCATTACACTCTGTGGTTTCCAGCTAAGTTTAAACTGTGATCGTGTGAAGTTGCTTTAAGGCGATGAATTAATGGGACGTGACGGCTCCAACATAATATTATTGTTATCTTGTTCGCTTTCGCTAATGGTATGTGTCATGCTGTGTTGAAGTGATGCGAAATCTCAACATTGTTCTTGTGACGTGTGAGTAGGCGGTAGTGTTCCTGTGTGTCCTAGCCGCCAGCGGCGTAGATCGACGTGTTTACATTAAATATGACTGGGTCAGTTGAAAGTCATTATTGTACGTCGCCAAAGGCAACGAAACAGGTGTGATTAAGTTTCACAATTGAGGCGAAGTGACGTGCTATCTTTAACCACTGACGCATACATAAATTGCAGTCATATATTCATGTGTATAAACAAGTCATACACACTTACTTGCCGTGACAATTTCACAGTAATTGTAAACATGTAAAAATATTCTTATGTTATTGTATAGTGACTATTTCAAGAAAACAATCACTGAGAGTTCAGGGGGACTCGTACTATTAAGATCATGCTTCGTTTATATCGAGAGACCTACCCCGCATCCAGTGGCGTATACAGGATGTTTCATGGGGGTGGGGGGGCAAAATTGGGCAAGTACTGCTCTGTCCAGCACACAAGAGCTGACAGCTGCCATGCGACTGTTGAGGGGGGGAACAGTTGCCACCATTGGGGGGGGGGGGCAATCGCCCCTCTCGCCCCCTCTAAATACGCCAGTGCCCGCATAAATGAAGCGCATTGTCGTAGATGTATGAACAATAAATTAGACTTCGTTTTTTATTCCTGTTTTCGTCCTGTTTACACCAGACACGCGGAACCTTTGCAGACTTACGTTTTTGCGAGTACAAGCTTGCGTCCTGCACAACGAGAAAAAATGTTCGTATTTTGTTGAATGGAGACTGGTGTCTAGTGTTTGTATTTTATTGAATGGAAACTTGTGACTAATGCTGCGTTCCAATCACCTCGTGTATACCATGAATACGACCTCGTAACCCCTACTTGACCAGTTGCATAAATTTACAAGAGGTAAACTCGAGGAGATCGTGAATTTTTCAGTTCGCCAAGTCGTGTTTACGATATAAACGAGCCCTTTGGAACGCAGCATTGTTCACCAGACTCCAGTTGAATGAAGTACGAGAGGCAGTGTTGCGCGACGGCACGGCGATGTACCATATTATCGCTCGGTCTGTGCAGAAAGTCACGGCCGTGTCCATGTTCGTGCCATGGGTTTGTTTTGAATGGTCTCATTCCAAATTGATGCAGATTAATAATTCATGTGTTGGTTAGATCGAATATTGATTGACCTATTGCGCGTTGCCACACCGCGTACCTTTGATCTTTCAACATGCAGTTGTACCATTATAATACATTGACGCGCTTTGACACGCACGAACGAACACGTGCAAATCCATGCACGCAGCAAGACGTGCTCACACACTTTTTGAACGCAACCCCCCAATGGATGGTAATTTAAACATGTTCCCAAGCATTGTGTGCGAGTGAGTACATGCGTGCGTTCGTGCGTGTCTGATTGTGAGTGTGTCTCTGTGTGTCTGTCTGAGCATGCGAGCATGCGTTTGTGCGCATACACAGTCACACTAAATGGCACGAACTAAATTTACAAGAGGTAAACTCGAGGAGATCGTGAATTTTTCAGTTCGCCATGTCGTGTTTACGATATAAACGAGCCCTTTGGAACGCAGCATTGTTCACCAGACTCCAGTTGAATGAAGTACGAGAGGCAGTGTTGCGCGACGGCACGGCGATGTACCATATTATCGCTCGGTCTGTGCAGAAAGTCACGGCCGTGTCCATGTTCGTGCCATGGGTTTGTTTTGAATGGTCTCATTCCAAATTGATGCAGATTAATAATTTATGTGTTGGTTAGATCGAATATTGATTGACCTATTGCGCGTTGCCACACCGCGTACCTTTGATCTTTCAACATGCTTTCGTTTCTGTTTGCGAAAACGCTCTTGTTAAACTGGAGTTTCAACGTTTGATAATCTTTAGAGTTTAGGTGACTCAGACCGTGGCCTGCTGGTCACACGACATGAATTGCTTTAAACAGACTCCGCTATTAGCTATTATATAACATAACACTATATACTAACTATATCGATTCAAGAGACGTTTTGTAGCTAGAATCTAATATTTCAAATGCAGTATGTTGTGTCTGTGGTTGTGGTTTGGTCTGCGGCATTCGGAGGAGGTATGTCAAAATTTGGTAGTTGAAATATTCGATTGATAATAAGATAACTTCTACGGCGCCTAAATCCTTGGAAACCAAGCTCAGAGGCGCATCAACACAAAAGGATTGGTCAATCTAAAATTCCATAAGCAGTATTCCAGTTGTCAACAGATGGGTCAAGACGCTAGGGAGCTATGGTGGATAAGCAAGGTCGTAAATATGTAAATGTTTTTAAATGACGACTGAGTTTTGTAATATTTGTAATATTTCCAACTGATCTAACACTAAGAGGGAGCATATTCCAAAGAGTTGGTGCACAACAGAAAACGCCCTAGTTCCAATGTTAGTGTTGACTCTAGGAACAAAAAGTAGATCAGAACTAGATGATCGAAGCTGGATAGGTTTTCTTAGAGGAGTAAGCTGTGAATGCAAATAAGATGGTTACTTACTGCATGGACAGTGCCTGATATGTAATGGTCCATATCTTAAATAGTATATGATATCGTACAGGAAGCCAATGCAAAGCCTTCAAAAGTGGTACAGAGCGAGAGAAACGAGGAGATCTTGTAACTACCCTTGCCAGACAGTTTTGGACTCGTTAAGGTTGTGTAATGTCCTTGCTAGCGATATTATAAAAGGAGAGAATTGCAATAGTCAAGTCTGCTGCTAACAAGAGCTGTTGCAATAGTCTTAGCGACAGAAAATGACATATACCGGCGAATACGGCGAAGATCACGAATATCACAGCAGCAACACGTTTGAGATATGTGTTGTCGGAAATTGAATTTACTATCACCGAGGTTGTTGGCGTGATATGCTGATTCAAAAGTACACGTAGGGATACAATCACGTTTACTACGCTGCATTGAAGTACCAATAATTATAAATTAAGTTTTATTTGATTTCAATTTGTTACCAGTTATAACATAACATGAATACATCCGCTTCAAATGTTGAGTTACAACTTTGAACTGTTACAGTTTACTCCGACGACGGTCCGTCAAATTGGCATTGTAATTTATTGCAACCGCATCGATAAACAGCGAGTCCATTATCGACCAACAGTTATTGCATCGGCTAACTTTGACCCTTTTATCCAGGTTTGCCAAGGCCATCTATCGTTGACAATGACCATGCGATTTGCAACAGGTTATTTGTAAAGTTTATTCATTATCAAATATGCGGTTATAATACTTAATCTGCTGCCCATTTCCAGACAAATAATCATTGTCATAGACGCAGCCCATCTATTCAATTAACGTGCTTGCTCATGATAACCGTGCTGTTAACAAACGCGCAAACTAATTAAATGCAACACACCATGTCCAGGCGCTGTGTTTCCTGCTCAATTATGCGTGCCGGCTTCTGACAATGCAGATTGTTTTTACAAACAGGTGTTTGACCGCAGGACTAGCTTGTGTATATGTGTTGGGAACAATGGTTTATGGAGAGAAGGGAAGGCGATACAGCTAACTGGTTGTTATACTGGGTTACGGAGTATGGAGCGTGAAGCGGGATATCGAAGTCGAAATGTGCATTTGCGAGAAAAGGCTACATGGAAGAAGAAGGGGACGACACAGATTAAGATGGAGATGGACTGTGCGAAGAGAAATCGGGAAAAGGCAGGTGTTGAAATCAGAGAACCGTGTAAATAATGGCAAAACAGTGAGACAGGTATAAGTAAAACCAGTAGTTATGAAGGCAGAGAACACGTGCTGTAAAACGTATTAAATTTTAGGGTAAGCCCAAAGTGACCCTCATCCTACACGAAGAAGAACGATTAAAGTCTTAATCGAGATATAAGTGAGTCGTTGTGGTAATTGTATGCGTCATAAACACTTTGCAATCCACTCCAAACCTGGCCAGTCTATCCCAGTTTATTCCGTCACAACGGTTGCTTTGTATCCGCCACTACGGCTGAATGAATCGAGACAGCGTTAACGACGAATTGCCCTCTAACGGCAGTGAACAATGCCTGTTGTGTAGCCAACATCGCAATAGTTCATATCTAGATTAGATCAACCAGACTGCGCAATCTTTTTTTTGAGAATTAACATATAGAGAAGCGTGAACGTAGTATGTTGTGCGTTACAGGCGAGTCCTTTTGCTTTTATAATTTTATTGACGTCATGATCGTGGGAAAGAGGAGTTGGCCGTGAAGTGCGTGATCAATAGCAGTCAGTCGCCGCATTGTAAGACTTCGTCGCCGTAAAATCGAACGGGTTGTGTTGAATAGGTAACGGCTGATGTCAAATGTCACGCTCGGTTTACCCCCGAGTAACCACCGCTGTACAACAAGCATTCCGTGCTTTCTAAACACACTTGACAGACATTCAGTAGAGGAAGACGTCTATAACACCAATCTGCCTTCTACAAAATAACACATGACCTCCTGGTCATTACTCTGCACCCGTAGACGGTACTCAGAAAACAGGCATCCCGATTCCCGATAGATATATATATACATTAGACACAGATGCAAGCACGCATAAATACATAGATACATACTGATTTTATTCTGCTGTCATAAAAGCCTGGATTTTAGTCCGCCCGGAAATGATAAGACCCATCAATACATTCTTACAGCTGACTGTCAACAGCTTGTACTGTCATTCGATCTCTAATTTTACCTACATATAGGCGGGTAGTTTCAACATTATAAAACAGTTTTCGTGTTTATGCACTTACTGCCTACGCGCCACATATAAACTCCAATGTTAGCAACATAAGAAGTTGTATTTAGTAAATTAACCGAAGACTGAAATCTATTGCGCGTTTGCCGCCGATTAAAAATTGTACCTAATATTTACATTTTTCGACATTGAATATTCTAGTACAGTATATCATCCATTAAGCTGACTGGGGGAATGTAACAAATAGCCTTTAAAGCAATTTCGTTAATGAATTTTATGGGGTTTCATGTTTTAACTTGGCTTATCTTAAATATAAATTACACCGAATCTTTGTACAATTTTACAACTGCAGTTCGGTACCGTGGTGTGTAGCTGGATTTCCTGATTCTCTTAAAGGTTACGTCATGTGTAGGACAACGAGATAAAAATCAATTATTTAGCATCAACGTTTGTCGTTGCAGTTATGATGGCAATATTATATAGGCTCACTGTGTGGATCATGTTGCATGTAGATGTATGTACATTAGTTTACAATAATATATTTACCGTTATTTTTCGTCAGATGTTTTGTTATGGTTCGTTGCGCACGTCATGCAGCATAATGTAGGCGTTTCGAGTTGCGACACTCCAGGACAGTGATGCTCGTAATAACGGGTTGTCTCATTAACTAACAACTTGGAACAGTCGAAAAACACATTGGTTCGAACTACCGCGTCCACTCCTCGAATACGTGGTGTGGAACCTAACATTTAGCGTTTAGCTTTCTAAGAAAATAGCGTCCTGGTAGCAATTATAAACAAGATTTTAAATGTTCATTCTTGTTTGTGCATAGCGCATCTGCGAGTGAGATAATATCAAGATTTGTAACAAGATTTCGCACAAACTTGACACCCAAAGCAAAGATGTTAGGTTGCCAAGGAAGTCATCGGCAGATTCATCCAACGGTTTTTAATCGACGTGTTGTTGATTATTGATTATTAACATATCCGTTTATATCCGTTGACATTAGCACAGAGAAACGGGACCTCACTATATGGTAGAATGACAACAATCAACGTTGACTTATTTTGTGTCACATTCTCATGCGAGGAGTTACCGCTGCGTACATCCCGTAAATGGCGTGTAATTGAATTTCCAATCAACGACATTTTCACACCATTTCAACGTCTGCTTGGTTCGTTCGTTGTACGTATGTTTTTAACTTATCACAAATTAAACATTCCCAGTTGACTAGTCTGTGGAACTTGTATATTATGTTGACCGAACCCTTGTATCACACAGCAAAGTAGATTGGCATTGTAACACGCATACACCATCTTATGGCCGAGGCTGTATTCGCGGTGAAAGGGCGAGTTCTGTAATTAGCTGAATTCAGTTGCCGTTTGATACGCAGATGAGGGAAATACGCGTAACACTGTATCCAGTTAGTACGATAACAGTTAGTTTCTAAACTTTTATGGAAGACGAAGAGTTTATGATCGCCAACTCACAGCTTAATTGTTTGCAATACAGTAAAACGGACATGTAATAACAGCAGCACTAGGTTAGACAAACCGGCACAGTCTTACACACAAAAACTATAGACGAGTCGTCAAACACAGGTTTTATTATTACTACAAACATGGAAGACCAGGTAGACTTGCTTGTCCAAACATGCACCCTGTTGCCACAGGACAGGGGTAATATGACTCCGGAATTGTCCAATCTACACGCAAATCTAAAGACATCGTACACTGGAGACCTGCAGACATTTGTAACTGTATACGCCAAAACAGATACAAACAGCATCGCTGTAAAATTCGTGCAAGGGACCTCCTATAGATGACTCCTAGACGAACAAAACAATAACACAGTGTGAGAGATGCTCAACCCGCGACCCGCATCGGCTGTCAGTCAACAACGTATTTATTTATATCACAAAGATTCGTTTAGTATCTTAACAGGTATCAATAAACACAATCAAATGTTGGACTTGATCACGCCACGATGAATCTATAAGGCGGAGATAATTGGTCGATGTGTTCAATGCCGGACACGGATTCTATGAATTTCGTTGTCAGCTTTTGAACTGCGATGACGAATAGGTCGAACTATCCATCTAAGAGATACATTACATAAATAAATGTTTGCATTGTGGTATTTGAAACATTTCTTTGAATATGGACGATATAATAATGAGTGTGTTAGCCTGTTCAGTTTATATTATTGTTGCAACTTTAACAAGATTTAACAAGATTGCCACCCAGAGAATTAACTCTAGGTGGCAGGTGGACAAGGAAGCCCTTTGGCTTATCGAGAGTCCGATCCTTTTCTTGTGTTTAGGCTCTAACTATGTACAGGTTGATAACATCTTTATATAGATAGTTCAGGAAAGACCTTCACATTCAGACTTTCTTCGAGTGAACTGGTTCTAATTCTGATCTCTTCTCCCCAGGACGACGTACAATGATATTCCTAGTAATAATTATTAATTCTTCCCTCCTAGCCAAGTCTAGATCAGTAATGTCTTTTTTTCCTCCCCGTACAATGAATTCACTTATGCATTTGTGAAAAAATGTCGCTAGGCGATATGTGATTCTATATATAAATCAGGCGAGACGTCCCATTTAGTCGATGGCTAGAGCACATTTATGGGTTGTGTCTGAAGATTAAAAATTGTATTCTTGGTGCAGGACTATCAATGCAAATTGACATATAAAAGTAAATGTAACCTATCGGATTGCAGAACAGTGTGGCAAACCCAGTTAAAGAATGCAAACACAATTATTTTGTTTGCCAGGACGAACACCGTGCACCCATGAAGAACGCTGATTATAATGTACACGATATCACCATACCTGATGTCACAAAAGATACATGGAGGAACCATGCATATACGTTCATTGCAGTTATGAATAAAACAAATATATTCCTAAGTTATTGTCAACTCCACAGACTTCAGAAAGTCCCGAGGAAAGTCTGACTAATTCGTCTGAGCTCATGTTATAATTATCAATCTAGGAGGCCGGATCAACGGCAGCTAATCGTTAAACATCAGATTACAAGACTCGATAATCCAGATCGTGTGGATTGACATGTTCACTTGACACTAATTCCGTTCGCCGTGTGTGGGCGAACTGAACATCAAACTGACAAACGTAATCCGTTAATCTCAGCTTTAGGCATATTTGATGATCATGTTGAATTTTTACAGAGCTGTGATCGATACTGTTCCCACCTTCTCGATCACAGTGAGGTTTTGTTATGTCAAGGAAAGGCTCAGGTTGAACATATAAAAAAAAACTGCTTCTAGATATAATCGGCAGAGATCTTCCCAGTCTTGAATCCACATGTAAACAGCGCCTGTTAAGAGCCGGTCTCATCTCCCAGGACCCATCCCATCCTGCCCATGACCTATTTGATCCTCTCCCATCCCATCGCCGGTTCAGGTCCATCAAAACCAGGACCAGCAGGTTCAACAGCAGCACTTACCCCCTAGCCGTCCAAGCCCCATCAAAACATTAGAGAGTACCAACGTTTTTTAGTTACTAAAACATGTTTTACATTGCATTGGTAATTATGTATATCGCTGTTTTAAAGTTTTGCTTTTTATGTGGAATTATTGTATGTGATAACGTAATTTTAACAAGGGTCAGAGAAACGTGATTTTTAAGAAAATTAATAACTGCATGATGTTTGTTGTCGTTTAACTACCAGAAGTATATTTAAATGTAATGGTTTGCTGCCTGTGAGTGTATTCACATGAATATGTGCTTGTATGGCCCGACATCACACCGCATTCCCTTGTTTTTACAGTATTGACTGCAGTAACAACACGTGGCGATAAATGTATCTTATACTCTTACTATAATCTTTTGCCTTAATTGCTTGTTAGCTATATCATTGGCATTGTGTGTCGACAAAGCGTTCTGTGCGGTTGCTGTGATTGCTATGTACGTTTGCACTGTGCACACGACAGCTTTATTATAAGTTTCATTCATCCTGAAGAATAGACATTTTAATAACACACTCGGTAGGCTGGGTAATTGCTTCGGATATCAGGATGATTTGGATATGCTGCATATGTGATAGGTGAGATTAGGTCGTAGAATGAATTGCACCCTGGACGTCACTGGTGCGTGACCAGTTGTCGGCCCCTCGGAACGAGGTTGACGTCGGTCGGGGGTCGATCTTGTATCCTCCAGCGGTCGAATTCGTGATCTGCAGATCTTAGTGCAACGGGGACAAGATATTCCGGAGGCGTGTATGTCATGTCTGTCTCGTATCTTCTCTACCGCCGGCCTCTCCGTCCGTGGGCGGTCTGTCTCGAAGTAGACCGTTGGCTGGTGGCCTAACGTTTAACGAGGTACGTTTCTCATCCGGTAGTACATCTTGTTATATATCGTAATCTCACTGTAAACGTTTTAAAATTCGTTTGATGTAGGGGTTTCACACGACCCTGGAACTGAATACTAAGACAAGGACTTGGGTCGCTATTTAATGATGTAATTTCGTATTGTAGCTCGACACGTCGCTTGTAGATCTGTCGAGGCCTTATCATCCACGGTTGTGAAAAAGGTATCAGTGCATACTACTTTAAGTTCTGCTGGCAACATTGCAATGCTTCTTATTTTGTTGATACAGAAACCAACTAAGACCAGCCATCGCTATTGTTTTGCCAAACATTAGGTGTACCACAGTAGAGCCAAATAAAACTACACCAACAAGGAGTATGCTTTGTCGCAATAAGAACCGGGACTGTTATATCCGACAGTCTTGACCTGATTTGCCAGTGCAAAAAACGGTATCTTCAACCAATGTAGAGCCGGCTAATGTTACAGCGCGTGAGCATTTTTGTTGCCCCACTCTCGTTTGCAGGGCGTAAACGCATTTGCATGTTATGCAGTCGTTAAGAGACAAATTGCATTTTAGTGCACTGCTATCGACATAATTTACATGCGCTGTGAAATATTACCCGGCATCACTCACCTGCTTATAAAAGCGCGATTCGCTGGTTAATAAAATAGTGAGCGCGGGACAAGATGCACCAGATTGAAAGGCGGTCTCGTCATGTATCATAACAGGTAACATTATGGATAATGTGTGTGCGTGTGTGCGTATGTGTCTATGTACGTGTGTGTGCGTGTGTGCATATGTGTGTGTGTGCGTGAGCGTGTGAGTGTGTGTGTGCGCAGCCATTACTAGTAAGTGTCGGGGCCTGGCTTCGTTTTGGCATGCTGTTCTGTATTACACCAACCACGTTGGCTGCATAATAAGTAATAAGTAGTAGTAAGTAATAAGACAGAATTGGCCGTTCCATGTAAGATGTAAAACTAGTCAAACTACTAATACATGCAAGTTGAAATGTGTCTTTCACATTGCATAGTCTACACAACTAGTCGAATAACGGCGATTGAAATTAAGTCCACAATCCAAGTAACTTCATCTTGCAAACGTTTACGCCACAGCGACGTTTCTGTAACGTAAGCCTATCGTAGCTACCAATCTCGCAGCAAATTGTTCTGCCAACAAGGTATGCGTTGAACGCTTTCCGCCTGAGAACCGCCTGAGCGAGGTAACCTGACGCGGATGTTGATGTCGACCCGATTGACATCGCATACATATGATAAAGTGTCATCTGTATCGAAGAAAGTTGGCTCAGATTACATGATGCTGCTATAAACTTGATTTGGGTGACACTGGCGGAGAGGGGGCACTTATTCGTGGAAGCAGACATTTTGCCAGAAATATTTTTGCCAGTATTGAATTAATCGAAAGTGTGCCTTTTAGTGCGCGAACGGATTGTGTGGAAGTCATCAACGTCAATGACAACCATTATTGACCAGTATTCAATGACAAACCAATGTCAATTGAACCATTTATTTAATTAATACTGATCCATTCGATTTGTTTCTCTACCAGTTGTGCCAATGATAGTCATTAATGTGGGCCCTAGACTTGGAACTATTAGTTAATCTAGTGGCCAGCTGGCCACCTCTAAATTCCACACCTCTTATCAGTCGTAATTACACGCCTTGGCCAATCATCTGCCAGTCTTAAAGACGGACAGACGGGTCTCTGGCTGAGCCCATCCTTGGAAGTATATATGGGATGTGTCAGTTAACATTAACAAATGCACTATATCAACGTGAAGAACACAGTAAGTTATGTCACGGGCACGCAGACTGGGCAGCGTAACTGGTGTGGTTTGTTGACTTCCCCTGCCGATGTCAAATGAACTGGCAAGTTGTAAGCCTCCGTCTGTTGTTTCTTGGGCGGGTATGACGTCTGGTTTTATGGTACATGATGTCTGTACATTGTGTGAAAGCCCTTACTCTTAACTTAAAATGTGCATAAAGACAAAGGTATAATTATAATACAATTCCAGTACAACCTTCGTGCAAGATTCGACATGACACTACGCTTCTCTGCGTAGTCAAATTGACATTGCATTTCGTAGAAGGAATGTTTCTACCCCGAGTTTAAAATACTGTGAACATGTACGAATCCTGTTATACATACATAACTGGCATACCATTTTATAAGTCTTGTCTTGTAACGCGACAAGAAAAGTAGTTTAGCGTATGCGCATAAAAACTTTGTTCAGCGCAGAGGCCTCATATCGTACGTAACACGACGGGCATACGAACAGCAGACATACCACGTGTTAATGTAACTTCTTGTGATGTGTTGGTCCTAGTTGCGTCAACGTGTTTCTACAGCAAGTCAATCGTAAAACAAACACCCTTTTCCACTCAGTCTGACAGTATATAGACGTACAGTGAAATGGATTGTGCAATGCGTAGGTTATGTTAAAATACAATGTTCTGATTTGGACACGAAATGCTAAGGCAATGTTAATATACGGCCAATGCACATTTGGCGTTGTATTTCTGCCACGAGCCAGCATGTGGTTCCCATGGCCTTAGATGCCTGTTTCGTCTATTTATATCCGCGATAATTGTATGCTCTGAGTAATGCTTCTGAGCAATCTTGTTTCGTTTTGGGTCAACGGTTTTGTACAGTTCCATTTTGACACTCGTTATAATTAATATTAGTTACGGGTCGTACTGCGGTCACAACCCTGAAATACAATGGATATCTACTCACACTGCTTACAATAGGTCCCAGCGGTTAACAGGACGGGATATGAGGTATATGGAAGGATGTTGACGTTCTTATAGGAGGGTATGGGGAGTGGAGACACCAGTGCAGGATCAGTGCAGGATCAGTCGCGCAAGAAGAAAAATCTTCGAGAACAAATATCGATGCCACCTCCCCTGTAGACTGACTTCAGGAACAAAGAGAAGCACAACAAACACATTACTGATAATTTCGAATGACAACACAGTGAAACACTAGATTAAATGTCGGACAGAACACGTAGGTTTAATTCAATAGATCGTTTATAATCATTTCGAATAAATGGGCGTTTTGGCTGCCCATGGTGATGCACCAGCATGCCAAACATCAGTTCTGTGAGGTTCCCGTGAACATACGGACGTTAGTGCATTAGGAGTAATGTGACAAAACCAATTAGTGGCAACGGCTGCACAGAAAATAGGCACACGCCTGTGGCTATAAGCCAGCATCCGTTCCGTTGACATACCAGAGCTAACCTGCCTAAAACAGAACAAGTTCAGTTAATCAGTTCAACGCTACTGAGCCGTTGTGAAGACTTCTTCACACCCGTTGGTGGTTGTGACCGTTGGATCTACCCGTCTGGTTGAAGATGGCAAGTGTAAGAAGTATTGTATCTCGTTTCCGGTTGGTATCCTTCGATATTTCGGAAAACATACGCTCCTCTATATTTGCAATGTGCTAGTGCCTGGTTGCGCTTAGCTATATTCTGCGCCCTGCGTGTGCCCTGTTGTTAGCAAAGCATCGACCTGGTTTTAGCCATGCACAGGATAACGTCTTCTACAGTATTGGTATTTTGACGATCAACTGTCTAAGGTTTGTATGCCAACACCATTACTTTACAGAACGTTGTCATCACGTCAGAATGATTGCGGCTATTATCTGCTTTGGGCAAATCACACTGAAAGTGCTTGAATGCCTTTGAGAAGCCGTCAGGCGTGGCGGCATACCACCTGCACTGCGTGTATACTGAGTACACTGTACAATGTACACTGCTCCAGAAGTATGCGAGTTGTTGATTTCCAGGCCATCCGTGTGAAGCAGGGAGAGGTTGGGCTCCCTTCGAAGTGCTGTTTACAAACACTATACCTGCCAACACGTCACGGATCTTCCGGGAGTTTCCCGAGTGTGTTGTGACTCCCGGAATATCGGAAAAGAATAAAATGTCCCGGATTTTCACTGAAGAAAATAATCGCCCGGGTTGTCAAGAAATTCTACCGGATTTTCGCTTCAAAACCCCCGACAATTCCCCGGGGTCTTCGATGTCAAGTCCGACAGAACTGAATTGCTGAGTCTCAAAAAACATCTCAAACAGCACTCCCCGATGTCCATTGAAGCTGACTCACAATAAATCGTTAATCTACCGGATTGTGAAAGTCAAGAAATTGGCAAGTATAAAACACGATATCGGATGCTGAAAAAATCTGAGTTGGTTGCAATGAATACGCGTGGACCGTTCGCTTTCAACACAGTAGCTATTCTGAAGAACGCACCGACATTTCAAAATCAGTCACCCGGCTGATCAGGAATTTAGAGGTATCGGCGAGGCGAGGTATGTAGTTCCCATGAGTTTCCCGCACGAAGTCAGTTAAAAGTATCGTGTCGTGCACTGAACGTTTAAACAATATCGATGAACAAATTTACCACGAAATAGAGAGAGAGGGGGAGAGGGGGAGAGAGGGAGAGAGAGAGAGAGAGAGAGAGAGAGAGAGAGAGAGAGAGAGAGAGAGAGAGAGAGAGAGAGAGAGAGAGAGAGAGAGAGAGAGAGAGAGAGAGAGAGAGAGAGAGAGAGAGAGAGAGAGAGAGAGAGAGAGAGAGAGAGAGAGAGAGAGAGAGAGAGAGAGAGAGAGAGAGAGAGAGAGAGAGAGAGAGAGAGAGAGAGAGAGAGAGACAGCTCAACAATCTAATGGCAATAAATGTGCTGTTGTGAATGTGTGTGGTGTCCCAGCGGCTACTTCGCGCCTCTGCATTCGGCAGGTATAGAGGAGCCGTATAGTTTACCTGCCAGGTGTGATGTGTTTATCCCCAACACTGTTTATTTATGCATTAGATGTTGGCCTATCTCTTACGCGATCTACTGCGCATTCCATTCGCAAAAAATAAATTCTCTTGAAACATAAATGAGGTTAAATTGGCTGAATCGACCTTTTCAATAAAACACACTGCCAGGTGTACTGCTATTCTGCTCGTGTATGCTACTTAATGTGTAGTGAAGCGTTTAAAAACTGATATATTCAGTTGCTTCGTGCGAGGATACGAGGTGTGTAGCTGCATCATCACAGTGCATTTCTGACAGGTTGCGTTGTTACTTTATACGTTTTCAAAACAAACTTATCCTCGATATAGTGCTGTACAAAATCCCTAATGTACACTGTTGAAAAGACCACGCTGGCCTTTTACAAACACCAACTGCCATTTTATATCCGCCGCCACAGCCACTTTGAAAAAGGAACCTTTATGATTCCACGCGCATTGTAAACGGTAATTAATGCAGCTTTACCGCCTTTGAGCGAAAATAGAACGCGTCGGTTACGCTACTGCGACACCTGGTGATGTTTTGTGTATCGGGTTGTTATGCTGAATTGACGCGTGGTATCGAATGTAGCAGTGTTTTCTTTCCGACTACCAAATCTGGTGTTCCACCGCGTGCGTTGCTGCTTGCGTATTCACCACGCGTCTGTTCCTGTTTACCTATTCAATCTGATTTGTTTGGTATCAAATGGACATCCGCATAATCCGTTCCAGGAATTTGCCGCACGCACCTTAAACGCTGGAGACGTTGGCGTTATTTGTCCACACGACGCGTACCTTGGAATCATGTACACCTATAGGCCATGCTACGCCTTTGTGTTGGACGTTAAGCGCTGGCAGCCCTTTCTAATTGGGGTATTAATAGCAGTACATGTTCCCTGTTGTCTTGAAGTGTGTGGAATAAACAGCGTACGGAGTTGAGAAGTCAGTTCACTTTTCCGTCCCCGTAGCCAGTATTCTCAGTACAGTCCTAATTAGGACGACTGATCTTCGGTGTACTCCATTTTGATGTCTCGATCATATATCACTCTCGAGTTCAGCAATTTTGATTGCAATGGGGCTCATTTTCAAAACCATATATTAAAAACAGTAGAAAACATGAATAAAAATTACCTCGTTTCTCAAAACTTTGCTTTTCTAAAGTTCGCATCAAATTTGCAATGCATCAACAATTAATATAATATTATTTCAACAAAGGAGGTATCATTTTAAAGTTCATGATCTGTGGAACCCCAAAACGGTGTAAAACGTCATTTCACAATTTTGCTACTACCACTTTGCAGTGCATTGTATGTCACATATCACCTAACTTGGACAGCTCGTTCGGGCCCTTTCACGGGTGACCTGACACGTTGTACAAGTCATCGCAGTCTGACTAGGTGTCCTCCCTACTTCGTTCAGGATTCTCCCTAGACAGAACTAGCGAAGACTCACATTAAACATGGCAGAAGTCCAGACTCGATCTATAGCATAGGCTTTTATTGCACAACGTATAGCAGCATAACATCTAGCAACAAGAAAGAGACCACGATACGAGAACTCTACAGTTCTGTCTCCTTTTATAAGGTCTACCGACAATCACCTATGTCCCACTTACGCGACCTTAATCAACCATCCACACTCTGTCGGACAAGCAATTATCTGACGTGCAACATTAGTGCTAATTGTCCGACAGCTATTAATTGGAACCACTACCCCCGGCGGAAGACTACAATTTGGAACGTTACCAATACTCTTTGCATTCAAATGAAACATTAATCGTTAACTCTACTTTATGCATACACATGAAACATTAACTCTACGCCTCTCTGCTGACAGTAATTGCTCAAATCGGCTATCCCGACAATCGTTATGGGAGCAAGCTATTCCATATTCTCCCATTACGTCCAGCCCAGCAATTACTCATTATTCAACCGACCGCTCAATGTTTCGACCTCTATCCACGAACAATATTCTATGATTAAGTTTCTACCAACTATTCCAACTATAACGCCGTTGCCATTCGGTCTAAGCATGATCGACCTTTACAACGTGACGGATCGGTTGACGGAGAATGTACGGAGTCTGAGCGATGTGACAATGGCTGGGGCCCATAAACCGATACAACAACATCGAGGCAAATTATAGGGTGCTGGTGTGTCCTGTCTCCTTGAAGCATCTCACGCTTATGTATGGGAGTCGTGTGAAACTACTTCCGAGACGATCGACTAGACGAAAATCAGCCGTGTATCGAAGCAATACATGCTGATCGTTTCCCAGATAACCATGTATCATGCAAAGTGTACTACTGACCGTGTACAGTCAGTCTCGTGGTTCAAATGCATGTTTATGGTCAATGCCTTCCAGCATTTCGCATGAGTAGCATGAGGTCTTAGACGGTTATCAGCCATCGGTGCTAGGAAAATGTATGTTATTCTGCTAGGCGTCAGCTTTCATGACGATTTGGCTTGCGCAATTAGTACATCCTGCGACAAATAAATGCATAGTTTCGCTAAGTTTTATATCGATATAAAGAACTAATTTCTATTTTTTCCGTGCCATGAGAAAACAATAGCTATACCGAAGTCTCAGTCGCAGCACACTTATTCTTCAAACGTTCTTCATGGCTAGCGCTGGCGTGCGGATTTTTGAAGCTTATATTATAAGAGGAAGAGGCACCGCCGGCGGTAGTGTTTTAGCAAAACAAGATGGCGATTATTGGAAGCGGGAAACACAATCAGGCGGAAATTATGTTTATTTGTGGCGCCGGTTTTAAGGACTAGCGTTACAAAATTATGACGGTCATTGACAGTCGGGTAAAGAATTATCTACCACAATCTGAAACGATGGTGTCTCGTCGGACCAGTAAATATGAAAGTAAAATATGAATACTTTTGGCCCGAATTATCTTGACAAGTCAACAATTTTGCCAGTCCTGTCACATGATTAACTATTGATTGTTTATTTCCAAGTGGAAAATACATACAAAGAAAACTACACGCAATATACAATACATAAACATTTACACCTGGAAATGGAGGAAGATAGAAGTGTTGTACTTATTAATTACTTCCCTCAACACGACCATAACTTGTAGAATATTAAACATTTGTAACAACATGGAAATATATCTTCAGAAAGCAATCTCATTCATATTTTTCAAATACATATATATATATATATATATACACACACACACACATATACATAAATACATATTATATTCATCATTTCCGTATTACGTGTGTACATGGTAATTATAGGAAACAAGTGCTTATATCTTGTTTTGAGTATTTGAACTGTAGCTGAACTAGTTATTTTTTTATCATAGGAGTTCCATAATTTAACCCCATATACCGATATACACATATATTATCGCGCCATGCTCTCTTAGTGGCTAACTTACCACCGACCGTCGTGTAAGAGAAAACCAGCGCACACCAGCCGACTTGTCAACGGATATGTGCCGACTTGGCACTGGATGCTTGATTTATTTTCGCCGACTACGCCGACAGCGCCAATTCAGAATTTGAATCGGCATAAATCGGCGGAATAAGGCCGACCGTCGGGCTTAAATCCCGTGCACACCAACCGACTGACGTCGGCCGACGTTTTTAACGCCAACTAGTCGGTTGGTATTTGTAAGTGTTTGCTCTGTAGTGAGAATTGTAGAGGTGTGTGTGTGTGTGTGTGTGTGTGTGTGTGTGTGTGTGTGTGTGTGTGTGTGTGTGTGTGTGTGTGTGTGTGTGTGTGTGTGTGTGTGTGTGTGTGTGTGTGTGTGTGTGTGTGTGTGTGTGTGTGTGTGTGTGTGTGTGTGTGTGTGTGTGTGTGTGTGTGTGTGTATTTGAAAGCTGGTAATGATGTATTTGACCTCCCTCGCGTTTCATCTCACTCATTGGCGACAACACGGTTCGAACTTGTGACGTCAACGCCGAGTCTCACCATTGAAAAGCTTTGACAAGAGCGTATTATCACCCATTACCCGACCGAGAATCGATGAGCGGCTCTCATTTATGTCGACAGCGTACACAATCAAGTATAAATAAGTTACTCTCAACTGTCTGCTTTGACGCGTAACATCTCACTTTGATGTTACGCTTGTGGCTTTTAAGTTTGTTTAACTACTTCGTGAACTTCTCGTGCACGGCTCTCTCCCCGAACAGCTTACGCACGAAAGCACGCACACCCGCCCACACGCACGCACACACTTTTAACCGGTATTAACCGGTTATTACTGTCACATCGACACAGGTGTAGTTTGTCACTGGCGTGACTCGTAATACTAAAATAATCGATTTTAGAAATACGTCCACGTGTTTCGTTTCAAGATTCTGCCAGGTTCATGCCAGATGATTCTCAAGGCTATCGTACTACAATAAATAACACTACATTAAGTTAGATTTTAATGCCCAATAAGAAACCAACTTAGCCAACTCTCATTATAATTGTTCATGTGTCTCACACATATAACACTAATAATAATATTATTATAAAAGGTACTAAGCTAAGCATTGGCATATTATAACATTCTTTCTTTCGCATAATTATATAATGTAGAAAGCGGGAACATGTACCACTGCTAGTTGATACCGTCGGACACAATATCACACGACACTGTCTTGTTCTTTGTCGACCACATACATTATCGTGGTTTCTGTTTCCACGGATTACCTCTCGTCTGGCTACACATGTGTGTTCACATTATGTTCATGAAAGCCGGATTTGAAATGTTAAACTGTTTATTTTACATGTTCAAACATGCTTCTATGTTAGACCATCGTATTTATGACTTCAAGTAAACTATGTAACAATCATCGTGTCTTATCACACAAGAAAACAATCTCCACACGGTGGAGTTGTGCATTCCGAAGGCATGCTCTGCAATGCAAACTATGTTTTAAATACGGTTCAATCGAGGACCGTGTTGGAATTCACCAATTAAGCAGCTTATCGTAGGATAATTGATGAGTCGCGTAGTCCCCGGTACTCAGAAGTCGTCAGCATGGTGTGGTAGCTTGACCTCGCGCGGTTCGCTGACCACTTGATCGATATTTAACGTTTGCGACCATTGTCTTCAGTCCAGCGGGTGGTCAGCGCAGTTTAAACGGCTCGGCTTACACATAACGAAGTCGTGGAGTTGTTGAAGTCAAACGGCTAGGTGTACATCGCACGGACGGCTGTGTTTGGAAGGGGAGGCGCTGAGAGTAGCCGGGTGACAGTACCTTTGATTGTTGTGCCGTACTGGTCACTGTGTTGGTTTGGAATATTTTGGATCGTTCTGCCCAATTGAGGTAGGCGGCTCTACGTGGACTAGTGATTTATAGACTTCGTCATCGCAGAACCTGCGAGGTAGGCCATAACATCTTGTGTTTTCTTTTTCTTCGATAATGGGATTATGTCAGGATAGTGACGTCAGTCTGAGTTTATAGATTGATATACCAACTTTGTTAATCCACGACATGTTAGCGTATACCATCTCTGTGAATCAACGGCGGTCGGTGTTTGTCAATAGAGAGAGAGGCAGTGCGGGGTGAACGAATGTGGCCCAGTTTCGAAAATATGTAGTTCGACTCGAACCCCAGTCCACTTGATTCCCCAGTGCTGTAAACACTTAACCACCGCGGCACACAAGTTACCCAAATGATTGTGTGTGTTTGATAACCGTGGACAGACACCTGAACAGGAATAAACCGTGCGTAACAAAGCAATGCATGAAAACGCGCCCGTCTACTTACGTGATCTCGTGTGTCCTTACAGACCCGCTACATCAGTGCGGTCTGCTGACAACATGTTGTCCGTAAAGCTAGATCACTGCGGTCTGCAGACAACATGTTGTCCGTAAAGCGTACTCGCGTCAAAGCTGGTGACAGACAGTGGCCGCTGCAACTCTCTGGAACACTCTGCCTAATTACATTAAATCTTCGGACACTCTTGGCAGTTTTAAATGTCAACTAAAACACATTTATTTAGAATATCATTCTAGACGAACGCTAGCAGCTTGTTTGTGATTTTCCTCAGTGTTCCAGTGGACTAATTTATATTAGTAATATTTTAGAACTATTTATTTATTTGATTTTATACTACTATAGGTTAGTGATTAATTTATTGATTGTAATTTATTAATTATATTATATTGTACTGTGTTTATTTTAAGTTAACATCTTACTACCATATTTCAAATATGTTGTTGCCTTTTAAAATTTAACACACCTATTCCTAAAATCAATAATAGTATAATTAGAAAAGTTGACAGTTTTAATTTCCTGGGATTATCTATGGATACACATCTAAATTGGAAAAAACACTCTGGAAATGTATCAAACAAATGTTCCAGAATAATCGGTATACTAAATAGACTTACACAAATTCTTCCAATGAGAATAAAAATTATATTGTATAATACATTATTAGTACCACACATAACTTACTGTTTAACAACATGGGGGTACCACTCTCAGAGAATTAATCAACTTTAGAAAAGCATAATAACTTTGAGTCATTTTTATGCTCACACTGAACCGTCATTCAAGAAATTAAACTTACTAAAAGTAAATGATAAACCAACACACAATTCACATTTACGGTACAAATCATTCATTTGCAAAACTATGTCTTAAATACAGTTTACCAAACACAATTAACAACACTTCCTTTAGTGTGATAGCTAAACTGTATACACACAGTTTACATGGTTTTTTAAACTGCGCTAAGAACCATTTCATTCATAACTACAACAACACGTGCACAAACATTAACTGTTATGCCTGCATGTATACACGCAATCAACCACAATGATGTCACCCAGACCCAAACACCATAAAATACTGCTAGTACTAATATTTTAGTTTAATGATCATGACGCCACGAACAATTGTGGATCTGGCGCTATAACAAATTAAATATATTATTATTATTATTATTTTGTAAAACGATAATTAGACAAGTGTATCGCTACCACAGCGCTACATCTTACAGCTTCTGTGGGCAATAGTATACCGCCGTGCAACAGCATGGCTGTCATGTGCCCACGCCGGCTTCAGCGTGTTATACGTCGACTGATAATGGCTGAGCGTTTTTGTTCTATCACCGTGTTCTATTTATGTATCTGAATACGACACACGACTCTAGTTTTCAATGGTGTAATGTCGGTATTTTGAAATGTGACTCGCTGGCTGTAAATGGATATTTGTTATTTACGACTGTGTGGTTCTGCGTTAGGTGTGAGTCGTTTTGCTGTTCTAGCACCTAACCCCCGTTCATCTTATTTACATGTTACATGTCAATTATGTTTTTATTATTGTAACGGAACTGGCTGAATTGTCAATCATTGTTTAGTGTAATATCGTTCACTCGTCATAGTGTTTGGTTGTACCACCCACGAAACACGATACGCCATAAATCAAGCAAACATTGCGGACGAAAATGTTTGATTTTTAAGCATTTCAAACAAAAATCTGATCTGCTAAGAAATGTACGATTATGTGTTATGTAGGACTGGCGAATATTTACCAATAAAAGGCACATGTATACATCGATTTATGTTAGCATTTGAATTTAGATCGACATTAAACAATTATACGCATTCAAGAATAATAACTGTTGCGCAATGTTCAATTAAGCCCCAATTACCCGTATAGCTCTTCGTTTATATAACGTTGCCTTGATCAAACGTTACAGCATATTTAATTATCTATTTATGGTGTTTATACGTGCGACATCATAATAGTAGATGGTAACATGTAACAACAACCATCATGGAACACGAGTGCAGATGGCAGTCAAATAAGTTTGTTCAGGTAGCTTACTAACATCGTCACATATGTATCCTGGTATATATTTTAGGCTCATATATATCTGATGATTTGTCCAGTGAAATTATGCCAACCTTTGGTGTCATTAAAGTTTAAACACCTTGCATCAGATACAAAACGTTCCGATGAGGCGTTTTTACCCCTATGGGAACGATAGGATGATAAAATAATACTTTTGACGAGAAACTTCACCACGTGAATGAATTAATCAATCAATTAAGTGTTTTTTTGTTTTAATATACACGTAACTTGACGCAGTTACGTAGATGTAGCTCATACGCTATTTCAATTTGTCTTCTCGCGTTCACACCTAAACAACGGTGACGGCGTGAAACCAGATGATGTATTGCAGACGTTTTTGGTTGTTCGCACCTGGACTGACGTCATGACACCTAGCTGTATTATAAGGTTGCGTAGTCTCATGGTCTGTCACTTCATCAATCACAAGTGGATCATGTCCTGGTTCATGTAGCTGTACACATAACGGGCAATACACGGCGGTAGGCGCGGTGTATGCATTTCCCCCAAATAGTCGCGCTGTGTTTGTGTTAGCGGAAGTGTTTGTCATAATGTGAACTATGACCAGCTCTGAACGGTCCCTACGTTATGGCAACAACGGCAACGACAGTACCTATGTGTTTTTGATCGTTTTTTTGAAACGCGAAAAACCAGATACACGTTGAACGTTACTGATCATACCGATCTGACATACGAAATATGTTTTGTTGCATGATATTGTTGTTGTTGATCTAGAATACTCGAGTAGTTTTTAGTTTTTAGTCATCGATACTAGATGTATCCAAATTCACAAAGTGAAGATCGTGTATTACCCATCTGGTCGGTTTGACAGGTTCAAAAGTACCCCGGTTCTGAACATTATAGAGCGACCGGGCAACATGGTGTTCTCACCGTTTCCAACCAAGAGTGTGTTTTATACATAACACGTGGCAGCCGCACGCCTGACCAATGGGTGGAATTCGCTGACTTTCTTGAGACGTTCGAAAATGTCAGTATGTTGTGCGTAATATACTGGGAGTAACACGTTGACTTATGTGTTTCATGCAAGCTACGGGCGAACTGATACATGGCTATTTCCCCCGGACCCGATCCGTGTGGGCGCTGGTGCGGACTGATGGCGGTGATTCAGATGACTCTACCGCCGACGTCTTGTTGCTACAACACCGCAACGACGTAAACGTACCTTTCTCTTTCGCAAACAAGTCATACTTCAGCGACAAAAACAATATCGCTACAGGGGGGGGGGGGGGTGTTGCTGTGGCCACATAAACTACACAATGTGTTTGTACACACGAGGCTCGCTCGCACGGCAGTACAGCGATACGGTTGTGAATGCTCGTTAACGAAAATTACCAATTTATAAACATGCTACACGGTGATGAGACGCTTGGTTATACGAACACAAACAAACTGCTCATAAAATTGTAGAACACGAAAGCGTGAATGTGCGACGCTAAATCACGTCCGTTGTGTGGTAAATGACGATGATGGTCGTTATTACTAACTTACCTAGCAATGCATCATACAGACTCTACGGCAGTCAGACGTAAAAGATTATCGCGGTCACTGCGTTATAGTAGATTCTTGTTAACTTCTAACCAGGCCATTGTGCAACACATGTGACGCGAATATTGTTCAAATGGCAGCCACAGAGGCATGTGTAAAGACGCGTGCGACCACGTGATTATTGCACTGAATGTAGCGGGTTTATAAGATTTTTTCAGGAAATGAATTATAAATGGGCTAGGCTTTGCGAATACAATTTTTATCGTTTGGACGTCTACCGGGTGGTACCCATGACAGTATGCACAGACTTCACGTCCGCGTACTTTGGAACATAATACGAACACAGTAATCGAACCCGTTGCAATTATGAACTTGTGGTGATACGACGCGTTGCATCGTGCGATTAGTATACGCTACGACACAGTTAGTTTTCTGCACTGCCGTGTGGTTTGGAGGGAAAGACAAGAGCATTCCTAATGGGCCTACGTTCGTATCAGAGTGGATAGTAAAACTATGTCAGCCCCATATTGTCTGACTTTTACTGGCCATTTTCCCTGGAGTAGATTGTGTGTATACATGACGAAATCCTGTTTGGTTACAACGCACCTCTGCCTTAAAGTCGCAACGAGTTGGAAACTGTCTGTACATTGGATACATTGACGTCATGTGTTCTTTAGCACACCGGCAGGCGGCGAACGGTTAGTTTGCAAGTCCGATTTCGTGTATGGTTTAGCGATAGATCTCTTGTGTGCTGGGAGCCTTCCGAGGCAGGTGAGTGTATGCTCCCGGGGTCTCGACAGTGAGACGATAGCGTAATAAATTATTGTAACAAAGAAAGCCATACGACATAGCTAGCTTTGTGTTGCCGCTGGCTCGCCGGGTGACATTGTGTGCCGTAACACCTTCCACGAATACATACTAACTAGGATTGTAGCCGAGCAGCACGTATAGGCACAACTGGCATAATGTATTCCAACCGCCATAGCCACGATGTATTAAATTACAAATCAGAAAAAATATCCCTAAAAATGGCTAACTTCGCAACCAGTCCGTGAAATTAAACGTGTTGACGTGTATATGGTTGAGCAATTACACATCGCTGACGCTGATATTCTGTTAATTACGGTTAGTCGCACGAGGTCACGCAGTGTAAATGTTTGTTGAGCACAGCGTACGGTGCATGCAAACTGGCTTGTTAATACGTGCCACATCTTTGGAAACTAACAAAGAATAGTGGCCACACGGAAAGCTGGGTGATGTTGCCTGTTGCACTTGCTGCTGTTCCGTTACTGTACACACCCCACGACAGTGGCAAGTTGAGTTACTAACTCGTTGGAAGCCATCCTGGCAGCATCCCAACTTCGCTGGACTCGTCATGTCACCCGAATGAGCAGCGATAGACACCAAAGGCTGTGCTCTACGGGGGAACTGTCCTAACACCTGGGTAATACGCTACATGGCGTTACATCTCACAGCCAAAGGTCCGACATTTGAAACGTTCCATGTTCAACAGGGGTAGCTGAACAAATGTACTTCTTGGTAAATAAAATCACCGAACTCAGCTAACGTGTGTATTTTAGGCACTGCATTCACGGCACGATTCTGTGGCGTCAATATAGTGACAGTGCAACTTAAATATAGATCACATGTATTCACGTTTGTTTTTTCAGACCATGTGCTTTAAGGCGCCATTTTTCGTTTGTTGTGTTCACACACAGTGTGTTCACACAAGTCTTTTCTGAGCAACCAACGAGGTCAGTGACACGAAGGTTCCTCCTTTGGTTACGATAGGTATGGAACGCAGTAGCGCAGCCGTAAGAGCTCCGGACTCTCGACTAAGAGAACACTGGTTCTAATCCTTTGCGGCAGTGTCGAACTCTAGGCAAGTTCGTTTACTCTACATTGCTTCAGTTCACTCAGCTGTATGAATGAGTACCTGGCTATAAACAGTGGTGGATATTTGTGTATGAATAGTCTTCGCGCATTAATTGCAGCGAGGCTGAATTCTTTCCAGAGAAGTCGAGATGGTGTTCGATTGAACAGATCTGCCAGGGAGTAAAGTGTAAAAACGCTTTGAACAATCCTGAGGACTGGGCACTGCGCTATATAAAAACTTCCCTTTATTTTATAATCTTGATTATGGTATTACTTGGAAGAAGCTGTACCAACCCGTGGGTGCATTGTTGTTGCGGTGTTTGTAAATGTGCGTGCATGTTCGTGCGCGCGCGCGCGTGTGTGCTTGTGTGTGTGTGCGTGCGTACATGCGTGTGTGTGTGTGTGCGCGCGTGTGTGTTTGACCTGTGTGGTGTGCGTTCGTCCATTCGTTCGTTTGCGTGTACTTGTCACAGTGACACGTTTGACAGCCAAACTGACGTGATTTTGTTAAAAAGCGCGTCGCGCTAAATTAGGAATCTTATGAATCAGTCTTTTTTCTATCATTTGTGACAATAATACACACAATTGCTGCCACTGTTCAATGTGAGAACAACAAATTTATTCAAACCTACATACTGGGCTATTCGAAACGGAACAATGTAGCCGCTGTTAATTGCGATATTATAGTCGACACTGTCGTCATCTGATACGAGCTACCTGGCCCGCTATGTTTGCAAGAGTGTCACAGGGTCGCGTTATCGTTGTGTTGTGACGTACGCGCTGACGTTAAGACGACACCGATCCCTTTGTTTTGTCTTGCCCTACTGTCGTCAGCGACGCACTATGCGGGGGTGCTTTTTGTAGAGATAACTGCGTTGACCTGCAATATCAGTTGCCGAGTTTGCAACTTCAGGCTTAGACAACAGGTAGACAGCACCCGTGTCTCATGCGAAAAAAAACGTGTGTGAGGAGCTAAGCTAGTCGGTGTGTTGTATCGAAAGGTTCGGGTGTCAGCATGTGATCCGATGCGTCAGCATGTGATCCGATGCGTCAGCATGGGATCCAAGTCCGGTATTGGTCAACGCGCAAATGGGGCGCGGTAGCTCGATCGTGAAAACGCCGGAGTGTCGTCGGTCGAGACTTCCGTACTTCAAGCAAGTCCACCTGGTGTCATTTCGAGCTTAAGCAATTGTGTTCGGTTCACTGGAAGAGACTCCAATAACAGCTGCTCCCTTCAACCTGGTGTATACGACTGAGGAATAGATCCTACGTATGGGGTAGATCACTTTGTGTAACCTGTCGTGGACTCCCGCAGTGTACCGCGGTCTCTATTTATAACCCTCCCGGTCAGTTGTGTGAGAAGCGTCGAGCAGGCATTACTACTTTGTGTTAGCTGGTATACGATGATATCAGCGAGGGATTATCACAGTGCATTAACGGGTCCACGATGTGGACATTGGATACCAGTAAAGTTGAGAGAGAACCCTACTCGAACTGTTTGCAGTATCAACAGTAAGTTTAGTACGTGTCGGCTGTTGTCTCATATTACTAGTAGGTTCTACGTGTTGTACAGGCATTTAAACGTTAACTAGTATTGGCAGATTGGCACCGTGTGACCGTGTACACAACGGGCAGCTTCTCTGCGTGAAGTAGACTGTGGAACACCAATATCTGTTTAAGCTGTATGTACGTTTTCGCCGTTTTTAGAGCCTTCCGAGACAGCGTGTTGGTCTGCTACAATTTCCTTTCGATTAGTGAACATTTTCTCATATCTTTCTCTGTAAGCGGTTTATTCTTCTTTATTCAAGTTTGTTCTTCTTGTCTTTTCTATTTCACTAACCCACTTGTAGACATAATTGTTATATTATGTACAGCAGTGTTAGGGCGTCGGACGTTCAGCTCAGTAACCACCGCGTACTGATGTATAAACACAATTCATTCGGCGGACACTGCTATCACTTTAAAGCAGAAAGGCATTCGTACATTAACACGAACTCTTAAAATCGGCTCACTTTGTAGACCCAGAGGTGTTCTTTACGACCGTTTTAAACATTTTATTAGGTACTATTTAGGGATAATGGCGCTTTTAAAATACCATTTCTGCTCCGTAGGCAGATTTGTCTTTTCACATCTGGCAATACTCAAACTGCTGTACATGGTGGAGAACGGAACACCGGTATGCTTAATGGTGCCACTACTGACGAGTTGCCTCTGGTGTGCGAGACAACTACACTAGTAGATGTGCCACAACGCTCACATTACCTCACGAAGAACATTTGGAAGTCTTCAGTGACAACGCCTATGTGCAGCTGTTTATTCCGGCCTCCACAATCACTCGCTCCATTTTTCATTCGGCCACCTGTACTTTAATGTTAATCAAATATATTTCCACAGGGGCGTCATCCAGATGGATTCTCCGAGGAATAGTTTGCCTCGTTTCTTTCTTTTGTGTTACATAAGTGATATTCCGTGTGCGCGGGTGTGCACATCGTTCTGTGTTTACAACCGTACACGACCGTACACGTTCTGTGTTTACGACCGTACCCGCATGTGAACACATTGCTCCTTGCTGTAGCGAAATGACACTGTAACTCATATTCCACCAGTTGAGATGTCACAATATCCACAGCCCTGGGGTGTTTTATGTTTTAGTCAAGGCGCCTGTTCTGTCAGTCAAGACGACTGACAGAACAGGCGCCTTTACAGAAACATAAAACACCCCCAGGACTGTCTGTGGGTTGTGGGTGACTGCCTATTGCGTATTGTTTACGTGTGACTGTCGCAACGACTGCTCCCCCCGCGTGTAGCCAACGTGATCACAGCTTGTTTTATACAAGAGTCCGTAATAGGATATGTATGGCATAATGATAGGTGAAGATCGTCTGCGTTTGTGTTCCTTGATTCATAACACGGCGTAACGTGTGGAACAATGGTTAATGCAGCCATAGAGAGTTGGATTGTTTAACTGAGAGGTTATGGTAAGAGTTGTCTTGGCTTATACTACACTACCCGAAGTGATGTAGGGAATCATTTGTACTTCGCCCCACTTGTCCTCCTCGCCTGATTCCAGGAAGTTAGACAACATTAGACAATACGTTATTTAAAGGGAGCCAGTCACTTCCTCTACCCGGAATTAGTGGGAGCAATGATTTGTAACATGATGTCTGGAGTATTGAAAGTGGGAAATGGGATATCGTTGAACATCAAAGGGTATTGCAGTTAACTCAGCCCGACTCGGCCGTTTTGCCAATAGAGCTTGTCTTGAAACTGGATGTTTTGTTTAGGCGTACTGTTTGAACATGTCCCGGGGTCGTACCTTCCAAACTGTGAAAGTAATTACGGGCTAACTAAACACAATTTGGCAGGCAGTATACCTTCAACATAGTTAGTATAGTCTTAAGAACATTATTTTAATTAGTAAATGAAAAACTAGGAACTGAGTGGCTACCTTTAACGTGGCCCCGAAGGCACGGACATAACTGTGTTCTCTGCCAAAACCCGTCCTGTCAGAGTCGACCAGTAATGACGCTTCCTGTTCGTTGCAGGGCTACTAGCTGCTTCGAAGAAGGCCGCGTGAGACGACGCGGGCGGTCGAGTGACGGCCTCTCGGTCATGGAAGAGGAAGACGTGTTGGACGAACGCCTCTTGAAAGACCTCGTCCAGTGCTCGCTCTGCTCGGCCGACTACAGGTCAGTCGTTCGCCACAGTGGCGCCTCCTGGCGGATACACGCACCGTCTACATAAAGATATCAGGGCGCAGATCGCCGATTCCTGAGAAATCGACAGTAGCTTCTGCGCGCGCAATACCTGTAACATCTTCCGGTAACGTTGACTTCCTTCCGGGGTGGAATTATCCGTGCGCGCGCAATCCCGATAACCTTCTTCCGATTTTATGAAGAATAAAGCCGTAATTTTAGCGGCTGAATTTTTGAATCGCTTTAAACTGACTACGGCATTTAGTAACAATGGGACTTATACCCATGCATCGTCTATCCGTTTATTGCACACTATATTAGGCAGTCTGTCTCTGTACTTTCACTCAGTTCTAGCGTCCACATTGACTTGAAACTTCACCTCGTTACAGAATGGGTTGATTTAAGTGAAGTTGTACAAATAAAAATTGGAGTGTACGTCCCAACTTATGAACTACAATGTTTGTTTATAAGAAAATAACTAAACGTGTCCTAAATATTCTAGGTTCTAAAAACTTGCGACTAAAATAAAACAATCGCCCTAATTAGTGTTATCCAACCTTCAGAATTTAATTATATTTAAGCAGAATAATCACCAGGAGGTGCTACGTCATATACCTAACTAGTTGCATATATGATAAAGCATGGCTTCAACCACAGGTGGTATTCCTAACAGGACGCTCACTGAAACATTCAATCTTCGCCCGACCTACGGGTCGGTGAATATCGGTGCCAGGAAATAAATTACAAACATTGTGTGTCTGGCTTACTAAACGCTATTTGGCGCGCAATATGCCTTCAACATAATTACTTATTCTAGTATTAAAAACATTGTATTACACCACGAGGAACAGACGAGTTCGGTTTAATCGTGTTAATTAAAGATGTTGTGCTTTAGTACATTGTCCGTCTTTCAAAAGGATGCAGTCTGTTCATAATGTTTCACTTATTAATTAATATAATGTACCATATAAGACTATAATAACTATGTTATGTTTAGTAAACCCGTAACAACGGTCGCAATTTGAAAGATTCGACCCCGGAGCATGTTCAAATACTAAACAAAAAATCCATTTAAAAACAAGCCTTATTGGTTTGCTTAGCGGTCGAGTCGAGCTAAGTTACCTGCAATACCCTTTGATGTTGCCAAAGTTGATGCTGTTGACTATGCCCGCTAACTCCGGGTAGAGGAACTGACTGGCTCCCTTTAACATGGTCGTTGTCTTTGCAGTGATCCCCGCGTACTGCCGTGCCATCACACGTTCTGTCTCGCCTGCTTGACGGGCTACTACGACACACGCCAAGTGAGCTCTCGTCGCAAGATCTCGGCGCTGCCCTGCCCAACGTGCAGCACGATCGCGCTGGTTCCGCGTACGGGCATCGCCTCGTTCCCCGCCGACACAAAGGCGCTGAAGATCAAGAAGCTCGTTAACCAGCTTGTCCTCCAAAGCATCGTCAGTAAGTGCGCATCGCCGCCGCTGCCGAAGTCACCGCCGCCGAAGTCACCGCCTTCGCGCGGGCCCGACGAAACGAGAACAAACGGACCTTCGGTGGCACGCACTGCCCACCAGAACGGCACCGCAAGTATGACGAACGACACGCCATGTCACGGCGACACGGCCAGCTCGTCTACCACGCCGCCCGCGCATAATTCTGAGTCGGCGGAAACTGGAAGTGAGTCGACGTTTAACTTCACCCGTTTCCTGAGCGGAAACCGTCGTCGAAGCGGTGCCACTTCGCCGCGGAAGTCAGAGTCTGTGAGCGACAGTTCCCGGTTGAGCGCGGGTGAGATGTCGCCCGGACAAACGTCTCCGAACCGGAAACCGTTGAGCCCTGGCGGCGAGTGCAACAGCAGCTCGGAGGAGAGCAGCAGTCGGCCGTTTGGTTACTACCAGCTGCCGAAGAAGCCCGGCCTGAAGCGCACGCGCAAACGGAAGCGCGACAGCACGTTGTCAGGCTCGTGCGGCGGCAACACCTGTCACACTGCCGACGTCACGCACTGCGACGACCATGACGCCGAAGTATTCGACGGCGGACCGGACAGGAACGGCGACCGGTGCGCCGCCGAACCCACTCCGGACATGGGTGATAATGATGGATCCTGCGCGAGCACGAGATCGCGCTCGCGCACCTACTCGCAGGGTTCCTCGTGCAACGGCGGACACTCGCGCGCGACGTCGCAAAGGTCGTCCCGCGGTGACGTCATCGACGGGGACGGACCGGAAGACGCCGCCGAGCTGCTGTGGAAGGTGGAGAAAAAGGAGTACGATATGCCGACGGGCGTCGTGTTCATGCCCGACGACCTCGTCGTCGTGGCCGAGTATGGCAACAGCCTGCTGCAGTATTACACGCGTGCCGGTCGCTTCATACGCGCAGTCGACGGTATCAAACCGTTCGGCATCGCGACAGACCAGGATGGCGTTGTCGTGCTGACGGACCGCCGCGAGCAGACCGTCAAACTGTACGACCGCGACGGTCACAACGTCTTCCACATGGACAAGGAGAAGTTCAAGTGGACGAGCGGCATCGCCGTCAACAGTCACGGCCAGTACGTCCTGTGCGACCGCGACCGCTCGCGCGTATCGGTGTACGAGAACACGGGCGAGATGGTGAGCGAGTTTGGCTCGTTTGGGCCCGGCGACCACCAGTTCTGCATGGCCGACTTCCTCGCCGTCGACAGCCACGATCGCATCGTGCTGTCCGACTCGGCGAACCACTGCGTGAAGGTGTTCAGCGATACGGGCAAGCTGCTGCTGAAATGCGGCGGACGCGGCGCCGGCGACGGCCAGCTGCTCTGGCCGAAGGGCGTGTGTGTCGACGCCGCGGACAACATCTTCGTGTGTGACAGCCGCAACGACCGCATCTCGCTGTTCAGCCCCGACGGTCAGTTCATTCAGCACATCCTCGTCAACTGGCCGCGTCCCTACGCCGTCTCGTACAAGGCGCCCAACCTGCTCGTCGTCACGCAGTACTCGCTCAGCGGCACCTCGCTCATCGCCATGTACAGCATCTGATGTGTGAGTGATAATATGGCGTATAGCCACGTTTACAACAGGGACCTTACTCTCCGATCATCGCCATGCACAGCACCTGATGCGCGATACTGTGAGCATATGTGGGCGATAATACCGTACAGAACCACGCTTACGACAATGTAATAAACCGAGGACGATACTGTTCTGTCATTGCCGTGTACAGCGTTTGATGCATATACCGAGGGATACTATGGTGCGAGTGAGACATAACATGGCACGTGGTCACGTTTAAGACAGTGTGAGACAAAGAGATTAAACGAGGACGGTACTGCGCGGTCATCGGCCATTTGCGGTATGCGACGGGCACGAGTGGATGGACGATAATACTGCACTGCCGTACATATCTACGAATGCTTGACTTGATCGGGTTGCGTGAAACGGTGTTCGTTCTGAGTGATACTATGGTTACTTGATCAACGAACAACCCCGCAGTCGGCGCTCGCTACAAGATTCTTGTAATTTTCCAGCAATGAATTACGTTAATAACAATGCATTCTGTGAACGAATGCAGCCAGATGTGATAGTGTGAAAGATGGCGATAACAGATCGCTTTGCAATATCCTGACGTTGCAGTTGCATCGCAGTATGTGTGGGCAGTGGGACATATGACACTTTACTGGTCTAGCGTGACGTGTGTGCTTTGTTAGCAGATTCAACAAGTCCTTCGTATGTTCATCCGCAGAGATAAGAAGACGTTATTCGTTGGATATTTTCGGATGGGGATCGTGGCATTTATGTTGTGTTTTCTTGTGTATGAATCCTGTTCTGCTTTGTCGTGTATGGAAATGTTAGCTGCTTGTCTGTGGAAATTAAATGCTGATTCTCATTTCACCCAAGACTACGATTTTAATTATGATTTTGTCTTCAGGAGGCTGTCGCTTAATATTAACCCCATTTCACAAATCTATTATCCTAAAACACGCTACATACTTGCACAAAAAGAAACGCAAAATAATTTTTTGTGTCAAAGACATCAACCCATGTGTTAGATGTTACGACTGAAAAGATCTTAAAATGATCACAGTCGGATGTCTCGTGCTATTTGCGTGTTTTCGCTACATATAATTTTCCTCAGCACCATACAATTTTGTCACATATTAATATGCAATTTTGAGATCAAACGGCGCAAATCATGAACAATTATATCCGCGTGCTGTACATTTAATATTCCGCCGGCCGGACACGGTGACCGATATCTTTGGGAGGAACTGACATATAATGCAGCAAGTACGATCAAATAAGAAAACATTGTTTTTTGTTGTACGTACACTTTCTTTAAAAACAGCTTAAATCGTAGTTTAACCCAGGATGCAAAAACAGAGCCACACACCCAATGAATATACGACAAACTTCACAAAGTAGTAAGTTGGAAATACCCTGTCTTTACACTTAATGCCAACCCGCTGAACTTTGATGAGATTGTACCCACGTGTTTGGCTTAATCGTCATTTCCCGCCTGAAGTCTTAATAACTAACATCGAATAATTTCGAACCCAGTGGTTCGTATAGCAGGTAATTGTTTGTCTGGTAATTTCTCCAAAACTAAATAACAATATTATGCACAAACGAACAAGCATGTCATACTGAATACCTGGTAGGTTTCCTTTTTCGCGAAATTAGTCAGAAACGCGTGGAGCAACACATTGAATTACGGGAGTGGTTTTTTAAATGTTGAAAAAAATTCGATATTAATAGAAATGATGGTTGTAACATTTCATTTACAATTGACATATGACTTTGTATTATTTAATCAATATTGCACTTTTTATATATGGGAACTAAATTATATATGGTTCTATATTCCATAATAGACTATGGACTCCGTAATTTTCTCTGGGGTCGTATTCGTTACCCTAATGAAATAATAGCCTATGTAATATTTTCAAGTTTTGAAAAAAATTTAGACAAACTTGTTCATGTTTTGACCTCATGATATTCATTAATGTTTTTATACAATACCATGTTGATACGTGACAATGCAAATGCAAGTAATGTCAATATTAAAACTTATAAGTGGGTCACATTACACAGCCAGGTTCTATGTTACGCAGTTGCGACTTAGGCAGTCTGACTTAGACAACATGAGATTATGAAGCTGTGACTTAGGCAGATTCGTCACACACCATTTTGTCACATAAAACATAAAATAGGCCCTATACAGTGTTATTTATAATTGTGAGCAAAGTAGGGAACGCTGTTCGAAGCACGGACCGGAGTGGAGACGTATGGTGGAGACCGCAGTGCAACTATAGTGAGGAGAACAGAAACAAAACAAACAGGACCGGTGTCGAGGCGTGCCTTACCCCGGACAGGCAGGGGAAATGAGGAATGTAGCGTGACCGTAAAGGCTGATAAAGTCCCTACACAATCACCGTTTGAATTATATGGGCATATAGGTCGGGTCACGCAATTGATGCAACAAGTCAAATCTCCCGGACTACAAAATAAGCCGCCGTTGGATCGCATATACATATATATGGCGTATATGTCTCCTATACTCATTGTAAACATATTTTCCAGTAAGCATCCGATACGTGTAAACACATAATTTAAAATGCGCTATTTCCAGAAATCCGGTGTTATTTGCAATAATTTCCACCACTCACAGGTTAACTTTGAGGCGAAATGAACTTTGAACTCTGAAACTGTGATTGCGTCTATGCGTGTGCGTGAAAAAGGTGCGCAATTATTGCCACGTAACTGACGCACTGATAATGACGTTTTAGGATGGTTCAATGGCTGGTGCGATTCATACAACATCCGATCGTTTTCTTCATACTTGCCGCCCTTCTGTGGCCCGTCACTCTAATTGACAAATGATAGCTATTTAAAGTTAGTTAGCTGTGTGTTTTGAAATGCTATGCCTGAGAAAATTGAGTGGTGATCAACCTCCAGATGGTACTACTTTGATTGCTACAATTGGTTCCTTTGGTGTGTTGCTCCATGCGTGGGTATACGTTAGTACCAACTAATATAAATATCAGTAGTATTACAACACCGAATACTATTAATTTTCTTTTTAAATACAAAAGTTGCTATTTTATTCTGCCAATCCAACACAACATTGAGGGAAACAAAAATCAGTAACGTCATACGTTGTTGCACACGAGCACACATGCATACGCACAAACGAACATGCATACACGCACATGCACACACACGCACGGACATACACACACACACACACTCAGACAGACAGACGGACGGACGGACGGACAAACAGAAAGACAGACACATTCTAAATTGCCTTCTCGGACACCAGAGCACACCGGTTACAGAGTGCGCATGTGTGCGACACCTTGCACACGGAAGATGTAATAGGCAACTTCTTCTTTGGTTCTATCTCAGCTCATGTATACGTTTGATGTTGGCTGAAAAAAAAAAGATAATTTAATTTAAATAGCTGCTCTTTTCACGACCATTTAGATTAAATGTATGACCGTAACCCAAACCTAATCCTACCAGTTGTTGTGCACGTCGCTTGTGCAGCTAATACAGTTCCTTCCGCTTTAGAACTAATGTGTTACAGCAAAGCAATTATACACCAAGCATAGCCATTTGGCGATACGCCATTTAAAATTGGATGGTGGCGCCATCTACTGGACTGAGTCTACAGCGCAGCAAATATGACCGCCGAGCCAGGACGGCGTCCTTGTGGTGGTTCATGTTGTGTCGTGTTTGGGTGCAACAACCGTTCGTCGAAAACACCAGACAAACATTTCTGTTCATTTCCGAAAGACCCAAGAAGGTAAGGAAAATAAGTATGATTATTGTAACGGTGCCGGTTCATTTGTTTGGGCCGCTAACTAAATTGGCACTGATGTCGTGTAATCATAATATTACATTTAGTATTTACTGAGTTCCCATATATATATATACTGATTTGAATAAGCTGTTTAAATAAAAAATCGGAACCAGTATTTGTTTAAAAGTGTCAGCATTCGAAATCAGTAACATTTATTTGATCGACTGAATGAAAACAAACGGTTAGAAACGTTGTTTTAGACAATGAAATGTCGGTGACCAACGCACCACGTCCACGGGCACGGACGCCGCCGGATTTTGTATGTGTTAAAAAATCTTCACTATGCGGCTAGAATACTGGAACACACTGCATGTGTAAATATCATCAGATAATCAGATAACTTTCCTGCGACGATTACAACGATATACAATTTAGACCAACAAATAATACATTTGTGCGTTTGTTTACATCGATGTGGTGCATTCTGCTGCCACCTATCGTGTTAGTTAATAAACCATCTCTGTGGTTATTTGATTATAAATAGTAAAAAAAGTAGTCGTTGTCTGACATGTATCATATTATATTGAAGTAATAGCAGATTTAATATATATATATATATATATATATATATACATGTATATGTTGTAAATGTAATATAAACCATAAATGCCATGATCAGTTGTAGCATCATTCGTTTCATTGTATGACAACATGCAATACATTAAACACCACAGTTATACCTCTCAAGTATCACAATTATTATGAATTTATGTGTGACTTAATGTAGTTTTACACTGCTCTCTTGAGTAACAGAGGCAGGGATATGAACATTATTTTCACAAGATTTGCATGTAGAATCAAAACAGTTATCATTATATGATACACGATGGCCTTTTTATTTCAGATATTGTTCGCAATTACATGCAGTGACACTGATCTTACGCTGATCTGTGTCTGACAGTTAACTGTGAAAGTACAAAGCCACAGAATCGTATGAATATGACACCATCACTGGCCTGCATACGTACACATTTAATGTGACTGATTATATACCCGACGTCTACATTGAATAGTGTCCACTCAACATGACACGAACATTACTTATATACATCATGTTGGAGAACTTTATTTTACAAGATACAGAAATATGAACCTTTCTGCACAGATGTTGCAGCCTACTGGCATTAAATTATGAGACAATCAACTTCCAATATTACAAAAAAGACTATATTATGAGCAGAGCAGACTTCTTCATGGCTTGATTCCTGTGGGCCATGGGGAATAACACAGAAAGCAATCTTACATTTGGCGCATTTGGATTCAGCGACGGAAAACTGTGAACAATTTAGAAACATTACTTCATCAAGTTCTCGTTAAAATGCAGAACATTGCATTACGAAGCAGTGACAATTGATTACTTGTCTGTACGAACCTGCAATATTCATCCAACCTGTCATGACACAATCGCACATAGACACAGTGAACTAGTAGTATGAATATTGTATTTCATTGTCATGTATTGATCTGTTGAGTTTGTATGCTATTTAGCCAGTATTTACTTATTAATAAAGTTTTTGTTAATGCTATATGAATGGTTAATGTATATTTATTATAACGTTTAATGTGGTTGTAAACATTGCATAAATTATATAACTGTCTTCATAATTATGGACATTCCAGCCGTTTATCTAAATTTAGCGGTCAGTCGTTAGCGTGCTAATATTAGCCATTATTTACTTATTAATTAAGTTACTGTTAATGTGAAATGACTGGTTAATGTATATTTATTACCATAATTAATGTGGTTTACTGCTTTCATAAATTAAACAAATATCTTCATAATCATGGACATTATGGCCTTTTACTGAAATGTGTCGGTCTGTCGAGGTTGCGCACTAATTAGCCAATATTGACTAATCAATTAAATTATTAAATGATTTGTTAATGTATATTTATTACCATTATTAATGTGGTTATACACATTGCATAATACGTATAAATATCTTCATAAGGGCATTATGGCCTTTAATTGGAACGTGTTGGTCTGTTGAGTTTGCTTGCTACATTACTAAAATCAACTAATTAATCGCCTTAATTTGGTTATAATTAGTACTAAAATATTAAATGTTGTAAATGTATTACTTTAGTCAATCTATGTTTTTGAAAACCCTGAAAACAGTATTTAAATATATATATAAATAAAAAAGTAGACATTTTAAAGCAACTATTTATCCACAGAAAACACAAAAATGAGTCCATATTGCCATTGTAAGAGATACACAAAAATTATGCTGTTTTGCCGTCTTAAAATCACAATAACTTTTGACCAATTAAATATATCTTAATAAAATAAACAGTTACGCGACCCTTAAGCTATTATTGTATATATACACGGTGGAACTGCCAACGTTACTTAAATACGCGTACTTACCATGCATGTGCTCACCAGAAGAACAACATCGACTGACAGTGTCAACATGACAACAACAAGCATCTGATTTGATTCATTGGCAGTGTCCCAGCGCCTGACACTTTTTTGGCGTTGTTGATAATTCCATTGATCGTTGTTGCTATTAAACTCCATTAGTCTGACACTGGCACACCACTTCACCTCGCTGATTCATTGGGATAGTGAAACATGCATCTGAGTGGTGACTGTTGCCTCAAATACGTAACGTATTAACCGTTTTCCTGTCTGTTTACATGGGCGCCACAACGCGGTTAGCTCAACGACGCCAGACGGCGCAACGTACGTAATAATCAATGGCTGTCCCATTGATCACTGGCTCGGCAACGAAAAAGTTCGTGACGTGATGCTGAATGGCAATGGTGAAACGTGAGAACTTCGGATCGAAGGCTATGCCTACGACGAGGGCAGCTGCTATTATGAAGTTTCCATTTTTTTATTGGACGCAGAAGCAAACTATTACTCGCTGCGATTTGACAACGATGCTGCCGCCTTCAACGCGACTGAATCCGATTTATTATATCAACGAGACCAACCTTTTAAGACCTACGATGCAGATCAGGGAGATTCGTATTGCACTACCAAATATAAAGGAGGGTGGTGGTACAATATGTGTATATTTATATACCTAAATGGTCACTATATGCAATTGGACGCCCAGGATTATGATAGAATATATATATCGAAAGTTTTAAACACCAACTCACGTTACGTGGGTGTCAAAAGTTGTTCCGACCGTCACGTGAGCGCGTTTATGATAACCCGTGCGACAACGGGGATACGTGTCTGTACGTGCTGGATACTGACAGCTGTCGTTGTGTCAGCCCGTCGACCCACTGTGGCGCCACCTGTGAGAAGGTCAACCCTTGTGAGAACGGGGTTGCGTCCCTGCGAGTGCGTCGAAACGAAAAATGCGACTGCGTGCAAGTGTGCGCCTGGTTTTACTGGGTCGACTTGCAGAGAGAGTCGACGACATGACACTGACAGGACGACAGTAATATCGTTGCCATCGCCGTCGTCGTCATCTTTGTCATCGTCTTCGCATTTGCCGCCAAGCATGGGTCAAAGATATGGTCGCTTTGCAGCAGTTCTCGCTTTCATCGTCACCACAATAACATTCACGCTGACCACAGCCTTCTACTTCATCGATCGGCAAACGCAACAAGAGAATGCTCACGCAAAGGCGATAGCTGCCGAACTAGAGAAATTATTGCCGAAGAAACGATGATGCCGTTGCACTTGTCACAGTCACTGGTCACACAGACGTACACGGACCCACGCACGCGCACACACACACACACACACACACACACACACACACACACACACACACACACACACACACACACACACACACACACACACACACACACACACACACACACACACACACACACACACACACACACACACACACACACACACACACACACACACACACACACACACACACACACACACACACACACACACACACACACAGTGACATGCAAACTACGCACAAACACACGTGCAAACACTCGCCCACGCACGCACGCACACGCACGTAAACGCACGCGCACATACGTATACACGCTCGCACCTGTAATGAATCTTATTACAAAAGAGACATAATGAACTCAAATAGTTTGAACTGAAAAATATAATTAACATCCTATAGACCGTCATTGATAATCGTGTAGAAGATGGATATGAGTATGACCACCGCTCCTAGTATAAGTAAGTCCTTATATAGTGCATTAAGTAAATCCTTATATAGTGCATTACAATTACATGTCACAACGTACGATGCTATTTGACATTTAGTATTAATAGCAAATAAAACAGTTTTTTGTGTTATTGACGCCCAGGCGTTTCCGCGCCGCCTATGTCTAGTAATTACTAATTACAATGCTATGATCATAATATCGTATTAAGAGCTAGCATGTTTTGTAAACCAGTGCAAAACTGATAACTAGAAGCCCTGGTGTCTTCGTTAGGCGCCCAATTCATGCGATAGACCTACAGCTCTGATCAATGTCACTCTTTTCTCACCATTTAGTGGTATCCGACAAAATCAAACGATACACATCTTTTAACAACGATTGATACATCCAACGGTACTACAACTTGGCGGCAGCTTCGCTTGTCCACACTTTGTGTCTGCTAAGCACACATTTACAGCGATAGTGCATGCATAAGTTCTTTAACTTCCACCCAGTTGCTTGTAAGGTGCGAACGTTCCATGTTCTGGTAGTAACCCTTCCGACAATTTTCAATTTCTGTCTCTCTCTCTCTCTCTCTCTCTCTCTCTCTCTCTCTCTCTCTCTCTCTCTCTCTCTCTCTCTCTCTCTCTCTCTCTCTCTCTCTCTCTCTCTCTTCTCTCTCTCTCTCTCTCTCTCTCTCTCTCTCTCTCTCTCTCTCTCTCTCTCTCTCTCTCTCTCTCTCTCTCTCTCTCTCTCTCTCTCTCTCTCTCTCTCTCTCTCTCTCTCTCTCTCTCTCTCTCTCTCTCTCTCTCTCTCTCTCTCTCTCTCTCTCTCTCTCTCTCTCTCTCTCTCTCTCTCTCTCTCTCTCTCTCTCTCTCTCTCTCTCTCTCTCTCTCTCTCTCTCTCTCTCTCTCTCTCTCTCTCTCTCTCTCACTCTCTATCTTCTATCTCTGTCTCTCTCTCTCCTCTCTCTCCTCTCTGTCTCCCTCTCTACTCTCTGCTCCTCACTCTCCACTCTCTCCTCTCTCTCATCACTCTCCTCTCTTTCCTCGCTCTCCTCTCTCCTCTCTCTCTCCCTCTCCTCGCTCCTCTCTTTCCCACTCTCCTCCCTCTCCTCTATGTAATCTCTCTACTCTCTCCACACTTTCCTCTCTCTCCTCTCTCTCTCCTCTCTCCTCACTCTCCTCTCTCCTCACTCTCCTCTCTTTCCTCTCTCTCCTCTCTCTCCTCTCTCTCCTCTCTCTCCTCTCTCTCCTCACTCTTCTCTCTCTCCTTACTCTCCTCTCTCCTCACTCTCCTCACTCTCCTCTCTCTCCTCTCTCTCCTCTCTCTCCACTCTCTCCTCTCTCTCCTCTCTCTCCTCTCTCTCTCCTCTCTCTACGTCTCCCCCTTCCTCCCTCCCTCCCTCCCTCCTTTAATTACATCGGATGACAATTACGGTCATTAAGCGACTATCTCATAACGTCGATGTCCAATATCAGACGAAATTACTTTCATTTGAACTTAGCCCCCACCCCCTCCTCAAATGAAAGTTTGAAAAGATTGGTATGTTGGTATCAATATATTAACAGTATCAGTCCAAAGCGTAAAATATCGATGTCCGACGCCATGCGAAATTGTCTCTGACCCCCCTCCCCAAACGAAAGTAAATTCGTCTGATATTGGAGATCGGAGATGATCCCTAAAAACAAGCGACAAGTCACGTCTGGTCGATTCACTACCGGCGTGTTGATTGGCCAGCATACGAGCGATTTCCCCCGTCACGATCAAAACGTTGCGCGTGACTTCCGTCAAGTTTTGTTTTTGCCAACAATGTTTTCATAACACTACTAGTGCGGCATGACATATGTTTAATGAACCGTTACCGCATGCAGGTCTCGCTTGAACAATTTCACCTGTTGTCTTTGTCACAAAAAACATTTGGGGCCAGAATTTCAACAAAATATACGATTAAATGTCTGAAAGCTTCAAGTTTTTGGCATCGGATTTGCTGGCTTGACGGACTGTGTTGGTATGCAATTGACGACCTGGTGGAGAGGTCATTTGGAACTAGGCCTAATTCTGGCTACAACATTGACCTGACAAATCGTGCCTGCGCAATTGTTTGCCCGACTGATTATTTGTCCGAGTAGTTGGGCAACACAGTGTTGCCCAACTAATCCGACAACTAGTTGGTCGTACAAATCGGTCTTTAAGGATACAAAACAACAACATTTAACTGACAAAGGATAATGTCCGTATTTTTTGTGTATGAAACAGTTTATTCAGCACAGATAATATGTTTACTGTGCATAAATAATAATGGGTTGAATGAAAATAAAATAATACAATAGTATTTCTGTAGTTGCACTGCCGGTCCTTGGTGCTATTATAGGGTGTTCACAAACGCCGTTGTGGACTTCTCATTCATCCGCGATCTCCTCTTCCGGTGGTGGTTCAGGAATTTCCGGCGGCTCTTCTGAAGGCGTTTCGACTGGAGCACTGGTAAAACAAGTTAGCAAACCTTGAACAGTGGTAAACAGAGAGGGTATGAGTAGCATACTTAAATTCTGGTGCACCTGGCCGCACTGAATCAACAGTTGTTGATCATGTGTGGACGGAAACATATATAATATTAACGGATATAAACACCGTTAATAATAACAATACATTTTATATGTATTGCACCATAACGCCGGATATAAAATCGGTTCAAGAGGCGCTGGAAATACTACATTGCTAAAACATAATCGCTATAATACAATAATTATATTCAATTACAAATGTATAATTATAGTAAGAATATAATACGAAATTTAAATATACATTTGTAAATAAATAATTTATATAACTCTGCTTCAAAATCAGTCATGTAATTTTTTAATTAAATAAATACTTAATTAAAATACCATGTAGTAATAAAATAAAATAAACCGTGTTGTGACGATATGTAATAGAATTAAAATATTTAAAAAATAAACTTCAAATACTTTCTTAAAAAGATGTGTCTTTAGCTCATGTTAGCACCGTTGCTAAAACTATAAGTAATCCTGCTATGATTGGTCAAGGGGCATTTTTGTTGGCAACATTGTTGGATTGCATCCCACACGAACGATTTTGGGTGTAAATAATCGCTTGTTGGCAAAATCCAACGAAAATTCCAATATCTTAAAATTGTCATAATCGATCAATTCATATCTAATGCATGCAGTGCCTACATCGTGTAATATTTGATTCTAATATTTTTACATTTAATACTTTGATAGAAGGTGTTCGATTCGCCGAATATTTGTCATAGACTTGGCAACATGGAGTAGATGCAGACACAACATTGCTTATGTCTACCTTCATGTCAATAGCAGAGCAATGCACATTTTATTAGACAATTCGACACTATCACGACTAAGGTCTATCGATGGAAATGAATTGCACATTCTCTACGACGTTCGTCATTTTGAACAAACAACGAGTATCTGCGAACGCGTTTTGATATTGATGAACCGATGTTGCGTATTTTCTAACATTTGACAAGTATTACTTTCACGACTGTCTTTTACCAAGGCATCCCGTTAGGTGACGAACATTTTTGCTAGTGTATATAACTAAAATGGCCCTTCAAACCAATTAAGGTTAGAATACTGGTATTTTTGCACAAATGAGGGTGGTCGACTTCGGATACGTGCTATAGGTTACGTGTAAGTGTAAAGGCCGCCCGTGACCAAACAACATTGCCGACATGGCACACTGACACCTGTCGGGAATATGCTTGATCGGCGAGAAGTTGTAAGGTCGTGTCGCAACGGTGTGCACGGATACTGCAAGGGCGATTTTGTAGCGACATGTCGCAGCCCCTACTGCCATCTGATGTTAGCTAGGATTACTACTACAAAAGGTGGCGCCACCTATGGAATATAGTGAGTACCTCGCCGACTACCCGTTGCATAGAACGCCGTTGTGTTTAGCCTTTTTCTACACGTCTGTTTGCCGCTTTGAAAAAAAAACATTGTCACTGCAATTACCGATTTGATAACCACAGGAGAAGATGAAGTCAACAAGTGATCTAGCATTATCCATGGTAGCACTAACGTCGCTGTGGCAGCGCAGAAGAAAGGAAAAGGCAAGACAAAACCGTAAATGCAAGCAGTGGGTCGAGGCTCATCTGCTCGCCCGTGAGCAGCATGGTCATGGAGCACATGATAATCTTGTACAGGGGCTACGGGAAAATTATATAGACGAATACCGTAATTTCTTACGGATGACACCAGAGGTTTTTACGTTCCTACTCGATCTGATCAAGCCTGCGATTGAGAAACAAACTACCCGATATCGTGCTCCAATCTCCCCCTCTGAAAGACTGACCACCACCGTACGTTTTGGGTTACTGGTACGCGTTAGGCCAGCCAGGCGACTGCTGATTGGCTCATGTGTTTGTCGGTGTTGCGGGGTGTCGCCGACCAAGGACCGGTCGAACGGACACTGCATTTGTTGCGTCTTTTGTTACACGGACACCATCGGGGATATTCGATTTTGGAATGTCCCTTAGTGTCCTTTAGTCGCCGACTAAGGCCTTGTTTTTTGTCGTAAGAACTCCTTAGTCGGCGACACCTGCCGAAACCCTGAGACACAAATCGGTTGGTGTCCGCCGGGCTTTACGTATGCAAACCTCTACATGTTTAGAAGGCTCATAAACTCAGCAATCCAACTATGGACTAACCACAATAATATAAACTCTATCAAACTGGAATTATTAACCGTTGGTGAAAAAAAGTAAGAGGCAGGTTCAAATTCTTCTTTGTTTGAAAGTAATATAGCTATGCATATCAAACTTTAAGGAAAGCATGATGATTATATTATAGATAAATACTGGGAGCTTTTAAAGACACAAATAGTATTTGTTTTTTAAATTTCTTACCCTATCTTTCAGTAAAACTGTCTAACAAAGTTAATATTTAAGAAAATAATGATTTGTTTTAGAAACCCCCATTATTTTGAAGATAAAGCTGAGGGCAGAACATATTAAAAAATACTTGACAATATCTTTTCCGGTATTAAAGGTTTAGCGTTTTTAGTGAAAAAATTCTTAAACTTAGAAAATGACTGATAAGTTTAATAAATAAATAAATAAAAGTACATATATAGCGCCCGATCAATTAAAATTGCTCTCGGGCGCTTTACATACATACACACATATATAAGAGTATTTTACATAAAAAGCAATGCTAATTAAGAAATAAACATGTAACAAATATAACATTACCTTAAATATAGTTACTAAAAACAATTTAAAAAGATAGATAATTAAACAAACTTTTAAACAAATACATATATTAAAACATTCTTAAAAACTACTTTAAATACAAGAAGAATAACCATAAATATGCTAAGAAACTAATAAAACAAAATATATTTATCTAAAGAAAGCTCATAAAATGTCCTCGTCGGTGAATTATTAAAACGCATGTTTAAAAAGGTGAGTCTTCAAAAGTGTTTTAAACACTTGTAATGATGTTGCTGTCCTGAGCGTAGGAGGCAAATTGTTCCATAGAACCGCCGAGCAAACCGCGAAACGGTGATCACCATGAGTAACAGTTTGTGAGGCCAATACGAACAAAAGGCGAGGCTGTGAGGTAGATCGTAGAGTTCTGTTGATGGGGCCTCAGGGGCGGTAGCTAATTAGCTCACTTAAGTTGTCCGGCACTAGACCATTCAAGGCACAATACATAAACAGCAGCACTTTGTCTCAAATGAACGGGTAGCCAGTGTAAACGCTGCAACAAGGGCCTAATGTGTTCGTATTTCCTCGTGCGAGTAATTAGGCGGGCGGCACAGTTCTGCACCCTTTGTAGACGTTGCATCACCGCGTATGGGAGACCATAAAGAAGTGCATTCCCATAATCTAAACGGGATGTCACTAGTGCGTGAACGAGTGTCTTGCATGATTCTTCGGTCAGATGTGGCCGAATTCGCCCAATGTTTCTAATCTGATAGTAGCAACTTTTCACAGAGTTGGCAATCTGCTGATCCATTTTCAGGTTGCTATTAAATAGCCACACCCAAACTACACACACACGATGATGGTTGAATTCAATGGACGGCTACTGTATTGTATACGTTGGAAGGCAGACTGTCGCGTTTCTTCGCTGGAGAAAAAACGATCGCCTCGGATTTCTCAGTGTTAGGTTTTAATTTCCGCAACACACAGTTCCACCTTAGCCAGTGCCGCCACAATTGATTAATCTCGTTCAACCGTGAGGTATAGCATAACAATGATGCTCCATGCCGTATTTAGTAATACTATCTCTGATAGGTTTGGTGTTCGACACTGGCCGGTAGTTGCTCAAAATGTCTTTATACAGCGTAGTTTTTTTTCAGGAGTGGTTTAACGATTGCATGCTTGAAGTCAGCAGGTACATTTGATGAGGTGAGAAACGCGTTTATCGTAGCGGTGATTAGTGGAACTAACTCATGCGAACTTTGCTTTAGCAGCTACGTCGGTACTGGATCTAATTCACACGACTTAACCGGTGTACTGGTCTGGTTGGAGGTTCCGGTCTGAGAGTAAGTTCCGGTTCCGTTTTGCGTATTGCGCATGCTCGCGCAAGCGCAGTACATCAACATCGACCACCTGTGAGCAACGTGACCTCAGGTGACCGATCAACTTTAACCCCGTGCCAGAAGTATGCGGCGAGTGAGTTACATCGCTGTGAGCAACGTGACCTCAGGTGACCGATCAACTTTGACCCTTGCTCGACGCACTCGGTGACCGAGATATACAATTAATCATTTTTCGTTTGCTGTAGCGACCGTTACTCCACCGACCTATTTGCCCCCTACGTTGCTGAACAGGATCGTACATCTGCGTGTGACTATTAGTTAGCTAGTTCACATATCTTTTGTTGAGAAAATACCTGTGATGCTGCGGGAGAAAATAGGAGATGAGTACCGACGGTACATGACTTGCATAAGGCATTACCTAGTCACCAAAAAACACTTGGTGTGTGAAAAGCGAATGCGCAATGCTGTCTTAAAAGCTACTCAGCATGGCAAATACCAAGTAGACGGTGAGTAGACAGTCCAGCCCCAGGGCCAGGGTAATAGTCTGTAGCCTAGCGTATAGTATACTATGCCATAAGCGAGTCTATTAATATGGGTCTCTTAAATTATATAGGTGTCAGAATAGGGGCCTATGTTTTTGACAGAAGTATAATTATGAAACGATAGCTGGACGCAATGACGTGGCTATTAACACAGCTGCTCTGGACTGCAGGCCCACCGTTTATTACCTAGAATGGTTATTATTCTTATCTTTCTGTGGGTTGTACCTCTTGATTTCCTGAACCATAAATAAATATTCCTTTGACAAAACAGACACCCATGACAGTCATTACAGGTTGGTGGTTATTTTTTGGCAAATATTAATAACAATTGCACTCAACCTAAAATGTCAAATGGCTTCAGTCTTATATGACCAAATGTACTGCTAGTTTGTCACTACTTTGTGTCACATAAAATTTACATTCCATGCCCGTGGTAGTCAAACCTTAATACACTGGCCCCCACGATAAGTGCTACTTAAAATTAGTTAATTGTGAATTCTATTTTGTGAATATTCTTTCAGCTGAAATTATTAACGCTATTAAACAATCGTTTTTACCTAAAAATGTATAGGCCTAGCCTAGGTGCCTACCACTAAAATGTACACCAACCTAAATACCAATGTATTTGACCATATATAGAGCAATTAATGAATGAAATAGATTAATAAATCATGGACAATCACTCGCTATCAGTATTGCATTTAGCACAGGTACTTACATTGTTATTGTCACACTGTGCTGTACTGTATTTGTGTATGAATAAAGTGATATTTCCTTTCTCAGAAGTAGACACAGTGACACTAAGCTTATTGACAGTGTGTGGGAATACTGTTACATGACAGTAAGGAATTTACTAATTAATTGTATCATACTGACTTGGTACACTTTGTAGTGCTACATTGTTTCAAGTGAATTATGACATTCTCTGCATAGTTTGCTCAGGCCCTTATCACTAGAATTTAGACCCCTACTGCCTTAGGCTATGGCAGTGCAGCATCAGGTAACTTGTGTTGGTAATTTCATCCATCATTTATGTAGTAAGCTTTACTGATCAATTGTAACAAGTGAACAATACTATTTTGCAGCATCTGCAAATTTTGTAAATGGCCTTTATTAAGTTGTCTGTTTTTAATTGAAACTTGAAACAGTGGTTTCCTTTTTAACATTGTTTATTTTAAATTAAGAGTACACCTGTAGACGCTAATGCCTCGGTATCTGTTGGTGGTTCAAATCCACCAGGTAAATGCACAAACCTTTGTGCACAATTACCCCTGGCATGGGCTTATTGACCGATACATTGCATCTACGAGTATGATTATGTTGATATTTAATTAAAATGACTTTCAATGATGCAACAGTTGAAGCATCAGATATAGTCTATTGAAAAAAGATCCAAACAACTGATTTTCCCCATACCTTCATTGTCCACCTAACAAGATTGCCACACAGATAATTAACTCTAGATGACAGGTGGACAAGGAAGCCTTTTTGGCTTATTGAGAGCCAAACCATTTTTATCCAACCCTTCTGCATCCCGCCCTTCTGAGGTGTATCGATTGTATGTTTACACATATTCACGCAGCAAACACCCACACAATCAGCAGATAATCTGTTCTATTAATTTACAGTCCTTTGTGAAAATTATAACTTTCTTATACCTAATCTACACTCCTCCTTTACTAATATAACTTCATGTCCTCTAGTACTTCTATCCTTCCTGAGAAAAAAGTATTTCTATCAATATTTTTATAACCATTCAATATTTTAAACATTTCTATCTCATCTCCTCTCAATCTCCTGGACTCTAGTGTTAGTAAACCATCTTCTTTTAGCTGTATTTCATAACTAAGATCCCTCAGTTTTGGTATCATTTTAGTCGCTCTCCTCTGTACTCTTTGTAGCATATCTATGTCCTTCTTGCGATATGGCCTCCACGTTTGTATACAATATTCTAATTGAGGCCTAACTACTGTTTTGTACAATTTATCTTTTTTTTCCTTATACACTATTTCACCTAATTAATCCAAGAATTTTATTTCCCTATGTAGCTGCAAATCCGCACTACTTACAAACCTTCATCTCAGCACTAGTGGTTAACCCAAAGTCCTTTTCTTTTACAGTTGTACTTAATACAGTACCCCCCATTGTATATTGTACATCTTCGTTCCCAAGTCCTGTGTGGAGGCATATACATTTCAAAAAATTAAACCACATTTGCCCCTTTTCAGACCATTTGATCAACCTGTCAAGATCATCTTGTAAATGTTGTCTGTCTACATAACGTTTAATCCTTCTGAACACTTTTGTATCATCCGAAAATGTAAACACCTTTCTTGTTGTATCATCGTCCAAATCGTTGATATATATTAAGAATAATATAGGTCCCAGTACTGATTCCAGTGGTACCCCACTCAAAACTGATTTCCAGTTTGAATCCTCCCCATCAACTACTATCAATTAGCTTCTGTCCTTTGTCTTCTGTCAATCAGCCATTTTTTTATCCAGTTAATTATACCATTTCTTATGCCATGGACCTATAGTTTAAGTAGTAATCTTTGATGTGGCACTTTGTCAAAAGCTTTCTGAAAATCTAAATACATGATATGTACTGGTGATGTCTCCCATATATAAATATATGGAGTATCTTGAAACGACCCTATTGTGGGGGTCGTATATTAATTCCTAAACGTTTGGTGCTCCAGGTTCAAGCTGTAAGATGAAAACTACCCACATGCATAATATGCAAGCTTGATTCTAAGTCAATGTTATGCCTCAGGTGGTTTTCACAGGCCTGTTGTCATTAGATGTAAATTCTAAGTGCACACTAGTAGCAGCCAGTGACCCAACTGACATGAAAGCAATTAGTTAGGTTCAGGCAATTGTTTGCACAATCTGAAATGAAGCCAGGGACAGTCAGTGACTGAGCTGGGTGAACTGTGAATGTCCAGTGGGTGATAAGGCACTTCAGGGCTGGGTTAAAAATGTTAAAATGAACACAATCCAGCTATACAGTATTTAACTTAAATTATAATATTGTACTTTCAAGTTTTTGATAAGGTTGTACAATGTCATTGTGCTTTATTAGCTTGCTTGGCCTGTTACAGACAGTTACCAGTTAGCCTCTTAATTGAAGTTAGTTTAAATTGAATGTTAATTAAATGAAAGTTATTTGTTAATTTTTATTTATTGAAAAAAATTGGGAGGATAATTTAATTTAATTGACCTGATAAACGTATGATATTAATTAATTTAACTGCAAAATATCTGAGTTGATGTATTTTAAATAATTTTCAAAGTTAGTTTCCCATGCCTGCTCTCAATATTCTTTGATGTTTCCTACACTAAATAAGTTTAGGTATGCAAGCATGCCAAATTGTTTTATGTGAAGGAACCTTCATAGTATATTGAGTTACTTTGTTGTAATAAAAGTGACTGATCATAGAACAATATTTTATACTCAGTATTTTATTATTGTGTTGTGTTATATTTTATAAATACCATAATGTGGTGTCTTGGCATCAATATTGTTTAACAAATAAGATAATTATATGTTAACAACTGCTGTAACACCACTTATTGATTATGTGTGTCTTTACACATGTCCATGTTTTCATTGGTGTAGTAAAACAGTGGAGACAGGGCTTGTTGCCTACTTCAGTGTTGATGGTAACAAGCCTTTCATTCATGCCTGCTGTTGGTTAGTGATATGTTTTATGCAGGAGTATGTAGATTATTTTAACATGTGCCCTGTAGTCAGACTAGTTTCAATACAATTTGCAAATAATTGTGATATCTGGATAGTATGGATATTGTTCCTGCATTCGTAGGTCCGTTATTTTTATGAGATGCCCGAATTAAGCTGCAAAATGACTGATAAATGTGAACGGATTTCTGTCCTTCTTCAAGGCAGTACACGCAAGCGAGAAATGCAAAGCTGGGCTTGCCATTGGAGACATGGACTGCCATAAACGTAAGATGTGGTCAGCAGGAAGACAGCCACAGTTGTGGTGTGTTCACAATGATGGTGAGCATCATTTGAGAAACAATTAGGTCTTACCATTAATTGTAATTTAGGATATATTAAGACAATAAATTCCTGCCAATTTGAGAAAAAAAACAGCAAATGTGCCAATCCTCCACATGGTGCTATATACACAGAGACACAATAGTCTGTTTCCTGGCATATTTCATGACATTTGCTATGTTATATATTTGAACAGTTTTTCGCAATGCTGGTTACATAAAACGTCCCTCACTGATGTAGGAATGAAAACTTCACGATACACACTAATTGCCAGCTCGCTTACAGTAACATTGAGCATGTTATCACACTACCAAGTACCAAGTTGGTTTGTGTAAAGTATTATATTTCACAGAAATAGCAAAGGAAAAGTGTGACCTATATCTATGTATGTTATTAAGGGATGATATGTTTTCAGATGAGTGTATTATTTATGTAAGGAAATATTATTTATGTAAGGAAATGTTAACATTAATGTGTATCTGTATTCCAGTATGCAAAGGCCATCAGCATTGGAGTACCACCTCACAAGATACGCCAGTGCCATGTTGATGCTTTTAGAAAGGCAGTATTAGCAGAGTTCCTGCAATACAAGACACAGTAATGGCACATGGAGTCACTGACTGTATACTTTAATTTGTCATCTCACTATTTTAATCCCACCTCATTCTATTATTTGATGGCTCTTAGTGTAATTTATTATTTAAATATATTATTTATATATGTTTTAGGTATAATGCCCTTATATTTAAATTGTTTATTAATTCAATGTACGATTCTTAGTTGTATTGTTTTTATGATATTTAACTTAATATTTTAATGATCTAACTATACAGGTTTGGTATTATGATTGTATTGTAAAGCACCGTAGAGCACTGTGTGATTATGGCGCTATATAAATATCTTATTTTATTATTATTACAGTCATGCTATATATGAATTAATGATTACTTGTGACAATGGTTTTATTTCTGAATAATAAAATTTTATATTACTTGGCTGATTAAATATTATGATATACTTTATTTGTAGCAATGTTGTATTGCAAGCGAGTGCAGCGTTATATAACGGGCTATGTGGTTTGGTTCTTTGCAAATGTATGCCAATCATTTTAGTGTATTCCTGTTGTTTTATGTTACTTTGTTTAACGTAATAACAATCACAGCCTTAGTTTCATAAGGATCTCCTCAGTTTAATTTACATTACATTAGATTGCCCATAATGTGACGTAAATATGTATGAGAAATGCTAATGTTATCTACGAGTTAATAATTATTTGTAACAATAGTTTTATTTTTTAATAATTGCATTTGATCACTTGTCTGATGAAACATCACAGTATTATACAAAGGGCTAGTTATGATCTGTGTAAATAATTTTTTTTTTACATTTTATATTTCATTTAATAATACTATTTGAACTGTTATGTCACACATAATTATACACGTTGACATGATAATAAATGTTTACTTATGTAAGTCGTGAATGCATGACCCGTTTCCATAAATGTATTATTAAAGAATTGTTGAGTTACTCAGAGTTGCGTTGGGAAAAACTGTTTGGAAATGGTGACCCCAAGATCCCCACCCTCCGTACGAATTTTGAAGTGCCTCAATGGGACTTCTAGACTGCACACAAAATGTCAGCCCCATATTTCCCAAACTGATGGAGATAAGTGCTATTTTAAAATTGTGACCCCCAAACCGCCACCCCGGACAAATTTAGAAAAAAATATAAATGATCGTACCCATCCCAGTGGGTACGCTAGATCGCCTAAAATGTATGCCCCATACAGGCATGACTGGCCCAGATAAGTGCCATTTTAAAATTGTGACCCCCACATTTTGAATTTGTTTCTTCAATATATAGATCCCAATGGGCTTGCTAGATCAAACACAAAAGTTCAACTCCACACATGACAAAATGACAGAGATAAGTGCCATTTTAAAATTGTGACCTCCCGAGACCCCCACCATCTGGATGAATTTCGAAAAAAAACCTATATGTACAAACTACCCCAATGGACACCCTAGATCACACACAAAATTTCAGCTTTATACATATCAAATTAACAGAGATATGTGTCATTTATAAATTGTCACCCCCCAAGATTCCCACCCCCGACAAATTTAAAAAAATCTAAATCTACGAACCACCCCCAATGGGCCTGCTAGATTATACACGAAATTTCAATATCATACATGCCATACTGACAGAAATAAGTATGTGTTATGTCATTTAAAATGCTGAAATTTGTGTTTACCACAAAACCCGCTGTGCGTATAAACAGCGCTGAAAACTGCAGCTCTGTGTGACGAAGTCGTAAGATACACAACGTCAACGCTCTGAGACAATGACATCAAAATAAAACACAATTTTGTTTGCAAATAACTACAAGTTATGCTAATTATGAGGTTTTTTTATGTATACTAACAATTACAAAAGTAACCGTATCATTAACGTAAACTAGCACACATTCTTTCGGCAAACACCGTGTTAAGCTGGCCAAAAATAGGCGCTAACCTTTGACATGTACTGTGTGTACGCAAAACGGAACCGGAACTTACTCTCAGACCGGAACCTCCTTCCAGACCGTACAGCTGCGGGCCGAAAGTAGGCGCTAACCTTTGACATGTACAATCGCATGCGCAATACGCAAAACGGAACCGGAACTTATTCTCAGACCGGAACCTCCAACCAGACCAGTACACCGGAACGGATGCAACTAATCGTTCAACGTCCGATTCAGTGACTGCCCCAAAGCAGACTAGTGGGACACCACTGAATGCCGCGACGTTACTCATCATAATGTCCGAAAGATCCTCACCGCAGTTGATAATGTATTTTCTGATGTTAGAACCTTTCTCAATAAAGTGATCACCAAAGCGTTGCTCCACCGGACACACATACGATGGCATTATCGTTATGCCGCTATTCCCCATGAGGTTTCTTGTGATGCAAAATAGTTGTTTTTGGTCATTTTTGCAGTTGGCGATCTTAGCCGTGTAGTAATTTTCTTTGGGTTAACCAGCATGTTTTTGAAGATCACGCATTGAGCGCGAAACGCCTGCCGATGTACCTCAAGACGAGTTTGCAGCCACTTGCGCTCAGCTCGCCGTAGACGCTGTTTCTTGTCACGAAGCTTATCAGTGTACCACGGAAAGTCCGGTCGCAATATTATGGTCGTCTTCCGCAGTGGGGCATGCTTGTCAACAAGCCGACGTTAGCCATTGTTGTATGTGGCAACCATGTCACTAACGGATGCCTCACTGGCTATGTCATGTAGCAAAGGGGTAATGTCACGTTTGAAATCAGGAAGACATATATGACGCAATCGCCGAAAAACTACCTCTTTACGCATTCGAGCTGGCTTTTGTGACATTTACACAGAACTTGATGGTCATATGATCGCCGGATGGATTACCATGTGTGTCACATAAGCACGGGTCATACATACTCGGTTGTGTAGTAACTATTGCACTGTTGTTTCGAACGATAATTACACCCAGGAGGTAACCTTCATTGTGCGTGGCATCTGTAATTATTTGATTCATACCCCGGTCAGCGAGCGTCTCAGAAAAATGCCGTGCGTCAGGATCTGATATAATGTCAAGATGGAAGTTCAGATCGCCGGTAATAACAATGTCAAGCGGGTTCAACAACCAAGTATGCTGACCACTGCTCAAAGAAAACAGACGGTGTGAAGCCGTTTCGTTTAGACGGTGGAGGGCGGTATAGAACACCCAATCTGAACTTGGCGCCACATTCTCAACTTAAAAATGGGTGAATTTAGGCCTATTACGACTTGACGACACATTCTCAACTTTCATGCCGGACTTATACATGAAGCCCACTCCACCACCGCATTTCTGAGCAGGTTTTGACGCGGCATCGAACTTGTAGCGAGAGGTATGTTGAAATGTGTAGCCAGATGGCACAAGTTCTTTTATCACCTGATTGTCAGTGTCTGTTCCAAGCCAGAATTCTGTCAACGCTAATACGACGATGTCCCTGGAAATTACCAGGTCTGCCAGCGACAGAGTTTTATTTCGAACTGACCGAGCGTTAACACAACACATTGTCAGTGGAATGTCACATGCATGATGTTTAATGCAGTATAAATTTACCAGATGGGCTGCATCAGTTGCTCTGTTAGCATACTAAAAATGGTTAGTAATCCGTGTTGAGATCGCGCGCTGTTTGCGCCAAATATAGCACATCGTTTGCCACGCAAGCTTGGACGTGTCGCAGACAGTCCCAGACGCCTTATTAAGGAATATGTCTCATCGGGCAATCGGGGAGTGACACCCCTGGAGTTCAGAGCCCGAATGAAGCACTTCGTCGCACATTTACAGTCTGCCAAATGATGTAACTCACGGGCGTTGTCAGGCAATTATTATTTTAAAAACATAAAATGCATTAATAACTTAATAACACAAGTTAGGTTATTTAGTATACAGTTTATATCAAAGTATGATGCTATAAAATAAATAAATAAGCACATTTGTTTTCATCTACCAATATGCTAACCTTAATGTATGTCAACAGACTGTTGCGAAAATGATCAAATGAAATGTATATAAAATACATTTGCAACGTAGATGATCGCATGTGAGTCACAGATGTTATTGCAAATTACTTGCCTGTGTTTACATGAGATAATATAATCGACAACAATAATGCGTTGTGGTGACATAATCTGAAAGGTTGGTTCGGTAAAATGTACGTGTGAAATATAAATGAATTTTCTTTACTTATGGGATATTATTGTCAGTGTTTTGTTGTGTACATAACGCGAATAATGGCTCCAGCGTATTTTCGCGGCTATGCAATTTCCCCGTTTTAAAATTGTAAAAAGCAACTCTGGTACTTCTGTATCCTTTTGCTCCACGGACACCCTATAATCAAACATCTCAGCTCACAGGGCTTTTGTGCGGCGCAGCGTAGCACATCGATTCAGCTATCGCTCTTCGCAATAGAGGAGGATTTGACACTGCGCAGTCATCTCAGCCAGAAGGTATTAGAATTACCAATGGTTTAGGCCAAGAGCGCGAACGTAATTCACACGCTCATTGTGTTCTGCACTTTAATTTACGTAGCATTCAGGCTTTTTTGAAGGATGATGCAGCAGTTCTTCCTACCATGCAAGTTGCACCTACCGATCTCATCTCGCGGGCGGCGTTGTGGACATTTCAGTGTCAGTTCGCGGGCCGCTTGAAATAGCTCCGTAGGGCGCATTTAAGGAAATGGTGTCCATGCAACTTGTTAGCATTTTAAACATATTTTTTAAGATAAATTCGTTTGAATTTAGAAAAAAGGGAAAACATTTCGCGGCAAATGAATCTTAACATTTGTTGTGCAATGTAATGATCCATTTGGTCATGTCTGACTAATGAAATATATAATGTGAGATTCAACAAAATATAAATGTACTACAGAAACTGGTATGTAGAAGAAACCGTTCTGATGTACACAGAAACGCAGAAAAAGACTGTTTCGTATACGGACGTTATGACGTAAATGGTCAACGCGCGCGCATCTCGAATGTCTGCGTTCTTTACGAGTGACGCAGTCGTCAACAAATGATATTTATCCTTAAAACACAAATAACACTTTAAATATGGAGTATTGGCGCGCGATGTTCAAGCTGTCTAAGATGAAAACATTAACATTTCCGCAAACACTTGCTCGGTTATAGTATGCTTTCGTAAAGTGGAAATCTAAGATGTTTGCAATTTTCAAGATGGCAGTCATCTCTATCTCCCCGTCAGTATCTTCCCCTGTCTCTCCGTATGTCTCTCCATCTGTCTCTCCTGATGTCTATTGATCAATCTCTCCCTCTCTATCTCCGTATTCCTCTCCGTCTGTCTCTCCGTATGTATCTTTTCACATATCCCCTTCTGGCACTTCATCTGTCTCTTCATATGTCTTTCTGTCTGCCTGTCTGTCTGTCTCTTCGTATGTATCTCCATACGTCTCTCGGTCTGTCTCTCTGTATGTCCCCCCTTCTGTCTCTCCATCTTATTATATGTTTGTGTTTCTGACAGGGCTGTTCCGATGTACTTTGAAATGTGCTTAATTACAAGTACATCATGTTTTATGAAAATACTTAAGTACAGTCCAAGTACTTTTCATAAGTACTTTAGTACAAGTACTTTCAGTGAACCCATTTGTATAACGGAATAGGGAGTCGGGACTGGGTAATAGCATTATATGTGGACATTGTTATTTGTGAGGGAGGTACTCTGAGTATTGTATGAGGAAATTTTTAAATGAAATAAGTTATCAAATACTGAGCGTTATTTCTTAAAGAAATAGTCCATCCATGATCAGGTTATACATTTATGTCATATAACAAAAATACCTGAGTGCACACACTGACAACATATACAACGAAAAATGGCAATAACAGCAAAATCTTCAAGATGTGCTCACTGGACTGCTCACTGGTGCACCCGTACCTCACTGGTGTTAATCAGGGCTGGTGTTAATTACCTCCAGCTAAATTACTAGGTACCCATATAGAAAAGTACTGACGTATGACCTCCAGCATCAGTGTTTCAATGCCTCTGTTGTCTTGTCAGTGGATTTTTACAGATGCCCAGTCACCTATAGGGGCCACTTGGGATTGAGAGGTGACATAATCATTTATTTGATACTATAAGATCACAATTCAAAATTACTTAAAAGTATTAAAAAGTACTATAAATTGAAGTACTTTTGGAATGTATTTAAGTACAAGTACTCTTTATTTCGCAAATGTACTTAAGTACAAAAGTACTTACGTACAAAGTACTTCGGGATAGCCCTGCTCTCCATCTGTATCTCCGTCTGCCAATATGTCTGTCTCTCGGTATGTCTCTTCGTATGTGTCTCCGTGTATCTCTCCGTCTGTATCTTCGTCTGTCTCCGCGTGTCTCTCCAATTCTGTCTCTCCGTCGGCCCCCCCCCCCGTCAGTCTCTCCGTCTGGTCTGTTTGTCTTTCTGTTTTTCTTTATGTCTCTCTCTCTCTCTCTCTCTCTCTCTCTCTCTCTCTCTCTCTCTCTCTCTCTCTCTCTCTCTCTCTCTCTCTCTCTCTCTCTCTCTCTCTCTCTCTCTCTCTCTCTCTCTCTCTCTCTCTCTCTCTCTCTCTCTCTCTCTCTCTCTCTCTCTCTCTCTCTCTCTCTCTCTCTCTCTCTCTCTCTCTCTCTCTCTCTCTCTCTCTCTCTCTCTCTCTCTCTCTCTCTCTCTCTCTCTCTCTCTCTCTCTCTCTCTCTCTCTCTCTCTCTAACTCTCTCTTGTTTGCCTTTGTTTATCTATGTCCTCCTCTACATTCGTCACACCACCCAATCCGTTTATCCTTCCGCTCTCCCACCGTTCGTCCTGTTATTTAAATATATATATATATATATATATATATATATATATATATATATATATATATAATTTAGTACAGCTCAACAAATCACTTGCCAACAACATAATAATAATTATTAAAAACATATTTGAAAGTATTTGAATACCAGTTTGCATATTATATATTTTATATTATTATTATGTTATGTTGATGCTGCTGAGGCAATGCACAGTATATTATATTTTAAATTAATTCTTTCAGATAGTACCAAAGTGTGAAAAGGTCTTACCCGTTTGCATCATCTATAACCTTATCTTCTTCTGCAGGAATGGCTTCAGGGAGCACTATTTCTGTCTCGCTTGGGCCAATGTCGCTGTCTAGCTGTTTTCTGTCACTACTGAAACATGTGTCATTCAGATACACGCAAACAATGCACATATAGATAATAAATTACCTAATTAAATAAATAAATGTAATTAATATCATACGATATATTTAATCTCCATTCCATCTCATGATTCATCAACCTTGCCTTCTCCACCCCGTTCAATGATTTGAAGTTCTTGCAAAGACAACAAAGTTAGTGTTGACTGTTAATTGCACTCGTATTAAGTGTTAGTTAGTCGGACAGCCAGTTTTGAAGTTTGGCAACTGAAATTTTGGAAGAAATCATTTGCCACTGAAAAGCATATAATTATTTGTAGACGAGGCGCTAAATAGATCGTACGTGGGTGTGCGCTTGTGTGTGCGTATGTGTGTGAGAGATATCGCCACCCTCCCAGTGTGTCTCTGGTGTACATGTATTGTTTTTCATATAATATCTGCAATTTAGCATGGTCAAGGGGGGTTCGAGCCCCCCACTTTTGTATATAGCAAATTGCGGTAAATAATCTAGCTAGTAATGTAGAAGGTGTGCAGTATGCACAGAGGTATCTTTTCCATTGAATTATATATTGTCAATCTGTGACAGTTCGTGTGCTGTAACAGCATTAAAGGTTTTTTTTTAGTCACTAACTAGCTAGAATGGAAAATTATTATATATATGTACAAATTGTAGTAGACTGTACATAGCATATGCGGTACACAGATCAGTAATCTTTATGTACCTGTCTGTGCACAGGATGCGAAATACACTGTATAGATTGTCTGTGCACAGTGGCAATCCCTGTGAATTAATAAATTTGGATTGCCCATTACCATCCTACGCAATAGTTGGTGTAACTTTATACAAACAGAGAAAGGGCTGCATGAACAATTCTGTAACAACATGACATCATATATACACTGGGGGTGAGGGGGTACCGAGCGGAAGTAGCACTGGAAATCGTGCGTGCGTGTCGTAGGCGGGCCTGGGTGGCACGTGCTGTCCCTAGAACATTTGAATTTGGCGTGCACGTAGAACTTTTTGAATAGGCTCTCGTGACCGTGCACCCCTAGACCCTTGGAAATGTGCCCCCGTTCAGGTTACAATAAGCTGAAGTTATAAGTTATGCCTATTTCAACAGCACCCCACCCTTCTTCCGATTTGAGCAGTCGAGACCCGTCTTCCGAGGTCATTAGTCGAGCCGAGAGAAGGGTTTGATGTTACGGCGGGGCAGCGAACAATTTCTACACCTTTTGGTTCGGGTGCCCCCCCAAACTACCCTCTCTGAATCCGCCCCTGCGTGCATATGTTTTTGTGGGGAATCCGAATGCATACGTGTTTGCAGTTATGATGATGAATATAACTAGAAACATATAAATAATGGTAGCGTCGAATTCCTGTTTCGAATTCACTATTTGTGTATCCAGTGTTGGATACAGTCGTATCTCTTCACCTGATCCTCTGTCCAAATAGATCACCATTAAAAAGCCGATGATCTTCATAGGAATGAAAGAAAAGGCAGCCGTTAACGCCTCTTCCTTCCTCTCTTTACATCATGGACTGGAACATCGTGGAATAACTCTACGTATATTATGACAAAGTACTTGGTGATGTCAATATGCTATAATAAACCAAAGGTGAAGACAACAACTTACGTGGTTGGAGCCGGAATTATCTCAGAAGTATCATGGACGAACTCCGGGGACAAGCGTGTCTCAGCGATGTTCAAAGAAGTGTCCCTTCGTCCTGCGGACCGCTTCCGAGAGCAGATAATTGCAGCTAATGCGAGTCCAACAATGGGGACAGCGACAGCAACAACGATGATATAGAGGTAGGCAGAGATGCTGCTACCAGGGTCGGTGGTAATCATCGTCCGTTCCTTCACATCTATTGTTTGTAGAGCAGTAAATACCAAGTTGTTGACTAGTTGTCATAAATACAAAGCTGGGCGGCAAATACGTTTAACCAATATGAAGTCTTCATGTTATCTACCTTATCATACCGGGTAAGACATATTGAAATGTATCAATGTTGCACACAGAAAAAAACCTATTTATTCCCACGAGTATAAGATATATATACATATGTGTGTGTGTCTGTGTGTGAGAGAGTGTGTGTGTGTGTGTGCGTGCGTGCGTGCGTGCGTGCGTGTTAAAGTAATGACCATGAGACAAGAAGAAGGTAGTACATTTTAAGCGGGAACATTTACCGTGGCCTGACCCATATATAAATATACATACACATACGTACATCATATATGCATATACATGAAGTCTTCATGTCATCTACCTTATCATACTGGGTAAGACATATTGAAATGTATCAATGTTGCACACAGAAAAAACAACCTACTTATTCCCACGAATATAATATATATATATATATATATATATATATGTGTGTATGTATGTGTATGTGTGTGTGTGTGTGTGTGTGTGTGTGTGTGTGTGTGTGTGTGTGTGTGTGTGTGTGTGTGTGTGTGTGTGTGTGTGTGTGTGTGTGTGTGTTGACAAAGAGACAAGAAGAAGGTGGTACATTTGAAGCGGGAACATTATCCGTGGCCTGACCCATGTATGTGTGTATGTGTGTATGTGTGTATGTGTGTATGTGTGTATGTGTGTATGTGTGTATGTGTGTATGTGTGTATGTGTGTATGTGTGTATGTGTGTATGTGTGTATGTGTGTATGTGTGTATGTGTGTATGTGTGTATGTCCGTATGTATGTATGTATGTATGTATGTATGTATGTATGTATGTATGTACGTATGTACGTACGTATGTATGTGTGTGTATGTGTATGTGTATTTATATTTTATATATGGTTCAGGCCGCGGAAAATGTTCCCGCTTCAAATTCAACACCTTCTTCTTGTTTCATGGTCATTACTTTAAGACATATAACCGTACAATTCTAATTTCAGACTAATTGTACGGCATGATATATCCTCAGAAACATAAACTTTTTTTCAGTATTCCTCTACGACCGCTGATTCCTAAGATATGATTGATCAAACTGGAGCGCCCACCCAAATGACAGTTTTTGTGTTTTTCCATGTTTTGTATACTATTATTAGAGGGCTTTTGAATTTAGAAACGCGTTGCATTTGGTCTTTCTGGCTTAACTGATGAAACACATAGATGTAAAGAACCGTAATTTGAAGGAAAAAACCATTACAACCTGATAAAAAACATTACAACCTGATAAAAATAGCACATTATTTTACTATTATGTTACATTATACAAACGTTACATAGTGTCCACACGTTTCGTCTACAAAGATGCAGATATGCATCACACCTGAAGGTATTCATAGATGTTTAACCGCTGGCTGATATTGTGAAAGAAATCACATTGTTCACCTCTTGTAAGACATATTGTTTAATTACGAACTAACTAGTGACATTTACTTCTTAGGTTCTGATGAGTTCATATTTGTGAGCTTTCATTATGATGACTAATATTGGTAGTCACAACCGTCCCACAATGTGCGTATATAATGCGTAGATAGCCTCGTATTAACCAATTACTATGATTTTAAGAATACCACATTATGTTTGATGTTTTTTATTGGTACCGGTCTGCAAGACAAAAATACCGGAACATTAAGGAACATGAGACCAAAGAAGAGATCTATGCAAAGCGCTACTGAAGTGAAAACATGCATGAAGATGCATATTTGTTCCGTCGCTACGTAATGGGTAACAAGAATGTAGCCAGGAAGATTGTATATGTTTAATCAGGTGGCAAGCAGGCGAGAACGCAGGCGAACAATGATCATGTATGGGGAATAGAGAAAGCGATCAACTGCTAATGTTGCTGATGCGGAAATTCTTGGAAGTTGGAGAGCAGATTCTGGTTTTCTACAGTGTCAGCATGTAGCAATCATGCCATGCATAAGCACTGTCAACAACTTAGCTTCTGCAATCGCACCAACCTACGAGGTAGCCACAGACTAGCACATCCTTTGGTTACCAACCATCTACGATTTTCTGAAAATACGTGTCGCCTACCTGTAATAACATTATTATATCTGTCAGAGCTTTCGTACATTAGCTATTTGAGCGATTCATATCCGATGCAATACAGGAATGTTTGATGTCATATGGCATGATTTATGTCATAGCCTAACACAACGAAATCTTTGCTGCGCCAGTTTCATGGATCTAGTTCGAGACAGGACTTGGGAAAAGACTAATGTGCCATGGGTGGATCAACAATGCGACCAGCATAATATTGACATGACATGACAGTATATGACATGTCGTGGCATGACATGATGACGACAAAGTAGCCAACAATGCTGAATGGTTTGTCGAAGTCAACAGTGGTACGAATAATACCCTCAAACATATTCTACCATCAACTAAACAGAAACACAAGCAGGTGAATATATGACAAGATTTGAAAATCAGCACCACATCTATGGAACATGCAGTACATGCAATTGTTTCATCAGAGACAGGGAAACTGCATCTGGGCAACGCGTTCCTGTGTTGTCTAGACGTAACATCTCAATTGGCTGCTTTGAAGACGTACTCGCTACACTCACAACACAACATTCTGTGTGTGTGTGTGTGTGTGTGTGTGTGTGTGTGTGTGTGTGTGTGTGTGTGTGCGTACGTGCGAGTGCGCGTGTGTGTGAGTGTGTGTATGGCAATGTACAAACAAATCAGAAAATCATGGTCATGATAAGGTTTATACGGATTGCTAAAATACGTACAACTTTCGTATTTATGAACATCCATGTATTATCCCCAAATTGTTTAGAACATAAACAGACATTCCTATATACTTAGGGGTGGTTGCTGGTGACAGAAGAGTAGGAACTCTCAGAAGAAGTTACAGTAACGTCTCCTACCGTCAGTCATTTTGACCTAACGCCCAGTTATCTTGTAATCTACAGGGTCGGTAACAAGGTACTAGTTAGTAATAATGTATCACTTTAAAAGGAAACAAAATGCAACGTTTTGGTGTTATGCAGCTACAAAAGTTAATACAATCTAACCATTTGCAACCGTAATTACATTTTTAACGTTTGTGATTTATTATATATTTTCTGAACACTCAGCTACCGATTTTCTTAGAACGCGCCATTGTAAGCCAGAGAACTACGTCAGCAATGCTGTGTGTACTGCTTTTCACTAATCCGACGGATAGCGCTGTGTAATGTAACATAAGACATTAAGTAGTGCAATGCTGTGTGTACTGCTTTTCACTAATCCGACGGATAGCGCTGTGTAATGTAACATAAGACATTAAGTAGTGCAATGCTGTGTGTACTGCTTTTCACTAATCCGACGGATAGCGCTGTGTAATGTAACGTAAGACATTAAGTAGTGCAATGTTATTTTGAAACATTCTGACTATTCAAGGAGCTCACAACAGCAATTAATGGACACCATGTCAAATTACGAAAATGTAAGAATAAGTTGATTTTCAGCTTTCGTGCGGACATTCTTAGTTGTTCTCATACGGGCGTTGTTCTCAGATAACGGGACAGTTTAATCATGTTTTTACCTTTTTTGGGTGCGAGGATTTGAGTTTAAGTAATTTTTTATATTTGTGTGTCAGTACCATAGTTATACTCAAATGGTCGATATATTTTAAACTGTAAATTTTTTTTCTCAAAACCACAAAGGTTGTGACGGATTCCCCATGTACCAAAATCAAATCAAATCGTGACATATATATTGCGCCATTCCAACAATCGTTGCTCACGGCACCGTACAGAATGTTCGGGAAACAAATAAGTTTTAAGGTTTGATTTAAAATCAGTGTGTGTCATTGTTGTTGCAGTCAGCTTTTGTGGCAGCAAGTTCTATAGTTTTGGGGCTGCCACGGAAAATTATCTATCACCCCAGCGACGCGCTGCACATGGTACACATAAATGATTGTGTTCACTGGAGCGCAACAGTCGAGTTGATTGACGTCTGTTCAAACATTTGGTGATATACTGTGGTGCACAGCCAGTCAGTGCTCGGTGCGTGAGTAGAAGTATCTTATACTCTACTCTAACTGCTATTGGCAGCCAGTGCAGCTTGATCAACAGAGGTGTGACATGACAGAACTTCCTGGCGCCGTCGACAAGGCGGGCCGCCCAGTTCTGTACTCTCTGCAGCCGTTCTAGTTGTTTCACAGGCAGTCAGTGGAGTAATGCATTGCCAACGTCAAGTCTGCTGGTAACAAACGCATGTATGATTTGTTCTGTCACTGCAGTTGTTAGATAACGTCTTATTCTTGCAATAATTCGGAGATGGAAAATTGCAGATCAGCAGACAGCAGTCACATGCGTCTCCATCTTCATCTCGGCAACGAACTGTACACCAAAATTCCGTACATTCTGAGTTGCGGTGACCAAGCAGTCTCCAATGCATAGTGTGCTCAGCTCAATTTTTTCGAGTTGGTGCGCAGAGCCGAACACGATGACTTTAAAAAGTTTGTCATCATTCACGTCCTGATCTCCGGTACACATTCTTCAATACGGACGACAGCCGCAGCAATGTCCTCTTGGTGGGGTTTCACTGGAATGTAGATTTGAGTATCATCCACGTAGAAATGACACATCAAATTGTACTTGCGAATAATTTTAGCAACTGGTGCTACATAGATGGAGAACAGCTGAGGACCCAGCACGGAGCCTTGTGGTACCCCGTATGCCAGAGGACGAGCAGGCGATGTAGCACCATGAATGTGGACAGACTGGACTCTGTCTCTCAGGTATGACTTAAACCAGTCCAGTGCATATTGGACCACTCCGATATCATGTGCGAGTCTATGCAACATCACTTCATGGTCGACGGTGTCAAACGCAGCCGATAAATCAAGGAGAACCATGATGACAACGTTCTGATTGTCCATTGCGTACAGGATGTGATTTTGCACACAGACAAGGGCCGTCTCAACGTTGTGACTCGGCTTGTACGCTGACTGATAGGGCTCACAGAGATTGTGCTCTGACATGTGAGCTGACAATCTCGCAGCAACGACACGTTCTATTGTCTTCGATAGATAGGGTAGATTTTACACGGGTCGGTAGTTATTCAAGACAGTTTTGTCTAGACTCGGTTTCTTGAGTACTGGCCTGATGTGCGCTTCCTTCAAGTGCGAAGGCATTACCCCCATTCTCAGAGACAGGTTAACAATTGTCATGAACACAGGTACAACATCGTGCGCACAGTCTCCAAGAAGCCATGTCGGAATGGGGTCAAGTTCACAAGATTTCACTGGCGATGACTTCAACAACATTCCAATTTCAGTGGCTGGCTCAAATGCAGTCAGCAGACACGTCTGCGGTGATCCTCAGCAGAGGCATTTACAGTGATGACATTCTGATTCAGTCCAGACAAAATTTTCGAGATCTTTTCCGAGAAGAAATCCGAGAACCGCATTGTCAGTGTGTCAGACGTGTCACAAGGCGGTAGTGGTGTGTCATTATAAGTGTGTAGGAGCTTGGCAACAATCTTGAACAGCTGCTTCTGGTCACCAGATGCATCAGCAATTTGATTCTTGTGACATTCAAGTTTTGCACGGTGCACAGACGAAGTGACGAGCTGGCGCTGGAGGCAGTAGGCAAGCCTGTCAGACTCCAGTCCAGATTTTCTCCATGTTCTTTCCAGTTGTCGTCTAACACACTTTTGTGATCGTATGCCATCATTATACCACGGCGTGTGTGGTCGTACAGTCAGTGTGCAGTTCTTTAACGGTGCTTGCTTTTCAAGGACAGCCGCAATGGTTACATTGTACATGTCAACAGCATGGTTCATGTCATCAGACAGATGATTTGACACAACAGCAACGAACGGATTTCATCACATCTCGCAGTGGTATTGCTCTGTTGATAATTTCGACTCGTCGTCGTTACCCGGACGTTTGGTGGTTTCACGAGTTGCAGTGTGCAATGAATTGCCGAGTGGTCTGACATGTGTGGGATGTCTGTTCGTATATTGTTCAGAAACGTATCAGATGAACGCGTTATAAGCAGGTCGATGGTATGTCCGGCAACATGCGTCGGGACTTCCACGTGCTGTGTAAGATCTGCCGCATTTAGAATGTTTTGAAAGCGCTTAGTGTCATTGTCTGATGTAGTATCCATGTGGAAGTTAAAATCATCTGCGATCAGCATGTTTGACGTATACATCGACATGGTGTCCAACAAATCACCAAATTCTAGGAGAAATTCCGCAGTTATAAAGCCATTCTTGGAGTTTGGCGGGGGGCGATAGACGACAAGAAGACGAACAGATTGAGTGTCGTTGCTGAGTTATATACACATCGCTTCAAGTGTCTTTGATTACGGCATCTCGAGATGTCGTGTTGTGAAGCCAGACTTGTCGACGACTGCGACACCACCACCGGTGCCGTACGTTCTCGGGACATAGTATAGACAGTTAGTAAGGAAGCTAAAGAAGACGAGAGTTGAACAGGTTATTTTGTCAGGAATTTTGCCAATAATGGGAGGAAGGGGGGCAACGTATAGAAACTGCAAGAGGATGGCGACCAACGCACTAGTTGAGCAGATGTGTGAAGAAGAGGGGGTGGGATTCACATAGTTATGGGGATACTTTGTTGGGAGGGAAGATATGTACATGAGAGATGGCCTCCATCTTAGTGGAAAGGGGGCAGCAGTTTTCTCAGAGAACCTGCTGCGATCTGTTGACAGTGGGACAGGTTGCATCTATTTAAACTAGATTCGCAGGGGAGACTCACATAAAAGCCTGAAAATGGAGGCATAGATAAAGACAGCACAAATAAATCAGCAAATAACAGTCTGGAAAACTCTTCTGAAGCTGGATATAAATGTGTTTTTAATGCAAGGAGTATAGTAAACAAAAGAAATGAACTAAACATTATGGTAGAAGATGTTGACCCTCACATAATAGGTATAACCGAATCCTGGACCACCACCGATATATCAGATGCCGAATTGGGACTGACAGTATATGTAATGTTTAGGAAAGATAGAATAGGAAGAAAGGGAGGTGAAGTTATTTTTAATATTAAAGAATCTATTCAGGCTTATGAAATAAAATTAGAAAGAGAAGCAGATTGCGAAGAAGCTGTTTGGTGTAACATAGTTACAGGAAACTCAACGTTAACAGTTGGGTTAGTTTATCGAAGTCCAAACATAAGCATAGAAGAGAATGAAAAAATACAAAACGCTATAAGGGAAGTAAGCAAACGGGACTGTATTATTATGGGAGATTTTAACCACGGGCATATACTATGGAAATCTCTACAGAGTATGGGGAGGGAGGACCACAAGTTTTTAGTTTTAGTTCAAGATACATTCCTTTCTCAACATGTGCTAGAACCAACCAGGGGTGAGAATGTGTTATACATAGTTTTGTCCTCACAGAATGAATTAGTTGACAATGTCAAGATATGTGAGCCACTGGGAAGTAGCGATCACAACCAGATACATTTTACCATCAAAGTAAAATCAGAAAGGAATAGTAAAAAGCAGTATAGGAGAAATTTCCACAAAGGAAGATATAAGGACATGAGGAAATATTTAGCAAAGATAGACTGGAATAACACACTTAGATTTTCAAAAAGGTTTCGACAAAGTACCACATCAAAGATTACTGCTTAAACTAAAGGCCCATGGCATAGGAAATGGTATAATAAACTGGATAAAAAAATGGCTGATTGACAGAAGTCAACGTGTAATAGTTGATGGGGAGGCTTCAAACTGGAAATCGGTATTGAGTGGGGTACCACAGGGATCAGTACTAGGACCTATATTATTCTTAATATATATCAACGATTTGGATGACGAAATAACAAGCAAGGTGTTGAAATGTTGAAATAACAAGCAACGTATAGAATTAAAAGTGATGGAGATAGACAGCATTTACAAGATGATCTTGACAGGTTGATCTAATGGCCTCAAAAGTGGCAAATGCTGTTCAATTTTGGGAAATATAAATGCCTCCTCACAGAACATGGGAACGAAGAGGCATAATACAATGGGGGGTACTGTTCTAAGTACTACTATAAAAGAAAAGGACTTAGGGTTTACCATTAGTGCTGATATGAAGGTTTCAGAGCAGTGCGGAATTGCAGCTTCAAAGGGAAATCAAATCCTTGGATTAATTAGGCGAAATATAGCATATAAGGAAAAATAACTAATAATACCGCTGTACAAAACAATAGTGACGCCTCATTTAGAATATTGTATACAAGCGTGGAGGCCACATCGCAAGAAGGACATAGCTATGCTAGAAAGAGTACAGAGGAGAGCGACTAAAATGATACCAAACCTGAGGGATCTTAGTTATGAAATTCGCCTAAGAGAATGTGGTTTAACAACACTAGAGATCAGGAGATTGAGAGGAGATCAGATAGAAGTGTTTAAAATAATAAATGGTTATGGAAATATTAATGGAAATATTTTTTTCTCAGTTAAGAAAGATAGAAGGACTAGAGGACATGAAGTTACTTTAGGAAAGTAACAGTGTAGATTATATATAAGAAAGTTTTCATTTTCACAAAGGACTGTAAATGAATGGAACAGATTATCTGCTGATTGTTCTAGTTCTAGTAGCGTGAATATGTTTTAAAATAAAATCGACACATACCTCAGAAGGGCGAGATACACATAGATAAAAGGGTTGGATTCTCGATAAGCCAAAGGGCTTCCTTGTCCACCTGCCATCTAGAGTTAATTCTCTGGGTGGCAATCTTTTTAAATCTGGTTAAATATCATGGTCACTTTCCCCGCTTGCTTCGCGTCACACACCGATCTGGCATTCAACAAACAGAAAGACACTTGGCGTACAGATGGTATGTCACATACACAGTCAAGTCGAATCAAATTCGATGTGTACGTTTCACATCTCACGATGACCGATGACGGGAAGCGAGGAGTAATCAATACAGGAATAGGTCTTTGCTTTTACCTCCCTGCCCTACACCCCCTGCGAGTCCGCCGATTGTTCACGCGCATTAGTGGACGTAGTGGTGCCACACAAGCATCTATTGAAAGGTAGCTTCCAGTATCAACAGAACGTCCAATTCGCAGTAGATCCATTCTATTGTATGTGATCATGCTGTGGCAGTGCACTGTCCTTGTTGTCGTCACGCCTGATCAATCGACTACAATATTGTGACACAGGTGCAGGTCACTACACTGGTACGCAATGCACATACATTACTACGATGCTAAAATGTCGTTAAGTACTTATTAAAACGGCGCAGTCCCCCTTCGACCGGATATATTATTAAAAACTACTCTAAAATTGCACTGCTGTTCCAAGGTTAAAAACAAGTAAAAACGTAAGATAACCACGAGCTTGTTTTTGGTGCAGCCACATAGACGCGCGACACATTACCAGAACATACAACATGATTTTCACTCTTACCTGTATCTTACTGGGTTGCGACAATACGAAATTAATTGAATTTAAATGAAAATATTATACTTTGATTTTATTCGCCATACATCCTGAATCTCCGAGCATATATTATGTTATAGATGAACATAGACGAAACTTATCAAGACGAAAATTGACTTATCCTCTATGTTAGCCTACTGTTTCACTTCTGGTGTGTTCACATATAGAGGTATATTGTATAAAATCAACGAACAATATGCCATGACATGTGCTATAATTGAACCACGAATGGGTTGTGTGCCAGGAGCTCCGCGATAAAAATTACGCTGCGCGTTTATTGGTTGCACGTGTCGCGTCATCAGTACGATGACAACCTTCACGTTATCGGAGACTTCAGTGGGATCTACCCCTTTGAGACAACATTCTGAGTAAATCACTTATATTAAAACGTGATTATAGTTGCAAATGGTTAGTTTGTATGTTGACGCTTTTAGGTGCATGACATCAACAGATTGCCTTTGCCTGTTTCCATTTGATGTTTCGTATTAAAATAAAGATGAAACTACCAGTATTAGTTCAACTATCAGTTATTGGATTGATTGATATGTGAGATGCAAGACAATCGATTCGTTTGTTCGCAAAGCTCTGCGTGTTTTACGGCTGTACCGAGTTACGTTTATTTGATACAATCTACGTCAACATTCTCAGCATTTTTGTCATAGGCTGTCGCAGTTACTACTACTGTTTGAATAATAATTCCATTAAACATTAAATCTCATATACTTCACATAGGGAGGAGATGGACGTGGAAAAGCCCAAACTGAGAAACGAAGAACGAAATTTACTATATCCTGACAAACACGCCAGACGTGGTCACATACGTAACTGTCAACAATCAAGTCAACATCGAAAGTGACCACAGAATGTTAAAAGCAAGATCAATCTGGACGCAGAGGCAGAGAGGAAGAATTCCAACTCGAATTGCAAAATCGATTCGATACACTACAAGAACTAGACGACATCAACAACATGAGCGAAAACATCAACGAGATGATCCAACTAAGTGCGACAAGTGTAGCCAAAGCAATCAAGAAGCAAGTAAAGACGACAATATTGTCATCAAAACGAGCCCTAATGACGAAACGACGAGAAATGGTGGAAAAGAGCGACCGTAAAAACAAATAGAGTACGCAGAAATATGCAAGATCACAAAAAAAGCGAAGGAGGACATCAAGAAGTACAAACAAGATATCATACGAGAAACGATTATGACATCAAAGAACCGGAAGAAAGCCAGAAGAACATAGGTCCTAGGCCGACACAGATTGATTACACGTCTAGACAAACTGATTAAAGAAATACGAGACCACAATGTGATCATGGAACGAGTAGGGGAATTCTACACCGAGCTATACCACAGTAAACAGAGTATCATAATTCATATGGACCCGAAAAAAGACGTACCACAGATAACGCCACGGGAGGTGGAAGACTCTGTAAGAGATGTGAAGAATGTGAAAGCATCAAGCAACGACCATGTAAACATTGAAACATTAAAAGCAGGAGAAGATACCATCTCGAAGACACTAGCTAAGCTGTATACTAAATGCTTATCAGAAAGACGAATAACCACCGGAAGGAAATAGGAAAGACTAAAAGAACTACTGACCGATATGTCTGTTATCAAACATCTACAAATTACTCACAAAAATACTAACGAACAGTCTAGAGAAGTTACTCAAAGAAAACCTACCACGAGACCAAGCATGATTTAGAAGCAGGTACCCAACGACAGACCACATCCACATCGTAAACCAACTGAAGGAGAAGTGCCGAGAACACAACATCCCGCTCTGTATCGTTTTCATCGACTATGTCTGCACCAACAGCTCGATGACAGTCCACCTACACAAAAAGCCACAATATCAACATCAAGAGAGGAGTACGAAAGGGTGACACCACATCGCCCAATCTGTTTACAGCAACACTCGAAAGCATCTTCCGAAGACTGACCTGGGAAACCAGAGGCTTGGGCACAGACGGAGAATATCTCAGTCATCTTCACTTCGCCGCTACTATTCCGCAAGAACGAAAATGCTGCCCGAGCTAGCTGATGAAAGTGAAAACCAAGGTCTGAAGATGAACATTTCGAAGACAAAAGTGATGCTAGAAACGACACACGAATATACATTAACACAACGCAGATAGAGAACGTTGAAAGCAACGTCTACCTGAGACAGCGAAAGAGCATCAGAGACAAAAACCAAGACAAGGAGATTCAAAGAAGAATCACGGCCGGCTGGACAACATTCGCCAAACACCGCGACATCGTCAAGGGTAATTTTGGAACCTGCTTGAGAGACAAGTCTACAACTCATGCGTACTTCCATCGATAACATACTGCGCTGAAACATGGGCACTCACTAACCAGTCAAAGAACAAGCTAGCAGCCGCACAAACACTGGAGATCTTACGAAGGGAAACAATCTAGAGGATGACCGGCGAGACGGTCGAGAGACGAACAAGACGAGTACTGGAAGGGCACCATCTTGGCAGAGGATAACGCAAGATAGGCATATCTGGAAACAATATGCTCACGGGACACTACGGCTTCAGAATTATGATGCTGATGACTTCACATAATGTATTAGTTTTCAAAGTTTTATAATAAATGTGATTTTCTGTGACTTTGAGCAGTGTTTGTTGATAGTCATATCATAGTATATTGGCATGACATGGACACATTTAGTACCTAAACTGATTAATTTGTTTTTGTTTTAAAAACCAATTCTTGCATCACCAAGGAGTGCATCAGTTGCAATGATAAATTGTACAACTCCACCTTCATGTATCAATATTCTAGTGACATTATGAGACTATACAACGTTATTTTCTGTAGCTGGATACAATATCTGTTTGCTATGTATGTTTATTGGAGTAGATTATCTCCGGTGGGTTGCAATCAATATAATTATTCTGAAAACGAGACGAAGCTCAGCGAAACCTGGTCGACTTGTACTAGTTGTTGGCCCATTCGCATTCATTGTTTTGAATAAATTGGCTTCATGCGGAACCGTAAGATAACTGCTTGTTCCTCTATGATGACTAGTGTTTGTATTACATCGGAATATCGCACAATAACTCATTCTGACGCTCGTTTCGACCCAAAACTATCCTTGTAAACATGCTTTGAATGCATGAAAAGGGTCGGCCTGATGCGAGTATATACCAGATGAGACGTCACATCTCAGCATCCCGAAAAGCGCGCCAAAAATATGCATATTCGAAAATGTCCGTATGCACAGCATGAAATGTGGAATTTCTAATTCATTGATTTTTTTTTGGGGGTCTTGGTGGACATGAAGGTGTATAGTAGGATGTAATATGATATGAATTCAAGCAATAGGTGTTTTTATTCCCTCTGAGGTGATGCCTTACGTTTTAGAAGTAACGTAAATAGCTTACAGTAACTGACCCTGTCGAAAGCCTTTCTGGCATCCAACATGATCGCATACACATTACTGTCATTTGCATTGTAATAACTGATTGTTTCCATCGTAACGTATGTGCAATGAGTATTAGCCATATTTTGTTTAAAACCAAATTGTAAATGCGATGTTGCATGCTCATTTTGTTCCTTATAACAACATCAAACAGTTTGGCAACAATGATACTAAGAGTTATAGTTATAAAATTGTCGGATATACATACTAATTGTTTCTTGTATTTTGGTGTAGGAACCATAGTTCCCACTAACATTGAGTCGGGGCTAAACCTATGTATCAACATACTGTTAAAAAATAATGCTAACAGCATAAATAGTATTTCCAGGCCATGTGTGATATGATCAGAATTAAAACCCTCTTCACCATCCGACTTATCCAGCTTCAGTCGCTGGACACCTTCAATAGCCTCATCAACGGATATATTATATGTAACATTTTCTTTGATCTGCTTGTTAATCTCCGCATTCATGTCACCAACATCGTATGACACACTATTGTTGAGGAGAATATATTTATCGAAAAAATGTTGCGCTATTTTATCATCTCTCACCACAGTCCCGGGTTCTATTTTCACCAATGGCTTCAGCCATCTTAGTAGTACGAATCCTGTAATCCCCTCTCATGATTTTTATAACAGCCCTATGATACCGAGCACTTGTTATACGCCTGATTTCTGCAATGTCACCCTGGTGTGGCTTTCCCGCTGCTCGCCACTGTCGATGCCAGAAGATGGCCTCTTGTTTCATGTGTTCAACTTCTTTTGACCACCCAGGAACCGTCCTCCTTCCACCAGATGAATTAAACTTATTTTTTATGGTAGGTGGAGGGTATACATTCTGATGCTTCTGTGCTCATATTTAATATGTCATCGTATACTATAGATAATTCGTTAACATGTTTTTTGCACATGACATCATCACACTGCAGGGCCTCTTTGTCGTATTGTAACCTGGAGAGTTTATACTCAAGAGCACTACTGTATTGGTTAATGAGTTCAGTACTGGCTTTATACCATGCTAGTGTGTAACAAAGTTTCTTTCGAATATATGGTCTACATTTAGATCCAACGTAACTTTAAGTGATACATGATCAGAAAACAACAATTTGTCTATAATAGAACATCCAAGAACGTTCTGTGTCAATGTAGCCGTGCTTAAAAAATGATAATTTCTGGAGATTAGAATTGTTTGGGCTTACATAAGAATATGGCACTTGCGCATCTGGAGCATCTATGCATAACGTAAGATTAAAATCCAATATAAAATTCCGTAACGCATGTGCTTGAGGCGTATTCGTAGCCAGATCTGTGTTAATGTCACCTCCGAATATAACTTGAGCGGGTTTGTTAGTGTGTATTAACTGTTGTATTTCATCTAACACTTCCATAATTATTATATTCATCAAACTTATCGTCTTCCGACCAACCATCGCACGGCATGTATACATTGAGGCACATGATTTTACATTTATTACTAATTTGAATCATAATGCCACTCAAACTCACATGGTTGCATTTAAGCTCTTTGACAGCAGATTTAACTTATAGTTTCCACAGTATTGCACATCCACCGTATGGGCGTCATTCCCTGGCAATACATTCATCCATGGAACTCTTACCAGTTATTGTCATGCCGTCACCTAATTTGCACATCTTGTTTAAATCGCTTTTATATAGACAATGTTCTTGAATAAATAACATTACATTTCTAACTAATATAGTAAATAAAATTAAATTTCGGACTCATATCCCTAAAATGTTTGTAGTTGTAGCTAATTACAGACAGTGGCTGTACGTCGTGGTTAGTCCGTAGAGCACTGAACGCTATTATTTGGTTTCACTCGGTGAGACATACTTAATCCTGATTGATTCACTGGTTGTTTTCTCAAACCATCTCACATTCCAGCCGTTGGTCCAGAAGAGATGGTCTTTTACTTTGTTCATATCATCAACCGAGATGATTAATTTGAACGAATTTAGTTTAGCATTGTTATTGCTGGCATTCGTTAGATTACGGTATTTCACACCTTTTCGCGTGATATATTCACCGACCTCTTTGAGGCCGTCTGATCGATGAACTCGACACATGAAGAAGTCTCTAGCGGGAGGAGGCACCATGGTAACTCTAGTAGCATCTTTTGCCTATAGTTTAAGTTTACTGATTAACTAACATTTCACTACAAACACGTCAGTACTATGTTGCCTTATTATACACACATATAAATACATATATATTCGATCTTAAATAATATACATTGTTCTATGGTGTGAGTACCTAGCGACTACGTTTATCTGAGATATGCATTGTGTCTACATGCAGCACGTACCGCCCGAAAGGCCGTAGTGTCCCACGTAACCAAAGTGACACACGTTCTCTGTATCACAGAAAGACTTATCGTCCAAAGGCGTGCCACTGTTGTCGACGGAACACCAGCGACAGCCTGACGTCTTGTGACACGCCCTGTTACATACGTCACCATTAGCAAGACACACGTCAACAAGGATAATGCGACGCACTTGGGAGAACGTCACCAAAGAAGCGGATCACGGTTTCCCAAAACACGCTGTTCTAATATAGTGCATGCATACAGACGGACGGACGGACGGACGGACGGACAGACAACATTGTTTTCCGATCAACCATGAACATAATGGTACATTTCTAATACATGATAATTTACAGGAAACGTTGATTGATCTATGTAGACATGTACCAAACAAGACCTGATAGTTCGCTGACGTAGAGGTCACCATGACAAATTATATCAATATAATTCAATAACTAACCAGCTAATACTGGTGTTATAAATAATGTTAAATTCAACATTAAGATAAAGTATAGGTTATGTATTACACAATGACGGAATGGTGCGAAATACACTAAAATAGTGATGAATAATCATAAACATAAATAATTAAAAATACCCATTAATCACACATTACTCTATCACCACCAATTAATACTAACAAATGTATGTAACAATTATTTCATTATCATTAATCTTAAACCCGACTATAAAAAACTCATTTACTGTTAGTTTCCTCTTAGACAAACGAGCGGTCTGGTGGACGTGCATTCACTTACATACTGTTCTTGTTGCTGCCGCAGTTGAGTTCATAGCATGGTTCAAACGAACCAAGTTGCTTAATTTCCGTCGGAGAGATCTGTGTCTGCGGTTTAAATGTCGCTGCGATTGGAGAACATTGCTTACTGCTTCCAAGGTTTGAGGTATTACTGCAAAACAACGCTATTGAGTATCCAACAGTAATTGCCCAGTGTCGTACTTTACACGCACACACGTACGCACACAAACACAGTGGATTGTGTTAAATAGATGCTTAATGTCCGAGCAACTTATTTCGATTAAATAGTTGATACATCGCCTTTACAAAACAATTTGATTTTGTTCAATGCGACGTTCCTTCCAAAAATTTGAGTACTTAACTTAAGCTGCCCAGTATCCTACTTATATATATATATATATATATATGTATATACATATATATATATACATATATATATATATATATATATATATATACATATATGTATATATCTATATACACACACACATATATATATGTATATAATATATATATATATTTATATATATATGTATATATATATATATGCATATATATATAAATAACAAGATTTAACAAATCAAGATTTAACAAGATTGCCACCAAGAGATTGATCTCTAGATGGCAGGTGGACAAGGAAGTCTTTGGCTTATCGGGAGTCCGACCCTTTTATCTACATGTATCCCGCCCTTCTGAGGTATTTGTCGATTTTATTTTTAAATATATATATTATTCACACTACTAGCACCCACACAATCAGCAGATAATATGTTCCCTTCGTTTACAGTACTTTGTAAAAATGATAACTTTCTTATATCTAATGTACACTGTTCCAATCTACTCTGCTCCTTTGCTAATGTAACTTCATGTCCTCTAATCTTTCTATCTTTCTTAACAGAGAAAGCAATATTTCAATCAATGTTTTCATAACCATTCAATATTTTAAACACTTCTATCTGATCTCCGCTCAATCTCCTGGTCTCTAGTGTTGATAAACCACATTCGTTTAGGCGTTTTTCATAACTAAGATCCCTCAGTTTTGGTATCATTTTAGTCGCTCTCCTCTGTACTCTTTCTACCATATCTATGTCCATCCTGCGATACGCCCTCCACGCTTGTATACAATATTCTAAATGAGGCCTCACTATTGTTTTGTACAGCGGTATTATTGGTTCTTTTTCCTTATACGCTATATTTCGCCTAATTAATCCAAGGAATTGATTTCCTTTTGAAGCTGCAAATTCCGCACTGTTCTGAAACTTTCATATCAGCACTAATGGTTAACCCTAAGTCCTTTTTTAGAGTAGTACTTAGTACAGTACCCCCCATTATAAATTCTACATCTTCGTTCCCATATCCGGTGTAGAGGCATTTGCATTTCCCAAAATTGAACAAGATTGGCAATTTTTCAGAGCAATTTTGATCAACCAGTCAAGATCATCTTGTAAATGCTATCTATCTCCATCACTTTTACTATCACGTTTAATCCTTCTAAACACTTTTGTATCATCCGCAAAGTCCAACACCTTGCTTGTTATATCATCATCCAAATCGTTGATATATATTAAAAATAATATGGGTCACAGTACTGATCCCTGTGGTACCCCACTGAAAACTGATTTCCAATTTGAAGCCTCCCCAACATCAACTACCGTTGTCTTCTGTCAATCAGTCATTTTTCTATCCAGTTAATTAAACCATTTCCTATGCCATGTGCCTTTAGATTAAGCAGTAATCTTTGATGTGGCACTTTGTCGAAAGCTTTTTGAAAATCTAAGTAGACGATATCTACTGGTGATCCCTCCTCTACCCACTTAGTGATGTCTTCCAAAAAAACATAACATATTTGTTAAGCATGACCTCGCTTTTAGAAACCCATGTTGAGATGTGTTTAACAAGTTATGTTTAACAAGAAAATCCACCATGTGATCTTTAATTAATCTTTCTAATAATTAGCAAATCGCTGATGTTAACCTCACTGGTTTATTGGTCTCTGACTTGTTTCTCGAACCTTTTTTAAATAACGGTATGTTTGCTTCTTTCCATTCTAAAGGAACGACTCCCTTTTCTAATGACAAATTGAAAACTGTTGCAAGCGGTATGCTAATTTGTTCTACAATTTCCAATAGTAGTTTGGGCGGATTCCCATCCACTCCTGAGATTTATTACCCTTCATAGCCCATATTTTCTTACTTACAATTTCTGGGGTTACAAATAAAAATAGTCTGTTTCTGCCCCCTTGAATTTAGCCTCTGATACTGGCAGTGAATTAATTCTTCTCTGGTAAACACCGACCTAAAATAGTCATTCAGGTCTTCTGCCATTAAGAATTCCTCTGATATTATATTTTCAGCACTATCTTCTAGAGGACCGACCCTATTTTGAACTTTCTGTTTGTTGCAAACATACGCAAGAAAACTCTTGCTGTCATGTTTTATATTAGAAGCTAATTTTTTTTCATAGCTTCTCACTGAATTTCAAATTTCAGCTGTAGCTTGGTTTAGTGCTTCTTTATAAATGTTTTAGTCTTGATCATTTCCAATACGTCTATATGACTTCCACATAATTTATTTGTACTTAATTTATCTAATGGCTTCTTTCGATAAATGTTTCCTATTGGACCGTTACCCTTGTTTTTTTAAGGGAACAAATATATCGACGATGCCCTATTTCACTCGTTATGGTATTCCAACATTCTTATTCTTCAGTGTGTTATTCTAGTATATCTTTCACTCGTTATGGTATTCCAACATTCTTATTCTTCAGTGTGTTATTCTAGTATATCTTTGTATTTCATCACGTCCTTATTTCTTCATTTGTGAAAATTTCTTCGGTACTGCTTTTTACTATTCCTTTCTAATTTTACTTTGATGGTCAAATGTATCTTGTTGTGAATATTACTCCCCGGTGGCTCACATAGATTGACTTTGTCAACTAATTCAGTAAGAACGAAACTGTGTCTAATACATTCCCACCCCTGGTTGGTTCTAGCACATGTTAAGAAAGGAAACTATATTGTACTAAAACTAAAAACTTGTTGTCCACACTACCCACACATTGTAGAGATTTCCATGGTATATGCCCATGGTTAAAATCCCCCATAATAACACAGTCGCGTTTGCTCACTTCCCTTATAACGTTTTGTACTTTTTCATTATCTTCCAGCTTATGTTTGGAATTCGATAAACTAACCCAACTGTTAACGGTAAGTTTCCTGTAACTATGTTACACCAAACACCGTCTTCGCAATCTGCTTCTCTTTCTAATTTTATTTCATAAGCGTGGATAGATTCTTTAATATATAAAATAACTCCACCTCCCCTTCTTGCTATTCTATCTTTCCTAAATATTACATATCCTGTCAGTCCCAATTCGGAATCTGATATATCGGTGGTGGCCCATGATTCGGTTATACTTATTATGTGAGGGTCAATATCTTCTGCCATAAAGTTTAGTTCATTTCTTTTGTTTACTATACTCCATGCATTTAAACAAACAGCTTTATATCCAGCTTCAGAACAGTTTTCCAGACTGTTCTTTGCTTATTTTTGTGCTGTCTTTATCTATGCCTCCACTTTCAGGCTTCTTTGCGAGTCCCCCCTGCGAGTCTAGTTTAAATAGATGGAACCTGTCCCACTGTCAACAGATCGCAGCAGGTTCTTTGAGAATACTGCTGCCCTCTTTCTACTTAGATGGAGGCCATCTCTCATGTACATATCTTCCCTCCCAACAAAGTACACCCGTAAATCTATGAATTCCACCCCCTCTTCTTCACACATCTGCTGAACTAGTGTGTTAATCGCCATCCTTTTGCAGTTTTTGTATGTTGCCCCCTTCCTCGCATTACTGACAACAATTCCGAGAGAATACTATGTTCACTTCTTGTCTTCTTTAGCTTCTTCGGTAACTGTCTGTACTTCTGTACTATCCTAGTTGTACCCCTCTGTCTGCATTATGTGTTCCTACGTGTACTAGTATAGACCCTCCCTTGTCATGCCCCAATACCTTCGTACCCTTTCAGTCACATGCTCTATCCTAACCCCCGGTAGACAAACAACGACTCCTCCCCCTCGCTTAGTGTCTTATCTGTCTTTCTCAGAAGAGAGTCGCCCATCCACACTCTCTCTTTTCTCATTGCCCCCTCAATCACTGCCTCAGAGTAGCTCATTCTCTGATATATATATATATTATAAATACAATTTATAAGTTGGCGATGTGTCACTATCTACAGACTAAGCATTTATCAAGATATGTAGTTGTTTAAAGCCACACACGTGTGTGTGTGTGTGTGTGTGTGTGTGTGTGTGTGTGTGTGTGTGTGTGTGTGTGTGTGTGTGTGTGTGTGTGTGTGTGTGCAATTGAAATAATTGGTCCTTTAAACAACTACATATCTTGACAAATGCTTAGACTCGAGATAGTGACACATCGCCAACTTATAAATTGTTGCACACGTTTTCAAGACCAGTTTCACCAATACATATACAGATATTCGATATAGAAACTTCGAAAATGTTACTGTCTTCTAAGTATATGCACAATCGCCGCGTCATCCAAGGATTCAAATTGTTATATTTTCAAAACAATCGAGATCTCAATAACCTCGTCCAACAGCCCTCACATGTTACCATTCTCCTTGTCAAATACAATTGACAAGCAACATTTAAACATGCGAGATCCAGGGATAACATGCGTCTGTTTTCCAACAAAGTCACACCGTATGAATACGTCGTTCAACTAAATCGAACTCAACTGTTGGACTTTCTTGAAATCTAGTCGCATTCAGTAAAGTCGAACATGTGTTGAACCGTGCAATGACACAGCTTAAGCCGCGCAATTTTAAGCACCGTGAATAAGCGATAAACAAGGTAGTCAAAAACAACCATACTTGATTCTGTTTCTGTTAAGCGGTGGTTGCTGAATAACTAATTATTTAACAGAATATATAACATATATTATTAACCCATAAGAACGCTAATTGTGTTCTATTACTAAACAATTAGTTATCACAACGCATGTTGTGTTCCCAGTGTGCGTATCTAGCAATAACAGTGTCTACCAACAATTCTCCTACTCGCGTCGACTAAAACCACACACAATGAATGGTGTACCTGGTAGCGTTGTGAACAGTGAGTTCGCAGACGTGGCTGCCTACGTACGTTAAGCACGGACATTCACATTCAGTCGTTGTTGTCAGCAGGCACATAGGGTCCCTCCATTTCTGGAACAACACTTATATTGATACACGAGGACCGTTTCACAAAGACACTGAACTCCTAGGGATAATCCATCTTTAAATGGAAACAAAAAGAAAAAAATTGTACGCACCTTGGATGTTAATACAAACTAACCATTTACAACTACAGTCAAATTTTCACGTCAGCCAACTTTAAGACCACTCTGAATGTGGTCTCAATGTGAAAGTTTCCAATAAAATGCCCGATATCTTGCAGGTTGGCATCTTGTTCATGGCGCAGAAGCTTGACCATTAACCGCCGAATTGTGACATCGGTTATAACGTGTTTTGTTCTTAGTTTTGCTCGATATGTGTACGAATACACCAGCTCTTGTATTGGTTTCTCGTAGTCCCTTCAATTGCGAAGCCGAGTTACATTTATATTGCGTGAACGACTAATAAAATACCATACCGTGCAACTTGCGGATATAAACAATTTACAAGTTGCAGCGACAAAGCAAATTAGGCGATTATTTACGTCGTAAACTACCTGGTCTGCTATACCTCACAATATATTTTAAAACAACGTACGTAATTGAAAGTAACATAATTTTTGACACTATTTCTGTGTCATACAGTGAATGACACGGAAATAGTCACGAGGGGTCGTTGTTGACAATTTTCAGTTCACAATATCGCAGAGAACGCCAACTACGTAAATTGAACTTGCGTCATCGAGTATAGTAATAGCAAGGTCAACAGTGCACATTTTTAGTTAGATACAGCTCAAACTTTGTTGAAAATATATTAACAAATGTCACCAAAAACCTTGACCTCCGCGAAGCGGTAAAACCGCTACGCATACGTCAACGTGTTACGATGCTAAGGTCGTGTAAACAAGTCATACATTAGCAAACTTTTAATCCGAACATTTTGCAAACTTATCTGGCTGTGAGCAGCTGGATTAGTGCGTTAAACTAGACTAAAACGCAATTAGTGAAAACTAGCTGTTTATGATGTTTAATGCGTGGTGTAACGTCGTCCTTATAAATTAAGATATTAGCCTATTATTAAGGAAAGTTTTATTGAGAGTGTTTAGCCTTTCGGATGGATTGTTATTGAAACGCAGTTTTCATTTCTGATCATAGACAAGGAATAAAATCAACTTTATGTAGCAAAATCGGGCTTAAGAGCTTTATAGAATATTTATTAAACGAGCCCCTCATATTTAAATGTATAATGAAACATCATAATAACATACGTGTATGAAACATAAACACGACGGGCTCTTCGTTGCGTATGTGCAAGACTTGATGTCGGAAAGGCCATGTCGGTATCTAAGACATATACCAGCGGAACACTGGTATTTTAGACAAACCGTATTGATAACTAAAATAGGCGCACTTATATGAGTTACAGCGCACTCCATATAACTCGAACTCAGTTAAGTCAATTTTCAATAAACATAAGCTTTTTTCCTTTCCTTTTCCTTTGTAACTCACATGGTGTAAAATAATCCGCCTAAATCGACTTCTCTTAAGTAGAAGTTCCGGAGTCGACTCGATTTCACACGCACGCGCATAATTCTTCGTTTCGGTTAACTCGAATTTTATAAATATGTACTACAAAACTTTGAAGTTCCTTCTGCCTGCACGGATAATATATAAAACGCTATTGCCTTATTGGCATAGTGGATTTGTTTAGTCTTACACATCGACGTTCTTGGCCTGAATTATTTGTGCGTATTTTAGCGTATGGATCGGGAAAACGCAGACTTCGCGCAAAGTGAACTGATGACAACGTATAAAACAAAAACACATAGATCCTGATAGTGGAACTTCTGATAAGAAGAAGGATTTCCATGACTCTCTGCTGGTTCGACTTATCCAGAGTGCACTGTATATCTGAGATAATGACACATGAATGTTTAATCGAGGTGGAAGTCGGTCTGGTACACTCACCCAGGTGGAACAAACGCAGTATATCTTCTGTTGCTCCTTCTTCACTTGTTTGACGATGAGGAATAAGTTTGTACGTTTGATGTAATAGATGTCAAAGTCTTTATCTGGTGGCATCATATTAGCGAAGTTGTCCAAGTCCTTTGTTATCTGCAAAAGTGTTTCATAGGTCTAGTCATTGTTTACACTGATCAGTACAATAACAAATCTGCTGACAACTCTTAACATTAAAGTTGCATAATGAGTTAAACCTTTAAGAAAGTGTATATACAACATGAATCATATTTGCTTATTTCACCATACTCCCTACCATATATGTCACTTTAGCATATATGTCACTTTAGCATTCCATATGTGATTAAACAAAGTATGCTTTTTCTCCATTAGCGGTCGCTAGGTCCGGTCTCCGGAATAATAAATGTATGGTTCGTGGATGTAATTGTTCGTCTTTTTTGCAATGTTATCTACTATGTTATGTATTATGTGACACAAGTTTATACGGAATGACGAAAGTGGTATATATTTCTCTGACTTGTTTCTCGAACCTTTTTTGAATAACGGTATAATGTTTGCTTCTTTCCATTCTAAAGGAACCACTCCCTCTTCTAATGACAAGTTTAAAACTGTTGCAAGCGGTATGCTAATTTGTTCTACAATTTCCAATAGTAGTTTGGGTGGAATACCATCCACTCCAGGTGATTTATTACCCTTCATAGCCCTTATTTTCTTAGCTATCATTTCCGGGGTTACAATTAATTGTCCTAAATAGTTTGAATCTGCCCCCTTGAACTTAGCCTCTGGTACTGGCAGTGAACTAATATCTTCCCTGGTAAACACTGAACTAAAGTACTCATTCAGGTCTTCTGCCATTAAGAATCCCTCTGATATTATATTTGCACTATCTTCTAGAGGACCGACCTTATCTTGAACTTTCTGTTTGCTTCGAACATACGCATAAACACTCTTGCTGTCATGTTTTATATTACTAGCTAATTGTTGTTCATAGCTTCTCTTTGAATTTCTAATTTCAGCTGTAGCTTGGTTAAGTGTTTCTTTATAACTGTTGTAGACTTCATCATTTCCAGTACATCTATATGACGTCCACATCATTTGTTTATACAAAATTTTTCTAATGGCTTCTTTCGATAAGTGTTTCTTTTTGGACCGTTTTCCTTGTTTTTTTAAAGGTACAAATTTATCGACTATGCACTTAATTTCACTCTTTAATATATTCCAGCATTCTGTTGCCGTCTTATTTTTCAGTGTGTTATTCCAGTCTATCTTTGCTAAATATTTCCTCACGTCCTTATACCTTCCTTTGTGGAAATTTCTCCTCTACTGGTTTTTACTATTCCTTTCTGATTTTACTTTGATGGTAAAATGTATCTGGTTGTGATCGCTACTTCCCAGTGGCTCACATATCTTGACATTGTCAACTAATTCATTCTGTGAGGACAAAACTATGTATAACACATTCTCACCCCTGGTTGGTTCTAGCACATGTTGAGAAAGGAATGTATCTTGAACTAAAACTAAAAACTTGTGGTCCTCCCTCCCCATACTCTGTAGAGATTTCCATAGTATATGCCCGTGGTTAAAATCTCCCATAATAATACAGTCCCGTTTGCTTACTTCCCTTATAGCGTTTTGTATTTTTTCATTCTCTTCTATGCTTATGTTTGGACTTCGATAAACTAACCCAACTGTTAACGTTGAGTTTCCTGTAACTATGTTACACCAAACAGCTTCTTCGCAATCTGCTTCTCTTTCTAATTTTATTTCATAAGCCTGAATAGATTCTTTAATATATAAAATAATTCCACCCCCCTTTCTTCCTATCCTATCTTTCCTAAACATTACATATCCTGTCAGTCCCAATTCAGCATCTGATATATCGGTGGTGGTCCAGGATTCGGTTATACCTATTATATGAGGGTCAATATCTTCTACCATAATGTTTAGTTCATTTCTTTTGTTTACTATACTCCTTGCATAGCTTTACTGCACCAACTCTTTAGTGTTGTTTTGCGAGAGATGTATATCATTGATAAATAAAAGGCAAAGATAGCCGCCAAAATCGTATACAATGACAGATTAACTTTAGTGAATGTTGTTTTTAAATACTCACACACACACACACACACACACACACACACACACACACACACACACACACACACACACACACACACACACACACACACACACACACACACACACACACACACACACACACACACACACACACACACACACACACACACACACACACACACACACACACACACACACACACACACGCACTCGCACACACACACACACACACACACACACGCACTCGCACACACACAAACACACGCACACGCACACACACACACACACACACACACACACACACACACACACACACACACACACACACACACACACACACACACACACACACACACACACACACACATATTTGGTCAAATCCAACGAACGGGGGTATTGAGGCTCCACACAAGGTCGAAAATAGAATTGCCTGGATCTTTTGTTCAGTTGTGGTATTAAATGTGCATAATATTGCCCCACTCTATTTTCCGAATGTGTTGTCATTATTTGTGTAGCAAGACAGACACGTTGTAGATATGTGCATACTGTTTATATTTAAGCGGACGATGTGTTTTATCCATTGGTATATATATATATATTATGGACGTAACCTGCGAATTTATAGCACAAGGTACTCGGACGATAACACAATTTAAAAAATCAGTATATAATCTGGAATATTAATGCTTAGCAGTAAATTATGAAAGTGCCTTAGTACATGTTGTTTATGTTGCAATATTAGCCACACATGTATCCTTTACGTATGTATACCTTGTTCTTTGCTGTCCTCTTCTTTGTATACCGAGTGCTAAAGTTGTTGAATAATCGTATAGTTTCTACTTCTGCATTGTTGTCATTGCTTGTACAAGACAAACACGTAGTAGTTATGGGCTACACTGTTCATGTTTATGAGGAGAATGTATGTTATCCATTGGTATTTATATTATGGTCATAACCTGCATGTTTTTAACACGGGACACGCATAAAAATGATACTCGGACGATAACACAATTTTAAAAATCATGATTAACAGTAAATTGAGAAAGTGCCTTAGTATATGTTGTTTATATTGCACTGTTAGCCACATGTTTATCCCTTATGCATGTATACCTTGTTCTCTTCTGTCCTCTTTGTTGTATTCCGAGTGCTAGAGTTATGGATACTCTTTTATTTTCACATTTTCTTCATTGCAGTCGCCATATTTAATTACTATGACATATGTTATTGCATTTAAACTAATTTATTTACTACATTGGGCTATTGTTTGGGCTATAACTCGGCATTACTCGAACATTAAGCCAATTTTATTTTAAAAAGTTAACAAATATAATAGATGTACTTACATACAAATAAAACATTATAAATCGGCAACACTTTGTTATGATAACGTTTTTCAATGTCCATCATATTGTCTACTCAGTGTCTATCACGTTGTTTACTCAGTGTCTACCACATTGTCCACTCAGTGTCCATCATATTGTCTACTCAGTGTCCATCACATTGTCTACTCAGTGTCCATCACATTGTCTACTCAGTGTCCAATTTCCACCACATCATCTACTCATTAGCATCATCCTTTTCTTCCATAGCATGGCATTTCTTTATAACTTATATTTCATGAGGCTTGAAGGTGAACACCTTGCCTACCGCCGTAGGAGGTTATATTACCTTGATGATGTCTCAGGCTTCCACAATCCCAACCTCAAGTCTCCCCAATTTCCAGTTTCCTCGAGTGCGGGTCATGTATGCTACTTCAAACATGCCATCGGTCGTGATATGCACCACCCGGGCCATGGACCATTTTTTTAAAAATCAAACGGCCAACCAACTGTCTACCACCACTTTTTGTACTCCCATTTCTGATTCCCTTTCTTTAACTGCACCGTGATTCTCTTCATTTTCATTCACTTATATCCCCTTCACATCAACATCTTTCTCCAGCACCTCCTTTTCCTTTGCCGCATTCTCCCCGACTTCTGTCTCCTGCACCTCAATCCTCCTCACATCCACCTCTGTCTCCTGCACCTCAATCCTCCTCACATCCACCTGTGTCTCCTGCACCTCAATCCTCCTCATATCCATGTCTTTCTTCTGCACCTCTATCTCATTGTGGTCTTCACGTCTCTGAGCCTGTTGCAGAATTCACCGCTGTTGGTGATGATAGTTTCACTCTTGATGAGATTGCCAGCCTTTTTTATAGCCCCATGTTGGCCTGTTAAAAAGACAAGACAAAACAAGTCAGCACAATGCAGTATTACTATTACCAGCGTTTTGCGTTATCGTCCCTGGATCACGGTTGTCGACCGTGGCTCCCTCTAGAAAGCATTTTTTATTTTAATTTGGCCAAATTAACCTCTCGACAGTGTGCGTAACATACAAAAGCTTGCGATAGAATGCTACACTTTTACTATTTTGCAGACTATTTGGTATGACAGCTTTTTCCAAATCCTAATAAATCAGGAAATAATGTACAAATTCTACCGAAACCGATCTAATGTCAAGCATAATGGTAATTAATGCACTTAATGAGTCAAATTGGACAGGAAGATATATTAGCTATCATGTAACAGACACACACAATGGCATATTAAGACTCTAGTTCACACAATGCCTTTCATAATGCAGTATTACTATTAACAACGTATTGCGTTATCATCCGTGGATCATCGTTGTCGACCGTGTCCCCCTTTTAAAAAAACACTCATGAAACATTGTATCACGCAGTATTACAGCTCATGCGTTATGACATGTGGTCGTCATCGAGAGGCACATATAACATCAAGTTCGAGCACTATCACGCATAAATAACATGTGTATGGCTGTTACCGTAGATCAGAATAGTCTAGCAAAAACAATCTACATGCAGCAAAACAAACAGGAAAGATACTTACTTAGTGCGTTTTGTAGCGCACATTAACAATATGTTGAACGGTCGCGTAGTTTCGCTGGAAGCCGATACAGGCTACTCAAAAGCATTCAAAACACTACCACCGTCTCGCGGATTGAACGATAACTATAATCGGACGGTAACTTGATGCTTTTCCCGGGCCATATCATACAGAGAAAATATTTTGGGTGAGTCCAAATGACTGCTCTGACAGCCAGAGAGATGTTCTTTAGTAGGATTAAAAATCTACTATTCTTCACAAATTTGTGTTAAAACGAAAGAAACAAGGTTTTCAAACTAGAAAAAACATATATCATCGAGCCGGATAAACACTGCAAGTTTCCACACTTTTAGTCACATAATTACTCATGATACATGTCTAAACAAGCCGTGTACCCCGTTCGTTGGATTTGACCATTTATACATATACATATATTTATATCAATATTTCTCACCGACATGTGACGTACTTTGTGAAAGATAATACTAAGCGTCTAACTTGTGCCATTATGTTTATATATAAAATAGTCGAGTTTTACTTGAGTTTGTTTTGTGAATTGTGAGCGTTATAGGAATGTAAGAGAATTGTTTTTGTAACGTAGTGTGTGTATATGTATGGAAGACATGTGAGGAGACGTTTGGCGGGTGTAGGTGGTCGTTTTTATGGTTATGTCAGAAACTAAAAGATCGCCAAAAAGCGTATTCGTGATAAATTAATTGTTGCTTGTTTTTACCCCCCGGAAATGTCCGACTTACCCCAAGGGTGTATTTACCCCCCATAGGGCTGCTATATAGGACTCGTGTCGCCTAGACAATGCGATCATGTCGCTTACTCTAGTATTAGAGCAAATGTTTTGGCAGCAGCCAATTCAGCATCATGGTTCTTGTACAGTAGATCGAGACAACTGGGTCTGTGAATTCACTCAGTTTTCTTTTCTATTTCCTAAAGTAGGGTATTTTATTTCATCTGGAATAGACACCATACAGAAGGGGCAAATCATTTTTGGTGTCTCTTCCGAAAACGAAGGCAATGTGGGATGAACGAATCTGCCCAAGATTCGAAACCGCAGTAGGCGATATCGAACCCAGGTTCATTCGACTGGCAGTCCGACGCGATAACCGCCGAGCGACTGCGCTCCTACAACATCATTACATAAACTAAACGTACATTTACATTTAACGGGGGATATACAGGCCAGCGTTACGAAGCGTTACACGGTTTTCTCAAAGACGCACAAAATAGCGTGATGTACTTTATGTACACTGACTTGACGTAATCAATACAAGCTTCAGAACATATCTACACGTAAGACAGTCGGCGTCAACAGGTAGTGATGTCATGCCATGTTAGCTCACCAGATAGCTGATAGCCTTCATCAGCGAATCGGAACGTTCACAAGACGTCTTTGCCATCACGCCCCATTGTATCAACAGTGATGCTATCTTCTGTTCCTATACAATTAGAGTAAACCATAAAACCACATAATACACATACATGCACACACGCACGAACGCACGCACGCACGCACGCACGCACGCACGCACACACACACACACACACACACATATACATTTACGGACACGCCATCCAGTGGACGGAGTCATATCTGCTAGACCGCAAGCAGGGATTAGCTAAAGTGCATCTGAACATCACATTCTTAATACAGGAGTGCCGCGGCGATCCGTCCTTGGCCCTGCACTGTTCTCCATGTATGTCCAACAGTGTGTAAAGTTCCATCACTATGCTGATGATCTGCAGCTGATGCATGTGTTTGCGCTTAATCCTACGGCATTACTCGAGGCCCTACATCGCCTTGAAGCCTGCGTCATGGAGATTCGGGAGTGGCTGACCTATAATTATGTCAAACTAAACGACCAGAAAACCGAGTTCCTTCCGATTCTCACAGTGTCTGCAAAGCAGTTAGTAAACGAACTCAGCAGGTGGTTCTCTCATCCGAGCTGTGCATCAGATTATAGACCCTGGTACCGTCTCAGACTGTCGCATGGACATGTCTGTCAACACATCAGCGACCATCCGGTCCTGCTACTTACACCTACATCACATCAGCCAAATCAACAAGTTCCTGCCAAAACAGACGAGGGAGAGATAGTCAATGCATTAATGACATCAAGGCACGACTATTGCAACTCCCTCCTGTACGGCACCATGGACACGAACTTTGTAAGTTACAACGTGTTCCGAAACGATGCAGCTGCCTCAATGTGTCAACCAGGTCTCATCGGTCAGCGGGAAATCATCAACTTGCGAGATCGCGAACAAGATGCAAAGTCGGAGACGCGAGTTTTATGGCAGTAGCTCCGGACCTCTGGAACGATTTACCCGTATCAATGCGTGAACTAAATAGTGAAGCATCTATTAAGAGCGCATTAAAACACTCTATTTTAATCGATAGTTTAACTCCAGTAGCCGCAGCAGTCCCGGATCTGCGGAGTGATCGACTTGTTTTCAATGCATGTAATTAACAGTGAGACAAATTTTAAGAGAATTTTTAAACACTCTCTTTTAATCAATAGTTTAACTGCTATAATGACTTCTAGACTTGGCATTAAGCTTTTATTAATTATCGTTTGTTTATATGGCACGATAATACTAATATTTAAATATCACTTTTTTATATTGTTTTTTTATTTTAGACTTAATTAATTACTTTTTTGATGTATTAGACTAGAATTGGCGCAATGTATGTATATAATTAAATTAAATTCACACACACACACACACACACACACACACACACACACACACACACACACACACACACACACACACACACACACACACACACACACACACACACACACACACACACACACACACACACACACACACACACACACACACACACACACACACACACACGCTTACACATACACGCTTACACACACACGCTTACACACACACACACACACACACACACACACACACACACACACACACACACACACACACACACACACACACACACACACACACACACACACACACACACACACACACACACACACACACACACACACACACACACACACAAACACACACACATGTATATATATATATATATATCATTGCCATACACGCACGCATGCACGCAATGCCACGCACACACGCACGCACACACAATTAATTTATATTACACGCTGGTGGATCTAAACAATTTACATTACCGTACAAACACGTACGTACGCTCATATGTCTAAACAAGCCTGATCATCTTAGCTCTGGTTCTTCACTTTTTCAAAGGTTTACCAGAGTATCTATTTGGCATTATATACATTATACATTGCTACATGTATACACGCACGCACGCACGCACGCACGCACGCACGCACACAGACACGCACGTACGCACCCAAACACTCACACACTCACACACCCGCACGCACGCACGCACGCGCGCGCGCGCACACACACACACACACACACACACATACACACACACACGAGAACATGCACTATCGAAATACTCAACTTCTGTGTGATGTGCTTGTTGAAGATATCTGGTAACTTTGGGTTCGCAGTCGGAGGCAACAGATACTCGTCACTCGCAATGATAAAACCTTCGGTGTCCACAAGCACACACCTGCTCAATAACAGTTACACAGTCAACCTGGGCCACAAAGTCGTCTACCGTAGCAATAATTGCAACATAAACAGTATTGCCCGAACACCTGCCAAAACATATCACAAGTCTTCCCAACATTTAGCTGGGGAATTACAGAATGTTCATGAATTAATTAAAGGTCCTCAACCAATTCGTTTGCTCATCGCCAATCCGGTTTTTTTATGTCCAGATGTGTAATGTGTAAATAGTTTAACTAGTGTACACAGTCGGTTTAATAAAAAACTGCGTACTTGTTTTTTAATTGTAAATAAAAAGAGTTGTTGTTACACCGGGTATAACTGGCGAAAGCCAATTGCGATGTCGACCTCCTGCGCCATTTCGGTCACGTGCTTTACGCGAGATCGGCATCCCACGCATTCGAAAACAACAACCACAACATACACGAGCTTTGGCGTATCAAGATGAAGATTCCAAAGTGGTTGTACGAACGTACGTATTACACTATCGCAGTTAGCAACAAGAACGCGTAGCCGTGTATTAATTCAACGAGAATAATAACTTGCGTCCAGGACTTTTATGGTTGGACCTGGAACAAATTGCAACAGAAGCAATTTCAACTATTTTGGTTACATTGAAGGTACCTATAAAACATATCAAAAGTCTTCAGCGATGAAAATTGGGGAAGCGATTTAAAACGACGAATCAACATGTCCCATTTACCCCATGTTAAACAGCATTAATACCTATATTTGAAAGTGCATATTTTGCTAATATTCGATATAGCGTCTATTCTATTTCATGGTGATTGAAACTGGGTATTCATAATATACATATGAATGTACCTAAACACACTACGGAGGTGCTAGTTGCTGGACCAATCCAGAGAACACACGCGGAGACGCTCAAAAGTAAATAGGCTTGCACAACGGTACGTTCACGTTTTATGTAGGCGCCCACGCTTCAACTAAATAATTTACGTTTAGTAAAATCGGTGTTAACACATTCTCTCATGATATCGTATTAACGAATAGCAACAACGCACTAGTATTTATATATTTGTGCAAAGTATGATCAAAAAGTGGGCGATAATAAAGGGTCATCGAATATGGGTTCCGGGTTTTGCGCTATGTCGTCACGCTGAACGCTTGCATATAATAGTATACTATGAAGTAATAATATATGTATATAATATGCATAATGTATATTAATAATTGACAACATACGTACAACATTTATATAAACATAATATATATTTTTCAGATGATCTCGTTGTTGCTTGAAACATGGCAGGACCAGAAGCGGATTCCTGTGTGTTCTGCGAGGACCCCCTAAGTATTGGCCATGCAACAGTATCCCTTAGCGAGAAGGGTAGCCGAGGCATCACTAAAGCTAGCAAACAACGTAGAGACTCCATTGAGACTGCATGTTCCCGGACAAATGGTGCATCAGGAATGCCGTTATTCGTACTGCAATCCGACGAAAACTACGCAATATATTATATATTATGAGAAACCCGGACCAAGCCTCCAAACTTCGTTGCTGCGATCAACAGAGCAGACGTTTAACTTCAAAACTTGTTGCTTATTCTGTGGGACGACAATATGTTTTGACAGGAGGAAAAGACAAGGAGATGTGTATACTGTGGCTACAAGAGAATGCTAGTAAACATTGCTGGAGCAATGTACTACAAGACGAGACGCCTGGGCTGAGCGTGTTTGGGCCCGGTTGCTCGCTGTGCATGATCTGCCTGCAGCTGACGCCATATATCATCAAACATGCAACGTCAATTTCCGCACCGAAAAAGTTGTCCCTCAAATGTTTGTGCGTGATGCAGACGTCCAAAAAAGCTAAAAATTGGGAGACCAAGCAAATCAAGAAACACAGGCCGTCCTGTCTGTGAAGTCAAAGCTGAAGCATTTCTTCAGGTCAAATATATGAAGGCTAGACTGAGGGAACATTTTGGTGACCAAGTGATTATCACTACTATAAATCACAAATCAAATGTGGTGACTAAGCGGCAGACGGCTGAAAATGTACTGCTTGAGTTTCATGCTAATCAATCGGATGATCCAAAGAGCGAGAGAATCCGCATAATACAGGCTGCTGCAAAGTTCATCCGGGAGGACATCAAGGCATAGACACACCATGTGAATCGAAGTGACCAGGATCAAGTGGACCCATAGCTCCTCTTTCAGCGTTTACTTGTCGCAGCAAGATTGATGACATGGAGACAATGTTCTATTTTGAGCTGTGTAGCCACGCACCGGCTTTGTTTGACGATTCCCTCATGCTGCGCGAACCCCAGAAAGCTGTACTTACTGAAGCCATCTGGTGTAGGTTAGCACTCGACATTGCAGGACCCATCGGTGAGGTTCAGTAAATCAACTACAGCAGAACCGTATGTGGAACATCAAGGCCGTAAAAGACCAACTAGGCAAGGACGCATGTAACAACATCCTTTTCATTCATGCTGTATTAAGATGTGACACCACGTCCCGGTTATACGGCCTTGGAAAAGGAGCACCCCTGAAGAAACGTGGCTCATGCCAGCATTTCCAGCGACAAGCTGAACTGTTTCGAAAGCATGATATATCAACAGAACAGTTTGTAATGGCAGGGGAGAGAGAGCGCTTGGGTGTCTCTACAATGACAAACTAGAAGACAGTCTGGATTCTCTGGGGTATAGACGGTTCTGTGAGGTGGCAGTAAAGAGTTTGCACATTCAACCACATACCTAACTCCGGCATCAGCAGCAAAGCGCTATCACAGCATGCGGAGTGGATGGGTGTAAGCCACTTGACACCAGAAGATTGGGGATGGAAGATGTGCGACGGTGATCTTGTTGCCGACATAACAGACCTGCCTCCAGCACCGGAAGTCCTGTAATCAGCTGTAACTGCTCTACAGATTGCAGTACTGCAAGGTACACATGCCACAAGAAAAACTTTGTATATTCCCTGCATGTGGTCAATGCCGGGGCTCTGGTTGCTCGAACCCAGTCTTGGGTAACGCCAGTGATGATGAGGAATACGATGAGTAGTCGTGCGTTTGTTGATTTCAGAGACAAAATCAAAACTAGTCTTTATTAACATAATGACCATTTTAATTTATGACTTCATGATATACAAATGCTAGTTCTGTATTCAACAAAGACGTAGTCAAAACTGTTTTGAAAGTTGCAGTAATTAGCGCAACATGTTGCCACATACTTGTTGTATAACATAAATGTACACAATTCGGCGATTATTCCTGAATTAAGCTTTTGGGCTAGGTTAACACGCTATTGTGTTTTGACATTACACGAACGGTTCAGTATAATTAGTACATTTAATGTTATCCTACTAAATGTATTTGTGTTATGTTGTGTGTACGGCTGTTGCTGACGACAACAGCATGCTTATATACAAAGAGTAGTCATGTTATATGGGAGATAATTCGGCGATTTATCTCAGTTAAGCCTTTCAGCTAGATTCACAAGTGTATATTTGACCTTATATCAATTGTTTGTTATACTCGGTGTTCCCCAATGAGATATATTTGGATTATGTTACCTACACAACTGATGCTCATGACAGTAGCACACTTATATACAGAGTACAATCAAATAATTTAGGAGTGACGATTTAACTATAATTAAGCCTTCGGGCTAGATTAATGCATCTATGTTTTGACCTTACATCAATGGTTCATTACAATCATTATTATGAACATTGTTCCACTATTAATTGTATTTGTGTTATGTTCCATAGACGATTGATGTTCATGATAATGACGTACTTATATGCAGAGAATAATCATGCTATATGAAAGACAAACTGGAGATGTAAGTCCAACTAGTCAAGCAATTTCTGTGATACGAAGAAATATTTTCATAGAAAAAATTATTCAATATTAAAATAGTTTAATGTCTATATATGTTGTTATGGTTTCTGATCATATGTGCATATCTATGAACACCCATTTTAATAGTTTGGGGTTTACAGAAACATTATTATGTTCATTCTTTTTTCCGATAGTAAAATCGTGACGAAATCGCGCAGGAAAAAGCTACTGAGGGGCCACCAACATGTGGGTAATTTTAACAATGTTCTCCAATTTTTAGAAGCGAAGACTTTTGATATGTTATCTAGGATATACGTCTGCTATAAAAACTGCAAAAATTGCTTCTGTTGCAATTTGTTCCAATATGACCCTATTTTGGCCATAAAAGTCCTGGACTACTAAGACTAAGTCTAAGCCAGTCACCATATCATACGGCACATCTGCCAGAGATTCCGTCAGAGACTGTGACAACGAGCATAATATTTGATATGTATTGTATTTGGTTACGTAGGATTTTGTTAATAAGCTGTTATTTCGACAATACATAATATAGAGAGTAGATGATGTGAGGGTGCGAAATGACAAGTACCATTGGTTTGGCAGTAGGCCCCTGTTGTCGTGTTGATCGTGCAAGTAACCTAATCAGGGAGCATCAGTAATTTCGTTCAACAGAACGTCAAACACGGGAGTATTATATTGGTGATCATAATTATTAAAACAGTGTCTTGTGACTTACATTTTGATACTATTATTGCAGAATGTTGTTGATTTGCATTGTAGTTTTTAAATAATTAAGATTTTTTATATGACAACCAAGATGTTGATGATGATTTTTTTTAAATGTAAACGTTTAAATACATAACAGCTAGAGTACACCATATATAAGGATTACACAAGAAAATGCTCGCACTTGTTTCTATTTTGGTCCTTGGTGCCTGGCTATAGTCTATGCAATTGGTATCCTGTGATACCTTTCAACTAACATATGCCAGCTATTCTTGTGTATTTACCAGTATGTGTATATATTCTCACCACAGCAATATATGAATGCATAATACGTAACTTGAATTATGATGTCACACAGGCCACACTGCAACCCAATAATGGGAATGAGAGGAGGCAGAAGAGGGGCTAAGGCGGTCACCTGGGTCATGCAGACACAGGGTGGATACACAGTCTGCGGGAGGCCCACATTTGATCAATCCAGGTAAATTCAAATTTATAACAATCAACCACGTATCAATTATTAACAAATTTTAATATGCACAATAAATTATATATTTGTTTTCATACACATTTTAATAATAACAGGATCTCGGACTAGATTCTACAGCCATGCAGCATGCTGCAAATTAATGATATGTCATGTGAATGTCCATCGAGTGATCCCAATAATTGTGTCGTGTGTTGCATCTGTGACAGATTCCCCAGTGCCGATGGGGTGTACACTGGCTTCCAGGTCAGTCGGTTAGCTTGACTGACTAAAAACCAATGTACAATGCAGGTTGCTCGACATACGAATATGGTGACCCCTGACTAGCTCTGCAGTTGGTGATGGAACGATGGGTGCCAGGTTCTGGCAGATATAGCATGAGTGTTCGGGCAATAACTCTTGACGCTGTGATACAGGTTCAGTGTCGAGCATTTTCGGTTTGGGTATCGATGACATCACTGTATATGTTCGCTGTCTTCGATGGTACTGCATACCAGCTGTACAGGAGACAAAGTGACAATTAGCATGGCTCTTACATATATAATATTTTATATGTGATGACAGATCTATGAAAAGTCAATAATACACGGTATTTGTATTCAATTCAACTTTAACTTTAAGCAGTGTCCATGAAAAAATACATCAATTATCCTGCATTGTTACAGTGGTAGGGTTTCATTGTCTTTGTGTTGCTGATAGTCAGTGGCAGCCAGCTGAGTTCGTGCAACGTACACCAGGTATTTGTTATGTACAACACAAGTTTGTGATCAAGTGATGTTATTGAAAGCCTTTTCACATTTTTCAACAACAATCTGTTGATACAATGACAGCGGCATTTTACTTGTTTAAGTTCTCTATGTATCATGAGGACTGTTATTATACTGTTCATGCCACGTTTCATATTTCTAAATTATTCTTTATATCACTGGTTTATATTTTCACAAATAATTTACATTACATTTTCACTTCGTATGATGATTATACACCTGTATAAATAACACTTGAGCAAAGTTAGTTCTGATATGGTGTATCACCATCTCGACTTATGTGGGAAGCATTCAGCCACACTGAAATTAATATGCGAAGACTATTCATACACAAATATCCACCGCTGTCTGTAGCTGGAACTCTTCAAACAGCTGAGTAAACCTGAGCAACGTAGCATGTAATGATTATACATGTAATTCTCAGTCACGTGGCGATGACCCTGACTTGTCTAGTCACTATTATGCGCGAGTTGTAAACATACCAAGCATTGCATAAACTAAAAAAATCGAATTTTATATCATATTGATGTTTTTTTAACAAAGAATCATACATTATGATTCTTTGTTAAAAATCAATTATGATTCATAATAATTATAGTCTGGAGTGGTGATATTGGAAGACGCCATAACTTCAGCTTATTATTATCACCAAAACTGGGGCACAGTTCAAAAGGTCTAAGAGGACACAACGCGTGGGCCCATTATAAAAGATCTGCAGACACGCCAAATTCCTAAGGTCTAGGGGCACGTGCCCCCAGGCCCGCCTGGATCCGCCCATGACATACTTGTTTATTGCTTGTATTTATAATTTTGATAACAGGTTTGGTGACAGAGTAACCACATTTGACAACACTCGTTTACCCGAATGTGAAGAGCTTTGACGCATACATATACATGTGGTGTTGACACACCTAGAGCTCTGAAACTATGGTACATGTATTAATAGTCAGCACTGATTGTTTCTTACAATAATCATTTTAATGTACGTGTAAAAGTTGCAATGCAATGAACAACCACCTACCAAGTGCAACCAATGCCAACGGTCATAAGCTATTTATATATATATATATATATATATATATATATTATATATATATATATATATATATATATATATACATGTTATGGGCATTAATTTTCACAGTATTGAGGGGTGCTGGTTTTCTGAACATAACAAAAACTCACAGAAGGGGCAATCAAAAAACCAGGTGAAACTACTGGAGTATTATTTTCCTTGTAAATAATTAAATACCAATACTACACACAATTACAATTGAATTCAAATTAAATTATGAAATGTCCAATAACAGTAATTTTTGATATAAAAGTAATAGATTAGTTAAATTACTATTACATTATGGTCTTGTATATATATTGTTATCAATGTTCTGAATAAACGTTCATTCATTCATTCATTCATTAGTAAATTATGTACATATTGTTTTTGTTCAATCTATTACTATTGGTTCAATTCTTGTAATCGTTATGGATCATTTATAATGTATTTACACTATTACTGTTATGCCAAGCCTACTTAGGCTACTAGCCTACTACCATATACGACATAGACATAATATTGTCACTATCATTGACATAGGTATATACAATAGCGTCGTACTGTTAGCTGATATTACTATATTTATTAGTCTATAGTAAACAGGGCCCAGCCAAGCCGCCATTGACATTGGCTATGAATAAAGGGTAAACAATCAAATAGATTTAGTACAAGCAACATTAATATGTATACTCATACGCCAATATATATTTGATTATAGCTGAATAATCCGAAATTACTAACCTGTCTGGAAGAACCTTTGCGTACGCTGCATCTCATCTGTTGACGTTGTGACTGTCCCAACGGCACGGGCAACGGCCCACGGCCATAGTCCACTGGAACTGTCGCCAACTCCTCCTGTTTACTTTGTTTCGTTCCATAGTCGTTCCCAAATAGAATCTTTGTCTGTCTAATTTATTCCATTTTGCCGTGTCGGTGGCATATATTCGTGGACGTCCACTCATTGCCTAAACTCGGAATTCCATAACATAAACAGCGCCAAAGGTTGGGGTCAAAGGTCAATATCGCCCATAATTCGCGATCACGAGAAGACAACAACGCGATTCCACGCAAAATTCAATGTGAATACTTAGATAAAATCGAAGCAAAAAACAAGATTCGGTTTTTACAAAAAACGAAAGAGTTCGCAATTTTTCTATTACTTTAAAAAAAAGAACTAACACGTATGCATAAACGAACTAGGATATCATTGGGGAGTACTTGATGCCTGTGTTTTTGTGAAATTACTAAGAAACGCGAGGAGCAAAACAATTGAATTGTTTGGGTACTTTTAGTGAATTAAAGCTAATTATTATTTTGTGGGCATTGTAAAACGAGGGATATGCGCCACACTTTAAAACTATCTTGCAAGACAAAGAACCTATCAACCAAATATAGCTGGAAGGTTTTGTTTTTTGTCCAATTAATGACTATAGTTCTTTGGATGTTTAGCTATGTTCGGCGTCTATGTGGGTGCAGGTGTTGGTTTTCTTGTCAGATCCATTTTGCATCGTATAAGGAAGGGGTAGCCTATTTTAATAAACATATTACGAAATAATTGTTGCCATAACAAATAAATTACTACTACTATGTAATCCAATGAACTAACTTCGGGTAATAATGCCAGTAGTATATCACGTTGATTATGAGTGACGCTGGCGCGGCGCCAGAACGTAAAAGTAGTTCCGGCTTCTCATGTTAAAAGATAGTAAAGTAGTTCCGGTTCCTGCGATTGCTTCGACGGATAATCCAACGAATAACGGATTTGTACCCCATGTTAATTTCCGCGAATGTAGGTCCCGGAGGGTCTTTCTGGATGCCTATTTATCTGAAGTACTGTATACGAAATGTAGAATACATACAGGACGATGTCATAGCAGAAAATAAAGCCTCGTTTATCGAACAGGGCCACCATCTTGGAATTAGACCCTTGCTATTATTTCCGTGCGATAGTGCTTAAATCCGTGCCTTTTATGTAGTGATCCTTAAAATGAATCACGTATGTTATTAAATAGGTCAATCATGTCATGAAATAGGTTATTTCACATACTGACAGATATATATATTTATAAAACCTACGTATAGCTCACAATGATTATAAAATCGGAACTTCTCTGCTAATTTGGTTAAACTGGCGGCTATCTGCGTAGGTACGATATTTATGTTTACATCACGTGCTTTTTGATTTGTTCATGCAAAAAGGCGGGACATGACGTCATTAATAAATACGCGTGGTAATTCAATCAAACCGGTAGTAATTAGGTTGTCAGGCATTCGGAACTTGCGCGTATATAAATAATCTCTTTCAATGAAGTCATTAAATAAGAACGCATGGTAAATGGATCTAACTGGTAGTAATTCAGTTATCAAACATTTGGAACTTGCTGTAGCATTTCTGCTATTTATATTTTTATAATGTATTTCCTGGTCATTTTTGCCTCGTCATTTTGTTAGGCAAGAGTTACGTAATGAACTAGCGCAGGTGTTCAGGTGTGCCCACTGACGCGCGGTACGCGAGGTTATACTTAGCCTTTAATTAAGTTGCATGCCCTCTGAAGCATGGTAAACGAGGTTATAATTAGCCTTTAATTAACTGGCGTCGTCGGGAACGAATACATTATAGTTATAAGGGTGTTTTTATGATGCATGAATTAAATAAGGCTCATTATCGCATTCTTGTTGATTTCATTGGTCCAATCCGGTCGTGTGTTTTACCTTTTGGACTAGGTATTTGGGCAGGTAGGAAATAGGATCTTTGGCAGAGATCGGGCACATGTGAATTTGGAAGAGATAACGGCGCTGTAATTGCGCGGTGTCACCCCGGTCCCTAGAAGGGTCTTGCAAAGATCGGAGCACGAGATACATTTAAAAGAGATACAGGGCTGTAATGGCGAGTTACCACGCTGATTCCTAGAGGTAGGCAGTGTGAAATTTAGAAAATACAGGGCTGTATCACGAGTCGCCTCCCTGATGGCTAGAGGTAGGCAATGTGACATTTAGAAGAGATACGGGGCTGTAATGGCGAAGTGTTACCCCGGTGCCTAGAGGTAGGCAAAGTAAGAACGTGTTACGTTGTGTGGGAACCATATAGGTGGTGTTCCCATTACAACAGTTTACATGTGGAGACGTCTGCAAGAGTGCAGACCGGGGTATCTACATAGCGGAGAAGGATAGCGAACGGCCAACGACAGCTCTTGGGTAGCGGGCCGAGAAAGGCGCGGACGTAGCGAGCAAGTGGCGAAGATACGTGTCGAACGCGTGTTGAAGATTCGTGGCGGGCGAAGCTTAGCGCGAATGGGTTTCGTCGGCAGACCAACGAAACGAGATGCGACGTCGCGAAGCGAGACAGCCGTGTCAACGTGACCGGGTGAGCGCATGGCGGCGATTGGAGTGGTGGACAGCCGGAAGGACACTTCCGGCAAACGGTCGGCCGATCCGGGTCAGCGTCGAACGGTCATCGTGTGATCTCATGTGATCTCGTGACGAACTAGCCTAGTTAATGAGCTAATCGAGCGTGAGAAACGAACATTCGTACGACTATACGGTGAGACCTTATGTAGAGAAGTAACAATTCAATATTATATCTTGCTGTTAAAACCGACTAGTCTACTGTGAACTAGCTATATGTTATATGTGATTAACATATTGTCTCACTGTATTCTGGGAATAATATAGATTCCCGATCTAGTAAAAATTCTGGTAAAACTGGTAAAAATTATGTTATCAGGCATTCGGAACTTGCCCGTATGTAAATAATCTCATCCAATGACGTTAGTAAATAAGTACGCGTAGTAAATTGGTCAAACGGATAGTGATTCGGTTGTCAGGCATTCGGAACTTGCATGTATAGAAATAATATCAATTAATAACGTCATTAAATAAGTACGCGTCGAAATTAGATCCAATTGGTAGTGATTCGGTTAGTAGTTATGTTATTAATAGCACACGTGAACTCTTTCCTGGACATTCGTGAACTGTTTCATGAACATACGTGAACTGATTCCTGGTCATGTAACATTCTTTGGGACATCTTTATCAACAAAATCAAGGTCTCCCTATCTTTTAACATTTATCAATGCTATAGTCTCTACATACGACAGTTGGTTGGGTGGTTGCAAACTGGCTTGAATTGGTATTCGCTGTGCAAGTCCTATCTACTGTAGTCTGTACGTATAGTTTCTACTCTGCAGTCCGTACGTGTAGTTTCTCCTCTGAAGTCCGTGCTTATTCGGTACGCTCAAGTAACCTTTCGGCACGTTCACGTACCCTTTATTCCTATATAAATGCGGCGCTCTGTCAGTCGGATCGTTATTCATGTTACCACGACACCACGGCTAACATCAAGTTGAAGACACCCAACTACCACATTCCTGTGGCCTTCAGCGATAACGACCTAGACGAACCGTGTTGCCGAACGTTCGATGTATCTGGAAGCCGACCACAGTCACTCTCTGTCAGCCGACCACAGTCACCGTGAAGCATCTACGCACCGAACCACCCTCGCGATGCAGCAGACTCGAGCGATGAGGACTAGCCGAAGAGCCGACTGATCATTCCAGTGACCAGCCGCCTTTCCCAGCCGTCGGAACCTGAGGTCGTGGACGTGACAACTGTAGAACCGAGGGTAAACGCCGACGCCATTATCAAGATCAGGTGTCTCCTTATCGACACAATACGCTAGCATACTCCCTTCTACATCGGGTGCAGGTACTGCAAGAAGCGTATGATTGTTGACGATAGGGGTAATTTGTTATGCGAACGACGTGGCCTCTGACATCTATTTCGCGGTTCAAATGTGCTTTGTCGGGACAGCGACGGGTCAATGTATATGGTTGACTTTATTCGATCGGTGAATGGTTAATACCGACACGTTTGCTGTTATGGAATCAATCAATGCAGACTTACAAATTGAACTCTTTGGCGGGAACTCTTGTGTCCCTCACCAAAAAGAAAACTCGACGAGGTACCTACACAAACCACAACGTCACACACTTAGAGGTGGTACATGAGAGTCGTTACCCTGTGTCAGCCTCTCTCTGCTGCCATCCCTGCCGATGTCACAACTTCCGCCGACACCGCCAATGTTACAACTTCTGCTTCTGACGATGTCACAACTTCCTGCCGCCTCTGGTCCGAACTTTACCATTGACTTTCCCGCGGCAGAAGTGAAGAAGGCCCTTGCACGTCACACAGCACGTAGCGTTGTTGAATTCTCAAGACGACAATGCCCCGGTTCTGCGATAGACGATCCTAGTAAATTTAATCTCGATTGCATGTTATCTGATGAAATTCTAATTTACATGCAGTATAAAGAGGCTGTTTATGACATTAATTAAACTGGTTGACTGTTTTGTTAGACCTAGTTTTTAAACTATCCGACCTATCATCCGAACAACTGTGTAGTGTCAAGATTTGGTTGCAAGACTCAGTTTCGGATCAGTGGCGAAACACTATGAAAGAAATGGTTCTAACAGTAATGGAGAATGACCTGAACATAACTCTGTCTTGTGTTTTAATGGGGGCATTGAGGACATTAATTCAATCACAGTGGTTGCAGACTAGTTGAGTGTTTTACAACAGGCAAGTTCTAAACTATCCGACACGACATACAAACAACTGTGTACTATCAAGAGTTCGTTGCAAGACTGCATCAGAGCAGTCCGAAACAATGTCCAGTCTCTGGTTCTTACAGTAATGGAGGGTAACCTATAAATAACTTTCTGTTATGTCGCACATGAATAAAATCTACCAAAATATCTTGTGTCATTGCGAGTGTCATGAAACAAACTTAGACCAACGAGTTGCACGAACCAAACTAAAACCAACGAGTTGCATGAACCAAACTTTAAACCAGTGAGCTTCAAGAACCAAAATTGGAATGAGTGCACGAATCAAACTTAGACTAGCGACTTCCATGAACCAAACTTAGGTAAGCGAGGTGCCATCAACCAAATTTAGACCAGTGAGCTCCAAGGACCAAAATTAGACCAACGAGTTGCACGAACCAAACATAGACCAGCGAGTGTTATGAACCAAAAACTTAGATCAACGAGTTGCACGAACCTATCTTGGACTAGCGGATTCCATGAAACAAACTTAGACTATCGAGTTGCACAAACCAAATATATACCAGATAGTTGCACGAAGCAAACTTAGACCAGCGACATACATCCAAACTTAGACCAACGAGTGTCACGAACCAAACTTACTAGGGAATTGGGCATGAAATTCACCTAGATACAGAGGTCAATTCACCGATTCACCTAGATACAGAGGTCAATTCAGCAAATTCACCTGGTTGGGTGTTGAACCAAACATAAATATTACACTTATGTTTACCCCCTTTCCTCTAACACTTATGAGTATTTTCGGTTCACATGTTAAAACTGTTTATTTTGTAATAACGCGATGTGCAATTGTTTTAAGTTGTTGTTGGGAGTAAATTACTTACTTACTTTATTCAGCAAATTCACCTAGATATACTGATATAGGTCAATTCAGGAAATTCACTTAGAGAGGTCAATTGATCAAATTCACCTAGATACAGAGGTAAATTCAGCAAATTTACCTAGATACAGAGGTCAATTCAGCAAATCCACGTAGATACAGAGGTCACCTTGATACAGAGGTCAATTCAGCAAACTCTCCTAGATACAGAGTTCATTTCAGGAAATTCACCTTGACACAGAGGTCAATTCAGGGAATTCACGTAGATACAGAGGTCAATTCAGCTAATTCACCTAGGTACAGAGGTTAATTCAGCAAAAGGGCGCTACGCTGGAAGTGTCGTCATAATAGTCGCGAGATTAATCCCCAACATTTTCTGTATCTAACCCTATATATATTAATTTTAGCCAGAAGATAGCGAGTTTTTTATTTAACCTGTAACGCTAACCCTAATCTAACCTTAAACATAACTGTGTTTTAACATGTAAACCTAACCCTAAGGCTAACACTGCGTCTAATCCTAACCCTAACTTTGTTTTATTCTGCAACCCTAAACTTAAGTCTAACACAATCCCTAGTTTGTAAGTGTCTTTGCAAATGTTTAAGTGTAAGTTTGCAAGACTGGTTGCGAGTATGTTGTAAGTTTGTAAGTATACGTTTGCAACTTTGTAAGTTTTATAAATGTGTTTATAGGTTTGTTTGCATGTTTGTGAGTGTACGTTTGTGACTTTGCAGGATTAAAAGTTTGTTTGTAAATGTGTTTGCAAGTTTGTTAGTGAAATTTTGCGAGTTTGTAAGTTTAACAAGTGTGTATATGGGTTGTCTGCGAGTTTGTCAGTGAAAGTTTGCGACTTTGCAAGTTTTACAAGTGTGTTTGTAGGTTTGTTTGCGAGTTTGTCAGTGTACGTTTGCGATTTTGTAAGTTTAAATGTATGGTTGTAAATAAATTAGAAAGTTTGTAAATGTATGTTTGCAACTTTTGTAAGTTTTACAAGTGTGTTTGTATGTTTGTTTGGAAGTGTGTAAGTGTAAAGTTGGGTATATGTAAGTTTAACACTATATTTGTAAGGTTGCTTGCTAGTTTATAAGTGTAAATTTGCAACTTTGTCAGTTTAAACGTGTGTCCGTAAGTTTGTTTGTAAGTTTTTTTAGTGTAATTGTGCGACTTTGTAAGTTTTAGAAGTGTTTTTATAGGTTAGTTTGCGAAATTGTCAGTGTAAGCATGCGACTTTGCAAGTTTACAAGTGTGTTTATAGGTTTGTTTGAAAGTGTGTAGGTAAGTTTGCGTCTTTGTAAGTTTAAAAGTGTGTCTGTAAGTTTGTTTGCACTGTATCTTGGTGAATTTGTTGAGCTGACCTTTGTATCTAGGTGAATTTGCTGAATTGACCTCTGTATCTAGGTGAATTTGCTGAATTGATCTCTGTATCTAGGTGAATTTCAAGCCCTAGTCCCAATTCCCTGAAGTTACCTCTGTATCTAAGTGAATTTGCTGAATTGACCTGTGTACTTAGGTGAATTCCATGCCAAGTCCCAATTTCCTGAATTGACCTCTGTAACAAGGTGAATTTGTTGAATTGAATTCTGTATCTAGGTGAGTTTCATGCCCCAGTCCCTAATAAGTTTGGTTCGTGACACTCATTGATCTAAGTGTTTGGTTCATGACACTCGCTGGTCTAAGTTTGGTTCGTGTAAGTCGCTGGTCTAAGTTTGGTTCTTGCAAGTCGGTGGTATATTGTTCGTGCAACTATCTGGTCTAAACTTGGTTTGTGCAACTCACTAGTCTAAGTTTGGTTTATGGAATTCGCTTGTCTACGTCTGGTTCGTGCAAATCGTTGATCATTCATGACACTCGCTCGTCTAAGTTTGGTTCGTGGAATTCGCTGGTCTAAGTTTGGTTCGTGCAACTAGCTGGTCTTAGTTTGGTTCGTGCAACTGGCTAGTCTAAGTTTGGTTTATGGAACTCACTAGTCGAAGTTTGGTTCATGGCACCTCGCTTGTCTAAGTTTTGTTAGTGCAACTCGTTGGTTTACGTTTGGTTCATGCAACTCGTTGGTGTAAGTTTGGTACATGACATTCTCAAAGACACAAGATAAGGTTTGTACATTTTATGCGTGTACAACACAAAAGAAAGTTATTTACAGGTCACTCTCCATTACTGCAAGAACCGGAGACTGGTAATAGTTTCAGACTGCTCTGATACCGAGTCTTGCAACCAACTCTTGATAGTACACAATCGTTCGAATATCACGACGGATAGCTTGAAACCTGACTGGTGTAAAACACTCAACCAGTCTTTAACCACTGTGATTGAATTAATGTCCCCAATTGGTTCATCAAAGCACAAGCCAGAGTTATTTACAGGTCACACTCCACTACTGTCAAAACAATTTGTTTCACAGTGTTTCGCAACGGTTCCAAAACGGAGTCTTGCAACCAAGTCTTGATACTACACATTTGTTCGGATGTCAGGTCAGTCAACCAGGTTTTAGTCACTGCGGTTGAATTAATGTCAAAAACAGCCTCGTCATAGTGCTTGTAAATTAGAATTTCATCAGATAACATACACTCGTGATGAAATTGACTAGAATCGTCTATCTTAGAACTGGAGTTTCGTTTTGAGAGTTTAACGACGTGCTATGTGACGTGCAAACGTCTTCTTCATTTTTGCCGCGGGAAAGTCAGTCGTAAAGTTCGGACCAGCGGCGGCAGGAGCGGAAGTTATGATATCATCAGGAGTAGAAGTTGTGACATCAGCGGTGTCGGCGGAAGTTGTAACATCGGCAGGGATGGCAGCAGACGGAGGGTGAAAAAGGTGTGTGACGTTGTGGTTTGTGTAGTTACTTAGTCGAGTTTTCTTTATGATGACCCCTATCTTTTACAATGATACCCTTCTTGTAGTATCTGCACCCGATGTAGAAGGGAGTATGCTGGCGTACTTTGTCGAGACCTCTTATCCTTATTAAGATACGAGTCGACGCTTACCTTGCTTCTAGAGTTGCCACGTCCACGACCTCTGGTTCCCTCGGCTGGGAAGGGCGGTTGGTCACCGGAATGATCGGTCAGCTCGTTCTCATCGTTCGAATCTGCTGCATCGCGAGGGCGGTCCGGTGCGTATATGCTTGACGGTGACTGTGTTGGTTGTCGGCTTCCAGATACCTCAAACGGTCGGCAACACGGTTAATCTACGTCGCTGTCGTTGAAGGCCGCTGGAGTGTGGTTGTTCGGTGTCTTCAACGTGATGTTAGCCGTGGTGTCGTCGTGATACGAATGACGATTAAATTGACTGAGCGCCGCATTTACATAGGAATAAAGGGCACGTGAGCGTTCCGAAAGGTCACCTGAGCATGCCGAATAACACGGACTGCAGAGTAGAAACTACACGAACAGACTGTTGAGTAGATGAGACTTGCATAGCGAATACCAATTCAAACCAGTTTGCAACCACCTAACCAAATGAGGTAAGCGCAAATGTCGTATATAAAGACTATAGCATTGATCAATGTTAAAAGAAGGGATACCTTGATTTTGTTGATAAATATGACTCAAAGAATGGTACTTGTCCAGGATTCAGTTCACGTATGTTCAGGAAACAGTTCACGTATGTCCAGGAAAGAATTCACGTGTGCTATTAATGACAGAACTGCTCACCGAACTACTACCGGTTGGAACTAATTTTCACGCTTACTTATTTAATTACGTCATTGAAAGATATTATTTACATATGCGCAAGTTCCGAATGCCTGAAAACGTAATCACTACCGGTTTGACCGAATTACCACGCATATTTATTTAATGACGCCATTTTCACAGAATTCCCGCCATTTTCACCAGTTTCGTGCCATTTTCCATGACCAAATCAAAATTGTATGCAAGCACGTGATGTAAAAATAAATATCGTACCTACGCAGATAGCTGCCACTTTCACCAATTTAGCAGAGAAGTTCCGATTTTATAATCATTGTGAGCTATACGTAGGTTTTAAAAATATGTATGGATCTGTCAGTATGTGAAATAACCTATTCCATGACATGATTGACCTATTTCATAACATCTATGATCTATTTTTTATAGATCACCACATAAAACGCACGGATTTAAGAATTACCGCATGGAAATAATAGCAAGGGTCTAATTACAAGGTGGTCGCCCTGTTCGAAAATACGAGGCTTTAGGTTCTGCCTTAACGTCGTTCTATATGTATTCTACATTTCGTATGCAGTACTTCAGATACATAGGCATCCGTTGAATTTATAATGCTTTGATTATAATTTACGCCTTGTACTAACACCACGTTTTAGACACGTCGTCATCAGTCAAATAAGGACTCGGTCCTTAGGCTAAGATTTGGCCTACGGGCCAAAACTACCGATAGGTGGCACCACCTTCTACCTTTGGACGTTGTAGTGAGCCTCTACGGTAAATAGAATGAGGCTTCATAAAATGGTGAAACAGTAGTGGTTGAATTCGCGCCTTATATTTTTTTATTGTAGCCCATGAGTGAAACATGTGAAAAGGCTACAATGAAATTGTGCATATTAAGAGATTGGAATTTCTCAAAAAGACCCTGCGGGACCTAAATTAACGGAAATTCCTATCTTTTAACATGGGATTTAGCCTCTATCTTTTTACATGGGGTACAAATCCGTTATCCGTTGGATTATCCGTCAAAGCAATTGGAGGAACCGGAACTACTTTCATAAATTTTAACATGGGAAGCCGGAACTACTGTTATGATCTTGCACCGCGCCAGCGTCCCTCGTAATCAACGCGACATACTACTGGCACTATTACCCGAAACTATTTCATTGGGTGATATAGTAGTAGTAATTTATATTATTGTCAATTAATTCATATTAATGCGTAGTACTAGTGCCTTTTTGTTAGAACAGTACCCAGTAAGGCACAATCATAACTCTATTACAAATAACATTTTGTTTGCTATTGTGACATCCATTGACATCTCTTCTTTCTTGCTTGGCAACTGCCAAACCTTTGTGGGTGCAAGTATTAACTTTCTGATAAAGCATTTCTCATCTTTGAAAAAAATGCAAACAATCCTCTTTGGTGTGCACAGCTAAGATTCTTAATTTCTGTGATCAATTCATTAGTTACACGTTTTGAATATTATAAAGGTACAATTGCAACAACAGAAGAGTAAACTAGTATGAACTGGAAAAGCTGGAAACACTGCAGGCAGATATGATAATTAAACTGACCTGGTGTTACTTTCAGTGCATGACGGGAAAGTGGATTGCATCTGGTAATGCATATGTTGGTAAGGTATGGCAGCACCGAGCACGCCGAATGTGTAGTTCAAGTTCTCACTGGCCAACAAAGAACATTATGATATGTACAGAAGATAACACTAATATAATATATAATATATATTTACTGGAAGACTCCCAAAAGACATCCTTTAAAGAGATGGCCATTGGAAAGAGAGCTGTAGGACGTCTCCATCTGCGCTTAGGGAAACAAGACTAGAAGGGACTAAACATGAACGTTGCCAACTGAGAGTAGCTTGCTGGAGACCGATCCATATAGAAGGAGGAATTAAGCAGGGGACTCAGAAGCGGAGAGTGGAGTATCCACATGCCAGCAGAAGAAAAACGCAGCCGCAGGAAAAACAGTCAAGCTGAAGATGGAGCAGAGACTACATTAAATTACAGCAGAGGGTACACGGAATGTCACTCACGAATCGGCTTCTGTAGCCACAACAGACGCTGCTCTACCAACTGATCATCAACACCACGGCACAGATCCACGGTATCACGTGACTGCGGGATGCCTACTATTCAATAATTATAAATAGTAGGTTAAATAGTTTAAACAGCTAACAATATCATTGGTTTTGATTCCCAATCATAAACATGTTATCTGTTCGATGACATAAAGCCAAAATACCTAACAGAAAGTCAACTGAATAATGTGCATGTTACATGTATGGTATCAAAATAAATAAGCTAGCAAAACATGAAGAACTCCAAACACTTCTAAAACATGAACTTCTACGGTCGCTAGCACCCTCACGGCTCGTCCTATCCCGACGATCTTGGTATTATTTGAAAGGATGCACTTTCTGTTATTCTACCGTCATCTAGATTTCCGGTAACCGTTTACAGAAAAACCTATAAACGGACCTACAATCGTGACATTTTCAGTATTCTGAACGGTTCCGAACGCTGTTTGCGGCGGGTACTCAGTACACTAATCGTCCGATTGTGGCGCTGTTTTCTCATTTGCATTTCACGCACTTCACCATTTCTTGACGTCGTAACTTGTAAGCTGCGGCCACTTTTAAACTGCTGCGACACCGACGTGCTTTGAAGGCAGCGAAACCGATATAGCTCTACGTCGGCGTCACATCACTATAACCAAAAATAGATAAGCGAACGAAAAATTAACAACTCGGAACACGTCCAAAACAAGAAATTCTACGGTCACTAGCACCCTCATGGCTCGTCCTGTCCCGACGATTTTGGCATAATTTGAAAGGATGCACTTTTTGTTTTTCTAGCGTCAATTATATTTCCCGGTAACCGATCATAGAACACCAATAAACGGACCTATAATCGTGCCGTTTTCGGTGTTCTGTACGGTTCCGAACGATGTTGTCGGCGGGTACTCAGTACAATAAACTTCCGATTGCGGCGCTGTTTTCCTCATTTGCATAGGTTCAGACATGCACACTTCACCATTTCTTGATTTCATGTTATAAGCTCCACCCACTTTTAAACTGCAACGAAACTGGTGTGCTTTGATAGCAGCATATCAACGTCGGCGAAAATTCGTTGATATACGTGATTGTGACGTCACGTCTACTTCGCGTATGTCATTTTAGCAGCCATTTCAAAGTGGGTGGAGCTTATACCATGAAATCAGACAGTGGTGCCTCAATCGGTAGATTGGTGAACTGTGTCGAAGAAACAACGTCGTTCGCAATGTCTGAGACACCGGAACCGGCACTATTTATATATGTTTGAATAGCAGAAATCGTAAGCTTTCAAACGATATCAAGATTGTTTGGATCGGACGAACCGTAATGCTACAATCAATCGTTCAAAAAAGCATTTTTGGGACGTGTTTTCAGTTGTTTTTCGCTCGCTTATCTATTTTTGCTATAACGTTTATCAACCAACGGAGACAAAGGGTCAAAGTTCGTTGCGTTGATTGGTTGATATACGTGATTGTGACGTGATTATGAAAGTTTAGCCGCCGTTTGAAAGTGAGTGTAGCTTTTAGCATGAAATCAGATATTTGTTTCTCAATCGGTATGTTGGTGAACTGTGTCGACGAACCAATATCGTTCGCAGTGTCTATTCCAGCGGAAATGACACGGATGTAGGTCCGTTTATAGTTAATTTTAGAAATATTGATCAGAACACCAATTATATGTTTGCATAAGAAAAAGCGTAAGCTTTCAAACAATATCAAGATTACTGGGATCGGACGTACCGTAATGGTAGTAGCAATCAATCAAATAGGCGTTTTGGGGACGTGTTTGGAGTCTTTAATTTTTCGTTCGCTTATCTTTTTTGGATGGTATGCACGTATACGATTGGTATCGAGCAACACATACAACAAGTTAAAATGATCCCAAAGAATGTGTTTTCGTATATAACCTACCCAAATGTATTTCACGATTTCTCCGACAAGTTCTTTATGAGTAATCAAAAGGAAAACATGATATAACTCTACCCCCAAAACACACCCTCATATATATATATATAAACATATTTATACATTTATGTGTGTGTATGTATGTATGTAAGCACATGCATATTCACACACATACACACGTTATGATCATATATATATATATATATATATATATATATATATATATATATATATATACATACACATAGTACAGAGTGGCTTTCCCACCACTACCGGCGGCGTCGCCAGGACCAACAGCGGCCGCAGTGCCAGCATCGCCAGCTCAACGACCGGCAGCCTCAGATCCAGATATACCTGCACCCTCGGCGCCAGCCCAACCACCGTCCCAGCTGGTAAGTGTTTATTAATTATTTCCATTTCACAATTTTTTGTATGTGTAATTATCTTAAGAGACGTATGAAAACACGACGTCTAATAACAATCCTTCGTACGTTTAGAAAGTCACCCGTCGGACTCCGCCGGCGCAACCTCTTGCAATTTGAAGCGCCACGTCGTGCGCGGCGGTTGTGGCTGCCCGAAGAGGACTACTAGGAGCCCGAGCTTGATGCGTTGATGGTTAGTTAAACATGATATTGCGTTACAAAACACTTTCGCCTAAAATGGCGGTTACTACACTCTATCCGCCAAAACGGTGGCTCCCTATGTACTTCCCGTCAAAACAACGGTTCCCCACTCATTTCCGCTAAAAGGTGTCTCCCACGCACTTGCGTCCCCGTATGTTTATTTTCGCTAAAATGACGACTTCCTAGACTTCCTATCAATATACTTCCGTCAAAATAGCATCCCCGACTATTTTTACTTCAGCTAAAATGGCGGTTCTTACCTTCTTCCTGCCGAAAATCTGTCTCCCTGTATATTTCCTTCAAAATGGCGTCCCCGTGTAAGTTTATTTCCGCCAAAATAGCGGGTCCCTACGCACTTCCATTAAAATGGCGTCCCCGTCTATGTTTACTACCGCTAAAATGAATGAAGTGAAGGTGCTACCGCACTTCGCCTGTTTATATGGCGGCGCCAGATGCCCTTCACAATGAAGGGTATCTGGCGCCGCCACATAAAAGAGGGGCGGTGCCAGAGGAAGACAGACAAGAAGCAGCGGCGGCAGGAACATATTGAATAAATAGTGGTAATTTGCTCATATTGTTTAAATTGTTTTCAGGCGCTGCTACAAATGAAATGCATCTCTTTACGTATTGTATACCATTATTAAAACGTAATTTATTTTAATTTTAGCTGCTACTACGAATCCGGTCTCTTTATGTTTTTTTACCATGGTTAAAAGTCAACTTGTCTTTATTTCAGCGCCAAGAAAAGGAGCACATCGCTGCTGCTGGTGTCCCTTCTACCTATACGAAACCTACGTCGGTGATCGAAGGCACTACGGTGAGTAATCTTTGAAGATATCGGGTATTATCACCGACCACGTCTCTATTCAGTGCACATATCAACTGAACATATCGACTACGATAAGATCGTAAAATATTGTAGTATTTTGTCTAACTTGTGTGTTTACTTAGTTGAATAGATTACTACATCTTTCACTGTCGATGTAAAGAACTACTTTCGTATTTGTTTTACTTTCATTAACTTAATTAACTTAACCTAACAAAGCACGTTCTATGTTCACCAAAAGGAAATTGTCCAATGTATGTAATTGGATACTAACCTCGTATTGTAAAAACATATTTTATTGCAGAAATCTCGAAAACGCCGACGGTTGCCGTCATCTGGCGTGACGCCAGCGCCTTCGTCACCTTCCCTGCCTTCACCACAACCCTCACCATTGTCTTCACCACTTAGATCCCCACCTCTGGAAGAAGATCTTATTGTACTACCCGAGGCGATTGAATTTGTACCATATGATTTGAATAATTCATCCACACCATTTTAAATTTAAGACTTAAGGAAACTGATTTAATTTGTTATCCTATGTTGTGGAATGTCTTTAACCGGCAGAATACTGCCTTTAAAATAAATTTGAGTTTCGGCTTTATTTTACATAATCGGAACACTAATGGACTTCGTTATTTTCTTCCTTCTTACAACGTTTCTGGCCGATATCTGGATGCGCTTCACTTAGTTCTAAACCATGATGATTTCGATTCTTTTAATTAATAATTACTAGGATATTTTAAATTGGGCCACCATTCAACGCCCTAATTCTGAGTGGACCTGTGAAGTGGTAACAAATGTTACCTTTTTCGTAAACATCATTCCTGATCACCATATCGGTTGCTCACATGTCAAACTTCCCGCCTACGTACGAAACAACCCAGGTTTGAATTGTTTAGTGAATGACTGTATTCTGTGTGACGCTGTCACAAGGGTTGAGTGATGCGCCTAGTGCTGTAGCGTAGTGTAGTGGTTGGTAGCTTGCTTCTGACCTCCCGCTTTCAGCTTCAGCCGCCAAATAACCTTATCCGATGTGAAAAGAAAGCCGAGTGCGTAAGTCTTTCCTCCTGTGCCTCCTTGCGACACCATATGGTAACTGGACACCTTGCGGCTCCAGGCCAAACCTGCATGGGATCTAGTGGTCCAGCCACGAAAAACCTTGGCGGAGCACCATGAGCCCGATATGTGCAGGGTGCAGGGCCCACCAGTGTGTGGACACGTCCCGACCCTCACAAATCATGTTCCAGCTATGGGGAAAATAATAAAGCAGAGGATGTGATGGACAGCATGTCGCCTCAGTTCCGGCGGCGGAAGATCCAGTTGTATGGACAACGACGGCGAGCACAGCTCAGTACGAGCTACTGTTCTTTGGAGTAAACCAAATGAAAAACCGGCAGAAGGCAATGGGAAACCACTGCTGTATCTTTCCCAAGACAATCATGACCCACAAAACCACAGAAGATAACGTTAGACAGAAAGGAAAACTAGAAAACATCAAACAAGAAGCGACAAGACTGAGGATAAATATAATGGGAATGTATGAAGTTAGATGGACAGGGGCAGGATTGATGACATCAGATAATAACACAATACTTTACTCAGGAGGCGATAAACATGAAAGAGGAGTTGGAATTCTGTTGGATGAAGAAAGAGCAAAATGCTTACTAGGATACTGGACCATATCGGATCGCATCCTCTTGGTGAAAATCAGTGTCAAACCATTTAACATTAACATCATACAAGCGTATGCACCAACCGCAGACAAATCTGATGAAGAGCACGATACATTTTATATTGATCTTGAATTAGCAAAATCACATTGCAAATCACAGGAGATTGTAATAGTTATGGGAGATTTTAATGCTAAAGTTAGTGGGGAAAGATGCGAAGACACAATTGGACCATATGGCCTGGGGAGCAGAAAAAGAGAGAGGAGATAAACTAATAGAGTGGGCAAAATCTCATGACATAATTGTAGAAAACACCTGGTTCCAACAACACCCAAGAAGACTTTGGACTTTGAAAAGTCCAGGAGACCATATACGGAACCAAATTGATTATGTCCTGGTCAGTAAAAGATTTAGAAATGCCCTACTGGTGGCAAATACCTTTCCCGGGGCAGACTGCGATTCCGACCATGTGCCAGTGCGAGCCAAGTTTCGACTGAAACTGAAGAAAAGAGCAACAAGGAACATGAAACTAGACATGAATATACTAAAATCAGATTCAGCGATCAAAGAGAAATTCAATGTAGCAGTATAAAACAGTTTCAAGATGTGGACGACCAATGGGAACAAATGAAGGGATCAATCACAAAGGCTGCAGAAGGCAATGTAGAAAAGCAAAGAAAAAATGGATGACTGACGATATTCTAAAGTTGATGGATGAAATGAGGAAAATTAAGCAATATCATGATGCATATGTAGCAATGAACAAGGATATAACGCCAAATGTAATCTAGCGAAAGAGGAATGGATTAATGAACAATGCAAAGAAATTGAACAGAAGAATAAGCACGACACAAAATCCATGCATGCTAGAATAAGAGAAATCACAGGGAAAAGAACATGCTCAGCTACAAGTTGCCTGAAATATAAAGAAGGAAACATAATAATGGATAAAGACAAAATATTCGAGAGATGGTCAGAATATACTGGTGAACTGTACGATGATGAAAGGGGTGAAAGACCATCAATTAAGAAGAACTTTGATGGTCCTCCTATATTGAAGGAAGAGGTTAAAAAAGCCATCAGATCAATGAAAAATGGAAAAGCTGCTGGACCAGATAATATTACCATTGAAATGACTGAGTGTTTAGCGGAATTTGGTATTGATATAGTAACATACTTCTTGAACAAAATATATGACAGCGGACGAATCTCAACTGATTTATCCAGATCCATTTTTGTAGCAATACCAAATAAACCAGGTGCGATTGAATGTGAACTACACCGTACAATTAGTCTCATGAGTCACTTCACCAAGATGTTGCTTAAAATTATTATGACCAGGATGAGAAACTAAATAAACGCGGAAATTGCTGAAGAACAATGTGGATTTGTAGAAGATAAAGGTACAAGTAATGCAATATACATCCTAAGAACACTGATTGAGAGAGCATTGGAAGTGCAATAAGATCTGTATGTATGTTTTATTGATTACACAAAGGCATTTGACAGAGTTCGTCATGAAGAAATCATATCAATGCTGGAGAGTTTGAACATTGATGGGAAAGATCTGAGAGTTGTGAGAAATCTGTATTGGGAACAAACAGCAGCAATAGAAAATGACATCAGTAAATTTCAAGAAATAAAACGTGGTGTAAAACAAGGGTGTGTCCTATCACCCGATCTCTTTTCACTATACAGTGAGATCATCTTACGCACATTAGATGATATGCCAGGCATTCAAGTAGGGGGATACAACATGAATTATTTACAATATGCAGACGGCACGGTACTGATTGCTGAGAACGAAATAGATCTACAACAGATGCTAGATACAGTAATAAGGGAAAGTGATAAAAAAGGTCTGTCCCTGAACAAAAAGAAAACAGAAATCATGGTCATCTCAAAGAAAAAGTACACTCCAACATGCAACATGGTAGCATATGGCACTTTTTGAAGCAAGTCCGAACGTCTAATTATCTGGGATCACTAATAACATCCGACGGTCGAAGCAACGATGAGTTCAAGAGAAGAATTGCTCAAGCCAAAACAGCTTTTCACCACATGGAAAACATTTTAACAAATACAAATATATCAATTGAAGTGAGAAAACGTTTATAGCAAAGCTAAGCAATTAAGTCAGCCAAAGCAAAAAGAAAGATCATCAACAAAGTTAGAACACAACAAGCACGGTTTATAGGCCATGTCATGAGAAAGAGAAAGTTAGAACAAATAGTAACAACAGGAAAGATAGAAAGAAAAAGATCCAGAGGACGCCAGAGAATAAAAATAATAGATAGTCTCTCAACATGGTGTGGAAGTAGCACAACAGAACCGCTACAAACTACACACGACCGTGCGGTTTGGAGGGCCATGATCGCCAACGCCTGTGACAGACATGGCAAATAGAAGAAGTAGAAGAAGTGAATGACTGCTACATAGCAAAACTCCCTACGTAGATAATCTTTTTTTTCTTTTTAATATATATGTATATGAATTACTCGATCACCACGACAACGAGAACTCTTTAGCGTGTCAGTTACTGAGACGTTGAACTTGTAAATTCATCGATACTTTAAATTTAAATCTTTTCGATACACATTTTTGTTGTTTTCACGATCTTTAAAGCATACACACGTTTTTTTAAATGTATAAAATGTAACAAACTTTGGTATACAGAGTTTTTTATTAAAAAGAAATCAGGAATCTTGCGAAGTGGAGGTGAAGAGAATTTGTCCTGGTGGTATATATCATAAGAAAATATTTGTGTAAACCTAGATGAATTAGGTATACGTGTCGATGAAGAAACGGTATTATCCGTTTCGGGCCACATTTAATTTTGAATGTTATTTTGATACTTCCAACTTACCGGTAAATAGTCCAAAGCTCGACTCGTTGGCTCGTCACGAAATATTCAGCGTCAGTGTGGCATCCGATACGTCTCTGGATATAAGGATCCACGCTATTTTGTCAGTGAGGGTGATCCGAACCAACTACTCGACAGTTTTCTAAATTATCTTCACGAAATTAGCAGTGGCGCTTACACAATTGTGAAAACGTGTTATAATTAAATTGTTTGGTGAATTAAGCCAACAACTAAAAGTTATTCAACCATGCTAGATAGCTTGAACCTTCAGTCAATATGAACTTCCAGATGGCCAACAAGACGGGACACCTTTACCTATAATTACTGAAGAAGAAATTTCAAAATCAATTGGTATGTTTCACGGTTTTCTTCGAGGATTACCCGTCATTGGCTTTAATTCTGAAAATACGATTAAAACTTCATTAAGATATATTACCCCACTCTTCCTGATAACCAACGTAAATGACGACACGGACGACACATCTGAAGAAATGTCTAGAAAAGCCATGTTCGTTTAAATGCGCAACATTAATTTCATGTGTCTAAAAACTGCGATTTTGAAATGTTTGGATATTATAAACTACTTGGCTCCCGGTTTTAGTTACGATACATTTCTGCGTAAGGGTGTTAAAGCGAACGGGTGTACACATACTAAAGGTTACTTTCCCTACGAGTGGGTGATATCGTTGAGGAAACGTAACTGTGAATCCGTTCCTCGAAAGGAAGCTTTTTACAGCGAGTTGATAAACGAAGATATCTCTGACGAAAATGTTGTGTACGGCGAACTGATTTGGCGCTATCATGATATGAAAACCTTTCGTGATTTTCTTATTTGATACAAGAATAGATATGTTGTCCCATTCCTAGAAGCTATAAAGAAACAGTTTTTGTTTTTACAAATTGCGCCCGATAGACAAGTTTAAAGATGGTGTTAGCATTCCTGGTCTAAACATGTAATTTATGGTTGACACATTAGTGTCTCTGTAATAAAAAGCATTTCGATTGACATGATATGATAAAAAGAGCATCGTAGGTGGCCCCTCGAATATATATGACCGCCATCAAGAAGTTGGCGTGATATAGTTGCGACAAAATCGGCTCGCCCCTGCCGTTCCATTGTGGGATATGATGCTAATGCCTTATACCTTTGGGCACTTTCCTAAGACATGCCTACACGTTGTTATACACAGTGTAGCCGGGAAAATAATTTTAAACTAGAATAGTCTCGTCGTTATGGTAAATGGCCCTTGAATGATTAGAGTGTGTAGGTCACAAGAAGAAATACTTGATAAGACATCAATTTAACGGAGAGGAGAAACGTATCGGGCATTGTAGACTTCCCGTTGATGGACGGTATGCCCAGACTCGCACCATTTAATCAGTTTCAAGGTTGTTATTTTCAAAGTTGTCCTTGTAACGTGGAGGATACCAACTCCTTCAATGGGTAGTATATGGCCGACATCCTATCAGAAACCAAAATTAACACTACATTTTTCCGAATTTCTTTCCACTGATATTCCTACATTTTGACAACCTCAGCATATTTATGCAACTGATTTTCTATTTAAAAAATTTACTCATCGTAAACTGAAGTGGGAAACGACCGAAGATAAAGTTTTCGAAAATATATTTGAAGGTCGCCTATTTGGTATGGTTGAGTATGACATTTCGGTACCCGACGATTTAAACGAATGTTTTGGTGAAATGCAACCCATTTTCACAAAAACTGACATTACTCGCGACCACATTGGCGATTTCATGCGTACCTGTGCTAAAGAACATGATATCTTATCGACTCCTCGACGTACCCTAATAGCGTCATATTTTGGTAAAAAAATTCCTTTATCCAATACACTTTTAAAATGGTGCATAAAACAAATACGGATTGGTCGTATCTCACGTTTATAAAGTTTTGGAATACGAACCCAGTCCGTGTTTCAAGAATTTCGCTGATGCCGTGTCGTTTGCATGCCGCGAAGGTGACGTGCATCCCGACAAGACTATCATTGGCGACACTATGACATATCTTGGGAATAGTGGCTATGGCAAATGTGTAACCAAACAGGACCGCCATCCAAACATATCTTTTTCTGATAGTAAAACATCGTTTTCTCCAGCTAGACCCAATTACGGAATTCGTATAACAATTAAAAATGAACAAGACATCTATTAAATACGACATCCCTATTCAAATTTGTTTTATGGTTTACCAGTACGCGAAATTGAGAATGCTGGAATTCTATTATGATTTTATAGATTATTACATCGAGTGCCCTCTCTTCCAACATTGCGAGATTGATACGGAATCCATATATTTGAGTTTAGTTTTTTCTTGTTTAGAATATTTGTGTTGCCACAGCTAAACGAAGAGAGTTGTTTATAAACAGGGCCAGATGGTTTACTATCGTTTGTTGTGACGCGCAAGCACCCGATTATGTGACTTGTCAGTTGGCAGGGAAACAATGGTTAACTTCGGAACCGTGTTGCCTTGCGCGTGCTCGTTGCGAAAAACGGACACCTGACCTGTTCAAAATAGAATACGAAGGTAGAGGTTTCATCGGGTTTTGTAGTCAAACACATTATTGTTTTGGAGAGACGGATAAATTCAACACCAAAGATCTCAATAAAAGACATAACAAAAATGATAAAGATGTGTTTTTGAAAGTACTTAAACCAGGGTAATAGGGGTTAGGAAAAATCGAGTGTTTCGGGTGAGGGATGCTTCGGTTTTTACTTATATTCAAGAACGTTCTGCATTAAGTTAATTTTATTCCAAACGATGAGTAAAGCCCGATGGATCCTCTTCCCCCCGCATCTGCTGATAACAATATTTACATGATACATGGGACACGGTTTTTTTTAGAAGTTGCACAATTTTCTACAAAGATTATAGTATAGTGTCTACCAGTGACTGTGTAACATATGGAATTTGTATATAGTTAAGATTTACAAGATTTTATAATTGACATTTTCTCTTGGGTGTCTGACAACAAGAATATGTGTTGTAATTGTTTTTTCTCTTGGGAATAAAATCTCGTGAAGGCACAAATAGTGTCGACGTTTTATTGTTTAATTAGGAAACCTTAGTACATCAACAAGGTAACGTCTTAGCTTACGAACACAATAGACTTGTACAACGTTCTTAGTTTAACGCGTATATGTCATAAATTCATGCCAGTGAAAAACATGTCTAGTGTATGAACGCGTGAACGTCGTAAATTCTTGCCAGCTTAGTACATTACCGAGGTAACGTCGTAAACATTTAGCTTACCAACACTATAGACTTGTACAACTTTTACTATTTAACGCATATGTGTCGTAAATGGTTCAAGCAATCTATCCTGGAGTGATTGAATATATTTTAGTTCTTCCTTTTATTAAAAAAAAAAAAAAATTATAACGCGTTTTCAAAATTTCGTAAGCGCCATCGCTATTTTCGTGAACATAATTTAGAAAACCGTCGAGTTCGGATCACCCTCACTGACAAAACATGGTAGTTCCTTATATCCAGGGAATAATTGGATGCCACACTGACGCTGAATATTTCGTGACAGCCGACCTTTTAAGTTAAGATTTAAGTTGAAAGTATTGCGAAATTTACTAGTTGAACGTCTCAGTAAATGACACGCTGAAGAGTTCTCGTTGTCGTGATGATCGATTAATTCACAGACATTTATATTGATATGAAAACTTGTTCAGTGTCACAGAGATCATTTAACTTAAAACAGGGGAAATGTTTCATAGGTGGGGCATCGCTTATGGCTTCTTGGTACTTTTTTATATATAATACCGCAACGTGGGGTTCAATATGTAGTTACTAGCTCCCCGACTAATTACAAGAGCACGGGAAAACAAATATTATTTTCATAGGGAATTTTGCCATATAGGGAGCAGTCATTCACTAAACAATTCAAACCTGGGTTGTTTCGTACGTAGTCGAAGATTATGTAATCAGGTATGATGTTTACGTAAAAGGTAACATTTGTTACCATTTTACATATCCACTCAGAATTAGGGCGTTGAATGATGGCCCAATTAAAAATATCCTGGAAATGCGTAAAATAGCGGAATTGCGTAGGGATCCGCTATTTTGGCGGAAGTTAAAATACACGAGGACGCCATTTTGACGGAAGTATAGGGAGACAGCTTTTTGGCAGGAAGAAAACATATACGGAGACGTCATTTTGACGAAAGTATATAGGGAGACTGCGTTTTGGCAGGAAGAAGGTAGGAGCCGTCATTTTAGCGGAAGAAAAAACAGACGAGGACGCCATTGCTATTAGACGTCGTGTTTTCATAAGTGTCGTAATGCTAGATATTTACATATATGAAACAATTGTGAAATGGAAATAAGATTAATATTAATAAACACTTTCCACCAGGGACGGTGGTTGCGCTGGCGCCGAGGCTGCCGGTATTTCTGTTGAGCTAGCGATGCTGGCGCCGCGGCCTCTGTTGGTACTGGCGCCGTCGCCGGTAGTGTTGGGAAGGCCACTCTCAAAGATGGCCTGCGACCCTCTGGCCGCGACGGCATAACTCCATCCTTGTCTTGTCTCATTGTTTGCCATGACGATATCGAATGACGAATGACGACCAGGTCGCCTCCACAGTTTTATACGATTATGAAGGTCACGTGAGCGTGCCGAATAAGCACGGACCTCAGAGTAGAAAATACTCGTGCGGACTGCAGAACAGAAACTACACGCCTTGACCTTTGTACACCGGAAGCGAACTCTGATCTTTGTGCACCGGAAGTGATGTTATTGCTCTTGCTCCGCTCCAACGACCTAGTCTGGACTACATACATTACTACATGTGTACGTCAACGTCACTAAGCGTAAAGTATATATAGTTATACGGCATCAGAATATAAAAGTGAAAAAGTGTCTCATATTTCCGAACCTTCCCCTATGATTCACCTAAGGCAAATTACAAAGCTGACCCCGATATTCGGATTCAAAACAGTTTCGTTTGATTATTTCGGGAGGATAGAAAATGGCTCAAAGGATAACAGTGTTCTTTGAAATACATACCCGGGTATCCATGTTCTTTATTTGATCGTAGCCGATACATATATATGTCACCATATCGTTTATTGAACAAAATACCTATACTGGTGATGGAGCGAGTTCTATGCAATAAAACATTGTTATTGTTTAATACCAATGTTACATAGCCAATGAAAAACGATTCCCACTTACTTGATATAAAGAGTGATGGCGCGACTTATAATGACGACTACTGTTGATGATGTATATCTACTAATAAGTGGTGGAGAGACGATGATCGTGTTAGGTTCTAGCCGAGCTTGCAAGTACCTGAGGTAATCATAGCAGATTTGATTGTTCCTTTCATTCTGAGGTTAATCTTGCTTTTAGTCATTTCTGTTTCTTGTAGTATTTACAGTCAATCGATTGTCTTTCCCATGCTCATCTATATTTTTCCATTTGAAACCCCACTTGTGTCGTGCCAGATAAATAATCTGGTGGAATCGAGTGAGGTTTGTAAAGCTGCATAGATAGTTCTAAACTAGGCAACTCATCCTAAAGGGCTCCAGAAAACACGTTAGGGGCACACTTTTGAAACTCTCATCTATGCCAGGGTTTATATATAACAAGGTGTCACAAACAGGCCAGTGACACTTTCTGTTGTGACATTTTACTGTCTAGTGGTCTATTTAAAAAAAATTGAGACACGGCTTTTTGACGGTTGTTCAATATGCACATAATTTATTATATATCTACTAACTACAGGGTTACAAGCCTTACTTTGGTATCAGCATGTGTGGAGTAACGAGGCACATATATGCAGCAACATCTAAATCAATATTATAGCTATAAGCACACACACACGCACACGCACACGCACACGCACACGCACACACACACACACACACACACACGGTATATACTGTTTATTTTAAATCGTGGGAAGTATTTATTTGTAATCAATGTAATTAGCGGTTATGCAAGCATAACAACGAGAATACCATACCATTATGGTCCGGCATCTTTGAAAACATAACATAATTTGAACATATTATTGCGAAGTATCTAACATATATATACCCACCATTTATATGCATTTGGCGTGTACAAACGCGTCGACGGCATAACTGCAGGGTACCATCGTATCACTCCATATACTGTCGCCAGATATTGCCAGAGAGCAACTGGTGGATCAAGGCGATCCGGTTTAATCCATAACTTTTCCATCTTTGTCGTTAAAAGTAGTGTGTTTTTCACATTATCCTACAGACCAGTTCAAACACGTACATCCACACACACTCTATGTTGTAAATACAAGACACAGTGCCAGTTTGGTAAAGTATTTTTTATAATAGTTGACTTGCCAGATCCCATATTTCAGTCGCCAAGGGAAATAATTCTACATCCGGTAAGGTCTGCCTAGATACGGGGCAAACCCCTATACAGAAGCTCATCCTAACTCAGTGTTTCTTAGCCTTTTTGGGTTGTGATCCAAATTACGGCAGTGAAAATGCTTGGCGAATCATGCCTTCAAACAGTTAACTAATGATCAATGAAAAAATAAAAAGGCATAATATAAATAAATAAATAAAATGAGAACACTTATTAAAAGTACTTGCTGAACACGGACCTAGGAATCAACAAAACAGCGCAGCCCTTTGGCTTTTCGAGTAAAATGATGACAACCCTTGTAACTCGGGAAGTTCGTACAATTTCAGAAATGTTTGAAGGATATTACACTAATTTACGATATAGGCCGTACTGGCGTTGATAATGAGGCAAACAATCCGATAGACGCCTTTACATTCTGATTAAAGCAACATGTGCGTATTCTGAAGGCTTCGATATGGAGTGAACTGAAAACGGCATAGATTTGTCTTGTTGTGTGCGCAGTATGCATTTTCTGCGTCAAAGAAAATATGACTTGCCATAACAGGTGCAACCAAACCGATCAATTGATGACACGTGTCGTGTGAATTCGAACTACTGTGTGTTTATTATTATCTCATATTTAAGTAAAATATCTGGTGTAATTATTTTGTTATTCGTCTCGCAATGCAATTAATACAGACACGAGAGATAATAAAAGGAAGTCCGGACATGCATTTAACACTGAAAACTCTAGACTAGATTAAGCACACTGGTAATCATACAATGAACTCAACATCAAATCAAATAAATGCACATTTAACCAAAATAACAAATTGGCTAGCAGTGAATAACCTTTCACTCAAGAAAGACGGAAATTATGATTTCTCGTAGTAAATAATAAATCCTGAAGAAAAAAAATTCCTATTATTTATGTAAATGGTATTCCAGTTGAAAATGTTACACATTAAAAATTTCTTGGTGTCATAATAGACTGTAACATAATAGACTGTAATATGACATGGTCATCTCATTTCAATTATACAATGTATACTTAACAAATTATCTAGGATATGTGAAATTACATCTATATTAAAATATCATGTGCCAGAGTACATTTTGAAAATAGTTTACAATTCACTATTTTTATCACACGTACATTATGGAATAACAGCTTGGGGTTTTAATGTAAGGCCACATACAATTAAACCGCAAAAGAAGGCAATTAGAGTTTTACCAAACAGTAAGCATAATTTACATACACACTATCATGTTTATAACTTCTCTATAAATATATCCATGAAAATAGCCGACATTAAAAAAACATGTTTCTTACGCAGAAAACTTCAATAATGAGATCCTGACCGTATTGGCACCCTCTACCCCCCAGTTAACAATACTTACGACATTCAAATAAACCTACAAATTCCAAGCAATACCGCCTTTGTATCAGACACGAAATTCCCCAAAACAATTAAATAGAACTATTTACCACCAATTGTACTTGATAAAATAAACATGCCAAGGATTAATCAATTATGCAAGAAATTATATAATTAGCAAATGTAGTATTTATAATTGTTATATACGTATATCATACAGACATACATACATACATAACATAATATTTTATAACATACCATTTCTGTACTAGACATTATAATGTGAGAAATGTATGTATTATATCATGTATTATATATTTGTGATATAACAAATGTCAACGTATCATGATACATCAGCACATTACATCAGCACATACAGCAATGCATCACGTTTAAAATATATTAAGTATGGTTTCTAAGAATTAAACAAATTACCCGATGTTAGTTAATGTAAGTTAGTATTTGTTTGGTTAGTATTAATTAATTGGTCGTGGTAGCCTTAATGCGATATACAACTAGTAGTGTTATATGTCAAGTGTAACAATATTTAACAAGATTAACACCCAGAAAATTAACTCTAGATGACGAGTAGACATGAAAGCCTTTTGGCATATCGAAAGTCCAAACCTTTTTATCTACAGATAATATGTTCCAATAATTTAGTCCTTTGTAAAAATGAGAACTTTCTTATATCTAATCTACAATGCTCCTTTACTAATGTAACTTCAAGTCCCCTAATCCTTTTATCTTTCTTAATTGAAACAAAATAGTTATATCAATATTTTGCAAAACCATTAAATATTTAAAAAACTTATGTCTGATCTCCTATGAATCTCCTGGTCTCTAGTGTTGTCAAACCACATTCTTTTAGGAGCATTTCGTAAATAAGATTGATCAGTTTTTGTGTCATTTTAGTCGCTCTCCTCTGTACTCTTTCTAGCATATCTACGTCTTTCTTGCGATATGGCCTCCACGCTTGTATACACTATATTCTAAATGAGGCATAACTACTGTTTGGGACAGCGCTATTATCAGGGTTTTTTCTTAAACACTATATTTCGCCTGATTATTCCAGGGATTTGATTTCCCTTTGAAGCTGCAATTCCACACTGCTCTAAAACCTTCATATCAGCACTAATTGTTAACCCTGAGTCCTTTTCTGTTAGAATAGTACTTAGTACAGTGCCCGCATTGTATATTATACATCTTCGTTCCCGTGTCCTGTGTAGAGGCATTTCCTATCCCAAAAGTGAACATCTGCCATTTTTCAGACCATTTGATCTACCTGTCAAGATCATCTTATAAATGTTGTCTATCTCTATCATGTTTAATCCTTCTAAACACTTTTGTATCATCTGCAAATTTCAACACCTTACTTGTTATACGATCGATCAAATCGTTGAAGTGTAAGCTATTGATACCAGTATGTTTACTTATTTATTATTCGTAACTGTTCTTCTGTAACATTATTTTGTGTGTGTGTAATACATAGCTTACACTTTCATTGTAATCTTGAATTTAATATTCTTTATAACATCAGTATTAGTTAAAAAAGTATTTTATATAATTTATCATGGTAATCTGTAGGTCAGCGATCGTTTAGGTCTTAGTACATAGTACAAGCAAACTGTAGTTTTATATGAGGTCTTTGAAACACCATACTAAAAGTCCTAAGAAATCCCCGCATGGAAAACATGTAAAATTTGTATAAATCAAATATGGCCGCCACAAATAAATATCTTGTCATATCTTTACTGTCAGATGATACATTTTTGGTAATTGTAAATACTAGAATTTTGGTTTTAGACACAGGGCTGCATACGGAATAGATTAAAATGTGATCGGGTAAGTAGATAATTTGCATAAATCCAATACGGCCGCCACAAACCACCATGTTGCCATATATTTGCTGTGAAATGACATATTTAAGTAATTATAAATCCTGGTATGGTGTATTGGACACACTGATGCATTTGGAATAAATTAACATGTGACTGGGTAATGATACCTACCCCTTTCCAATCCATCATCTGATAGTAAACACGGAGGTTATGGTGCATGGAAGCTGCTGAGGCTGGTAGTTGATGTATTTGAGATTCCACGTGTGATGTGCTCTTAAAAAAACCGTATCACAAAAATGTATATGCCACAGATGTTTTTTCCTGCCTTAATTTCGTCATTCTTCGCCAGTGATGCTGCTCTGATGAATACATTTGACTTGTGACAGAGCAAGTCATCGTTCTTGATCTTCTTCAGTGTCAAAACCTTCCACAATCCAAACAGGCGAGAGGTTGTATCACAATCTTAAATTGCATAATTAAACAAAAAGATGATTGTATCATTGCACACGTCCAGACCATGACATTATTTCTTAGATTGCTTTATGCAACATATTATAGAAAATGAAAAGTATTTATGAGATGCCGGTGGGGATGGACTCAACTCGACAAATATACTGTTGAGTACATGTATGAGGCAAGGTAACATACAAAAGTAGTGGCGGACCGAATTAATTGTCCCAATATGAATGAGGAAGGGAGATGTGCAAGACCCAGGGAAATACAGGGGCATCACACTTTCAAGTTACATCATGACGCTGCTAGGGAAGATCTTCAACAAGATGATTCAAAAGAGAGTAGAACAAGAATTTGTTGAAGAACAGCAGGGATTCAGAAAAGGCAGCGGAAAGACTGATGAGATGTTCGCATTAATACATCTAATAGAGAAGAGGTTGGAGCTGCAAAGAAGGATGGTCATTGGGATTTGAGGACCAGGAGAAGGCAGGGCGAGTGAGGTGAGAGAGAGAGAGAGAGAGAGAGAGAGAGAGAGAGAGAGAGAGAGAGAGAGAGAGAGAGAGAGAGAGAGAGAGAGAGAGAGAGAGAGAGAGAGAGAGAGAGAGAGAGAGAGAGAGAGAGAGAGAGAGAGAGAGAGAGAGAGAGAGAGAGAGAGAGAGAGAGAGAGAGAGAGAGAGAGAGAGAGAGAGAGAGAGAGAGAGAGAGAGAGAGAGAGAGAGAGAGAGAGAGAGAGAGAGAGACAGAGAGAGAGAGAGACAGAGAGAGAGAGAGACAGAGAGAGAGACAGAGAGAGAGAGCAGTTGAACATCAAGTTGGATTTGAAGGAAATCAAGCACGTGGAAAGCCTTGTGTACATTGGAGGAATGATTACGGAGCAGAGGTTGGGGTGCCACGTCCAATACAAATAGGAGCGAACACTTGAACAATGTAAAGGGAATCATGATGGACAGAACAAATTCAAAAGAGCTGAAAGAGTAAGTTTTGAGAGCATGTATTACACAAGCATGTATGTCTGGATACGGACAGAACAACAACAACAGAAGCTGTATGTGTGAACAACTGGGTTCGAAGAATCACAAGAACAAATAGGGTGGACAAAAGAATGAAGACCGATGAAAAAGGTTGTGATGGAATGCAGCCTAACTGGAAGACTGAAGAAAAGCCGGATGAGCTGGACAGGCAACTTGGCAAGTGAACCTAGTGAACAAACAAAGTAAATGTATCGTGCTCAACCTAAACTGTCAGAGTTTAAATGTAAAAATGTATGAAATTTAAATAAAGCTAGAGACACTCAGAAGTAATAAGTCAAGGCAAAGTGTGTAGTGCACACGCTGGCTTGGCAATCTATCTCAGCAACAAATTCAATTACAAATCTGTAAATATCCATGCTAATACAGACACCTGGGAAGGTAACTTTATAGAAATAGAATATTGCGCCATGAAAAAAAAACTATTCTTAGAAATGTACATATACCACCTAGATATATAATTGAAAACTACATAATATTTACAGAAGAATTTGCATCAAATTTAGTTGATTTAAAAAAACAAAAAGTGAAATAATATTTGCTGGAAATTACAATATTGATTTGCTTAAAATGAACGAAAAACCCATAATATGTGAATATTTTTATGTAATCGTTTCACATGGTTTCTTCCCTAAAATTGCATTACCAACACAACTTGCAGAACAGCACAGAACAATCATTGATAATTTGTTATGTAATTTGTCAGAAGGATTCTTGAAATGCTCAGCCGGTATTTTAGTAAGCAATATTTCTGATGCAAAAACCGAGGTTCTACCGGTTGTACCCAGGTCGGCATCTGATTTGGTTGTTGGACTGCGTGTGCGCATTGGATCGGAAGTCGTCTGTGCTGCCGAATGTGTGAGAGATCTTGGTGTCTAATTAAATAAACATCTTGACATGACGGAGCAGATTTCTCGTACCATTGGTATCTGTTCACTGCATTTGTGTAATATCGGCCAAATTCACCGTTACCTGCCGCAATCGACAGCAGACCGGGTTGTCAATGCAATTATTACATCACGCTTAGATTATTGCAATTAGCTTTGGTTCGGCACTTCTGCCAAGACATCGGCAGGCTGCAGCGACTGCAGAATGCTGCGATTCGTTTAATAACTCGGCTTGCGCGATGCGACAATGCGTTACCACTACTGCGCCCATTCCACTGGCTGCTTGTTCAGCAACGGATTACCTACAAAACAGTAGAGCTTACATATAAGGCGTGAATGCTGAACTCTAGCCACCATATATGCAGACACTTGTGTCAGTTTACAAACCGGCCAGACATCTTCGTTTTGCTGAAGGAAACAAGCTTGTCTTTGCGAGAGCCCGAACCAAAGCTGATGAATGCGCATTCGTCCACGCTGCAGCTACAATAAGGAATGGTCTACCAACTACTGTTACTTCCAAAACATCCCTGCAACCTTTCAAGGCAACCTTAAAAACTAACATTGTTATTACGGAATACACTGCATGAATGACCGCAGAAACCTTTTTATTCTAAGCTATTAATATTTTTATACTGATCTTTTTTGATAAGAACATTTAAGTACTTATTTTACCACGGGATTATTTTTAATCCACTGATGTTTACACAGCATTATTATCCGAATTTGTTTATTTTTATATTAAAATTTGTTTAATTGATACTATTTATATTTTAGTTTGAACGTTATATAGATGGCGCTATATAAAATAAAGATTATTATTATTATATTACTGATCACTTTCCACTTACTACCTGCATATGCATTATATACATTATCCCTGATGCGACGACCACAATTATGCGATTAGATTATCACTATTATATTTTAGACACAGCTTTTTAATTATGTATTCACTTGGACGCTGGACAACAATGTCCCTTCATGGGACAATAATGTACTATTTCTATATTGTCTTAGTCTGGACGATGTTGTAACCACTATTGCTACACCAAAATTTGTACGAATAAAACAACAAAATCCTGACTTACTCAATAACAAAATTGAAATAATTAACCCTAATAATTATGGTAAACTTAACAAAGATACGCATGCAGATCCCAGTGAAAACTACCATACCCTCGATGAAATCGTTACTGCAGATATGGATACATTGCCACCTATTAAAATAATTAAATTCAACAAATACAAACGTAAGAAAACAGCTTGTATTACAAAGGGCATTATTATGTTGATAAAATTTAAGGTACTCAACCAATTCGATTGTTTTGCTCCTCGCGTTTCTTAATAATTTAAAAAAAAACAGGAATCAAGTACTCCCCAATGATATCTTAGTTCGTTTAAGCATACGTATTAGTTTAGTTTTTTTATAATTAATAAAAAAACTGCGAACTCTTTCGTTTTTAGTAAAAAACGGATCCGTTTTTTGCTTCGATTTTAGCTGAGTATAGACATTGAACTTTGCGTGGAATCGCGTTCTTGTCTTCTCGTGATCGCGAATTGTGGGCGATACTGACCTATGACCCCACCCTTTTGCGCTGTTGATGTTGTGGAATTCCGAGTTTAGGCAATGGGTGGACGTCCGCGAACATATATGCCACCGACACGGCAACATGGGCTAAATTATACAGACAAAAACAGTATCCACGCATAAAGGTGTTTTTCTATTTGGGAACGACTATGGAACGAAACAAAGTAAACAGAAGGAGTTGGCGACAGTGTCTGTGGACTGTGGCCGTGGGCCGTTGCCCGTGCCGTGGTGTCAGTCACAACATCAACATATGAGATGCAGCGTTCGCAAAGGTTCTTCCAGACAGGTTAGTAATTATTCAGCTATAATCACGTATATTTAGACGTATACATATTAATGTTGCTTGTACTAAATGCATTTGATCACGTATATTTAGACGTATACATATTAATGTTGCTTGTACTAAATGCATTTGATTGTTTACCTTTTAGTCTTAGCCAATGGCATTGGCGATATGGGCGGCCTGGCTGGGTCCTGTTTACTATAGTCTATACACTAATATTAGCTAACAGTACGACGCTATGGCATATACCTATGTCAATGATAGTGACTATATTATGTCTATGTCGTATACGGTAGTAGGCTAGTAGCCTAAGTAGGCTTGGTAAAATAGTAATAGCGTAAACGCATTATAAATGATCCGTAACGACTATAATTATTGAACCAATAGTAATAGGTTGAACAAAAACAATATGTACATAATTTACTAACAACAGTAATGTAATAGTAATTTAACTAATATATTACTTTTCTATTAAAAAAAATACTATTATGGGACATTAAAAAATTTCATTAGAATTCAATTGTAATTGTATGTAGTCTTGGTATTTAAGTATTTACAAGAAAAAGAATATTCCAGTAGTTTCACCAGGTTTTTTGATTGCCCCTTTTATGAGTTTTTTTATGTTCAGAAAACCAGCGCCCCTCAATACCATGAAAATTAATGCCCATAACATATATATATATATATATAGCTTTTGATTGGTGGCATTAGTTGCATTTGGCAGGTGGTCGTTCATTGCATTGCAACTTTTGCAAGTACATTAACATTATTATTGTTAGAAAAAATCAATGCTGACTATTAATACATGTACTATATTTTCAGAACTCGAGGTGGGCAACACCACATGCAGATGTATGCTTCAAAGCTCCTCACCATTTAGGTAAACGAGTGTTGTCAAATGTGGTTACTCTGTCACCAAACCTGTTATTAAAATTATAAATACAAGCAATACACAAATATGTCAGGCGGATCCAGGCTGGCCTGGGGGCAGGTGCCCCCCTAGACCTCAAGAATTTGGCGTGTCTGCAAATCTTTTATACACGCGACTGTGTCCTCCCAGACCGTTTGAAATGTGCCCCAGTTTTGGTGATAATAAGAAGCTGAAGTTATGGCGTCTTCCGATATCACCACTCCAGTGGAGCGGGTGAAGTTATGGCAGCATGGTAGCGACACAATTTAGACTACACCATTTGGTTCGGCCGCCAGTGGAGGTTTTTGTGACACCCAGACTCGATTTCTGGATCCACTCCTGTATGTGATAGTTTTGTTTGTCTGCATCAGGATTTTGCAGTAATGTGTGTCCTCGTTAAATTGCATATTGCTCTTAGAAATGCATGTGAATTAAAGTAAAGACAATGTAAAGTAAAAACATTCTATTGAAACTATTTAATGAGATTGATTACAACATTATGAAAAGCACAATACAACTACAGGTACAATCACTGCAATTGATGTGTATAATGTAATAATTTTTAATATCATATACACATCACATGCACATAAAATGCAAAACAACAATAGAAACAAAAAGTAGGAAGAGGTTGAAAAAATGTCAGGTATATATATAGAAAAACAAACAGTTACTTTTATGAAGATTCTTTGCTACAAAAAACAACACTAGTACACGTGATGTCAAATGCTAGTTGTAGTTTATATATGCCTTGTATGTTTACAACTTACAAAATTAGTGACTAAACAATTATGTGTATTTAAAAACAATTTTAATATCGCATGCCCATAAAATGTAAACCAATGAGACAAAAGTACTTAGGAAGATGTTTATTTGAATAAATGAAGGTATGAACGCAGAGCATACTGTATTTTATGCAATGGCCAGGACAGGCCTAGTGCGGGTAGTGAGGTAACTGGCTGAGGCGATAATTACTTCTAGCTGTCTGGCTTAATAAAACCGCCCAGCGCCTTCAGCCAATCATGACATGCCAGGATTAGGCCCCAGCCTACGATTTGGATTACCGGTTAAGCCGCCACTTGCGCGTTAGGGATCTGTGTGTCATGTCGTGTATATCCTGATATTTCTAAATCTTGATTTCTAACTGTTTGTATACCCTATAGATCAATTAGATTTAAACGCAGACACAGTTACACTTCGTTGACGTCTACCAAAACGCGAAAGGAAGACCGTTCGAGCGCCGATTACAGATGAGTATTGCTCGTTTAATATTTGCCTTCTTGGTTTTCCTTTGTTTGTCTTGAAGTCTTGTGATGATCAGAAATGGCGTCGGCCGTAATCATGTCGGCTGCGATTTCTGATCTAGAAATACTTATTATCGGACATTCTCATGCATATTGGTTGGGCGAGTTTGTCGAGTCCGCTAGTTCCCCTGGGTTAATTGCGAACTCCGAAAAGCAGGCCGGGCCGTAGAAGCAAGCGGCCGGACCGTATCTATCTTTTCGGCAACCAAATGTTATGCCTATGCCATGGCACAGATTTCGGCGATACAACCTGACATTGTAATTGTTTTGCGGGGTGGCAATGATTTAGGCAGAACAAGTTCTCCTACTCCACAGTCCGTTGGATCACGGCTTTGTGTCTTTGCCGACGAATTGTTGGCAAGAGGAGTTAAGCAAGAGTGTCTGTGCCAAATCGAGCACCGGTGAAAGTGGCGCCAATTTGTTCTCGAAAATGGGTCCGCTAGCTTGAGTGGCAGCGGTAATTTCTCTGCTCAAAACGGAATGTAACCGGAGCCGGCGCCTGTTTTGCTGGCGACATAAGTATATATGGAACAGCCTAGCGAATATTTTACTATCTGAAGGTGTTCACTTTACTGACATCGGGAATCTTCGCTTATATCGTAGCATCCGTGGGACAAATTTTAAAGCCGTAAGCCGGGTAGTTACGGTTCACTGGTTTTGTTTGTCACCGGGCATAGCATGACGGGTAAATTGTGACTCCAAGTTATAAAGATTGCCGTTGCAATTGGAAATGTCAGCGACCGTTTGCCAATATTAACTTTATGAGTGCATGCAAGAATTAATACCTTGGTGATATCAGTGCATGTCCCAGTACTACTTGCGCAGTTAATATTGATATACGGTTAACCAATTTCACTAAGTTTATGCGGCTTTGACATGTTTCATTTCTGAAGGGTGATTGGCCAAACTGGTGTTTGCTTGACATAATTAAATTGGCTAGTGTCCATATTTTAAGAGCCCTGTGACTGTTTTTCACCTGTTATTGTTGACGACTATTAATGCCAGTAAAGGTTATGGACGTTTGCCAGTTATTAATTACTCGCCTGTTGGCTGTAAATATTACTTATCATGGCCTTGAGCCAAAATTAACTTCTAGGCCGTTCGCCATTAATAACTTATAAATGATTATGAATTAAAACAACATTTTAATACCATTTTAAGTAACTATAACAACATATAATTAATTAATAAATATCATGGTTGCTTGCCAAATTACTGCATCTTGACCGTTCGCCATTAATACCAATAAAACACTTATCACAGCCGGTTGCCAAGTTCATGGCCAGTCGCTGAAGATAACATATCATGACCACTTGCCAAATTAACGTGTCTTGGCCGTTTGCTAGTAATCACAAATACTTGTTATGGCCGTTTGTCGAGTATTGACTGTTCACGGCTGTTTGCCAAAAATATAACATATCATGGCCGTTTGCCAAATGTACGTCTCTTGGCCGTTCGCCATTAATAACAATACTTCGCATTGTCATGTATTAAGTGTTCACGGCCGTTTGCCAAACATTTACTTGATGGCCATTTGCCAAACTACCGTCTCTTGGCCGTTCGCCATTAATAACAATACTTAGCATTGTCATGTCTTAAGTGTTCACGGCCGTTTGCCAAACAATTACTCGATGGCCATTTGCCAAAACTACCTTCTCTTGGCCGTTCGCCATTAATAAAAAATACGTATCATGGCCATTTGCCAAGTATTCAGTGTTCACGGCCGTTCGCCACAAATAACATATCATGGCCGTTTGCCAAATGTACGTCTCTTGGCCATTCGCCATTAATAACAATACTTAGCATTGTCATGTATTAAGTGTTCACGGCCGTTTGCCAAACAATTACTTGATGGCCATTTGCCAAACTACCGTCTATTGGCCGTTCGCCATTAATACAAATTACTGATCATGGCCATTTGCCAAGTATTCAGTGTTCACGGCCGTTCGCCACAAATAACATATCATGGCCGTTTGCCAATTGTACGTCTCTTGGTCATTCGCCATTAATAACAATACTTAGCATTGTCATGTATTAAGTGTTCACGGCCGTTTGCCAAACAATTACTTGATGGCCATTTGCCAAACTACCGTCTCTTGGCCGTTCGCCATTAATAACAATACTTAGCATTGTCATGTATTAAGTGTTCACGGCCGTTTGCCAAACAATTACTTGATGGCCATTTGCCAAACTACCGTCTATTGGCCGTTCGCCATTAATACAAATTACTGATCATGGCCATTTGCCAAGTATTCAGTGTTCACGGCCGTTCGCCACAAATAACATATCATGGCCGTTTGCCAAATTAACGTCTATTGGCCGTTCGCCATTAATAAATGTCTAATAATAATGATAATAGGTATAACTTAAGTAAAAATACTAATACAAATAATAATAATTACCGCCATGCGTTACTGGAGACATGTGAAATAATATTATTACCGCCATGCGTACTGGAGGCATGTGAAATAATATGATTCCCGCCATGCGTTATTGGAGGCATGTGAAATAATATGATTACCGCCATGCGTTACTGGAGGCATGTGAAATAATATGATTATCGCCATGCGTTACTGGAGGCATGTGAAATAATATGATTACCATCATGCGTTGATGGAGGCATGTGAAATAATATGATTCTCGTCATGCGTTATTGGAAATAATATGATTACCGTCATGCGTTGCTGGAGGCATGTGAAATAATATGATTCCCGCCATACGTTGCTGGAGGCATGTGAAATAATATGATTACAGCCATGCGTTACTGGAGGCATGTGAAATAATATGACTCCGCCATGCGTTACTGGAGCATGTGAAATAATGTGATTACCGCCATGCGTTGCTGGAGGCATGTGAAATAATATGATTACCTTCATGCTTTGATGGAGGCATGTGTCATAATATGATTACCACCATGCTTTGCTGGATGCATGAGTCATAATATGATTACTGCCATGCGTTGCTGGAGGCATGTGAAATAATATGATTTCCACCATGCTTTGAAGGAGGCTTGTGAAATAATAAGATTACTGTTATGCGTTGCTAGAGGCATGTGAATTAATATGCTTTCCGCCATGCGTTGCTGGAGGCATGTGAAATAATATTATTAAAGATAAAGAATGCTTTATTGATCCACGCACAAAAATGGTGTTACTGTCGGGTGCAGCACATACATTTACAAATATAAACATACAAGAGTAAAATATAATGTTGTACAGATGGTACAGATACCAACATTAACAACACCAACACATTTCTTACTGCCATGGATTTAGTTGCATGCATTTAGTTGGCGTCATGGTCAAGTTTCTGGGTTTTCAGACATGCTTAATATGCTTGAAAAATTTGACCAGTACAAGATTGTTGATTATCGTGCATGACGATGGGTGTGAAGTTCTCTGTAGTTCGAGTACTGTCCTGTTGTGCATTTATTATTGTAGAATTTCTCCTGAAATTCATCCGTGAGTCAGCCAACATCCGAGTCAGAGGCAAGATCGGTTACACTCGACAATATACACTTGGACATTTTTGGCTGCCTGGCAGGGACATTGGCAGATCGCTGCTGCGACAACGAGAACTCTTCCGTCTACACCAGTGAATGCTCGACACAGGAGCCATGACAGTACTCTCAGACTCCAGGTAGTGGTGGACAGTTAGTCGAATGCAAGGATACATTTGGCATTTGTTGGAGCAGGATATAGAACACAGTATGGCATCTTTTGAGAAGCTGCTGCACAGGACACGCCTTTATAACAGCAATCCATCCTACTACACTTATGGCAATTGCAAGTGGTTTCAGTCCAGCAACAGACACTTGACTGGAGTTGGGGCAGTATCAATGCGACGCCTTAACCAAGGGTACATACAACATATTTTATGTTACAGGTAGAGGATTAGGTATGCAACGCAGGACCTATGATCAGACATTGTGTAACAGTATAGGTAATAATCTTTAATAGGTAATAGATTGTTTCTCATGTCATAGTAATAGCTTTTATCAAAAGTAATAGTAATATATCTGAAAGTAATCGATAATAGTTTAATTACCCTTTTTATTACCTATTGCTGCAAATGTCCAAAACTTGGGTTTGTCTGCATGTTATTCAAACCGTGTACGTGGTAACAGCAAGGGTTGTGTACACAATGTACACACACTTACTGAACCGGTATTTACATAACAGGAAATGATCAGTGTGCTAATAATTTGATAGCTTCAGCGCATATCTGCTCAGTGAAACAATGCATAATTAGCAAGCCGGTTACTAATTGTTAGGATACACCATTGTAGAGGCTAATAATTGCTTCAACACATTCCTAACACACACACACCAGAAGCTGCATCCTGGTGTTGAATTCAAAGGAAGTTCGTATTTAGGAGAGTATTCTTTGGTTGTTTTTAAACACAGTGCACAACAAGGCCCATACTCTCTGCAAGAGAGGGGTGAATGTTTATACGGTTCTGTCATTTACTAGCCAGCAGTGTTACGGGAATTTATTCACGCCAGGGTCCCAGTACAGGGTATCCTGTTTGCGTACCTGGATGGTTCGTCTATGCTGCGGAGTGAGTTCGACGTGTCCCTTAAACGGCTCCTCAGCTTTTGTGTCTCCACAGTCAGCTATGGGGAATCTTTAAGTCTTGTTATGAGCGGGCATGGGTAAGTTGGTTGTGTTTTTTCAGTCACTGAGCATGTATCCTTGTCTGCCAATCTCGGTGGAAATGATTATGCTTTTTGTGACACACATGCATGCTGGAGGGTTAGCCCCAGCATATATTGTTTCAGCAGTGGCATAATTTCACAAGATTAATGGGTTTCCCGATCCAAATACTAGTTTGATTGTTCACAAGTTATTGCACGAAATTTTGGGTCTTTGCGTGATGTCCACTTGCCTGTCACACACTAACCATCTTCACTCGCTTAGTACAAGCTCTCTCAACTGTGTTCTATGTACAGTACAAATACATTATGCTACGGGCCGTGATGGTCCTTGCATTTAGAGCATACCTGCGAATAAGAGAAATGGTATCGAGGGCAAGGTGCAGTGTTCAAAGCTGTTTACATTTAGGACATGTTATGCTATCTGGTGACCTTATTACAGTGTCCCTTGGTCGTTTTAAGCATAGTGCACGACAAGGCCCACAATCTCTGCAGGTAAGGGCTGAATGCTTACAAGGTTCTGTCATCCACCAAGCAGCGGTGGTAAGGGAATTCATTCATGCCAGGGGCCCAGTACAGGGTATCCTGTTTGTGTACACGGATGGTTCGCCTATGCTGCGGTGTGAATTTGACGTGTCCCTTGAACGGCTCCTCAGCTTTTGTGGCTACCAAACTAGTTCATTTAAAGGTCAGAGTCTTCGCATTGGTGCAGCTACAGCAGCAGCTTTGTGAGTGAAATCTGACGCACAAATCAGGGAAGCAGGCAGGTGCACATCGGATGTTTTAGGAAGTATATCCGACTTGCATAAGTATCTTGGGTCAAAGGTTTGATGTGTTTCATACGGTGGGGTGGTCACAGGTTCCTCTTGGTGACCTTGTGGCGGAATGGCCCCACCTTTTTGTAAGTGCATGTGTCTATTGGTGGTGGAATGTTTGTATTGTTTGCTTAGGTTTATATTCATAGTGGTTTTATACTTCTATAGCGACAAATAATGTATGTCTGTATATTGTCGTCATGTTGTAGGAATGTGTGCCTGAGAAACTTTGATGGGGGTGTACAAGGGTTCAGTTTCCCATCTGGTTTGCATGTTATACATCACATTCCTACTATCTTTATGCCCAAAAGTGGCTGCATTAGAAGCAATCCACTTTCCAATAAAAACGTCATCCTTTGGCCAATTTCAATTCTCAAACTACAATGGGCTTGTGTTGGTTATTGCATAAATGTAATATGTACATATCAAATAAAAATAACTATTATGAATGATAATTGTTTTTTTTAAACGAATAATAATTTATGGTTCTTTATTTAAAAAACCATCAACATGATATAACATTCGAAAATTGTGTAGTTTCTGCAATGCTTGGTATGTATGTTTACAACTCGCAAATAATAGCGACTATACTAGTCAGGGTCATCGCCATGTGACTAATAATTCATGTACAATCACTACATGCTACATTGCTCAGGTTTACTCAGCTGTATGAAGAGTACCGGCTACAGACCGCAATATTTTTGTACGAATAGTCTTCATATATCAATTTCAGTGTGGCTGAATGCTTCCCACATAAGTCGAGATGGTGTTCGATTTAATAGGTCTGCCAGGGAGTAAAGTGTAAAGCGCTTTGAGCAATCCTGAGGACTGGATACTACACCATAAATGGTTCATGTGTGACCTGCAGTATTTCACAAGAAAAACGGCAGCAAGAAATGTGCTACTACAGCTGCATCTATACTTGTTGATATCTTAGGAACAGTCAGTGTTTACCGGGGTTGTTCTGGAGGAGGTGGGTTGATACAGCATGCAGACATTAGTAGAATATGCTCTTTTTCAAAACGGTGAAAAATGTTAACTATTTTTTCTTTACAAGGTGTTCATTGTCATTACATGAATGAAAAATTGTTCAATTTCATTACAGTGATACCTGATCTTAGTAGATATTATAGACTGATTTGAATTCTACTAATCTGTAAAGCATCAGTAAAGCGCATTTATATTTTTTGTTTTGTTTTCAGTATACAAATTCATGTCAGTGTCTGCCATGTGTAACTACTACACAAATTCATGTTTGACATTTTAAAGTTCTGCCTGAGGTTGAATGGTCAAAGTGAATGTTGGAAATGACAAAGTGAGATGTTATTGTGATCCTAACGGTATATTTTCCTCGCCAAATATTCAAAGGTTCATAACATGTATGTTTACCTTCTTCAAAAATGAATAATTTATTTTATAAACTTATTTCTGAGTTATTGCCATATGCTAAATACGTTTAAAGGTATATTAATATGTATGTGGGTATAATATATGTGCAGAAGTCAACCTAGTTTTCCACGTCCAAGATGTTATTATTAAAATGTGTATGAAAACAAATATATATGTAAGTGTGCACATTAAAATTTGTTGATAACTATACGTGGTTGATTGTTATAAATTTGAAATTACCTGGATTGATCAAATGTGGGCCTCCCGCACACTATGTATCCTCCATGTGTCTGCCTAATCCAGGTGACTGCCTTAGCTCCTCTTCTGCCTCCTCTCATTCCCATTCTTGGGTTGCAGCGTGGCCTCTAGCGACATCATAATTCAAGATACGTATTATGCATTCATATATTGCTGTGATGAGAATGTATACACATATTGGTAAACACACAAGAATAGCTGGCATATGTCAGTTGAAAGGTATCACACGATAGCAATTACATAAACTATAGCCATGCACCAAGGACCACAACGGAAACAGGCATTATCTTGTGTTATCATTATATATATATGGTGTACTCTAGCTGTATTTATATTTTATGTATTTACACGATTACATTTTATATTGAATAAAATCATCATCACCATCATGGTTGTTATATAAAAAAATCTCAATTATTTTGCATAAACTACAATGCAAATCAACAACATTCTGCAGTAATAGTATCAACATGTGAGTCACAAAACACTGTTTTAATAATTATGATCACCAATATAATACTCCCGTGTTTGACGTTCTGTTGCACGAAATTACGGATGCTCCCTGACTAAGTTACTTGCACGATCAGCAGGGGCCTACTCAGGCTACTGCCAAACCAGTGTTACTTGTCATTTCGCATCCTCACGTCATTTAGTCTCAATATGTATTGTCGCAATATCATAGTTTATTAACAAGATCCGACGTAACCAAATACAATGCATATCAAATATTATGCTCGTTGTCACAGCCTCTGACTGAATCTCTGGCTAATATGGTCATGGACCTCTGCCTCTGGTGACTGGCTTAGCCTTAGTCAGCCTCGAATCGAGTGTAGACGTTCGTAAGTTGTTGAATTAATACACGGCTACGCGTTCTTGTTGCTAAATGCGATAGTGTAATACGTACCTTCGTACAACCACTTTGGAATCTTCATCTTGATACATCAAAGCACGTGTATGTTGTTATTGTTTTCAAATGCGTGGGATGCCGATCTCGCGTAAAGAACGTGACCGAAATGGCGCAGGAGGTCGACAACGCAATTGGCGTTCGCTAGCTATACCCGGTGTAACGACAACTCTTTTTTGACGATTAAAAAAACAAGTACGCATTTTTTATTAAACCGACTGTGAACCGGATTGGCGATGGGCAAACGAATTGGTTGAAGACCTTAAAGAACTAAATTGTACACGAGAACGCTAACTTGCATACTTATAATATAATTCGTATAAGAAATATTAGGTTAGCCAAGAAAATACATTTTCAATCCAATTTTCAAAAACATAAACATGATGTTAAGAAGACGTGGTGCTTAATTAAAAAAAATATTCTCAGATTCTGTCAAAGTCGACGGGGACATGATTAGCGACAAATGCATTATAGCAAATATTTTTAAGGCGTTTTACTAATACAGGTCCTACTCTAGCCTCTAACATAACTTTAACTGGAGGCAAATAACACAAAGATTACTTGAAAAATCCGACGTTCTACACCTTAAATTTTTACTCAATTGACATAGATACTACTGTTAATATAATCGATAGCTTACCTCGAAAATCTATTTGTGGAAAAGAGGGTATATCAACTAAATTAATAACATTTATTTAAAAAAATTATATTAGCATGGCAGTCACTCTAATTATTAATCAATCTTTTGTTACTGGTATATTTCCACACAAATTAAAAATTGAAAAAGTCATACCCTTTTCAAAAGAGGTGATGTTTCTGATCTTGACAAGTATCGCCCTATTTCTATTCTGCTAGTGATTTAAAACAAATGTTGAAAGGGTTATGTTCATCAAAATGTTATAATACAATAGTCAATATGGTTTTGGAAAGAAACATTCTACTGAACTTGCAACATTCAAAATAATAGACAGAATTACACAAGAACTTGACAAATCGGTTACTCCAATACATATATACCTCGATCTATCAAAAGCTTTCGATACAATCGATCTACATAAATAAATTACTATGGATATAATAACAAAGCACTTGATCTTTGTGAGAGTTATTTACAAAATCACAAACACTATGTAGAAATTGAAAATGTTAAGTCAAAGGAAATAGTCATAAATAGTGGTGTCCCCCAAGGTTCAATTTTAGGACTACTCTTACTTATAATATACTTCAAAGATATAGCAGTTTCTAGTGATCTCTTCAAATACATAACGTACGCTGACCACACCATTCTTTCCAGTACAATAAAAAAAAAAAACAGAAGGTCAAATTTTAAGTGAAAAGATAAAGAATTAACAAAGATTAGCAAATGACTGAAAGCTAATAAGCTTTTACTAAATGCAAACAAACCTAAATTTATTATTTTTCATGCCTCAAAAGAAAAATGGAATACCCTGTGTTAGAAATGGATGGGGCAATCATTGAATGTGTAAATGATTTAAATTGTTTAGGCATCACGATAAATAAACATTTAAACTGGCAGAGTCATACAAGCAAAATAGCTAATAAAATATATATAACAATTAAAATATTAAATAAACTTTATTTTTTTTTACCACTTAATGCATTACGTATTATGTACAATGCTCTTATTCTTCCCCATACTGATTATGGCTTACGTTTATGAGGTCATCAAACACATCGAATTTTCATACTACAGAAAAAAGCAATACGAATGATACCATTCAGTAAATATAATGCTCACACAACTCCTATTAATACAACTTCAGTTACTAAAAACGAATTATTTAACTTTGCGAATTTTTGAATCCACTCCTAAAATTCCACAAAACCCTAAGCTAACGAAATAATTCTATATGGTGTCTGACACAGCAGCAACCGATATTAAATTTCTGAATCCCATAGGCTAGAATAGAAATATAACAGCAAGAAAGCCCAGACAGCTTCGGTCGGCTGTTTCCAATCTACTTTTTGTTCACATAATTAACACGAACGCTGGAACGCGAGTCTTCTCAGTTGCCACTCCAACTTTGTGGAACTTACTCCCTGTAAGCGTTAATTCAGTTGTAAAAATATTTTAATTTCGTCGTCAAAAACCCATATGTTTAAAATTGCATATCTACCTTAATTTCTTAGTAATTCCATCCATCAGTTGACGACTTTTGCGTTGTATAAGATTACGAGAACATTTTCGATAGGAAACCATGTTTTTCAGCGTTTGCACACACGCTAGTTTTGTTTTATATATTTGACCTTGTTATTATAAAAACGAAATAAATACAATGTAAATGTTATAATTATTATAAACTGTTATTTTGGTGTTTGTTGGATATAACGTGGTTGAAACACTGCAATAAAGATCGATATTTCCAGTCTAGCGCAAGTGGCTCTGTTAGACTGTTAGTGTTGATGTTGCAATGTCACATATACATGGGTGCCTATGGAACGTTTCTTATACTAAGGACTGAGTTTTAAATAAACTTATCTTATCTAAAACATTAGTAGAACGTGTTATCAGCTTGCAGTTGCATACTCTGAACAGGTCTTTCCATTTCGGGCTCATCATCACTTCGTGGTAGCTTTCTGGGGTTGAGGGACCGAAAACTTCGAATTTGTGTGGATCGCGGAAAGCTTGTCGAGTGAAGTGTACACTAACCACATCTAGTTAGCGTAGTATTATTTGTTGTCGTTGTGGTGGTTGTAGTGGTAGCAATAGCAGCAGTAGAGTATATAGTAGCAGTAGTCGCAGTAGCAGTAGTATGGAAAAAGGAAACAGAATACATTTTTGAGCCTATGAATCAAAGAGGTAATAAGAACTAATAATTAGCAAGTACAAGCAAATGTATTATACTATTATATTATTTTATGCCAGCAGTTACTAGAGTAATCGTGTTGAAGATACACTTTAATTATACGGACAGTAAAGCAAGAGTAAGTTCTCAATTAGCGCAGTATCCATTATTCAGGACTGCTCAAAGCGCTCTGCACTTTACTCCCTGGCAGACCTATTCAATCGATCATCATCTAGACTTCTCTGGGAAGCATCCAGTTACAGGAATTACGACATTACAACGAATTAAGACCAATCACGACAACGCAATTGTGGTAGAAAGTCTGGTGTCACTAATGCCTAATCTTCCTAATTTACCAGTCGCCAAACTGAGAATATTACTATAGTTTGTGTCCCCGAATTAGTTTTCGTGCTATAATTAGTAAAAATGTTACGTCAGTATGGTGCACAGTATGGCATTATAACAGTTGTTACAAGTGTAACTCTGAATCGAAGAGAATACGACAAACCAACAGGCTGGCATAATCATATAAGCGTATCGATGAAACAGGGGCATTATATATTGTCGCGTCACGGTCAAACATTGGGGGCTTGTCTCAACATGCCAAGTGAGATTTCACTACAATACCCCACTTTGAAAACGAATTCTGAATAGACCGCGTGCGTGATAGTGTTGATTGTACTTGCAAATTGTTAGATTGTAAAACTCTTTTAGGTGTGTCGGCCCACACAGTTGCCTTTTGTTTCCCTTTGAGGACTTAGGCAATATGTATTATGCCAAGGACCAGAGGGTTTGTCAGTACATTTTAGGGACGATTGGTCAGATGTTTGGCTAGGCCCTCATCCCCTGATATGGAAATTAGATGATAACATTGCAGCCCTCAAACTTTCTGTGAGAAATAACTCTTTTTAACACTATCCCCATTTCCGTGACAACATATTATCTATGAATTGCTAATGGGGTGGCCATGCACAAACCATTACAAAATAGTTATTATACATCTCAAGAGTATGCGAGGCATGCTCACACATACATCAAAACTATGTTGATATCTTGATGATTGTGGATGTCATGGCATTTTATTCACGGCATCTCAAAATGCAATCCACGCAATTCAGGTTTTCAACAACAAAATTCTAATGTTCTGGGTAATAACCTCACGTATTTTTATGACGGTTCGTATTGCACCAGAATGTTGACGTACATCCCCAGAGAGAGAAAGTAGCATTGCTGCACGCGCAGGTTTTTTGAAACCACTCTTTTTAACCCTTTCCCAACTTCCTTGATAACTATTTTTCTGTGGAAATTGCTGAAGGGGTGGTCACACATAAACCATTACAAAATAGTTATTACGCATCTCAAGAGTATGAAAATCGATGCAATTTGGTTAAGTATCATGCTACGAACACATATCAAAACTATTTTAATACAATGACATGCACATACTGTACTGGCACTCGTATCCACCAGACACGGTCACCCCTCTCACAGTTTTCAAACAGGACGTTAATATTAAAGACGTCCGCCCTTCAATAACTTGACAGCATAGTTCCCCTATGAAGGCTCAGTCCGAGAACCTGTTCACCCCTGTCTGTAGGTTTTATACTGTTCCCATAAACATATAACATGAGACCAGAATCATCCAATTACTGAATCTCGGTTCATACCAACCTAAATCATCCGTAAAATTCCTGCTAGAAATACCCCTACTTTACACAATGCGATAGCCGTAGCATATTAGTTAGCATAGCAAGCAATTCTGACAAACAAATAACATAAGACCCCCTTTGGGCCAATTATCTACGTGCCTTCCTTTACATCCTTTAAATCATAATACCCAAAATAAAATTAAAGAAATGCAATATTATGTCTCTCGCACATGCGCGTACACGTACACACCTACCCACAACTACACGCACACGTACACACACACACACACACACACACACACACACACACACACACACACACACACACACACACACACACACACACACACACACACACACACACACACACACACACACACACACACACACACACACACACACACACACACACACACACACACACACACACACACACACACATTTTACGAGACTTTTTGTTGAAAGTCTGAACAGTGTGGGTCGCATTTTAAATTCCGATAAAATACTACGAAATCCACAATTCTCAAGATATTACATAATTTTTGGTATGTGTTTCGAGTACGATACTTCATCCATATTGTATCCATTTTGCATACTCCTGAGATGTATAATAACTATTTTACAATGATTTATTACCACCACTTTAGCAATTTCCATACAAACATAGTTGTTGCAGAAATAGGAAGTGGTTAAAAAGAGTAATTTCACACTAGTGGAGTCGCTTAATTTGAGTGACTAGCAAAAATGCCCGTCACCTGACGGGATGCTTAGGTAGATGGCAGTCGTGATAGTAATATTTACCAAATGTTAGAAAACACACTTCATCGTTACATAAACACTATAACGCGCTCGCAGATACTCATGGTATATTCAAAATGACGAAGGTCGGAGATAATGTGAACTTCACGTCCACCGATAGGCCCTACTCATTCTATTGTGGAATTGTCAAATACTATTCGTATTGCTATTGGCATGAGGGTCGACATTAGCATATTGAGTTAGCGTCTCTTCCATGTTGCCATGAACATTCGAGACGTTGTGCCGTTGCTATGCAGTCGGTCAATCAGACGGAAAGAACAGCAGCGCGCGATAAAAAAGGACATTTGTATACGGCCCGCAGATCTATACATAAACGTTGATATTCTGTCCAAATATAATAGTCTGCGAAAAAACAGTGGCAAGGTTTTTCTACGAGAACAGTACGTATGTAAGTACAATGTGTCAAATGTCTGCCACACTAATGTTTCCAGAATAGGCGCTAATAATGATTGAGACGCCAAACTCGCAACATTTGGAAACCATGACGTCAGGCTTTGGCTCAGTCGATTGTTTGCAAAATAAAGAACATCTCGGCAAGATAGATGATCATATAAAGCATTTTATTCACATATAGACAAATAAATATGCAGTTTGTTCTATTGGATCTTAAATAAAAATAGGAATACGCAGAAAATGAGATTTAAAAAAAGACAAACACTCATTAATTCCGTAGCCAGTACACCTTAATAGCAATACTTTATGCTGGTCAGTAGCAGGTTATATAGATGCTATTCTCTATATAAAAAAAGTGCTCTTGAAAACATTTTAGGGGTACCTAAACTTTACAAGCTGCCATCCATGCTTGGATTTATCTATGACCTTAACCGGTTATAACCATCCTAGATGACATTTTCTATTGTGAATTTTTATTGCGTAGTGAACTATTTTGTGAAAATGGAGGCAGGGCTTTTTGAAGGGTTTTCGTTATTTCCACGTCTGATGATGACAATTATGTTTTAACTCCCAACAATTCCACTTTATTTCCAAAGAAAACAACCTAGATTTTCTCACAAGCAATGTAATATTTTGCATACAAAACCGAATCACTAATGTTGGCATAGTGTGTGCTTTCCATTTAAGTCCGATTATAAAATTGCAATAAGTGTTTACTACAACTACGCAACGTACTATTCTAAACATTTTGATATAAAAGTTAGCTATGTAATTAGTAGATCTATAATTATAGGCAAATGTGTTCGAGGTTTGGCGATTATGCAAAATAAGTGTGTAGAGTTAGAATTTTGGTTGTTCATGCAGTATGTTACATCTTTTGTCAGCCAATGTAACATTATTTTATTTAGAAATGAAGATGGATTATTTTAAGATAAAAACAATTTTCATGTGCCACGAATGTAAATAGTGATATGAAATATTGTCAACAATATTGATTGTTCACCTTCGGTCACGAAACCAAACTAAAATGTGGTGGCATAATATCTGCTTTACTTTCAATTATGTAAATAATACTGATAAGTACGACTATGTGACGTACTGTAGCTAACATAACGATACCAAATTTGTATATGCAGCCCTGACATTAGTAGATATATAACCGATTGTGTTTAGGAAGGCGGTTATGATAAGTAAGGGGTAATGTTAGAGGTTTGGTTATATATGCAAGGTATTAATTTTTTTCACAAAGTAATGTTGTTTAATTCGGAAATGAACTGGGATTGTTGTGAGATAAAAATAATAGTCATGCGCCATGTGTGTAAGTAATGCATTGAACCATTGTACTTCGGTCACTAAACCATACTAAAATGTTAATATATCTGATCCTATGTTGTACCTTTCGGTCACGTAGGTCTGTAATATTGACACCTACATTAAATACAAATACATATATTATCTTTCGAAAAAATTAATACCAATACTAGATAGGTCGTGCTGCAATTAGTACATATATATCCTATTGTGTTTGAGTACGGCGGTTATGAAAACTAAGGAGTAGGTTTAGTATGTTGGCTTTATATGCAACATATTGCATTCGTTGTCTGATAAACTATTGGCATTTTATTTGAAAATGAAATGGGAATTGTCATGCGCCACGTGTGTAAGTAATGATTTAAACTATTGTACACCTTCGGTCACTAAACCAAATGAAAATGTTAAAATGTTGTTTTTATTTCAAGTAGGTTTGCAATATTGGCATTCATGTTAACTATAGATTTATATCTTACCTGTCCAAACATCTTGAAATAAAAATTAGCTACGCAGTTCTGGAAAGAGTAGATATATAATCGATTGTGTTTGAAGACGATCGTTATGGAAAATAAATGTGTAGGGTTAGCGTTTCGGTTTTGTATGCAAATTAATGTTTGTGTGAGAAAATCTACAGTTATTATATTTGGAAATGAACTGGGATTATTGGGAGAAAAAAACACGATGATCATGCAACAGACGCCTAAATAATGATTTAAATTAATGCCCACCCTTCACGAAACCAAACTAAGCTGTCAATGTATCTTAGCATATGTAATGTTTTTCTTTCAACTTCGTGTACAATATTAATGTAGGCATTAACCACAAATATGTATCTCACCATTGGAAACATTTGACAAATTAGCATGTAACCTTGTAATTAGTAAATATATTGCGGATTATGTTCTTGGGCGGCGGTTATGAAAAATAAGGGGGTAGGGTTTCTCTTTTGGTTTTGTATGCAATATATTACATCGTTTGTCAGATAATCTAGTATTGTTTTATTTTGAATGAATTGGGGAGTTATTGATGTAAATATAGTTGTCATGTGGCTACGTAATTGTTTTGTGCACCTTCCGTCACGAAACCTAACTAACATTTCAATATAATTTGGTCTGTGTTTCTATTTCAATTATATTTATTGTATTGATTAAAAATTTGCTGTACATACGTGATTTTTGTACACATGCTAAAACAAAATGTTATCATGTAGCCCTATAATTAGTAGATATGTAGCCGATTATGTACATGTTGAAAAACTTTCAAAAACCCCTGCCTTAATTTTCACAAAATATCTCACTACGCAGTAAAAAATCACAATAAAAAGTGTCATACGGGCTGGTTATAATCGGTAAAGGTCATATATAAATTCTGGCATGGATGACAACTTGTAACATTTAGGTACCACTGATGTCATTTTTGACATTTTTGGCCTAGACATTTCCCAAATCTTTCCCCAGAGGCGCTCCACTGACTTCTGTGGCTATGTAACAGTGGCGCCACAAGATGGGCTCGGCCTTGACCTTTCTTAATGACGTCAACATTACTTCGTCGCACGCAACGTAGTCGCGTCGTGTAAAGCCGGCTTTATAATGCTTGCAAAATTTGTTATACTAGAATTCAACTAGGGAAGGTTTCGCAGAAAACATTGTTTTAATGTTCGTTTAAGTAATTTCCTTTTTCAGAGAGACTAATATACATACCGCTCAAAACTGCTGCCTTTTGAAATAGAATGCCAGATTCTCACCTCGATAAATCAATAATGGCTGGGAGTAGACTGTTAGTTTTTTCACCCAAATATAACTTGGGGTATATGTTCAATAAACAACATAAAAGGGAGGCCTCCAGATATTTATGTAATTTGTGTTTTTAGCTTTGAAAAGCTGTCTTCAAATGTTTTTATATTTGTTTATGCAAAAATATCCCCCATTGTTAGGACTTCAAATAGGTACAGAAGAGGCAAATTTTGATGAAACTTGCTGAAGTTATCTTACCTGAGAGATAAGAGATAAAACATCTGAGAGATAAGAGATATGTTTTATTACTAACACCAAATCAAAATGGCATATTCATTTTAATAACTGAATGGCAAAGCTCGGAAGTTTTAGAAAGTGACTTCACTCATATGATAATATAATATATATAATATATATATATATATATATATGTGATGCAATGGGTTACTGGAGAGCTATTATAGATATCAGGTTAAATAGACCCTATCTTAACATTGATATGAATATTATCGTGATCAAGTTTCCCCACGAGATGCATGTCGCCTCTTCATTTTTTCGGCAGGCCAGGATCGCGGGCCGAACAAACCTCTGCGTCCGTTGTAGGGAGCCCACCACCGATCGATATCATCATCATCCCTGGGATTCAATACTACAATGAATGACAATACCATACTAAAATAATAACCATAATTACACCTTGGTATAATACAACCCCTTTCAAAATACTAGTACCACGAATACCTATATCTCTACAACGAATAAATATATACTACTATTATCGGTACAACATAGACACTAAACAATAGCACCACCGATTAAAATGCTCTACGTTCAATTACTTTCTCTCTCGCTCTCTCGCTCTATCCCTCTCTCTTCGTCGGTCGGTCGGTCGGTCGGTCGTCGGTCGGTCGGTCGGTCGGTCGGTCGGTCGGTCGGTCGGTCGGTCTTGTACAAGTGTGTACCACTGTCCGGAATGAATTCCTTGTTTTCTTCAGGTTTCGTTTTGTTATGTCTTTGTATCTTACTTAGGGGTAGCCTTGCTTCCTAGTTCCTTCTGATAGTTGTGGAAATATAGTTTGTTTAGGACAGTGGGGATGGCAGATGGCGGGTGATAGATGTATGTCAATGCATGCATACACTGCAGTTCATATGCTGCAGTTATAAGATGCTCTACTAAGAGGTGTTGTTCCGCCTCGTTTTAAGTTTGCAAACATCCATCCTTTCCAAGTGTCCTGTCCAGCTCATCCAGCTTCTCTCCAGTCTTCCATTTAGGCTGTATTCCATCACAACCTCGTTC